>CM031879.1:44892943-45104654 GCA_018697195.1 Certhia americana
CCAAACCAAACCAAACCAAACCAAACCAAACCAAACCAAACCAAACCAAACCAAACCAAACCAAACCAAACCAAAATACCATCAAGCAACAAATAGAAAACCAAAGCCTAACAAAACCCCCAAGTGTTCCTACTGGGCAGAAAACTGGTGTGAATCAAAATTGTGCCAGGGATTGTGTTGATGATTTATTTGTGTGGTCCCTGTGTTCTGGTACTGTTCAGTTTAGTTCAAGGGATGGAACTAGTACTGCCCACCTATTTCAGCTCTGCAATAGGACCCCGACTTGAAATAGATGAGTCACTGACCTAGGTGTGTCAAGGGTTGAACCAGTTTGTCAGTGCCCCTTTATGTGAGGAAAGTCCCTAAATTCAGGATATTTCAGAAAGAAAATCTGGGATCTGTATTGCAGCCCCTCGTCCAATCATCTCTGATCAGCAAACCTAAGGGTAGATTAAATTCTCCCCATCACTCAGCTAGCATTGACCTGGAGTTGCATTATTTGCAGAATCTCTATGCTTCAGGCATATTAGAAAAAATGTGGCCAAACAGTTCTACCAGATTGCAGAACAGGATTCCAGTATCTTGTCTGCTTTGATTTTGAAGTGCTCTCAACATCCTACATAATCTTGTGGAGTTTTCTCCCGCAAGGCAAGGCAAAATGCCAGCTAGAAGCTGAGGAGGAAACTGTTAGTGAAAATATGTCATTGTGTTACAAAGGGCTCATCTTACTTTGCAGACAAATTAAAAAAAATATAAATTTGTTTGCTTCAGTTGAAAGAATACACCAAACTGTGTGATACACTTGTACAACCTGCCTTCAACTTGTGCCAGCTTCCCCCTGCAGGAGGATTTTGAAGAGCACCTGTGATGCAGTAGGTTTACAGCCACATCCACCCCAGCCCCTGCACCCCACCTGTGTGGTGTCTCGAGACAGGCAAAGAAAAAGGCTTCTGGGTTCACTACCAGCTCAGATAACTGTTTAGTGTCTTTAATATTGATTGAACAACCTAGCTCTGGGCATCCAAGATTGAAAGTTGTTTGGTCTAATTCCCAGTTGTATGTGGTCATCTATTAGCCTGTTATATTTCATTTTGAATGGGAAAATCTTCTCACAATATAATTACCTCTGCAAACTCTACCATGCCTCTACAAATATGGTAGGAAAATGAAAATTTGATCTTACACCTGTGCACCTATGCAATGTACAATGTCCTCTGGTTAAAAAAAAGGCTGATTTGGATACTCATTGTCTTGTGTCAGGTAGCATGTCCTTTTAAGTCAGAAACTCAGTGTCATGTGGGCTTCAGGACTATGTGCTGTGCTTGTGATTAATACACATGAAAGTATGACAGAAGTAGGGAAATTCAGTAACACTTTGGATATTGTATTCATTTATTTATGTAGTTATTGAGTCATGTCATGTGGAGGGCACCCACAGGGGCAGTTGTAGATATGCACATATAAAGTCATCCAGACTTTCCAAGACTACCAATTCCAGGATTAATTCTATCCTGACATAGATGTTTGAGTACAAGCATGGGTCTAGATCTTCAGTGAATATAAAAGGAGCCTGAAGTTGATGCTCAAAGGCAGAGGGACGCATTGTAAACATGTAGGTTATTTGAGATGAATTCTGCCCTGTGAGACCATCCTGGGTTAAATATTGAGGTATTTCACCCCAATTATTATTATTAGGCTAAACTACACATTTCCAGAAGGCAAGCCTCATTTGCTTCTACATAAAATGGCTGTGGGTCTTGCTGAGTCCAGCAAGTAGATTTTGAATTGCAGAACTAAAAAACCCAGGAATGGAGGAGACATAGGAATCTTAGTTTCAGAAGTGCTAATGGATTAGAGTCAGGGAATGGTGGCTGCTGCCCACATTGGATGTTTGAAAAAGTCAGATCTGCATCAGTGACTACTTTGGTAGACATGCATGAATTATTTTACAAAGGTTTTCTCTACGTGCCTCTACAGGCATTGCTACCAATAACCCATTGCTCTTCAGAAGGTAATCTGCTTTTAATTTTTAATGCCTTTAGCATAGACTTCTGAAGGAGAATTGCTAGCAGGGACCATCAGATAATCACACGGTGCTGGAGCTAGGGCCTGCCCAGAGATGAGAAAACTACATTTCTTACTGGAAAAGTAAAAGAATAAGGCCTGAGGCATTGCAGTTAGAGGGGAGTGTATGTAGTAAAGATATTGTTAACATAGCTGCAGCTCATACACAAGTGGGGAAGGGCCACTCTGGGTCACTCAACCTTGCCAGCTGAGGCACCAGATCTACTGTCGTAGCCACACTGGTATGGATACCTGGGCTACTAGCCTGAGGCTCCCTTAGATGTACCTCCAAGTGTGGCATTCAGTGCTGGCTGAAATGCAGCCCATAGGTAGCTCTTGCAACCAGAAACTCTTCAGCTACATCAGAGACTGGAGGCCTACCCTGTCTCAATCTTCTGAGAAATTGCCAGTTTACAAACATTAAAAAAAAGCATTTGTAGCCTTTTAAAAACTTTCTCTAATGTCTTTTATTTTTGCTAATGATGACTTCTGCAACAGCCGGAGCACACTTGAGCTCTTCTCCCCATTACTTTACATGAATGTTAGATTTCGCTCATTTCCTTGGATGATTTTTGTAATGCATGCATCCCATGGAAGTTCTACAGCTCTGCTATAAATGGTATTCATAATGGAAAAGAAGGTCTTGTGGAATGTTTTCCACAAGAATACAATATGTAGGAGACATAGTAAGAGAATTTACTAACAATTTCTGGAGAGTTATTTGTGCTTTTGAACAGTTGCATATTGGTGCCTAAGCTCTTGTGGATGTAGACCTCTCAAACAAGCTTTTAGCTGCACTTTCTATGGAGATAATTTGGCCTTGAAATCACTTAAGCCAATGTTTTCAAACTTAAAATGCCTGATTAGGCATTCTCTTCCCATCAAATGCAAACGCCAGAAGTCCTTTCCATGCCTACAGCCGAAGAACAAGGTTTAAAGCTAACAGCTGTCTCTGACTCCACAGGTGCTGAAGCAAGTTCCCTACCTGTCCAGATGACTATCACGTTAATGGCTTTCTGCCTGCCTGTGGGCAGCCTTTCTGCATGCACCTGGCAGCGTTTAACCTGTCGGGTCTGTTCGAAGTAGTGGGTCCCTACGTGCTCCTAATCGTGAACTTCAGCCGTGCTCAAATCCACCCTTATGTCTTTCCATCGGAATAACCTGCAGGCCTGGTTTCTGAACGGGGCCTCGAGCAGCCCGTAGCTGGCAGGACAGGCAGCCTCGGCAGGGCCACATTGTCAGGCTGTGCAGGACACAGCCTTGAACGGCCGCGTGGCTCTGAGCTCTTGCTGCTACACCCGCCCACACCAAAGCTCCTTCCAACCTTAACTTCATCTCCCCCCTCACTCACACGCCCATCCCCTCCCGCGACTGCACCAGCAGGCAGAAGCTCCCACAAGCCGCGGTATTACAAAGGACGACCAGTCCGTAACCATTTGCTCTTGTGCGAGGACTTGGCTTGCACGTACTTTGTCTGCGACGAACGCTTTTGTTCAAATTGCTGAGGTCCGGACAAAAATCACTACTGAGATCAGGGAGCTGGGACGAGCCATCAGCGCTGTGCTGTGGGCTGCGCTCCGCCAGCTTTCGCCCTAGTACAAACTGGTCTTCCCTGAGCACCGTCGCGGCCTCGCCCCGCTACCGAAGTGCCCCAGCCCGCCGCCCTACACCAGAGCAAACACAGACAACGGCGGAGCGCGGCTGCTGCGCTCAGGGCTCGCAGGCCATGGGTGCTCATTGCCAAGGTGAGGCTGCGACAGCACCTCGCCCTGCTCCGGGCACAGGTCGCGCTCGGCATCGCCCGCCCCTTCCGCCGGCGGTCCCACCCCTGTTCCCGGCAGCCTGTGCCTGGCATGGCGGCGCCCGGCGCGTAGGGCCACACGTGTGGGACTCGCTGTGGGGCCCCAGCCGCCGCCACCATGAAGAGCAAGCCCTCGGCCCACAAGTCGGGGAACACGCACCGGGTGAGCGCCCGCCCGGACGCGGCTGCTGGCCCGGGGGAAGGGAGCTCAGGTTTTCGCCGTCGGTGTTAGTTCAGTGGTCGTGCCCGGCCGGCGAAGCGGCGCGGCGGCAGGAGGCGTGAGGGCGGGCGGCGTGGCAGGGTCTGCTGAGCGCTGCCAGGGTCCCGGCAGAGACAGCGGGGCCGGAGTGCGGCTGCTGCCCCGTACCCGGCACCTCCATCAGCCGGGTCATCGTCCCTGACTGCGGCAGGCACACCGCCGCCCTAGTGCAGGAGACTGACATGGTTCAGTGAAATTAACCAGGGCGTTGATTCAGGAAGGCTGAGAGCGGGGCAGTTTGCTGAAATCTAGCTAGATTTCTCTGCATCTCTTCCGTCGTGATGTGCAGATGTGTGGGCTGCGAGCCTCGGGTTTGCAGGTCGGCGGGAGAGAGGGTTAGTCCTGCTCCTGAGCGTTTTGCCTTGATTTTCTTATAGGGCTGATAATGAGGAGTATTATCTGGCAGCCCGTCTTTAGAAGTGGGGTTTCTGTTTACAATGTGTGTGCTTTCAAGAGAGATTTAGAAGAGCTGTGCTCAGAATTGAGCAAGAAACATGTCTTTTGTTTTGCAGTTTCTTACCTTCTCGGAGCGCCTAAGCAACATCAATATTGATATTATTCATCGGATTGACAGAACTGGAAGCTATGCTGAGGTGAGAGCAGTAATAGTGGTTATTTTCTGAAATCACATCACAAGTAGATAGACTTCATGAAATCACTTAAGAAATTTAAGAATCACTTAAGAAATATATTTAGGAGGAAATTGGAAAGAAGCTTCTGCAAGAACTGTTTTTTCTGGAGCTTCATGTCATGCTTTGTTCCGTTTTGCTTTTTTATCTGGTTTGCAGTATTGTCATAGAGGCACTTTGACAATACCACCCTGATGTCTCCCATGTGGCTGGTGGGCCTGTTTCTGAACATGAAAGATGCTCCCATGTCATTTAGCAGTCCTAGGACCAGACTTGGAAAGACTTGCATGTGCTGAGTAGTTGCAATAGAATCAGAAGTTTGAAAATCATAAGTTGGAAAAGACCTCTAAGATTATTGAGTCCAGCTGTTAACCTAACACTGTCAAGTTCATTAAACCATGTCCCTAAGTGCCACATCTACACGTCTTTTAAATATTTCCAGGGATGGTTATTCAACCACTTATCTGGGTGGCCTGTCCTAATGCCTGACCACCCTTGCAGTGAAAAAATTTTCC
Organism: Certhia americana; assembly: GCA_018697195.1. Taxonomy (NCBI): domain Eukaryota; kingdom Metazoa; phylum Chordata; class Aves; order Passeriformes; family Certhiidae; genus Certhia; species Certhia americana. Next base: position 44,898,212 of record CM031879.1, read on the forward strand.
CTAATATCCAGTGGAAACCTCCTCTAGCACAACTTCAGGTCATTTCCTCTTGTCCTCTCACTTGTTACCTGGGAGAAGAGATTGACACCCACATAATGGCAGCATGTGTATAAAGCATGAGCATGTGTCTTTATGGATCAGAAGGGTCATTTCTCTGTGCCATATAAATCATCATAACAATTATAGCACTTTGCACATTATTTCCACCTGGCCTGCTGGATTGTTCTTCTGAACTTCCCACTCAATAGCTGTGAGGAAGCCTAAAGAAATCCCAAGGCATTGTGCTGGGTGAACTATGGCTCAGTATCTTAGATTATCGGGGCCAGTCGACAGAGGTATAAAAAGCAATTATGCAAATTGTCAGCAGAAAATATTTTCAAATGTGTTTTGAATATTGGAAGAAAGACATATTTTCAGGGAAACTCCATAGCACCTGTTGAAATTAGTCATTGAGATTTAGAATATTCTTTAAGTGTTTAAGGCACTTGATAGTTGTTTTTGTTTGAACCTCTCATCTTTACAGGACACATTCATTAGGGTTGGTAGCTATTCTTCATCTTTGTTTTGACAGGAGGTTGAAACCTACTTTTACGAAGGATTGCGGAAATGGAAGGAACTGAACCTCACTCAGCATTTTGGTATGTCATTTATATTCATGTTTCCTGCTGTCCTTAAACTGCTAAAATATGGTTTTTTTCCATCCAGAGCCCAGTGGGAGATTATTGACTGGTTTTTGGACTGGGCTCTGGAGCACTGTTATTCTTTAACACCCTACATGTTTACCAGGGACTGGACGAGTTTTCAGGGCTTCTCTTTTGTTGTTTGAACAGTGCAATTCTACAATGAAGTTGCCAACAAATGCCAGTCCTTCAACCAGCTGGTTTATTACCAAAGTGCTGTTGTGCAGAGCTTGAAGACACATTTGCAAGTTGAAGGCAGTCTTGCTTACCAGCCCCTGTTAAAGTAAGTATATGGTGACAAAAGGTAGTCATAAGCCTTAATGGTATTACAAGTAAGCATGAGTCCTGTTGTCAGTGTTCTTTATTGTGCCTGAAGAAAATGAGCAATGAGATGCCCAAAGTGGTCATATTCCCCTGGTAGAGCTTTATGGTTCTAAGTCTTCAAAAAAATATAGTTGTGACAAGGCAAACAAGTTAGCTGGAGTGCTTACTGAATGTCAGACGTTATATTAATGTGCTTGGTTTGATGTTAATCATTTGTTTTTTTGTTTACTGCTGTCTGCTTCATTTTTTTTTAAATCTTGAGATTCTTGCCATCCCCAGCTGCCTAATAGGTGATATTTTTTAAAAAGTGTTAAGTAAAAGTGATGCTGCCTTTTTTTCGAAAGAGAATGCGCTTGATTATGCAGTGTTTGACTAGGTTTTTGTTGGTTTGTTTTTGAAATGCACTAACACTGGCATATTTTCTGAAATACAGTCTAGTGGTGCAGCTGGCTCGAGATCTTCAGGCTGACTTCTATCCTCACTTTCATGACTTTTTCCTGGCCATCACCAAATTATTGGATACACAAGACACAGAGCTGCTAGAATGGGCTTTTACCTCTCTTTCCTATCTCTACAAGTATTTGTGGAGATTGATGGTGAAGGACATACACAACATATACAGGTAAAAACCATATTTAATGTCTGTCTTGAACAACACTTACTAGATGCTGTAGAAATGTAAGTACCACATGAATACATGGCTTAATGCTTCAGTATACTTTTTAGCATTCTTTGTCAGCTTTTCTCAGAGGAAACTGGCCAAGCTCCAGAGAGTTACCAGATGCAGGGACTTCTGGGCTTGGGCAGTTCCTGAGCTGCGGGTGCTTGAAGGCTGATTTTGTGTGTGCTTGCTGTGTTTTTAAACCTTTCCCTGGTATCTGCTTTTGGCAGCTGCTGTAGACTGGCTGAACATGTGGCCTGACTCAGTGTGACCACTTGTTCAGCCTTAAGTTGCTGATGTAGCTGTGCTCTTCCTTTTGACATAGACAGTGGTTCCATGTTTCTTCTTCCTAATTTCAGTTTGGAACAGATGGAGCAAAAAACTGGTTACAGATTTCCTCCCCAGGCCAGGCTAGGCTGTCAAACATTGAAAAATGATCTGCTCAATTTGAGAGAATCTGAGGCACCACTCAATGAACCGGTGGTGAGCCACGTGCCACTGTTACTGATATTAGCAAACTGCAACTATTTATCAGCCTTGCAAACTGAATCTTTCAAAACTTTTAAGTGTACAGGAGTGCCTGTTGGCTCAGCTGAAACACAAATCTGGCATACAAATCAACTTTTGTTTCACTTATTGCTGCTAAACATATATCTTGAAAGTCTTGATGCTGCAGTTGAATCTGTGGGGATCCGCAGATTTGAAAGGTATTTCTGATTGTTACTTAATTTGCATGGCACTGTCATTTGACCTTCTTTGCAAAACTCTTGGGTTTTTGCAGGAAGAGTGGAAAGGAATCTAGATGAGGGAAGGTATTGGCCCTCTCTAGAAGGACAGGTTCTTAGTGTTTGTAAAAAGCGGTAATGTAGACTGGAAACAATTTTTTAACCATCTGATGGCAATTCTTGCGTTGCCCTGAAGACAATGGATTATTTTGTGTCTTTGTAGCCTGTACAGCACTCTGCTGGGTCACCACAAACTCCACATCAGAAACTTCGCTGCTGAAAGTTTTGTCTTTCTAATGAGAAAGGTAAGTGGGATGTTTGTATTTTGGTGCTATCTTTGTTTTGAGGTGGTTTGTCTTGGTTTGTTTTGGTTTAATTTTTTGTCATACTAAGAGTGCCATGCATTCTATGTCAATAGTGGCAAGTAGAAGCTTCAAAACTCTGTTTGGAGATGTTAAACTAAATGCCTGTGGTTGGTTTATCTAAAATGACTAGAAATAGTAAGGTAATCCTGCAGAAGGGAGACTTGAATTTGTATAGGCACATTTGCCACTGGCCTTTTCACGAATAAAGGCCTTTGTAGAACTGAAATTCTTGTGATGTTTTTGCACTCATGAAGATCACTTTATGTAACATTCACAGGCAGATGCGCAAAGATCAGACAGCAGCCTTTCATGGAGAAAGGAAAAGGGGTGATAGTTGTTGGGTTTTCTTTAGTCAAAACATACAAAAGCCAGGATTCCTTAGACTTGCAAGCAAGTTTGAGTATCCTCATTTTTGTTCTAAGTTGAGAGACCTTAATAAAGCATGTTCATTTGATTGATTGTTTTTGGAAGTTTCTGAACTTCAAGTCAAATCCTCAGAAACTGAGGTGTCTAAATTATTGGAGCAGAAGTCCCTGCAGTATTCTCAAGTGTGGTTCTAGTTTCAGATGACTGGATTGTGTGTTCAGCTGATACACATATCTTTCTTATCTGGACACGGACTTTTTTATTTTAGTTGTGACTGGTTTAACAGTGCACTTATGCACGTATTTAAAATCATGAGAAGAATCAAACCCATATATTTTAGCTGCAGTGACCTCAGCAGACCTGTGTACATTCTGGGGCTGTGGGAGCTATAGTGACTGAATAACTGATCAAATTTCTTCTTTGAATTTCCTTATGTGGTCACAGAAATAATGAGTTTGAGCTGTTGTGGGAAGTCAGGACTAGGAGAACAGCATGGTGTTGTGGTGCCTTTTGATTGCCTCTATCCATCTGACAGCTCTGAATAGAAGATAACATTTCTTTTCTCCTAATGTTTTGTAGGTTTCTGATAAAAATGAACTCTTCAATTTAATGCTCCGTGACCTGGGAGAGCACCCTGGAAAGGTGGAAGGTGTAGGACAGCTGCTTTTTGAGATGTGCAAGGGTGTTCGAAACATGTTCCACTCTTGTGCAGAGACGGTAAAGAAAAGATTGCTGCTTTAACTGTTACTGTAACCAGCCTTAGGCAGTGTTCACTGAAACCATCCTGTTTTCTCATTCACCTCAGTGGATCCTTGGTGATAAGTATGTTGGTAGTTACCTGGTAGGCTCTCAAAGCCTTCCAAGAATATTTTTTGAGACAGAAAGGTTGTTTTAAATAATTCCTTTGCAGTATTCCTGTGTGCTGAAATTGTACTTGCTGATATTTCAGATTTTAGGTGACAGCTTTTTTTTATTCCCTGTAGTCATTCTAGAAAGAATTGAGCTCGCTGGAATATCTTAGCAATACATTGTACTAATTTTAGGATTGCTAGATTTATTTTCTAAGTGTAAGAGCACAATATGCTCTTCTCCTATGCAGGCTATGAAGTTAATTCTGCTGAAGCTGGGGCCTATGACTGAAGAAGAAATTGAACTACCTTGGGTAGCTGTTGGAGAAGCCTTCCAGCAAATGATCAAATCAGCTGCAGTGCATATCCATAAAGAGCATTTTGACATTGTCTTCAAGTGCCTGGAGGTACTCTGATTATTTTTCTTCTTACTTTTATTTTTTTATTAATGAGTGACTGGGAAAAAATTGTGCACTTATTGAGGAAAGTATTTGTGCTTTATTGGACCAGAACTGTTTTTTTGCTGCTTTGGAAACATAAAATAGAGTCATGGGTAAAATTCCACCCTTCTTTTCTAAGTTCAGAGTTACCTAAGAGTTACCTAAGTTACCCTGGTGGTTGTTTTGTGAGTGAGAAAGGAACTACTGTAGGTGAGACTCAGAACTCAGTCCTATGGCTGGGCAAGGATGGTTTGTACAGTCTGCTTTTGCTCACGTTGCAGAACCCTTGCTGGAATGTAGTGCTTGATTTATGTTGCTGAACAATTGGTGGTTCAAAACCACTGTATGACAGTAAAAGGGAAGCTTTTTGCACTACAGATCCTTTTAAAGCAGAGAGTTGGGTTAGACCTGGAAATCCAAATTTGAACCTTGCAGCCAAGTACTGAAAGTCAGAATGTTTTCAGTCTGGGTGTTTCTGTGTTAGTGCTTGGGGGTTACACTGTGATTTGAAGGAACACAGCTGAGGGCTGTGGGCTGTGCTGTGTTGGATCAGGGTGATGTAGAACAATCAGCAATGACACAGCCTGGCAGTGTGTTTTTCTTACCAATATTTAAAAGTTTGCAAACATCTGGTAGGGGGATTTGCTAAGGGGGATTGAAGCCTCTTGCAACTGACAACAGACTGTGTCAGTTGTGCTTCTCAGAGGGATGAAATGAGAAACTGCAGGGAATGGTTCACATGAGCTCTTTTAGGATAGTTCTTCCAGCATGGGTAAATAATTCCTATTGGTTCCTTCTTGAGACTGCTTTCCTGTGATTAACAGGTTTCCTAGAAAATCCCGTCCTGTTCCTCTGGCCTCACCCAATATGATGAGCAGTTTTTACCTGACTCTCATTAGCTACAGATTTGTTTATCACTGAATGTTTTGTGTTCTTGAGGTTTCTTTGACTCAGCGTCTGCAGTTGTTACAAAATCTTGGAAATTCGTGACATACTTCCTTTTATTTTTAATGAGGCTTTTTCTTTTACACTGGGAGCTGGTGGACAGATTGGGATATCTTGCTCAGGGGGAATTAATCATGTAGTCTATGATAGCTGTCTTAATTGGGTTCCATTTGTTGGATCAAGGATAGGAGTTTGTATCTTCTGGGCAGAAAGAGACATTACTGTAGAACGTACATTATATGAATAATCTCTCAGCATCCACATTAGCAGTTGATGCATAAAGTGTAAAAGTACCTGAATTTTGATAATTGCAGTGAAAGCTGGGGGCTTCCAAACCATTGTGGGTGTGAAGCCTAATGTTTCTCTTTCCTATTTTGTATGTCAGGTGTTGGCTTTTCTGGACACCCTCATTTTATTAGTTCCTTGTGTTTCTGTCCAAGGAATCTGGGATGTGTTTTTATGTAAGGGAGATTTCACAGTGTTTCTGCAAGGTTTGATTTGTGGAATATGTATAAGAGAGCTAACAGTAGTTTGTTGGGCAGCTGAGATACTGATTCTTTAGAATGTTCTTCAAATAGTAGGTGAAACAGAGTCTGTTCATTTATCTGAAGCATTTAATTTCCCTATTTTATTTGAACAGGAATCACTCTTAGATTTGCAGAGGAAAATAACTAAGATCAATTGCTCTGTGGCTTCAGAGCAGATGGAGAAGATTCTGCAAGCTTATCTGACCTTAGTGGAACATTCAAATGGATCTAAAATATCACTGCCTGAAGATGTCTGTCAGGTAGGTCAGACTGTCACTTAGATGTGTCAGAGAAGTGTTAGTTGAATATGGAAGAGGTGTGGTCAGCCGAAGCATTCAAACACATTTCTGATGCATCACTGGCCTTAGGGTTTGAGTTGAGTGAACAGAGACATATATTTTGAGTGTTGCTACCTCTCTGATCCTGTGAGATTTTACCTCTGTGTTGTAATGCTAGTGTAGCCCAGCTTTAAATGAGCAATGGGAAAAATGGGCTACTGCTTCTAGAGTCTGTTCCTGCTGCTGTGGAGGAGACACATCCCACCCCACCACCACCCCTTGGCCGTGTCAGTGGTATAGAGCAGTTTTGCCAGATTCACATACATTTGACTCCATCAGAGTAGATTTAGAGCCTTCAGACTTCAGTGGGACTATTAGGATTCATTTCTGTGAGCTGAAGCTTAGAACTCTGTGCCCTCCTGGTCCAGGGACTGTCCAGGACATTCAGGCCAGATAATCATGGACAGATATGAGTTCTCTGTTTTCCATTTCAGGTTTTAATAAAAATGTTAAAAACACCATATCTCTCATCGTCTTGCTGCAAGATGCTGCTGAACACTATTTCTGCATTCCTGCTGGCTGAAAATGTTTTGTTGCCGGATTCTTTGACCAAGGAAGCCATTCAGAAGGTAATATGGATTGCTGCTTATGCCAGAAATCCCAGACTTCAAATTCCCTGGAGCAGGGTGATTTCTGGACATTCTGTTTCAGTCTGGGAAATATGCTATAAAGTTCCCTTTAGCCTTTTTGCACAGATAATGAAGAAGCTGCCCAATGCCTTAAATAAAGTCTGATGAGGTTTTGGGGTTACCTGATAGTCTTGCACAGACTTTCAGTATAGCAATGCCACCACAGCAGACATCATTGCAATGAAATCCAGGCTCTGATTCAAGCACCTACAGCCTCTGTAGAGGAAAAGAACAGGAGCAGTGAAGGAATACATCCTGCCTATGGTGATAAAGCAGATCATCGTGTCAAACTTAGTGAAAAAAGTGCATTTTTCATTCAGTTTCCAAGCATTTAATGAGCATGCCTTAGCCTTGTGAACAGGGTTCACACAAGTGCAGTTTTGATTTAGAAAGTACAGGGGTAAGCATATTTCAGTACTACCTTTGCTCCTGGGGCATTGACATGATTAGCTGCATACATTCCTATCAAATGTAGTGTTGCAAAGATTAACAGGAGATTATGCTATGGAGTGTGATTATTTAGTTTTCCTGCTACATTATAATTTTGCAATTAACAGTTGTAGTGTGCGTGTGAAAATATATTTAAAATAAAAATGCCATGTGATTTCCAATAGGAAAGAAGACTTGCAGTTGTTCAACAGATCAGATTTCATCTGGTCTTCAGTGTTGACTTGTGCTGAAGTAGGATTGGCTTTGCCTGTGACACGAAGCCACTTTTGCTCAGGACATTTCTTCCGACATTTCAGGATATTTGTATGGGCTTCTGTTAAACTGACGGAGGCTTAAAAGCTGTCCTTGTGTACTGAAGGGTCTGGGAAAGAGAGATCTGGGTTTGTATTTTAATTTTTTTTTCTTGGCATTGAGGAGTACATAGAGGGTATCTCAAAGGACTGTTCCTATTTTGGATCCTTCAAAAGGACAGGTTTGCTCTGCCCATAGGTAGTAAACTTTCTGCAACCTGCTACAAGAAAAAGCAGTTAAAATATGTTTTGAGCCTAAGCTTTTTCCTAACAGTTAGGGGATCTGTGCTGCAGTGCTAGAACTTCCAACTTATATTTTTCATATCACACTGAAGAGATAGCTCAGTTTTCTTTGCACAGAGACAGTAGGAATCCAGCAGTGTTTGTCAAAAAGGGTTGTGTCAGTATGGTTTGTTAAAAAGGACTGTGCATTTCTGTACCTGAATTTTCACTTGGAAACAATGCTGCTCTGTGTGCTGGAATTAGCAAGAGACCCAGGCAGAGTGTCTCAAGAGTTCAAAGCCTGTTTCATTTGTATACCAGTAGAAAAGTCCCATGGGTAGTGAAGAGCTGACTATGAAATACCTCTCATTCTGCAACATTTCACTTGCATCTTGCAGGTATTTGCAAGTGGATTTGAACGGCATTTTCTTTTGGACTTCTCTGAAGCAATGTTCACAATGAAGCAGTTTGAGAGGGTAGGTGAAAGTGATTGTGCATTATGTTTATTTTTGTTGCTAAAGGGAACAACTGGAGAATCCACAGTATATTCACCTGCCTTGTATGCTGAAGGATTGCTGTATGTAAATAAACATGATGTTTATTTAAACTTCCTGATAAGAAGGAAAGAGGTTACTTGTGCTTTTGTGTTAAAGTTGTGCAAGGGTTCTCAGAGTTTGAGAGGTGACTGGTATCTGCTTAAAAAAAAAATCTTGTCTCTGGGGAATTAAGAGGGTGAGTGTGTTATGGATGGGAAGAAGAGAATGACTTCTGGAGAAACTAAGTGGAAATTAAGAATAAGCCCTAGAGCTGGTGATCTGGGAGGAATGAAATTAATTAAATGGAGTGGGAGGTGAAAGCCAAGTCAAGGGTCTGGAATGTCCTGATAAGACTGGATTTGGTGCAAAATGAGTTTGTGCATTAAATTACTGTCCCTGCTGGGACAGGAAAATGTCAGTGTGCTGGTGTCTAGGGGCACCAGAATTGGTAAGTCCGATGCTTTGCTGGCTTATTTGTGAGCATTTGGATTTCCCTGTGGATGGCGTTAGTTTTTTTGTGGATTTGATGATGGTTAAAGAGATTTGCCAATCTTTGACGTTTTACCTTTTATTTTTTTTATCTCTTCAGCATTTTCTCCCATGCTTTCTAGAATACATTGAACATTGCTTCTCTGGCACAGATGCCATCACAAAGGATGAGGCTGTGGCAATTCTGGCTAAACTCATTTTGGTGAAGGCAGAGCCTCCTACCATTGGTTCAATGGCATTTGAAAAGTATCCTCTTGTTTTCACTGAAGCATCAGTCAGGTGAGACTTCTCAAGTTTAGCCAAGATGTGTCTGTGTGGCTCTAGGCCTGAAGGCAGTGCAGAGCACATAAAAGTTGCCCTCCACTGTTTGCTGGAGTTGTGTAAATGGCAGCATTGCTGGCAGATTGCAAACCAAGTGATGCAGTAGGATATCACTTTCCTTCTTGAAATTCTATGAGAAGAGATGCCACTTTGGAAAGGTGGTCACTGATACAGTGTTGTGGTGCATGTATGATGGGGGTCTGTTACATCATCATGCAAACTGCATCCCTTGGCAGTTAATCTTTGTAGTGAGTGCAACAGTTCAGCTTCTCATCATTACTAACCTTCTGCCTATGCTCCAGCTTTTTTCCTTTATGCATATGTCTTGTCCAGGGGCTTTCTTGGCAGCAGTACTAAAGTCTTGCTATAGAACACAGCTGGATGTCAAAGGACATGTAATTAATCCAGAAGCAGCACTGTGCTGGTACAGCTTGACTGCTTTTAGTTGCAAACCTAGCTTGGTTGCAATGAAGTGGTTGGTTTCCCCGAAGCCTCTTTGGAAAAATTAAGGGTAACCACTGAAGCACAGAATGCTCATCTAATGATAGTGATTTTTCAAGTAATTCTAACTCAGCTAATTCAAAACTTTTGACTTTGTACTGCCTTTTATGTATGGTTTTATTTTTCCTTAAAGCCGTCTACTGTGTGTGGCTTTTTCCTATTTTTATTTAATAATAGTGGAAGCATTGAGGATGCAGGAACAGAAGGTTGAGTCAAAATGATAAAATTTGGTTTTCTTTCCTTATTTTCTTTCTTTTTTGATCTCTCTATTTTTTCAGTGGTTTGGAGCACAGCTGCAAGGACCTTGGTCCTGCTTGGACTTTTTTTTTGTGGTCTTGCAATGTCAGTGGCGTAAATTATGGCCAGCAGACATCTCAAGAGTTGCATACGCCATCTCCTACCTAGTTTTTAAATACTCCAATTCTGGAGATTTCTGAGCTGCCTCTGGCATACTGTGCCAGTACTATACAGGTGGTTTTTGATTTATTTGGGCTTTTTGGCTTCGGGGGTTTTTTTGTTGGGTTGTTAAGGGTTTTTTCCCCAGTCCTCAGTATATAACTTAAACCTACTTTGCAGCAGTTTAAATCCCTTGCTGCTTATCTGCTGGAAACATAAGGAGCAGAATATTTCTTAGTCTTTGCATCAAGCTTTTACAAATAGCAGACTTTCATCATCAGATATGTCTGAGATCATCTTTTTGTGGACCAACAATCCTAATTCCTTGAGGTTTATCTCATAAATGTTTTTTCTTAAGCCTCTAATGATCCTTGCTGTTGGCTTTTTATGAGCTTCTGTATTTCTTGAAGGGTTAAGCCTTCTGTGCAGCCTTCTGACTGATCTTGCAAGCACTGGGTGGAATGGAAAGATTGCTGCACATGGAGTATGAAGGACTCCTGTTCATATGTTCCAGTATGGTGTCAACCCTTTCTGCCTGCAAATAGGCTTGTTGATTTGGGCTCACCTTGTGATTCCATTTAAGTCCCAAGCCTTTTACCTCACTAATTGTTTTCTGTCATTCATGTCAATGTTGTTATGGTTTATTAACAACAGTCACAGAGATGACTCTCAGGTGTTCCTAAAGTCTATATGTCCCAGTTATGAGGGTGTCCAAGTGTCCTTTCTTCTAGAAATATTATTTGAATTTGAAATACAAGAGCTGACATTTCTTTTGGGCCATGTATTGTGGTCTTTAGCATGACTAGATGACGTTTTGTGCAGTAGAGGACATTGAGAAGAAAACATCCCTTGTGTTGTGCAAGTCCTTTTTGCTAGAAGTAGACAACATAATTTGAATATCATAGGAGCAAAAGGAACAATCTCTGATATGCAGTGGTGGATTTCTAAGAAGTTTGGTTTTATTTTTAGCTCTAATACAAGGCAACAAACAAGTAAAAGACAAGGAGAAAAGGCGGAAGTACCAGTGTTGGATCATGTGCTGTCTTTATTGCATTTACCAGAGAAGGAAGACATCACTGACCTTTCACAGTCTTGGGTTGCCTTGGTTGTACTGCCACATATTAGGTAAGGGATATTCTAAGGTACTATTGTGATGTATTTTTGTAATACTGTCTACTTCCTAATTGCCTATTAGCTCTCTCTCTGTAAGAAATCACTTTACTAAGGAAAGGACAGTAATTACTAGAGCTAGTTTCAAGAAACTGGGGTTGGAAGACAAAAATGAGTGCTGCATGGAAATACCATGAGTCAACAGTAAAGACAGGAATAGAATATCAGCTTCTTGATCGCCTACTCAGTAAATTTGGTGCTTTAGTATATAGAGATGTTCTTGACACATTTCAGTTTGCGTGTTTTAAGCACTATCTTCTCTCAACAGTATTTTTTCAGTAATTATTGAAGGGTTAGTTAGAAAGAAGATACAGTAAATGCTACAACTCAAACTGTGAAGCGGAAATACCAAAAACATTTTGGTGCTGGTTTTAAACTTGGAATGAGCTACTGTAATTTAATAGAGGTAAATGTGATAGGAAGCTTTTATACATAGGTGTCAGTGTAACAGAAATAAGTCTTCCCTTTTATTTTGAACAGACCAATGAACAAAGACCACATTCTGCCACATGTGACAAGTTTTATAGACTCTCTCTTCACAGCCATTGACAAAGGGAACCTCTGCAAAGGTCAGTTACGGTTACTTCCTCTTTATTTGCTCTTTGTTAATATATAAAGAAATAAAAGCAGGTTTTCTGATTGCACAAAGCATGAAAATAAATAGTGGTAGCATTGTATCCAAAATTTACTTGCCAGCTTGACTAAAACTAGAAGAGCAATTCTGCATTTGCTGTTCATAATAATGATGGAGTGACAGATGTCCTGCATATTGAAAGACAGAGGTAATTGGGAAGGAAAAGAAGAAAGTGAGAAAAAAAGAGGAAGGAAATCTACCTAAACCAAATCCAGGCTGAAGCTGTCAAGTGAAGGAGAGACTATTGACTCATAAGCTCCAATTCAAACCTATAGTGCAAAGTTTAGGACATTACCATCTGTCAGTTAATAGCTACACATCAATAAGAGTTAAAAATTCAATCTAGCACACTCCAATAAAATGTCATTATCTCCAACCCTTTGAGCTCTATGGTGGGTGCCAAAAAGTTCGTTGTGTTTTAACCCCAGCTGGCAACTAAGCCCCACTCAGCTGCTCACATGCTCATACTTGCCCATACAGTGGGATGGGACAGAGAATCAGAATAGTAAAAGTGGGAAAATTTGTGGAGTGAGATGAAGGCAGCTTAATAGGTAAAGGAATAGCCACATACAGAAGCAAAGCAAAACAAGGAATTCATTTACCACTTCCTATGGCTGGGCAAGAAAGTCCAGGAAGGCAGGGCTCTGCCATGCATAGTGGTTACTTGGGAATACAAACAGCATCACTCTGAACATTCCCCATGTTATCTGCTGAGCATGACCATAAGGTCTAAAATATCACTTTGGTCCAAGTGGAGTCTTACCTTTGAGTCCCAGTTTCTCCTGGAGTATACCTGCTGTGGTGTAGACTTAGCCATCACCACAAGTGCGTTGGGGTGCACCTGTTCCAGGGCAGCCTTATCCATGGCCCACAGTATCCGTGGGCCACTGCCTTCAGAGATATAACTGCTCCAAATGTGGCCTTACCCATAGCTGCTCTCCCTCAGGAGTGTACCTGCTCTGTCATGGGCTTGTCTGTGGCCACGAACTTTGAGGTGCTCCAGCATGACCTCATGCATAGCTGGTGATGCTTCACAGTGTACCTGCTGCAGCCTGGCCTTACCCACAGGCACAGATGCTTCAGGTGTACCTTCTCCAGCATGGGCTTGCCCTTGAGTCACAATTCCTTCAGAGGTACACCTGCAGCAGCATAGATGTAGTTAAAGCCACCATTGCTTTGAGATGTACCTGTTTTGGCATGGACTTAGCCACAGATGCTTTGGGGTGTTCTGCTCACGTGTGGACTCGTCCATAGGTCATAGTCTGATTGACTCAAATTCGCATTGGAGTTCCAGCCTGGCTAGTACAGGACAAAAATATCAGCACTGCCCTGGCCACCTGCCCACCTGAGTGCATTGCCATGGCTGTTATCAAAATGTTCCAGGTACAGCAGAGAAGGATGATAAGCAGTAGAGCACTACAGCTGTGAGAGCAAAAAGCAGCCACTAATGATCAGTGGCTGCTAATATGCAGTAAGACAAACAAGCCCTATGGCAGGCACAGAAGTTTGCCAATTAATAGCTATCAATCAGGATTCAATCTAGCACATTGCAGTCAAATCTGTCATTATCTCTAACCTTGTAAACCACATGTTGGGTGCCAGAAAGGACTGTTGTATCTTAACTTCAGCCAGTAACTAAGCCCCACACAGCTGCTTGCTTACTCAGCAGGAATGAGGGGAGAGCATCAGAAGGGTAAAAGGGAGAAAACTCATGGGTTGAGATAAAGATAGTTTAACAGCTGAAGCAAAAGCCATGCATACAAGTGAAACAAAACACGGAATTCATTCTCCACTTCCCAATGGCAGGCACATGTTCAGCTATCCCCTGGAAAGCAGGGCTCCATCACTCATAACAGTTACTTGGAAAGACAAATGCCGTGCCGCCTTCTTCCCTCTGATTTAAATGCTGTGCATGGTGCCATATGATAGGGGATATTTCTTTGGTCAGTGGGATCAGTTGTCCCAGCTGTGTTCCACTGGTTTTGGCTGGATCATAGTTGTTATTATGATGGCTGGTAGGGGGCTGTGTTCTGGATTTGTGCTGAATACAAGGTTAATAATACAATGATGTTTCTGTTGCTGCTGAGCCTACTGCTGCTGCCAAGGCCTTTTTTGCTTTTCTTGCTGTCACCCTGAAAGGAGGCTAAGACTACATGGCAGGCTGGGAGGAGGCACAGTCAGGACAGGTGACCCCAGCTGACCAAAGGGACATTCCAGACCTTATCACTCATGCTCAGCATATATCTTGTGGGGAAGAAGGAGGAAGGGAGGGGATGTTTGCAATTATGGCACTTGTCTTCCCAAGTCACTACTACATGTGATGGGGCCCTGCTCTCCTGGAGATGGAAGAGCACCTGCCTGCCCATGGGAAGCAGGTCCTTATTCTGTTTTGCCTGTGTGCATGGCTTTTTTGCTTTATCTCAACCCACAGGTTTTCTAGCTTTTACCCTTCTGATTCTCTCCCCCATCTTGCTGGTGGGGGAGTGGGCAAGCAGCTGCAGGGGTTTGGTGGCTGGCTGGAGTTAAATGACAACACCCCTCCCAATGCCTTGTGTACCCCCAGCCTCCCCACTGGTGGAGTGAGGTGAGAAGCAGGAAAGCCCTTGGTGCAGTGCGAGTGCTGCTCATCAGTAACAGAAAGGTCCTTCTGTTATCAACAGTTTCCAGCACAAATCCAAAAGAGAGCTCCACATTAGCTGCTATGAAGAAAATTGCCTCTATCCCAGCCAAAACCAGCACACCATCTCTGACCCAAGTGACACCACCAATTCTAAATGCGGCATCTTTTCTCCAGGAATAGATGGTCACTGCTTGTCTTCCCTCTCTGACCAGAAAAAAAAAAAAAAAAAATTAACTGAGCCTGCATAGAGCAGGGCAATTGTTACTCAGAGAGCTAGAAAGTATTTGGCCTTGTGACGAACTATAAACAATTTTTGGAATGCCCCAGGTTGAGTGTTGTTCCTTTGTTTGTAAGGGCTGTCTGTCATTTTCCATTTATAGTACCTTTGTTAATATTCCTAAACGTATCCACCAATCAGCTCTATTGCTTTTTCTTCTTTAAAGAAGCTTTGTCAAGCATGGCCCTTTTTGATTTAGGTCTTTATTTTACCATATTTGTAGGTTTTTCATGCTGTCATGATTGTTTTATTGGTAATGTACTTAGCCTAAAAAAGGAGTATCTAAAATTTGTTTTCTTGGGTCTCATGTTTGCTGGCAGTAGTATAGCTCTGCTCAGGCTCTGTGTGTGTGCCAGAGGCACATTGCTACTTCTTCCTATGTTGGTAAGGGAAAAGAAAATAAAGGCATCCTCAGTCCTGTACTCATGCCTCTGTTATCCCCTATTACATTTACTTGCTTGGTTTTCTTCACCTTTCTCCCAGACTAGATGCCTTTTTCATCCTCTGATATTCTTTCTACCTCCATGATTCCTGCAATTTCTTCACCTTCTACTAGGACTCCAGTCTCCTCTCACTGCCTGTGCAAGGCTCCCAGCCCTGTGCTCCATTTGATCTTCCTGGCCTCTGAGCCCTGAGGCAAAGTGCATGTTCCAGAACTGGGTGGTTTTGGTGTTCTGGTTGCTGTGGAGTGCAAGGAGATGGACTTGAAAACTGAGTCAGAGCAAAGTTATCACTAACAAAAGTTATCACTGTCAGCTCTTCAGGGCCAGTATGGAAATTCTTCCCTTATTGATCACATAGGTGTGTCTGTAGGGAGGTGGGAGCTGCTATCTTTTACCAGCATGGGCACACTGCTACCAAAGGACATGCAGATTGCAGTTTGGGAACTGTCCTTACACTACAGATGAAGAAAGTTTCTTCCTGTCATTACTTGATGTTTCTTCTCTCTTTGAGGAGCTCCTTATGGAGGTTAATGGTTAGCAGGATCTGACCCATACCTGGGGAGTTAAGCAACCTAGAATAGAGGAATGTTTTCAGAGGAATGAATAGGGTATAAATGCTTACTTCCCTTTTTTTTAATTGACAGCATGTAAGACAGTTGTATCTTTTTAAAAACTTTTTTTTTAATTTGCCTGGTTTAGGAAAAGTATTTCTTTAACCTGGGAAGAGACAAAGGGGAATTTTAAATTTTTTTTTTTAAAGCAACCTATTTGCTAGCTTAGAAGTGTGAGGGGAAAGGAATTGCCCTTTCTTGCCTGGCACGGCATTGGCTATCATGTGCTTCTGGGAAACCCTCCATCCCTAAAGGAGTCTAAGAGGTTTAGGAAGGAGACAAAATTCAGCAAACTCACCTGCTATTCACTAATATATACTCAGTCTTAGGTACACGGGACAGCTTTGGACATCTTACACAGTAGTGCATTGTCAAAGCTCCAGAGTTTATAGGCACTTGTGTGGTGGTAGCACCAGTATGTATTTTTGCTTTGGTTTTGTTACATTCATATCAATTTGGCAGCATTTCTTCCTTTTTAGCAGAATGCTGTCTGTGACTCCTCCCACAGTAGTTAGCTCCAGAGCCCTGCTTTCTGCACATGTGGGTGTGATGAAAACATGAAGACTGGGAGCTGTCACAGCTTTCAGTGCTGGCTTGCTGGAGGAGGTACTTACTTTGATAGCCAGGGAAGGACTTCTTTTATGTGTTATGATTATGTGTTATGGTTAGAAAACACACATGCCAGTTCCAGGATCCATATGCTACCTTATTTCTCTGACTCCAGCCTTTTCAGGGTGGGCAAGAACCATACAAGCTCAAGTCACTGAGAGCTGAGTAAATTTACAAGATGTTCTTTCTCTGCTCCAGGAAACCTGTTTGTGGCCTGCCAAGCTGTAAGTACTCTACTTAGTTTGGTGGAGTCTGCTGAAGTACTCCATTTGTTACCTGTGGAGCGTGTCAAGAGCTTGGTGACGTAAGTAAACTCTGCCTGTTGAGTGGTGCTTCATGGTTTTCCTTGGTAGGGCAAAAATTTGACTTTGCCTTTATATAGGAGCTGGTTAAATGCTTCTTTGCGTGCTGCCCATTCAGTTATGCTGGTGCATTGCTTCGGTATTGTGGTTATGTAATGGAGCAAAGTTGTAGGCACTTTTTTGGAGAACCAAGTCAATGTAGTTCCTGTTCAGTGACATTTTCTCTGCAAACTGATGCTTTCTTAGCTGCAGGGTAGTAGTGTGTCATTAAATAAGTTGGTTCTAGTTTTACATTGGAGTGCTACAGTGGTTCTAGTTTTACTTTGGAATGCTACACTTAGTAATTCGGTGTTACATTATAATGATAAAAGAGACAGGAGTGGCACTTCTTGAGCTGTGTCAAAAGCCTGAGTTTACTCATGATGTTGGGATTCTGCCATGTCTTACATACCCATGTTTGTGCATGCTCCACAGTGGGAGGAGATTTTGTATACTCCATTTGATTTATTTTGACTCTATTTGACTTATAATTAGCACAGAAAACTGGCTGGCTGGAGGGTTTTAGGAAGACCATTTATCTCTCTCTGGTATCTCCAAGTCTTCGGTGGCTTGAGCTTCAAAACATCCTGTTCATTTAGGAAGTTATGGTGCTCAAGTCTGAGGCGTGATGGAGATAAAACAACTTGCCCATATCAGGCAGGAATTACTGGCAGCAAGCTGTAATGCTAATGCTTTCCTGCCAACTCTGGGCAGGGGATGTGAAACCTGCTTGGAGCAAGGGATGTAAAGTAGCAGAAGGAAGTTTCTGTCTGAGCAGACAGGATTCCTGGGGTCGCACCTAAGCCGAGATTATTTCTCTTCTGTTGAAGCTGGTCACTGACTGAGCACCTGGGCAGTAACAGACATGCTCACGTGACCTATGCAGGCTTATTTTCTGCAGCTGTGTGTCCAGCATGCAAGTCTCAGCTTGACAAGCCTGATTAACACAAAGGAGGAATCTCAGAATCTCATGCCTCTTGGGCTATCATGGGCTTTGCAGCTGCAAGTCATTGTGCTGGTGAAGTGTGACTTCACTGGCCTGCTGGTGGAAGCAGAGTCTGAAATTATGGAATTTTCCCTTAATATTGTAGTTATCACTACTGCCTTGTTTTTAAATACCAGTGTTGTTGCAGTGCTTTCTGTATGCTAATAAAATCATCTGTTGTTTTAGCACTTTCCCTTCAGACCCCTCTGCATTGCTGTTGGCTGATCTCTATTACACACGGCTGGCATTATGTGGCTGCCAGGAACCTCTTTCCCAAAGGAACCTAATGGACTTGTTTGAGAAGTTGCATCCTAATATTTCCACTGGTGTTTCCAAGGTAATCTGCTGGTTTGAGCCCATGCAAAGTAATTTGTATTTTAACAATAAAACATAAGTAAACTCATTTAAATTATAAAGTCTGAAAGGAGAAGCATGAGACTGTGTAAAGTTATTACTTCCATAATGTCTGCTTAGACCTGTGTCAATGGGGAATGAGTTAACAGAGTTAACTGTTAAGCCCATCTGCCTTGCCTCTTCCTTAGAGGTAAATCAGGGGAGGAACATAATGTATTCACTCCTAATTGCCTTTTAGACTACAGGAGTCGATCTGTTTCTCAGCTCCAAGATGAACCTAGTGAAATCAATGTGCTGTAGCAGACATTAACCTCTCTGTAGGTATGTATGTGTCAATTTATATTGCCTGACATATGCTTCTACCTGGCATAGGTCCGGCTGTTGACGGTTCGAATTCTAAACCATTTTGATAATCAGCCTTCTACACGGGTTGAGGTAGGGCTAAAACTTTGCGTTTAACCTTTCAAAGCTATCTGTGTTCCATGTTTTGTGTGAAATGTTGTTCACTTTGCAGAAACAAAATGTATTTGGTAGAGGTTGTCCTCTGCTTTTGTGCTTTTACATTCCAGTTTTATTTCTTTGTTTCCCACCTCCTAAATGGTGGAAACTAGGGCAAGTCCCTTGACTTTGTTCTTTTGTCCAGAATGGTCATGAGTCTGTATAGTTTTTTTTTAATTACTTTTCAATTAAATAAAGGTACTCTAACAGAATTCATGTCACATTTTTGTTCAGGGTGATGGCACAGGGGAATTCCAGCCAGTATTTGCCATATTGCTCCAAGCAGAACTTGTGCCAGCAACAGTGAATGATTACAGAGAGAAACTTCTCCATTTGAGGAAACTAAGATGTGATATAGTGCAGCCTGCAATACCAAGTGGATCTTTGCAGGAGGTAAGGATTTATTCTCAAAAAGCCACTGTCACATTCCTTTATTTCAAGAGAATGTTCTTATTCCATCACATGGAGTGCAGAGTTTTAATGAGAGTGCATCAAAAATCAACTCCGAGATTAGGTTGTAGAAAACTTACTTCTTAGTAGGAATCACAGCTCCCATCATCCTCAGGAGTACTGGTGTGTTAAGTAGAACAACAGTGGCCCACAGTCAGATTAATCTGGGTTTGATGTCATGGAAAGGAAGGCAAATGATTCCAGTGAGAAGTGATTTGTGAGCAAATTTAAACACACAACCTTGCCATATCCTCAGTGTGGTTGAACGTTGGTAGGACTCCCACTGGCCATTGGTGACCTCACTTCTGGATCTTTCTTCAGCAGGAAAATCTTTTATGCCCGTGACCGTTGAATTTTCTCTGCTGCTGAGCTAAAGCCTCACATCTGTGAGGAAGGATTGTAGGTCACTCCTTCTCCATGTAGCTCTGCAAGGAACCAGTGTAGAGGACATGCTACTAGGCATAGGCCTACCCCTTTGGGCAAACCTTCATCTTTCTGAGGTCCCTCATTTTGCTGTGGCAGCACTGAAGTTGGAGAGAGACTTTCCAGATCTGTGCTGAACTGGTTTTTCCATATTCATGTTATTTTGGTATAGTTATGAAATCTCAGTGTAGCTTACAGTAAATGGATTCTAGATTTCCACATGAAGCTATGAGACAAGGAATGATTATATATGTGACTTCCTTCATCTCTTGTAGCACTCCTGAGAACTTTGATTGAAGTTTCCTCTTTGAGAGGAAGAAAGGTTAGAGCAGCTTGGTTGGTCTTTAACTATTGTTTTTTGCATCTTGACAAGATGGTGTTGTATGTCATTCTAGGTGCCTCTTCGGTATTTACTAGGAATGCTTTATATTAACTTCAGCCCTCTCTGGGATCCTGTAATTGAACTTATAACGTGAGTATATGCAGTTGGATGCTGCAATCTGTGGTTGTCTCACAGGACATTCCTTTCATTCTTCTGTGAACAGAAGCTGAGATAAAAAATGTCCAATTTGGAGAGGTTTGTGTGTGAAAACCTTCATGTGAGATCTTCTGAAATTAATTTGATTTCTCAAACTCAACCTGTGTAGACTCTTCTTCAGCTTACTTCCTGATTTTTCTTACTTTAAGGGGAACTTGCCACAAATATAGTCAAATAGCATCAGATATTCTAGTCAGAGGTAGCAGGATTTGATTTATGTTTCACAAATGCTTAAAGGAACACGAACTCTCTCAGTTTCCTCATCTGCCAACTTTTCTGTCTTTATTGGAAAACCTCTAAATCCTAGTAAAGAGTAGGGAAGTCTTACCATGGTGAAAAATTAGTGACTTCTCTCAGCATAACTTTATTTTCCTTTTTTTTTCCTTCATCTGTTGTGCAATTAAAAAGGATGGGATTTTCTTCTTCAAATGAGTGAATTAATTAAAAAAAGAATTAAACCCACTCTTCAAAAGATATGTCCATGGTAATTCTTCCTTTGATGCAATATGATTTGCTGTACAGAAGTCAGTAGAAAGCTTGAGAACATTTTTACTCAATTTGAGTTCATTTGAAGTCATGGGATACAACCAGATTATTTTAATAACAGTTGACATTTGAGATCCATGAGAAAAGGCAAGGAAGTGCTACAGCTGCATTGTGCAGATGTCCTGTCTCCGGACAGCCACATTAAAGCAGTGATCAAAGCCTTTGATTGTAGTTAACTAGCTGAGTGATGCTTGCCTTTTCTTATCTTCCTTCTAATTTCATGCTGTATTCTGCTTTGTTAGTTCTCATGCAAAGGAGATGGAGAATAAGCAGTTCTGGAAGGTCCTGTATGAACATTTGGAGAGGGCTGCAACCTATGCTGGTAAGTCACCTTTCCTAAGCATGGTTATCATAGTAATCCAGCTAATGGTGAATTACATGGCTGTTTTTCATGTGCCCCAAATTTAAGTGTGATGGGGGAATTCAGAACCACTATTACTGTCATGTCCAGGGCAGGAGTGGAGGAAGCTGTGTCTCCTGTCCTAAACACGAAGCAGTAGTGAAAGGCCACCTGCATTACAGGAGGGAGTTGTAGGCTGTGGGAAACCATGCAGCAGTTCCATCTTTGTTTAAGGCTGGCACTGCTCAAACTGGCAGGGACAGTTCCAAAACCTGTGTAAAGGTACAGATCATCTTCCTGCTCCGTGGAATTTCTGCAGGCAGTCCTTGTGTGTGATTCTGTATTGAAATATTAGACTGCATAAGCCCATAGGTAACCTCAAGGTTCACCTATGGGCTTATGCAACCTAATATTTCAATATACAGTCAGAAATACGCAGCCATTTGTGAACTGCCCTGTTATTGAAGGGAACTGAGCCCAGTTGAGAATTGCCAGGGTTGCAAGTCATCCTAAAACATTTTCTAAGCAATGTCTTTCAGGTCAGTGTTAAATACAGTTGCGTCTAAACAGGCGCATGTTACCAAATGTATTACTTTTGTAATGGGAGATGGATTCCTTGCTTGGATTCCTGGACATTATGAAGTAACCTGAAAAGATTTTCTTGTCTCTTCTGTAGAAATGGAGCTACAAAATGAACTAGATGAACAGGAGGAGAGCATTGCTGGAACAGAAAGTGAGAAGATGCCAGAAGGAGAAGTGGGGACTGTCTTTCTGGAGCAACTAAGGAGTAGAACAGATTGCAGTGAACGGCTGGACCACACAAATTACCGTTTCCTACTGTGGAAAGCACTGGATAAGTTTCCGGACAGAGTGGAACCTCGGTCAAGGGAACTTTCCCCACTTCTTTTGAGATTCATTCGGTAAGTAAGATTTATTTCTCAGTTGAGTGGACATGTTGCTTTCAATGTGTTGCTGAGCTTTAAGATTGGCTGTCCCATTACAGACTTTATTTCTTGAATGCATGGCTGATGACATGTCTGTTTCCAGTTGAGATAACCTTTTAATTGGAATGTGGGTTCTGTTAGAAACGAAGCAGGCTGAAATGAAATGTACAGTAGGTCTCTGCTGTTCAGTCTCTCATTCATTGACTTGCCATTGTCACAGTCTCATTACTCAGTTACGGAGTAGATTTCAGTGGAAATAAAGTTCCTCCTTAATGAAAACATGCTTTAACTTGGATTCACGCAATACCAAAGTGTTTTTACCCAGGATGGGGAAAATACTGATTTTTTTAGAGGCTGATTCAAATTCTTGCCCCTGGAGGGAAAGCAGTGCTGTGCTTGCATATATGTACATGTATCAGACAGTGTGATGGACAATAAGATGTCGTTATAATAGGAATGGGGAGATTTTAAATCGTTGCCCTAAAACCTTGAAAAACGTTATGCTTCTTAATTCCTTCCTTCTTTTTCTTAAACACAGAAATGAGTACTACCCAGCAGATTCCTTAGTGGCTCCATCTCAGGATCTCAGAAGGAAAATTAGTGCTACCATAGCAGCAAAACAAATACCCACTGAAGAGGTGAATGATGTTGCTATGGAGGAGGAGGAAGAGGAGGAGGAAGAAGAAGAAAAGGAAGAAGGGGAACCAATTAATGTAGGAGTACCAAAAAAGAAAACAAGAAGAGCTGCTGCTAAGTAAGTATTTTTAGTTTTTCCCTTTTGCTAGTCCTTTCATGGAAAGGCAGATTCAGCAGCTCACATTGAGACACAAGCTATGTTTTTGTATATATTATTTTTTCTTCTTTTGCTTGCGCTTCGTCATTTCTCAGGGGATTACAAGTCAGAAATTCTGCCTGTACAATACTAAAAATTGAAATACATTGCCCAGGTTTTATTGTTATCTCATTACCTGCTGACCAGTCTCTGGTGTGTTTTACTTTAAGCAAAAAATGTGTAGTATTTGGGGTCCTGTATTGAAGATATATATGTAAAGATTAATTTTTGCCGGCTGTAAAGTACTGTCTGAAGCTACTGTGAAGTTTTCAGAGACTCTTGTACGTGAATTGCCTGGCCTCTTTGTGTATATCTGTTAGTCTTTGAAAACTATGGGCATTGCCAAACACTTAAAAAAATTAGACTGTTTGTTTAGGTATTCTAATATTGGTATTCTGCCATTTCCAGCCCATTATAAATCTTGTCTTCTTAGGGGCCGAGGTTTTTATTTGGTAGACTGAAGCTGCATGTTGCTGAATGTCATTATTGCAGTGCTGAAAACATGGAGAAAGTTGTTCTTTATATGAATTCTCCCCAGTGATGACCTCTGTCTAATATCCCTTAAAAATACAGCACAATGATTTATGTTCTGACACTTCTTTTGCAAAGGATGGCCCTTGTAGTGGCAGAGAACTTCAAAATGTCACCTTATATGTTGGAACAAGACAAGTATTTGATATGTGACCTAAAGTGTCATTTCATCCCAGGTGTCCTATGGGAGTTTAATTTTTTTCTCAGACTCTTATACCTGCAAGTTATCAGCGATTAAAATACAGTGACAGTCCAAGATACTTAGTTGTTTTCCCAACCTTCATCTCAAAGCATGGGTTCTGTGAAGTGGAAACATTAGCTCCCGGTAGCTGTAACAAAGGCATAAAAGATTTACTGGGGATGTGTTAATGAGTTGTGGAGTAACCTCCCTTCCCAGGTCAGGCTGTACCAGGGAGTCCTCCCTGTGTCCTGGGAGGCCTGGCTGAAGCAGCAGGGGCTTGCACCTGCTCTGGGATCCCTGTGGGGTTCCTGGAAGGTGTCCTACTCATCCCTTGTCTGTGCCCAGCCATGGAGGAGGGTGGCCCAGCCCAAGTGTCTGGAGAGTTCAGTGTAAATTAGCAGGGGGAACAGCTGAATGAGGACAGCTTTTACCAGTCCCACAGCACACATGGTGGAAGAGATCTCACATCTCCCTTATTCTGGTCTTCTCTGTCCCTTTCCATGAAGAGGAGGTGGGGCGGATGTGAGGTGACCCTGCCAGCTCTAGGGGAACTGACTCCCATCTGTCCTTGCAGCCCAGTGTTAAGTCCAGTACAGTCTGTGGCTGAATGCAGCTCATCACATTGGTGGGAACAAAATGGGCAACAGTTATGGACAAGTGAATAAACAAAGAGATAAATACAGAATTTTGGTGCTCTAGCCTAGGCTGGCAGAGAGAAGTAAGCTGCATCCTGGCTGTACCCCTTTCTCGTGAAAAAACTGAGCCTACACAGTGCAACTGAAGTACATCCTTGGTACAGTGAAGTGACAGCTGGAAGGAACTGCTTAGGGAACAGAACACCTGAAGACTTGGGATCTTCTTGTGTTGTTTTTCGCTTTCTTTCTTGTTAATGAATTTTAGTTAAAGTTCCTGTTTGTTTGTCTTCTGGATATTTTAAAAAATAATTGTTTTGTTTTGCAGGCAACTAATAGCCCACTTACAAGTTTTCTCGAAATTCTCAAATCCTCGTGCATTGTATCTGGAGCAGAAGTTGAATGCCTTGTATACCCAGGTGAGGTTATTTGCTTACTTTTAGAATTGCTACTAATAAATTAACTCTTTTGTATTTTGAGTGCAGTGTCTAACACTGAGGAAGCCTGTCATTTTCTGAACTCAGCTCTGATAGCTGAAAAATGGGCTGTCCTTGAGAGGACTTTCTAAGAAGCTTCAGTTGAAGTGAGCCCCTTAGGCAAAGACCTGCTAAAGATACCTGGCTTAGTTTGCCAGGACTGGCACTTGCAAAACAGATCTGACAACAGACAAGTAGTAGTCTTCGGCAAGGTAGAAGAGTGGCTGCAGAGGATATCTGTTTCACTTCGACTTCCTGGAGGATCTGGAGGAGGATTTAGAATCCAAATCTTGGGAAGATCTAAGGAGATTTGTCTTTGTCCTACAGTGTTTAGTGTAGAGTACTACTCTTAGTACTTTACTAAGAGTATGGCCAGTATGTACGAGACATCATCCAGCATCAAAAAAAGAATTTCTTCTTGAAGAATATTCAATTTGCTTCAGTCTTTCTGAGGGATTTCTCTGAAAGAATTGTCGAAAGTATTACTTGGAAGAGGGATTCTAAGTCTTTATTTTACAATCCTTAAAATGGTTTTGTTTTTTAATTTTTTAGTTTTACAGAGTTGTGTTGGTTCCCAGTTTGTGGATTTATTCAGGCCATTGGGGTTTGCTCTCATTGTTATCCGTTTGTGTTTTCTGAGGCTGTGAATGTTGAAAGCTCCATTTCTTTGTACCTGAGTTGGAGAATCTCTAGTAGACATCCACTCTGTTTCAGTCTATCTCCAAGTATTGCTTAAAAAAACAGTTGATCCATGGTTTGCTTGCCTGTGTTCTTAGCAAAATATTGGATTGTTGTGTAAAGGTCAAATCACTGTGGGAAGAACAGCCTGGCACAAGAAGAAAGATTACTTCATCACTTACTGTTTGCATTTCTGTGTCTTAGTATATGCATTGTCACAGCTGATATGTCCATCATGGCCAATCGACCTTTGATGAGACTAGCCTGTGCTATTTGGTAGGAGACTGACGAACTGATAAAATCCTGCTGGGGGAAATGATCTGTATTTCTCAACTTCTTTTCTCTGTGCTAATGAATCTCAGAATCACAGAATGTGCTGAGTTGGAAGGGACCCATCAGGATCATTGAGTCCAATTCCTGACCCTGCACAGGACACCCCAAGAGTCAAACCATGTGTCTGAATGCATTGTGCAAACACTTCTTTAACTCAGATAGTCTTCATGCTGTGACCTCTACTTGGTGTTGTTCAGTGCCTAGGTTATGAAGAGTTGTCTTTAAGAGAGAGCAAATATCAGTGTGACTTTGCATACCAAGTCTCCTGAGTAGTTTGTGTTTGTTACAGGAAAGAAATACAGGTATCTTGGAATGGTTTGGGTAGTCTGCTTTTTAATCCAGTCTTCTTAGATACGCAGCTGATAAGTAGTTGTGATGATAAATGCAAAATCATAGTGGTCCAAAAGACAACTATGCGAAAACAAGTATTATAATTGTCCTATGTAGATAGGAAGGAAAAGTATATGTGAGCTATCAGCAGGCATGCCCCTTTTTGTGAGTGGCATGTATATCTTGGCTTTATACTGGCAACATAAACATTCTGCTTCCATTTGAATAAGTTAGTCCAAAACCTGCTTGAGCTTGTAGCCTTTGGGTTGTTTCATGTTTTCGGTAAGCACTGCTGCCTCCTAGATAGGAACTCATTTTCTTTCTTTTGTTATTTGCAGTTACTGTCTCATCAAGACCAGAATGTACAGAGAATAGCTCTTGACTGTATAATGACGTACAAGCATCCTCATCTACTGCCATACAGGTGAAAGCTTTTATATTATTTTAGCATTGGTGAATGAGCCTACTGTCATATCAGAAGCCTGCTTCAGGGTCAGTTCTATTTGGGGTCCTGTATTTGTTGAAGATATATATGTAAAGATTCATTTTTGCCAGCTGTAAAGTACTAGCTAAGAGAGGAAATCAGGTCTTGAGGTTGATCAGTTTCTCTTTTTTGTTTAGAGAAAAAAGCAACACTTCCATTATGTCCCAAAATAGTGTCAGTACTGTTAATAATTCCATTGTTTTCGAAGATGTCTTTTGTACCAATGGTTTATAACCACCCAAAGAAACTGACAGCATAAAACAGTAGTTTGTGGTTAAATAATTTCTTTGCAGTATGTCCAGGGACTTACTTGACTACGTAATTAGCTTGAACTTGCTTTTAAAATACTTTTTTATAAAAGAGTGAGAAAATAGTACTTCAATATTTTGTATACAGCAAGGATGGATAGAGAGATAGGTAATTAGATATAGATGCATCTGTGTGTCTGTCTATTTTTGTAACCCTACCTGCCCTCAAATAATGTTTATTACTCTCAGGGAAAACTTGCAAAGGCTACTGGAGGACAAGAGCTTTAAAGAAGAGATAGTCCATTTCAGTATTTCTGAGGAGACCACAGTAGTAAAAACAGAGCATCGACCAGATCTCATCCCTGTTCTTATGAGGTGTGTTCTGAAGTATGAGTTCAAAAGCTTCATGACAGGGTACCATGAGCAGAGAAGTGTAATGCTGCTTCTTGTTTTGAGCAGTTCTGATAAACCCATGGCTAGTGGTATAGTTTGATGACTTAGTTTTTGATATTCCATATGGTTTCCTTATTAACACATTTATGTAATATGTTATGCAAATGGTGCTTTCTTTAAAAACAGCATTTTGGTACATACTATTTCTACTAAGGTTTACAAAGACCTGTGAGGACGTTTCAGTTCAGTGAGTATTGCCAGCTATTTGCAGTGATGTGAATTGTCCTGGAGGGTAACAAGTTTTATACCTGAAGTTCCCAGGAGAGTTCCCATTGTAGTAGCAGAAGCTGATGATGTTTTTGGACAATATGTAGTAGTTCCGTGGAGACCCTGAGGGAGAACTTTCACTAGAGAAAATTTTTAAATGGAGTTTCTCCTGCAGAATAAGAGGCTGGAAAACAGATGGCTTGCTGAAAGCTAATGCAACCTCTTTTTGGTTCTTGAAGAATTCTCTATGGCAGAATGAGAAACAAAACAGGGAGCAAAACACAGGGCAAGTCTTCAGCGAGCACTCGCATGTCAATCGTTCTGAGATTTCTGGCCGGCTCACTGCCAGAAGAGATACGGATGTTCCTGGATCTGCTCTTTGAAGCTGTGAAGCAATTCAGTGATGGTAGGTAGGCTGTAGAAACTGGGGGTGTGGTATTTCCTGACCTGTAGAGATGTGGGAGAATAAATGTGCTTAGTATTGTTATGTGCTTCAGTTTGTCTCTTAACTGTGCCTTGAAAGGATGAAAGTAAACCCTTAGTAAGGACTAGGTTTCCCCTGGGTCTCTCCTTGCTCTGTTTTACGTGTTCAAGGTCAGAAAAACTGAGCAATTTGCCACAGCTGTGCAAGTAAGCTGTAGCAGGCCGGGAGTAGATAGTGGCTGGCATCATAGGCTAGCCTGAGTATCATGGCAGTAAAGAGAGCTTGTAAAGTGCTCTGATTCTGTAGCAGTGGGAGACATCTGAGTGTTAGAGAGATGGGGACACAGAGCTGTTCTTATTTAAAAATCTGACTGTGAGGATCTGTAATTTAGGGCCAAATTCTACTATTTTTCACTGAGAAAATATGCTTGGTAGTGGGTGTCTTCATGATGCCTCCCTGGATAATTTGCTGTTCCTTTGCCTATCACAGGGCCTTGTCAGACTGCAGTCCTTCAAAGTATGTCAGAGCTGGATTTAGCTAAAGTCCTGCCTCTTGGGCGTCAGCATAGCCTCTTCAATGGTCTTGAAGTTGTGTTGAAAAACATGGGACATTTGATCCAGCAATACCTGCCTGAAATTCTACAGATTCTGCTCTGCATGACTGCTGTGGTATCCTGTATCCTCCAGCAGAGAGAGAAGGTACAGTATATGCAAACAATATACAAACATGTAAATAAAGTTTCTTTCTCTCCTCCTCCTCTGAGCTTATACATATAAACAGAGCTTTATTCAGGTTGAGATGAGTGCCATTGTGAAGTGAAGCTTAGCAATTAGAAGTCTGTCACAGGAGAGGCCATTGATGCTTGTCTGAAAGTTCTACAGGGCTCAAGCAGCACATGCAGAATTAATGTATTTAGAAAATTGATTTGCACTGTATTTTTGTTTGAGTTGCTGAAGAGAGAGTTGGAGGTGGTCTCTGTGCATGGTTCCTACCTGTTTTGTGGAGAGATGAGCATGAGAAAGAGGTAAATGTTCTGTTGTAAAGATGTAATGTGATTTTATGGCTGGAAGTTGAAAGTTGCCTTAAAGATGGAATCTCTTGATTGCAAGGATAAAACATATGAGCAGGGAAGGAAAGGTTTAAAGTTCCTTGCCTGAAGACAATAGAGCAAATCTTGTCTATGAGGTATTTTGTTGCAGTGCTAGACCTCGGGAGCTCAGTTTTGTGGAGGGTCACAATGATTATCTACCCTGGGTGTCTCCTGTCATGGATCACAGGAAGGACATGGCTGCCAGCCATGCTGTCAGCACGTTAGAAGCATCTTCAGCTCTGTATCAGGAGTAGTCATACTAATCCAGTGTTACCATTTGGATCTAAGTCAGGTATCTGCAGAGCACTGCAAATGTTTTTTCCTTTGCTGAGCAATGGCTGTACATGCAGAAGGGGTCAGGTTGAGGAAAACATCCTGTTTCCTGATTCAAAGATTGGTTGCACCTAAAGGTGGGGCATGTTGGCTTATTGCTGCCCTGTACACAGGGGAGCAGCACAGACATCCTTGAGCACTACTCCAGCTACTTGGGGTCTGTTGCCAGCTGCTCAGAAACTGTAACACTGAGACAGGCTTTTCTGTCTTCCTGGTGTAGAGCCTGCTCATATATTAGATGGGGGACCAGCAAACTGCAGTGTCATCATCATCACTGGTGTTGAAAGGAATTACGAGATGATGGACTGAGCAAGTGGGAATGAATGTTTTGTCACCATGAGTGTGTTCTGGCCAAGACCCAGCTGTGAGCATTTGAGGTTAGAACTTGCTTTGAAAAAAATCCATCAAATAAAGCAGGTCCTTTTAATTGGCAGTATCCAAGGTCTTACAATTGCCTGCGGGCTGCACGGAACCTTGTAACTGTCTCAATTTATGAAGAGGATGAGCAAATTTGAGGACATCAGCATCCCACAGTCTGACTTCAGCAGTGCATTGCAGATGCCTGCATGCTTTCAGTGAGGACAGGAGTTCTAAAAGCTGCTTCATTAACTGCTAGGGAAGCTGCGTTTTGCTAGAATTGCTACAGTAATCCTGTCATAGTTGTGTAATGTCAGGAGTGATAGTCTATTGTTTGTCTGAACTTAATTTAGCATTTCATTAGCCCAGGGGCTGTTAAAGCCTCAAGGAAGAGTGTGAGAAATCTGTTTATCTTGACTAATAATTAGAAGACATTCTTGGAGTTTGTCAGTAATTTATTGCAAACTGATACTGCTTGGAGAGTTAAACATCAGCTTTGACCACTTTAAGGCAAGTTATTAATTTACCATTTCCTACTGATTGTGTACACTATTGAGTTTCTTTGTCCTCTCAAAGGCTTGATCTCAGAGAACTCTTATGGTGATTGAACAGTGAGAAACCCAAAATTACTTCACTTGGAGGTCACCATTAGCAATAATATCCTGGTTTGTGCTTTCCTTGGGCTTTCGAACAGTTCATTTGCTACCTGGAAGCTGATTGCAGTCCATTAGTACACATTCAGCATAGGTTGGGAAGTCCTGGTCCAAGAGCTTTTCCACCATCTCCTCCTTGTCTTTTTTACCCATGATTTTAGATTCTGTATGATGGATCATGATATGAACTGGAGACCCAAAAGAGCTCCAGTATCAGTGGCTTTGTTTTTTCTGAGGCTGAAGTTCATTACCTCTGCACTGTAGAGCTACTTCATGTGCTCATGCTGTGAGGTGCATTGCAGTATGGAAATAATTTAGGTTACTCAGGTCAAAACTTCTCTCAGGAAGGAGAGTCAGAATGCAGCAGTGCATGTATTTCCTTACTGAAATGTTTTTCCCAAGAAAGGCTGTGGAACATAACCACTAAATGGGATCAGGATGCACCTAACTGTAACCAAATGCTATAGCCCCCCACCCTACTCTGATGGAAGACATAATTCACATTCTTCCCTTCTTTATTCTTCCCCCCTTCTCTTCATCTGTTGATTTCTTCCCAGAAGATCTTGAAAAAGCAAAGTACAGCTTCAGTTTGGAGAGCTGATTTGGGTCCTATTAAGTATAAAACAGAATTGTTTAAGTGTCAAGGTTGGAAATCCAGTTAATTTAGGTGTAGCTTTCTACATTGTGTCCAAAAGGGGCAGATGCTAGTGGGTTAAACCTGTCAACATGGATTTTTTATGAAGGAGTCTTTTGTAACTGACTCAATGCAGGAACAGGCAGGCCCCTTTTAGCAAAATTTAGGTCAGCTCTGAGATGTAGATTGCTACTGTGAACAAGTTGCAAGAGAAAACAGAAGTTTCTGTAAAGGATATATCTGGATGTCGTTGATCAATTTAATTTCAAGGGATTTAATTTCAGAGCAAGTAGTTAGTACTTGTTCTGCCAAGGTCTTACTTACAACAAGGGTTGGGTTTTTTGTTTTGTTTTTTTTTACAGATCCAACCTAGGTTGATTAATCCACTGAAGAATTTGAGACGTCTTGGTCTCAAGCTTGTGGCAGAGTTTTTTTCTGATTATGAGACCTACAGCTTTAGTGTGGAAGAGATTGATGCAGTTTTCCATGCTGTGGTGTGGCCTCAGGTAAGTATTCATTTCTTTTCCAAATAACTTGTTTGAAATATGTACCATGCAGAAATGTAGTCCATCGTGTCAGCTGTGCCCATCACTGGATTGGATGTGGTCTTAGATTCTGGCATCCCAATGTGTCATGTCCAGTTTTTTGGCTCATGTCTGATTGGTCCTGGGATAATCAAATCACAGATTAAAGTAGAAATTAATTCATCTGAATAAAATGGATGCCATTTCTTTCTTCTTTAACCACAGAAGCAACATCCCTAGATGCTTCAGGGAATCTAAATAATACGAGTCATTTCTAAGTGCATTTTGCTACTCTTCTGTATGACAACTGTTGGGTAGGGGACTGCAGAAACAAATGCTGCTGCAGGAAAGGCAGGACCCAGCAGGATCTGGCAGTGGTTTATGTGGTCTCGTGCCTGCCTGCCGAGAGTTCCATATGAGTACAGTGACAAAGCACAGGCTTGTGGCTTTTACCAGAGAAATTCAGATCACATCTGAGCTTGGAAAATGCACTGCTGTGAGATGGAGAGAGAACACAGAATTTAAAATTAAATTGTGCTGTCTTTGTTAGTGCAGTGGCTCTGGGGTTGTCATGGAATGCCTGTACCAGCTTCTGGGTTGTCTCTGCTCTAAAAACAGTTGTGTCCATGATAAGGTTAACTGAGTAAGAGGACCTGACTCCAAGAGTGATCTTCCACAAAGGTTTTTGAGGTATCCAAATGTCCAACTTCCTTGCAGCAGAAAAGCCTGTTAAAGAGCGCTGGTATAGTCTGTGAAACCACAGAGCTGCTTCTCTGGAAATTGTTTGTTTCCTCCTGCACCATAGGATGACTCTTGTCCTTCCATATGTCAGGAAGACAGACCATTTTGAAGCTTGGATGATAGTATGATCCAAAAGCTCCCTCTGGAGTATTTTCTAGTGAACTTCATGAAGATTTGATTTTGGCAAAAGAATTGTTCTGACTTGTGTGCTTTCCTTTTTAAAACTATAGAACTGAGGTGTGTAAAAATTCGTGGAGAGGGCAGATTGTTTTATGCCTGTTGAACCTGCAATTGGAGCTTGCTGTTACTCATAACCCAGGATTTTACTGCAGAGGCTTGTTAGCCTGTGCAGCAGCATTCCTGCAGG
This sequence comes from Certhia americana, assembly GCA_018697195.1. NCBI lineage: Eukaryota > Metazoa > Chordata > Aves > Passeriformes > Certhiidae > Certhia > Certhia americana. The sequence continues at coordinate 44,930,556 of CM031879.1, forward strand.
ATTGGATTAATGGTTCACTCTCCACTGTATATCATTTAGGAAATCTCTGTTTTATGCAGGGCAATGATATTACCAGCCTTTGGGACAGGAGAATAAGATTTCTAAGATCTAAGCTATGATGGTCAGACCTGCCTTCTTTTCTGTTATGCTCAGGTCTTGGGCAAACTGAGCTAGTCCAAACCCCACATGCACCATTCTGCCTATGGCCCCTGAATGCACTGGAGCCTGCTCTGCCTGTGTGTTCACTAGTGGTGCCCTGCCAACAGTCCAGCAGTGGTCACAGTGGAAACCCACCCGTGTGACTTGGGTGGAGCCTTTTGGGTTGTGGAGTGGCAGAAAGGAGGGTGCACTGGGTCACCTTAGCTTGTGTCCAGTCTGAAGGAACAGCAGCTATTCTGTGTGGCTCAGGTTGGGCATCTGTGAGGTGGGGTTGTTTTGGATGCAGAACCATGTTAGGAGATCCCATTCATGGGATGTGTTATCATGTTGCAGCCTCTCCAGTGAGGCCCTGGAGATACAGACCAGGTGCTGCAGTCAGGGCATAAAAGTGTGGGAGGAATGAGTTTTGGGTGCTGTGCTTGAGATTTCATAGGTATGTCTGGAAGAGGTTTCTAAGTCTCTGTGGCAAATGTGAAGCATCATGGGAATCTAGTTTCAAGGGGACGACAGGTGTGGTAGCTGGGTTAGTTGTATAAACAGGAGAGATGATCTAAGAGTCATTTGACAAATATTGAGGAAGTTGGGAAATTATAAAAGGTTGAAATGCTTTACTAAAAAGGTCAACTATAGAATGTGAGGTCTTCGTTAGAGATGAGGTTTTTAAATGACTTTACTTACTTGCATTGCATTGGTATTTGATTTTTCTCTCCTTTAGGTCTGCAGATTGGCTTCAGAGAGTCAGTATTCTCCAACTTTTCTGCTCAAACTTATTCACACCTGGAGTAAGAACCCCAGGTAAGTGTTCTTCTGGCAAAGGAGCCTAAGTACTTCTGAATACATAAACACAAGGAAAAAAAAGCACACTAACAGGCCAAAACCGTATTTTCTTTCTTCGTTAGACTCTTATTCTTTTGATAGCAGTCAAAGCAGCTGGGAAGCTTTCCAATTCATGCAAGAACTCACTTTTTAATAGGCTGCTTTTTTCATATATTAATAACACATTTTCCTTATATTAATTTCCATGTATTAATAATTTCCATGTATTAATAAATACATATGCAGCCCAAACCCAACTTGCAGGTGAGGAGCAGGTCTGACTTCTTGGGATATGTTCATCTTGACCAATGACTTCTTAGTCTTGCAAGATGGAAGGTCAGTTTTACAATATATAATTTCATGCACGTTTTTGTGAGTCTCTATTTCTTTCTATTTTATGAAAGAGTAAGGGCAAGTTCAGCATAGAATCTGTGACTGAGAGTCTGTTACTAGACTGTAAAGTTGTAAAAGAGCTTTGTTTGATTCAGACACTGTGAGAAGTTCCAACTCAACTGCCTTGAGTGATTTTTGCCTCTTCCACAGACTCACTGTTTTTTCCTTTGCCAAAGTACCTGGTGTTTCTTTTGAGTCATCTCACTGGTAGTCATGAAGACCTTCTTTATAAACTTACGTTAAAAATGTTGGTTCACTAGGATGGGAGCAGAGTGAGAGGAGACTCAGGCTGTGGAGAAAGGATTAGGAAAGGGACTTGATAACCTCTCAACCTCCATTCATTGTATTTTTCATGACAGTGTTCTGGTTTGTGTGCACTTTTTCTTGGTTGAAGACAGTCATTTTTTATGTGACTTCTTGCACAAAAGAATTATAAGCTGAAAATTCTGAACCCAATTTTCAGTGAACCTTTTTATAATCTTTCTCTCAGGTATTTCCCTTTACTGGCCAAGCAGCAGCCTGGTCATCCAGAGAGTGATATACTGACAAATGTGTTTGCTGTGCTGTCAGCCAAGAATCTGTCTGAGGCCACATCCAACCTTGTGATGGACATCGCTGATAGCCTTCTCAACAGCCCAGATTTTGAACCCACAGAGCAGGTTTCCAGTTTGAGTGTGACTGACTGTGTCGTCATGGCCACTGGAGACGTGACAGAAGGTATGCCTGCCTGAGAGTTTTGAGACACCTCTTGGATGCTTTAGATGGAGGTGTTAGTTTGTGATGAGGTTGTCTACACTGGCTAAGAATACTGGGGAAGAGGACCCCCCGGCACAGATGGAAACAGTAATGTACAAATTTGTCTAGTTGTGCTCAAGAAGTGTAAAATCCTGCTTGCTCAGTGACTGATGAGATCCACATTTGAGTCTCAGGGTCCTGAGCACAGATGTTGACCTTTCTGTCTGTGAAGCTTTGACTGATACAAGTTCAAGAACTGCATTGCTGACTTGGCTCTGAGCCTAACACCATGTTTTATATAAAGCCCCCTTCCTGTATGCACGTGATCCTGTATCACTTTGATGTTTAGTCCATGTTCCCTGACAAGAAAAGCCTGGTGTCTTTGAGAGTTAGTAGACAGAACAGTAGTGTGCTGTGTTTGATGCTGTGGAGACATCTTTCACCTGCAACACTCAAAGCTAGTGGAAAGGAGTGAGTGCCCTAGTTATGGCAGCTTTGATTTTACACAAGAGGTCAGTGGTGGAATAAAGACAACCAATGCTCCAATCATTTTAGGAGATGTTACTACTGTTGAGGGCTGTCCTTAGTACCTTCTGATAAGCCTACACTTACGAGGGCAGTTACTGAAATCTGTGAGGAGCGTGGTGTGTGGCTTTCTTTGGTCCCAATTCAGGCATGTTAGACTTGGTCTCAGCAAGTGCTGGTGCTTCTTCCCAGCCACCAGCTCCCCTCCATGTTTGTAGCTCCCATTTACTTATTCTTCTACTAATGAAGCCTTCTTTATCCTAATTTCTCCTTTGTATAGAGTTGGATTTCCCTTTTGTTTCTTGCAGCAGAGTTTCTTGGGTGTTGCTAACTGTTGTATCTCTTACAGAGCCCCTCAGCCTAGGTTGCCAGTTGGTCCTGCCTCATGTTCCTGCCATACTTCAATACTTCAGCAAAACAATGTTAAACGTGGAGAAGGTGAAAAAGAAGAAGTACAGAGCTCAAGTCAGCAAAGAGCTGAGTATACTTTCCAAGTAAGTGATTCTTAGAGCCTGAAACAGTTAAAAAGCTGGAAGGAGGGGGGACAAAAGAGGCTTACTGTAGTAGTTTCCAAATTAAAAAAACACCGTGTCTCAAACTTTTTAAATTTATAACAGTTGTAAATACTTGGATCTGTCATTGACCTTGCAAGTTGCTGGTTACTCAGGTGATAAGTTTTCAGAAGTTGATTCTAGCTGGTTTTTTGCTGGCACTCAAACCTAATGTCTCTTGAGGGTAGAAAAAGGTGCGGAAATGCCTGCAGTCATGTGGAACTGAATGTTTAGGCTGGGACTGTGAATTTGGTAGGTACACTCCGTTAGCCTGGATAGGCTGAGAAAGCCTTGTGAAGTGACACTAGTGCTGACAGACTTCTTTGCTCTGTACTGGTGATTGAAATGATATAAAAAAGTAAATTACCTTGTTCCAATTTTGCAGGATCAGCAAATTTATACAAGAAAAGAGCCAGAATTCAGTGCTTGTGAGCCTTCTCCTCCCTTTCCTTTATCAGAGTAACATGGAGCAGGTAGGTGAAAATTATTTCCTCCCCCTCCTAAACACTACTAAATGTTTTTCTTTCAATGAAGTTTGTTTGTTTAAGGTACAGTTAAAAGTCTTATTGATTACCTGCCATTTCTCATTATTAGCCTGCAGTCAAGTCTTCATGTGTTTGCAACCTGCTCAGAACGCAGTGCTACTGCATGTTGATGTACACTACTCACCCAGAGGTGCCAGTGCCCAGACTGATTCTGTTCCCCCTTTCATGGGGAAGGTCTGCAGAAGTTGTAATGCAGTCTTTACTTTTTTTTGTCACTGTAGTCAATCCACCAAATTGCTTGCAGTGTTTGAAATAATTTCTGTTCTTTACTGTGGGCTTTATGCACCTCAAAGCCAAAGCCACAGCGTCTGGACAGCAGTGTGGATACATGTGTTTGTACTGGGCAGTGCTGCATTAGTCTGCTGCAGGATGAAAGGCAAAGGCAAACTGCATTCAGTACTGTTTTGGGGTTTCAAATCTGTGAATCATTAGGGAACCACATGTGATTTCTGTTGAGGGAGATCGTGCAAGAGCTTCTTTATTGTGCAGTGACCAGGCACTGAACACATAGCCCAGAGAGTCTGTGGAGTCTCCCTCATTGGAGGTACTCAAGAACTGTCTGGATGCAATCCTGTGCCAAGTGCTCTGGGATGACCATGCTTGAGCAGGGAGGTTGGACAAAACTGAACCCCCCATGGTCCTTTCCAACCTGACCCATTCTGTGATTCAGTGAAGTATATGTTGCTGTTAATGTTCATCTCACTTATTCAAGAAAGACCAGTTTTTAATGCTCTATTAGTTCTCCTGACCTTTGAGTTGTGGGGAGAGACACATAAAAGAAGTCTTTATCGTGCTGACAGTCATCTCTTAACACTGTATTGTTTCTAATTGAAAGGTTGCAAGTACTTCTGAGAGATTTGGTGGTTGCACTGTGTCCTAATTCTTTGTTCTCATTTAGTATCTCTGATATGAATAAAGTACAGCAGTGTTCTCTTCGTGTCTTGAATTATGTCTCAAGGAAATGAAATAATCTTGTGAGGTTTCAATACTTACTGAGAGTTATGTGTCTCTTTCAGGGTACACAAATTGACATTCTGGAGACAGTGCAGAACTTGCTGAAGCATTGCTTAAACCCTACCAGCTTTCTCAAACCACTGGCAAAGCTTTTTTCTGTCATCCAGAACAAACTGTCTCGAAATAAGTTGTGCTTGGTATTTCAGGTATTTTATTTCTACATCTTTCTATGTTTTTAATTTAATTTGTTCTAGGAGATCAAGAACAAAATAATAGCAGTATTTATCTTTGTACATGACTTTAAAAACCTTTTCAATCTACTTCTTGTGTGAAGTGAAAATAACAGAATTCTATGTGATAGAAATTAATGAGCTGTACAAAGATTTGTAAAAGTTTTGGCTTACAGCCTGATTGATGTGAGCCTCACCAGGGATGTTTAGTGTAAGAGAAGCCAAGAAAGCACTTCAACTGCAACAAATTCTGCACATTGATGAAATAAGAATAGATTTCAGTATCCTGAAGGTGATTTTTATTTGTATTCTACTTCTCACAGTCTATAGTAGGCTGTTCTGTATGACTTTGAAGTGACTTAACATAACTCCTTAGCAGTAAAACACAGGAAACATTCAGTGTAGATATTTAGAAACTTAGGAACTTAAAACACATATCCTCCAACTTAGATGAGAAAGGCTGTTATGGAGGTTTTAACAGGAGAAAGACCTGCTTCATTTTTTGTATCAAGTGGTAAAGTCTTGAGTTATCCAAACATTTTACAACTATACGAGTTAACTGGGTTTTTTATGTTTCTTTTTAGACTTTATCTGACTTGGACACTAAGTTGAAGTATATTACTGATGTTGTTAAGGTATGTGTAGTTTCTTTGCTCCTTTTTCCCCCCAATATGGTATGATTACGTTTCTTACATTTTTCATTAATGACTTGTTGCTCTGTCTTAGCTGAATGCCTTTGATCAGCGACATCTGGATGATATTGACTTCGATGTGCGTCTGTCAGCATTTCAGTCAATCACAGCCCACATCAAGGAAATGCAAACAGTGGATACAGACTTCCTCATCCCTGTTATGCACAACTGCTTCTATACCATCCAGGTTAGCTGAATATCCCTTCTCTTGCTATATGCACCACGTGTCCATGATAAATCTAACTTTCAGCTTACTTCCATTGGCTGTCTTTTTGGCACCACGTAACATTCAGAAAGTATCTTTAGGTATTCTTAAACACCTTTTTGAAGTTTTGTCTGTTTACCTTTTCATCTGTGTGTCCCAGAAGGAAAATAAAGTGCAGCACAACTTTCTGCCAGTGAGCCCTGGAACTGTTTGGTCATTTGTACTGGATAAAAGGAACATTGCAGGCTTTTGTTGCAGCATGTTCTGGTTGTGTGTGGAGTGGTAAATCTAAAAGGCTTTTTCTTGATGGGTAGGGTGGGCATTTACTTGGGACTAGAGCTTCTATAGGAAAGCTCTCAAGAGTTTCTGAGTCTCTACAGAACTTGTTATGTTGTGTCCAGTGGAACTGTTCTATCCAGGCTTTTGGGAAGAAAAAGGTGTCATAGCCAGACTCATTTGGTGCCGTTTCTTCATCCACTCAGCTCGGGGATATGGCTCTTAGTGACAACGCAAGCCTTTGCTTGACCAGTTTGATCCACCGACTGGCAGAAATCAGCCACACAGAAGATGAGTACAAGGAGCTAGTCCAGCACACTCTCCTGGAGTCTGTGAGGAGGGGTCTGAAGAGTAAGACTGAGGTAAGGCAGTGATATCTGATCACACATTTCCAGCTATCTTCAGGGTAATGAGACGTTTTTTGGGTGAATTCTCAAAGTCCCCTACTGGGATAAGAAATGCAGGTTCCCACTATAAACTTAGCCTTCATCTGAAACCTTATAAAATGCTAAAAAGTTATAGAAATTAACTGTGTTTCTCTGCTGTTCTACTTTCCTTAGTTGCAACTCGTTCTTTGGAGGGGAGGCTTTAATTTGTATGCTGCCCATAATCAGTGCATTTGTTGTTAGCAAGAATTAGGATGTTTGAGTGAAACACTTGTAAATAACAGCACTGCTATTCTCAGGAGTGTGTAACAGTCTCTCCAAGGGATACTTAACATTCACTGCTTGCTATTTGTAGAGCATCCAGCAGGACTACACATCACTGCTATCCTGCCTCATTCAGACATTCCCAACAAATTCCGAATTCCAGGATTTGGTCCAGCTGACCAACCGTCATGATCCTGACATGGACTTCTTTGAGAACATGAAACACATGCAGGTAAAAGACAGCAGGCAGTTCTTAGTGCCTTTCCCCTCCTGCCAAGCAAAAGCATCTTACTGTGAGGGTATGTTTTGTAAAGCATCTGTGTGTTGTCTGCAGAGAAACTGAACCTGTGTCATTAGGTAACAACACACAAAAGAGGGATGTGGACATCATCAGGAGTGATTGAGAATCAAAGTTACTTATCTATCTAGAAATGTCTTGGGTTTATGATAGTCCACAGTCAGCAGTATCTTGAAGATCCCTCTGACATAAGCATGGAATTGGTCTCTGTTTTTTCTGGCCTGTTTCCTGCTGCTCTCAGTCTGGAGGCTCTGTAGCCCCCTTCCCATTCACCAACCTTTGCAATTTAAATGTTACATGAAGCCTGGTCTCCTGGTTTTTCTTGTAGTATGAAAATACTTTCTTCTGCTTTCAGAGATGTAATCTGAGAGTCTTTGCTGTATCTGTAGTTATATGCAAAGTTGTAAGTTTTTAACTTGTAATTTTCTCTGTCTTTGCATCTGATTGCAGCAACTGCTGTTTGCAGTTGCCTCCCGTGTCTGACACCTGAGGATAGCACAGTTATGATTGTGAGTCCACATGCCATTGACTTGGAATATCTGTTGAGGGAAAAGGCTAGTGAAAGCCCAGAGATTTAAGGAAGAAGTCATGCCATGGAAATGACTAATATGTTTATGCCATTACCTAGAACTGGGACATTTACAGAACTGCTGGATAGTGGTCTTTTGTGCTGGCTGAGACTCAAGCACCATCTCATTCACTGTCTCCCATTTCTGACTCAGATCCACAGGAGGGCACGAGCTCTGAGGAAACTGGCAAAGCAGCTCACTGAAGAAAAGCTTATGCTGTCTTCTAAGTCCCTTCAGAACTACATCATGCCTTATGCTACAACTGCCATTTTCAGTGAAAAAATGCTTAAGGTATGCTCTTTTATTTGAATGCATCCACTTGAATATTTTCACCTGTCTTATATACCATTTGCCTTACCACTTCAGACAGCTGATATGTTTGTGAAGTGAGCATCTCCACTGTAGACAAAAGTGCTGTGCTGGTTTTGGTGGCAGAAAGAGGGTTTGGAAGCTGCAGATGCACTCTGGGCCCAGTCCTACATCTGCTAAACTTGTCTTGCTTCTCATAGGTTGATCTCTTTAACGATTTGGGTTAGGGGTTTTTGTTTTGGTTTAGTTTTTTATGGGGTTTATTTGTCTTTATTTTTTGTAATCAGCTTCTTATTTTTTTACCCATTGCCTCCAAACTTCTGTCTTCCTGTTTAGTTGTGAGATTAGTTACTCTTCAACAATAGACTGTGGGATTATATTCTGCACCTAGTAACAGAGGTGGAAATAAATAAGGTTTTCTTTGGTTTGAGAGGGAAACTGCAGGAATTGGCTGAAAACATCTGAAATCAATAGCAGCTTTGTAATTAAAATTTGAAGGGTGACATTTTGTTAGTCACTTTCGGTGAAATTACTTGTAATGTCAGTGTGCATAGACTTTCCACCTGTGGCTTAGAAAAGCAAGGTTTCACACTTCTGCAGTTCCCTGCAAACTACCAGGAGAACAGCAGAGCTGCTTCTATCAAGCCAAGTAAATGTCTAGTTTGCTTATTGTCAGAAGTATTCTTCTGAAGCTGAAACAATTAGAGCTTAGGCACAGCACCCAGCCCCTGCACTGCAGCAGTGCAGGTTGTGCCCCTCAGCAGAGTGACTGAGTAGCTCTTCGATCAGAGGGCAGTAGAATGTGTTGATTGAAACTTCAGTGAAGAAATAGACACATTTTATTTCACATCTTAAATGGGTTTATAGTTGATCAGCATAGCCAGCAGTGTGCCATGTGTTTATTCATTGTTTGTGAATACCTTGATTGATTCTAATTCTTAGTTGTGAGCCCATAGGTTTAGGTATGTGAGGAAAGTTAAACGTGCAGAAAAAGTTGGAGAAGTGGGTCTGGAGATCTGCTTGATGGACTGTGATGATTTTTTTTTTTTCTAACTTGGTTCTTAGGAGGAGATCTGAAAATACTGAATCCCAAGCATCCCCACTAGACAGACATTACTTCTTTTGTTGCTCTGAGTAAAGGATGCTTTAGGCACATGACTGTTGGCCTGGTTTTTGAAAGTTTTTCTTAGCCTTCTGATGTTTTGCATTCTTGTAGTGGAGTTTCTCACACACTTCCATGTAAACAATGATTGTTTTGCATTCCTTTCTAGAGGAAGAGAAAATTGATAGACTCTTGGTTTGATCAGGAGGGTTGGAGAGGTGGCAACTTCACCCTCCTGGTGAATTTTTTTATATACCTCCCTGGTTTTTTATATACCCTTTGGAATGGTATATATGTTGAAGTCACGTAATAAACTTCCATTTCTCATCTTTTCCTTGCAATAGAAGTTACAGTGAACTCGTTTGTTTGTTTCATGTCATGGTGTCACGACCATTGTGAATGCTAACAGCAACTGAATTTCTTTCTTTTGAGCAGCATGAAAATATGGTAACAGCCTCAGTTGAAGTTGTTGGAGCTGTCTGCCGACATCTTTCATGGTCAGCGTATTTGTACCACTTAAAGCATTTCATCCATGTCTTGCAAACAGGACAGATCGGTACAAAGCTGGGAGTCAGGTGGGTACTGTGAGCAATGCTGCTCTGGGTTTCTCCAAAGACTTTTTAGGAGCATCACATGGATTTTAGCCTCTTCCCTGAAATGAGATTGCTGACTTTGAGGTGGGTTTAGGCAAGTGAAGGTGGGCATGGCTTGCTGCCTGTAACTGTGAAGTTTGAACAGGTTGTTACTTTCTTATACCATGTCTCACTGAATGCTGGCTGTGGTTCTGTCAGGCTGTCCCTGCTCCTGGGACACCTCCATTGCTCCAGTACCACTCTGTGAGGTTTCACAGTGAGCTAGGTCACAGAATGCATGTAGCTGAGAAGCAACCAGTTTTTATTTTCTGGGGTTTTTCAGGATAAACCTACTTATGGTGCAGTGTCACTAAATCTGATGTTTTCCAAACAGGGCTTGTAAGATTTTTCTGTTATGTTTGTATGTGCATTCTCTTCTTTTTGTGCAGAGGGCTGATCTTTCTTCATGTTTTCTTTCTGCAGCTTGTTAGAGACAGTGCTGGAAGCCTTTCACTTTGACCATAAAACGCTTGAAAAGCAGCTTGTGACCATTGACAACCAAGGTGAGCTTTTTGTCTGCTTGTAAAAACACTACCTCCAACTGCCCAAATGCAGCTAGTCAGAGTTTTGTGTTTTACTCTTGACATCAGCTACTCTCATCTTTTTAAAATGAGCATACTGGAAGCTGACTTGTCTCCTCAGGAGCAGTGCAGATTTTCCTCCTGTGTGTTGACAAAGTCAGGAGAGGTGTAGGGAATCATCTCTGCACTACCACTCCATCCCAGGTGTCTGTAAGCCAAAACAGCCCAGAACCTGTGTGGTTCTCAAGGTCAGCACCCAGCCATGTGGCTGCTGACACACCTGAGTGTTTTATCTTTAGTGTTGGCTGCTCTCATGGTTATCTACAGCCAAGATGTCCTCACCTTGCTTCCCTCACCATTTTATGGGACAAAGTCATATCTGCAGCTTCTTCACTATTGTGGTTACTTTTATTGGGACCTTTGGGTGAAGGAGAAGGATGTCTCACAGTTGGGCTTTTTGGTACCTCTTGCCTTGTGAAATCCTCAGTTTCAAGTGAATGGCAATTCTCTGTAGTTCAGGCACATTGACCTTTTCTAGGCTGACTACAGGGTTCAGACACAGAGTAAGTAGTCTTTGATTTGAAACTGGCCCTGAGGGGTGGTTATCAGAAACCAGAAAACCAAAGCTTCTTTATCTAGCAGGAGAAGCCTGATGCATGTTGGTGATATGCTGTCACTGGTGATAGGTAGGAGCTTTATCTAGAACCAGGCTGTCACAAGAGTTTCAATTAACGGCTCAAGTTTTGTGTTCTCCTGTATTTACCTATACTTTTGGTATTTACTTGATAGAAGCTGCTGCCATGGACATTGAGGCAGTGGTGGAAGCTGAAGAAGCCATGGAGCTGGAGCAGAGTGACGGGGAAGAGGAGGAAGTTGAAGAGAAGAATGAGAAGAATCTCTCTGAGAAGCCAGTAGAACCTGAGCAAGCAGCTGAGCAATCTGAAAATGCTGAACAAGTGACCAAACCTGTTTCATTCTTACCACGAAATAAAGAGGAGCTTCAGTGTCTAATCAAACACATTCAAGAAACAGTTACAGTCAACATCTTGCCTAAATTGCACAGGTGTATTGTTGCAAAGGTGAGGAGTTGACATTTGAAAGGTCTTTTGTGGGCTGCTACTTTAAGGACTGGAATACTGCTTTAGAGCTACTGAAAATGCAACACATTAAAACAAATAGACACAGCTGGAGAGACACCATCTGAAAGCAGAAAAAAGGCTTCATGCCCTTTGCTGAGTCATGGAGATTACTGACAGACCCTCTACTCTGTATGGATATGGTGTCTGAACTCCCTGCTGAGAGCTGCCTCAAACTACACAAGTGAAATGATTCACTTTGTCCAACCTCTTGAAAAGTTCTCAGCCACTTACTAGCATCAGCCTAGTTTCTGTATTGAAAACAGGGATTTATCTCACCTCTCCTTTAGCTGTCTGGCTTTTTCCTGCAGTCATCAGGGGATAGCAGCCTGCCATACTGGCCTCTTCTAGGGTTTGCTGAGAAAAAGCAGGATTTGTTTCTGTATGTTAAAAGTGCATTGTGTCTTGCTCTCTTTAAAAGGTTAAAAGAGACGAGGAGCACAAGCTTGTAAAATCCAACGTCGTGAATGATGATGAGGTAGTTCGTATTCCATTAGCTTTTGCAATGGTCAGAATGATGCAGTGTCTTCCCCAGGAAGTGATGGAAGCTAACCTACCAAGGTAAATCCCAGTGGGGCTCCTTAAATCCCAGTGGGGCTGTTAATTGTGCAGGGAATGAGTGCAGGCACCTTTCTCAAGCCGTGGTTACATACATGGCTGAAGTCAAGAGCGACATCCTAACATACCTTAAATACTTTTGGAAATTCCTATTCTAGTGACATGCACCTCAGCATTTGTAAATCATTACCTAAGTGCAGAATGGTGAATTAAGGTTCCAAGGCAGGGCTGGTTGTGTTGGGGAAAGAATAATGTACAGAAAGAAAGTCCAATCAATAAAACATCCTGAAGAACAGTAGGTGTGTGTATGCCTATAGAACCTCTCTGAGGCTGGCTGTGAGTACAGCTGTGGTTGTGAAACAGGCCTGAAAAGCAGCCTCCTTGGCAATTGAAATAGTTCTGTTTTGCTTGGAGATGAACAGAGATGTCTGCTTTTGTTTCCAGTATCCTACTGAAAGTCTGCACGTTTCTGAGGAACAGATTTCAGGAAATACGGGACATTGCCCGTAACACCCTCATTAAAATCATGGAAGTGTTGGGAGTGCATTACCTTCTGTATATCTTAAAGGAAATGCGGTCTGCACTCATCCATGGGTACCAGGTAATGCTGATTCTTCCCCTTCTGCTCTCTGTAGGCTTTTTTTTAATGTACTGGGAGGAGAATCCAAAAGGAAGTTGCTATTGAAATTGTTTTGCACCGGTAGAATATCTTGGTATAATGCAAGTGAATACGGTTGCTAATGCCTACATCAGTCTTTGTTATGCCATGCCAAGTGTCAAATAAGGGTCTGTACTCTCAAAGAACTGAGAGTCTAAGCCATTTTCCTAGTGAAGAGTTGAGGTATGAATGGGAAGGATGAATTTCTGGTTCCAGTAAGATTAGAAGAAATCTTTCAGTAAGATCATGACGGCTGAGCAGTATCTGAGGGAAGTTGCCACGCAGACTACACATAACAGTGTGTGGTGATGCTAATTGCAGGCTTGGTTCCTAGATGCAGAGCCAAGGCTCTGACTATTAATTTATCTTTCCTCTTTCCATGGTTTGGGTTAAGAATCATTTTTCATGTGAATTACCACAGTGGAGTAGCATGAGTTTCTAGCTGCTGTAACAGTGAAAGCACCAATTAGGGCAGCCTAAATAATATATCAGTAAGAGCACTGGGGAGAGAGGAGATTCCAGCCCTCTTGCCAGTACGTGGTGGGACAAGGATCCTTTTCCTGTTGCCACTACATGGATTCTCATCCTCACAGTGGTGGTTTTTTTTTTTTCCTATAATGAGAGCTCAGGTGCAGTGTGTGACTAGTGATGTCTCTGTTATGGGAGTGTCCCCATCCAGTATGATTAAAGAGATCAGTTCAGAAGTTTGGAAGCATAATCTGTTCTCTTTTTCTCTAGCTCCATGTACTGACTTTCACTGTGAACCTGTTACTGAAGGGCCTTACTAACAGGCTCAGTGCTGGTGATTTGGACCCCTGCTTAGATATCCTGATTGAGGTAAAAGCTATTCAAGACTGAAATAAAAAGCATCATGAAGTGCTTAGGACATAGTCTGGGAGGGGATGGTTTTGTGTAGATTGTCTCTGACTTGGTGGCAAACCAGGCTGTTGTGTGTGTACTTCCAAGGGAGGAGGCATCAGTAGACCCCCTTGTAGAGGGGAATCAAGAGAAGAGAGAAGTCCCTGGGGCTGTATCCTGAGCCCTGTGTCCTGCGAGGGGATGGATTCAAGATTAAGCCACATAACTGTGTTTTCCTGTACTCTAAATGCCTGAACAAGTCAGCAGACATCTACTCAGGGCAGTCCACAGAGCCCAGGAACTCAGCTGGCTGCACAGATGGGGTACATTGGGATGTATTGATCTGACTGCAGTGCCATTCCTTGTATCACAACACCACAGAGGGGTGTGAGAGCAGTGTTCTCATCTGATGTGCTTAAACTAAAATGTTTTATGCTGACAAAAGAAAGAGAGACGTGATTTGTAGGAAAACTGGAAAATTGTTTTTTCTGAGTGGGGAAAAATAATGTTGTTCTGTAACTAGTGGAGGAACCTGCTTTTCTTCTCTCATTCACTTCTCTTGCCTGTTTTCCAAAGATTTTCAACCAAGAGTTGTTTGGGAATGTAGCTGAAGAGAAAGAAGTGAAGGGAATTATCTCCAAGATCATGGAAGCACGCAAAAACAAGAGTTACGATTCCTATGAAATTCTTGGAAAGTTCATAGGAAGGGGCCAGGTGACAAAACTTATTTTTCCACTGAAAGAGGTAAGAAAAAGTCAGTCAACTGGAGTCTCTCTTATTAAGTACTCAGTTCTGTAAGATGATTCTAGAGCCTCTGAGTGGATACTTCGAAATCACCTATGGAATCTTGCTTTTGCTTCCCATTTTCCTTTGGTGAAGCAGTGTGCGACCAGTTCATAAAGTGAGACTACTGTTGATGTCCAGGGTGGGGAGTGGCATTCTGGGAAGCTTTGAACTGCTGCTGGAGTGGAAACATCCCACTTTGAGTTATCTATGCACTCTCCCTCTGCCCACTCCTGTTCCCTCTGGAGCTTAGAAGTCCTGCAAGGCTGCTGTATGGTTTAATCTCTTGTGCGTGAAGGAATTGTGGACAAAATGTATCCAGGGTCTATCCATGTGCAATAATTGCCTTTTCAAAGATGCAGACTTTTTAGCAGAGTGCAGGCTCACACCGGAATGGAACCCTGGTTTGCTCATTAGCTCTTGTGTCCTGGTGGCAATAGGTGAACTGGCTGGAGAGGAAGGGAGGGATGTTGGTGCAGAGCTGAGGCAATGGAATGCTGTTCACAAAAAGAGCCGGGGACTGTGACAACATGATGAGGGAGAAATTGCTCTAGTTTTTCCCATAATTTCTGAACACAGATAACATATATTTGCCATCAGGCTGTCTTCTTAAATTCTTATGATTTTACCTTTGCAGACTCTGGAGAGCACTACAAGCTTAAAGGTAGTTCGGAAGGTGCATGAGGCACTGCGTCACATCATGGCAGGGCTGATCTTCAACTCAGACATGAATGCAGAATCACTCCTCCTCCTCAGTCATGGTCTCATCAGTGAAAATTTGCCTCTGCTCACTGAGAAGGCCAAGTGAGTTCAGGATGTTGTTCAGATGGTCTGGTATTGGTTTGCTTGCAGAAATGGCAGTTCAAAACTGATGAAATGCATTAGAGTTTCCTTGCTTTCATTCCCCTTTCGTTTTGAATGTAACTGAATCATTTGGGCAGTCAGAGGGCAAGGAGAAATCTTAGTAATGGGAATTAGTATTTGTTGAACTCATGGGAGACTACTCTTGCAAGTGCTCAGGACCTTCAGCAAGGCTTTTTGACTGTCTGATGAGTTGTTAACATGCATTTGGATGTTAGGATGAAGGGACAAGGGACGGTGTTCAGAAGCAGGCTGCAAATTTTCCATGGGGCCAGGAACAAGGAGAAACATGGGTTTTTGCTTTATGGCTTTGCTGCTGGGGTGGAAGATGAGAACCATCAGATTTTCTCTCCATCTGGTGTGACTGCTCAGAGCTGGGTTTGGGTGTCCTGCTTTTGCTGTTATGTAGGCTGGCTTTTCCTAGGATCTAACAGCTGTTTGCAGACTTGTTGGAGCAGTGTTTGTAAGCCATCAGTAAAGAAAAGCAGTGGACATTGCCAGGAAGTGTATTTGCTTGAAGGAACTTCCAAAGTTGATCTGTCCACTAAGAAAAAACTGAGGATGTTATACAAATGATTGTGTGTTTGTTATCTCTGGAATGCATTGTTCTCGAGTCTGGTCATGCTGCTTTCAAATTGGTTTTATTTCATTGTGGTCCGTCTGTGACCTGCTTTTATTTGCCGTGTGTGAAGCAGCTGAGCACAGTTCAGCTCTTTTTACTCCCAGCGGCAGGATTGTTGTGGAGAGGGTTCATAACTGAATATTTTCCTTTGCCATACATATGCTGCTTTTCAGGAAAAAAGCTACCCCTCCTCCAGATCCTCGGCTGCAGCCAGAGAGCTGCCTGCTGCTCCAGCCCACTCCCACAAGAGGAGGGCAGAAAGCCCGTGTCAGCAGCAGGACTAACACGTATATCCTGGTTGATTCAGGACTGCGGGTAAGATCTCCTCAGATAAAAAACTTAGCATTATAAATTTTGTTGAGAGTAGGAAAGTATTCTGGATATATTGTTTTAATAGCACAACCATTAGCCTTAAATTCGCTTTGTATATTGTAACTCCAATGGTGCCTCTTAAGAGAGCTATAAAAAGTGCTTAGCCTCTTGAAATATTTGGGTGGAATATGGCATAAATTCTACTATAACCTGAAACAGTGGTGGGACCTTACTTGACTCTTTTGCTTTCTGACTGACTTTGAGATGAATATCCTGATTTTTTTATGACAGCTACTGCACATGAGCCTGAAGAGGTCCAAAGTAAATTCTTCTGAGGAACATGCTTTGGAAATGTTAGATCCTTTTGTTCAGCTGCTTATAGACTGCTTGAAATCTATGGATGTCAAGGTATAGTTCTGAGCTGAAGTCTGTCTGTTGTGCTGTAGTAAGAATCCCACCCACAAATGTCATCTTGCAGTTGGCTTGCAAGAGGAGAGAAAGCCACCAGTTTTTCAAACCTGCTTTCATAGGTGTGCAGATAAAGTTGTTTGAGGGCATGTAATCCCAAGGGAGGCTTGTGGCTGATGGAGGACTGAATGCTCTGCTCCGTGTTGCAGGTTTAACTGTGGGCAAGTTCTAGAGAATGTTCATACAAGGAATTTGCACATGATCTATGAGGATGTTCATGAGATCCTGTAGCTGCTGGGAGCAATGTTGTCACAACTGTGGTTTCTTTTGATCCAACGCCAAATTCTTTATTCTTAGCGCTGCAGGCAGCCACTTTTTGGGACAGCTCTTGGTTTCAGTGAGCCTAAAGAATCTGTTAAACTTTGAGTTTCTCAAGAATGGAAGGCATACCTCACACCCTGTCAGATACTTGGAGTGGGGCTTTCTGTGTCTTGAAAGGCAGCTCTGCTTCAGAAAGCATTCTTGCCATCGACTGAAACAATGCTGTATTAATATCTTTACCTGGTAAAATCAAAGTTATAGAATAGTAGAGTCACAGATAGTGCTTTTAGAACTGAAAAACCCTTTGTGTTACTACGAATGGTTTGAAAGAGGTTGGGTTTGTTAGCTAACTGCCTTTTAGCATAGTTGTAGATAGCCTGACAATGTCCATAAAAGAGTGAGAGGAGTTCTCAGTGTCACTGTACCCATGTGCTGTCCTTTGGCTCTTTTTTCCAGGTGATAACTGGTGCTCTGCAGTCCTTGGTATGGATTTTAAAGTTCCCTTTGCCTTCTGTCAGTACAAATATGGAGCCACTGATCAAGCAGCTTTTCCTCTTGCTGAAAGAGTTTGCTAAGACAGGAATAGCCAAAGGCCAGAATTTTCACCTGGTTGTGAGCTGTTTCAAAGTAAGTCAGATCCAGCTCTGCTCATTTCTGCTTTAGAATTAACTTTCTAGAATGAGACTCTTCCAGCTACAGATCCCTCCTGCAGCTGTTCGTGGAGAGGTAGTCTGGAGATCACAAGCTAGTGAGGAATATGTGGTCTTGCTGATTCTTTTCCAAGTACAAACTTAAAGATAGATGATCTCTAAAAATGCACAGCTTGGATCTGAGAAATGTCTTTCTAGAAACATGTTTGCCTTCTTTCTTCATTGTACTAATATCTTGTTCCACCTGAGTAAATCCTGGTTGCTGAAGTGAGACATGGGATGGGGGCAATTCACTTGTTTACTTTTGTCTCAAAATTGCCATCTGAAAGCAGAATGTGATGAGAATAGTGTTGGCCACATATTCTAGTTTGTCTTTTCAAGCTGAAGTGGAATAAATCAAGTCAGACTTTGGTGTGGACCTTTATTTTATGGCACTGTGTGTGTATTGACAATGTGCAATTTGATTTTGTAGTGTGTGACAATACTTGTGAAGAATGCAAAGAGTCAGATAACAAGCAAACAGCTCCAAGTGTTGCTTGGCTTTGCTGAAGAAGACATTTATGATTCATCACGCCAAGCCACTGCCTTTGGCCTTCTCAAGGTATTTTTGTGCAGCAGTTGTGGGCATTCTGTGAGTCACTAGAATAGCAGTGATTTCTGCTTCCTGGTAGAAGTCTGTACATTCTCACATCAGGAACAGGCTATGGAATGCTGTCAAAGCTCTCTGTTATAAGAGAGGAAAAATTACCAAAGCTGTATTGTTTGACTTGTAGTCACTGTTTAAAATCGTTTGGGAGGCTGCTTTATACACAGTACATATGAGGTTGTATTTAGATCTGAGTATGTTTTTGCTAAAGAATCAATTTCTCTGGTCATTATATCAGGTATTTTGTGTTGCCCAAAAGAAACAGATATGGGTGTGTAAGGCATCCGTTCTCTTTTTTTTTTTTTTTTTTTTTTTTTTTCCTTTGAGTTGCTCTGTCTGTGTGTGAAAGTCATTGTTAAGGTACCACCTGAGATCAGTGTAGTCCAGGTTCTAGTACTGCATCTCATATTTTGTAAGCAAAATGATGTGACTCCAGCTGTGCTTTTATGTTTTCAGGCTATTTTATCCAGGCAGCTGATTGTCCCTGAAATTGATGATGTGCTGCAGAAGGTTGCCCAGCTGGCCATCACTGGTCAAAGTGAGCCAGTGCGAGTCCAGTGCAGGCAGGTTGGTGGAGTGAAGAGTCTCAGACTTTATTTACAACTGTCTAACAGGCTAGAGGGCTTAGTGTGGCCATCCTCTCTCACAGACATGTGCCTTGGCCCTGCTGAATCCTGAACTCCATTTCCCCTTCTTTACTGATCTTTATTCCCCTTTGTATCTGGCTTCAGTTCTTGATACTGGTGCATAGCAGAATCACAGACTCCTTGCCTATAGTGAGACTGTGGTGTGCCTTCATAGACCTGTAAAATCGTTCAGGTTGGAAAGTTCCTTTAAGGTCATTGAATCTAACCCTTAACTCAGCACTGCCCCGTCCATCACTAAGCCATGTCCCTGACTGGCACATCTATACTTCTTTTAAATACCTCCAGCTTGTTTTAAATTGTCCACCACTTCCCAGGGTGGCCAGTTCCAGTGCTTGACCCCCCCTTTCAGTGCAGAACTTATTCCTATTACCCAATTTAAACTTCCTCTGGCACAACTTGAGGCCATTTCCTCTTGTCCTGTCACTCGTCATGTGGGAAAAGAGACCAACCCCCACCTGGCTACAGCCTCCTTTCAGGCAGTTGTAGAGTAATAAAGTCTCCCCTGAGCCTCTTCTTCTCCAGGCCAAACAACCCCAGCTCCCTCAGCCACTCTTCATAAGGCTTATGCTCCAGCCCCCTTTTCCAGCTTTGTTGCTGCTCAGCACCTCAGTGTCTTTCTTGCTGTGAGAAGCCCAAAACTGAACACAGTACCTGAGGTGCAACCTCACCAGTGCAAAGTACAAGGGAGCTGCTTAGCAGCAGTGGCATGATCTCTCCTCTGGAGGCTTTTAAGCCTATGTAACTAAGCTTTGCTCTTTTTTAAACCGCAGGATAAGCAAATTTGCCACAAATCCACGATTACTTCCTCTACTTCCTCATTTTTTCCAAGGTGAAACCAACCAAAAGACAGAATTGGTTACTTTGTTTCAAGCACTGGGATACAGGTGCAGTAAGAGCAGGAAATGTAGCTTTCATAATTACAGGATAGTTTTTGAAGGATGCAGGATCTCTTCACAGATGCCTATGCAAATCACAGTAGTACTTTAAAAACTGATCCTGTTCCAGGCATAGAGCTTGGCAGCAGTTGTTGACCCTTTGTGTAATAGGAATGGGATGAAAGGGAAGATTCTCATAAGCTTGGTGCTCCATCACTAAATTTTTTTCATAACCTTTTTACAAGTTTACCTGAGTGTTTAACTCTTCTCTGTATTTTTTTTTTCTTTCCAGATTTACTTAAAATACATTCTGGATTACCCCCTTGGTGACAAACTGAAACCAAATTTGGATTTCATGCTCGCGCAGCTGGAGTGAGTTTATATTCCTGACATCTCTGTGAGAACAGAACTTTTTTTTAAATAGGACTCCAGTGAGTCAGGAAGCTCTTTGTAATAAGCAGAAGGCATAGCTGAACTCTTCATTTTCCTACATCTAAAACACTTCCTTTTTCCCAAGACAGACCGTTTGATGAAGCAAATAATTTTTTCTTATCCCTGTTTCACAGCTGATTTTGTTCTTTATCTGTTTGTAAACAAAGGTTCTGTTGTTTGCTTAGAGGTTAACCACTTCCACTTATTGTGAATCATTATAAAATCACCCTAGGACACAGGTGAAGCAGAAAATCTGGGAGGAATAAGGGAAGGTGAATTTATAGGGGGCTGCTCTCCCATGGCAGTGTCTCAAATTCAATTGCAGGCACAATTAAAACAACTGTACCCATTCCACACGAGTGTTGTGCCTCCAACCTTCTCCTGAGCTTCACCCCTACCTTGTTCAAGGTGACAGCAGTTTACCAGGTTCCCCAGCACGGTGTAGCTGTGCTAGCTCAAGTGGGCTGGAACCCTTCATGGCCTGTTTGTGTCCATGTGCTCAATCTCTGGCAGACAGAGCTGATGGGCCTGCTGCTTCTCTTGACCACAGTATCAGGCCAGGTCTGGTAGCTGTTGTTGAAGGATCCCTATCAGTGCGTGTTTCTGTAATTGGTTGTTCTTGTAAATTGTTGGCAACTTCATAGGAGGATTAACTCATCCCTAACAGTTAATCCTTTATTTCTTCTCAGGTACGAGTATGAAACTGGGAGGGAATCTGCACTGGAGATGATTGCATATCTCCTCGACATGTTCCCACAGGTAACAAGCACCCCCTGGTGTTCTAAGAATCAAGCAGTTACTGTGGTTTGCAGTAACAGCATTTCCCGAGCAGTTTATTTTGGAAGCACTTCCTAGTTCCTATTATCTCTTATCACAAGCAGAACATTCACTTATCTCCAAAAAACCTGGCTTTGCTCCAAAAGAGAAATGACATGCTGGAAAGTCTGCTGTACTTCTTTGCCTAATGTGCTCTGTTTGCAAGTAAAATAAAGCTGTGTCAGCTAGAGTTTGGATAAACTCAATCCTGATTTATACCAGGAAGAAACACAACCAGTTTAGGAAATAGGGTAGGAATAGAAAGTGAAGTCTAGAGTTTTCTCACTGTAAGGGTTTTTCAGTATTCATGACAGATTGTTTACTGAACTGGTGTATTCTGTTTGGTTGGCCTGACTGGAGAGGAAGGGCTTCTCAGAGGGGTGGATCAAAATAAAAGCTGAAAAATAACTGCATCTATACAGGATCACATATGCAAAATCCTAAGCTGCCTTGAAGCTCTGCAGCTGGAGCTTAACTGTGCATTCAGGACACTGGGAGAAGTGCAATCAAGTAAGAATTTGGAAGGAAGAGAAATTCTGCACAGTAAGCTGAGCTTCAGCACTGCCTGATGATTTAATATTTCAGATTGGTTCCTGGGAATTCTTTGAAGTGGCAAAGAGCTGCAATCTTTGAGAGGAGGACATTTGGGTGATTGCTGCAATGCTGAGGATTTAAGCCTATTTCAGTGAGAGTTGGGCATGAAAATGCCCTTTAAGTTTTCACATTCACCTTGCTGACCCAGCAATATGGTAGCAAGTCAGAGTCAGAGCAGGGCTGGGGCTGTTGTACACTCCCTGTATCCTCCAACAACAGAGTCATCCCATTTGAGCAGTTCAGCTGCCTTGACATGAAGCCCACTGAAGGCTAACACTGCTCCTGAATATAGTGCAGCAAATACCCCTGTTTTTCTCTTTAAATGCCAGAAGCTCCTTGGGTATTCGTGGTTGATAATGGTTGTTTCTTTCTAGGATCTCCTGCACAAATACTGTGGGCTGTTTTTTGTCTCTCTTTGTATGATGATGATAAATGATGACTCAGCCAAATGCAAAAAGATGGCAGCTTTGACATGTAAATCTCTACTCCGCAAGATCAGCAATGAAAATCAAGATCTGATGTTTTCGCTGGTCACAGGGTGGTTTCACAGCAAAAAGGTACTCTTTGGTCTTTTCACTGACCAGGTCTAAACTCTGTTGGAGGGCTGAGTAAGATTAAGGCAAGTGAGAGATTGCTATACCAGATCTGGTGGGTTGGTGGAATAGCTGTTCCTGACTTAGAGAGCAAGAAATAATACAGCTTCATAAAGCTGCACAAATATAGGGACCTGCTCATGCTGTAGGTCAGCCTACAGATTCTTTCCAGCTGCATTTTATGGCTTTCTAACAGTTCAACTTTTGGCTCAGGTATTTCACAGTCCTCGCTCAGGTTAGAGGTTTGAGCAAATTCCTTAAAGTTCTTCTGATCGCAGCATTTTGTGCTGACTTTCTCTCAGAGACGCTTCATTCTATTGCTGGCAACTGCAAGACAGCAAACCTGATCTTCCAGCTCTGCTCTTTTGATCTGGGTGCTTGGGTGATAAGCTGTCCTCTAGCTGAACCCAGGTTTTGTCCCTCTACATTAGTGGAGTTAGCATCCTTCAACACCTCATGATTTCCAGCCTAATATATTCAGTTTTGTAACTGTAAGCTGCCTGTTGCCTTGTGAAGAGTTGCAAAGTAGCTCCCAGATCTCTGCAGCTGGGAACTGGGCTGGAAAAGGTCTTCCAGCATTCAGTTTTAGGTGCATTCCCAGGGATAATTTGCGCTGCCAGGCACTTCTATACCTTGCTGGCACCATCTCCTTTTTCAATATACCATGAAAACCAGCTTCTCCTAAAGTGTTGTTGCTACAGGCAGAAGGTATGGGTTGCTACCAGCTCCTGCACTTGGGAGCTGCAAGATTTGATGATAACAGTTAACAAGGGGCATTATTTTTTATGTCAGAGCTCACACAGGAGGTTGGCTGCCCAGGCATGTGGTTTGTTTGTTGAAGTGGACGGAGTAATGTTTGAACGGCGGCTTGCAGCAGTCCTCACTTTGATTGAAAAAGAAATCAACCCAAGTAAATTTGAAAATGTAAGTAACTTTTCTCCACGCATGAAGCTCGAGGAAGGAGAATTAAGGGAAAAAGGGAAGAAGTGCATGAGAGATTCAACAGTTGGACTTATTCTTCAGGACTAAGGAAAGACACAAAACACACCCATGAAGGTCCTGAAGAGGACCTCACTGACCTAGAACCATATTTTGTTGGCTGTAAGCTGAAATTTGATGTCATATGTCACAGCACAAGGGGAAAAGAAACTTTGCAAGACCACCTGGCCTGAGTCTGCAGCCATACAGTGTAACCAGCAGATATATTGCTCCTTGCAATGTGGAAAAGGTGTCTGCTAGCTGCAGAGATTTGTGAAAGCATTGCATATCAGGAGTGCATGGCTTGTGACTGCCTGCTTTGTCCAGTGTTATCTACAGCTTTAACTTTCAAAGGGGTTCCCTTCCTGTACTTCAAACCATGGTTTTATGGTATGGAAAATCTTCTTAGTGCACATGATTAAATCAGAATAACAAGCCTGCCTCAGATTCTGCTTGGCATGTGTGGCCATGAATGTTACTGATGTTCAGCATGCTGCCCTTGCACAAGAGAAGAAAGAACCTCAGGATCTGTAAATTGGCAAGAGATGAAAATAAAATACCCGCAGTGAGGAGAAATTTGGTGTGATCACACCTTGTGCTGTGACATGTACTGACAAATTAAGCCAGCTTGTGGTTGCAGGCAGGGTGAGGCCCACAGGCAGCATACACAGTGTTGTCATATCTCAGGGCTTCCCAGGTGATACAGGCAAATCTGCACTCAGCTGGGCTCTAATGATGAGAATCAAATCCACACAAATACATGCACAGACATTGTGTGTGTAATTGCTTGCATTTAGAAACCCAGCAGTTTGTTATATTAATGTCTGTATGAAAAACAAGAATTATTCTAATACAATCTCCTGCAGAGATTGTCTCCAGAGGAAATGCTTCAGTGGAGGTGCTTCTGTTCTGTTTATATTGGGAATTGGGTACAAGTCAATCTTACGGTTTTTTGAACAGTTGATCTGAAATTATCTAGTGAGGATTAATCAGTACTGTCCTCAGGTTCTCATAAGTATCTTTCTTGACTTGCTGATTTTTTTTAGATAACTGAAGAAGAAGAGGAGAAGGCTGCAGATAAGCTGCTCTTCAGCTTTCTTGTGCTGGTAAAAAAGCTAATCACAGAGTGCAACTTGACTCAATTAACCAAGAACAGTGATGTTGTGAGCAGTATCTGGGGTAAGTATCATTAAGGAATTCTTAGAGCTGTAATACAACTGTGTTTTAAGAAAGACTCTTTGTGTGCCTTGTGGTTTTTCACATGCTAATATAAATGACTGAACTTTATTATACAAGGTTTCCATTCTGCAAAATGCTAACACACAGTAGTTACTGGACAATGAAAGAGAAGGCTAATGGAATAGGTTACATAGTTGATGAAAACAACACACCCTCTGTCTCAGTTGCTGGGAAATACTTTCTATTACCCCCGGAGCAAATGGTTGGAAACTATTGCATGTTTCACCATAATTACATGCTCTTGAATGAAAACATTGAGCTCTCCTGAGAAGATGAAATTTCCTTGATCATACACACCTGCCAGAAAATGATGACACATGGTAACAGTGCTCTAAATTACTGTGTGTCTGTCAGGATGTGAAGACCTGGAAATTACTTGATTCAAGCAATTACCCTGTGTGTGAGATCATACAATATCAGGCTGGTTTATTGGCACTTGTTGCCCTTACTTTAGCTGCTTCATTTGCAGCAATCAGAAGACCTAATGTGGCTGGTTAGTGACTTTGAAGAGTCCAGCCTGCCAAGTGAGATAGCAGGCAACCATTGTTATCCTGGATTTTGGTGATGGGCAGCTTGGACAGCAGTGAGACAGGAGGACAGCTCAGCTCCATTTCTTCTCTGAAGCATCCTCAGCATCTCTCCAGGCAGGATTTGATTTAACCATCAGCAGCAGGGACAGCTGACACAAGTCTCACAGCAGCCAGTCCCCAGACATCATGGGCAGATAAGCTGTGGCACCAAGTCCCTGAGGGAACCATAGTTGTTGCAGAAACATGACTTGTCTGATCACTGTGAGGACTTTTGGCTACTTGTAGGTTTTTGCTGCTCTCCACTTTGGCTGGATTGAGTTGCTAGAAAGTCTTTTATTGTGTTCTGAGCAAATGAGCACAGTACATTTCATTCACCTTTTTATTGCAGCATATGCTGTGGTAATTGTTGGGAGTTACCTGGTTCTGTTTTTGCTCTCAGTGGACCATCTTCTTTGCTAAAAGAGGTTTTCTTTTCCCCAGATCATGTCCAATCTCACCTGTGGTATCCTCATAGCTGGGTCTGGCTGACAGCCACTGAGATCTTTGGCTTGTTGTTTGCATCTTACAAGCCAGAAGATCTTGTCAACAAATGGAAGGAAAGGAAGTCAGGGAAGAGAAAAAAGACACCAGCAGAGCTCTCTCCATCCACAGTCTTCTTGACTGCTGAACTGGACAAAAAGGTAATGATGTCCTTCCCTCTGCTCATGTCCATTCCCTTACTGGGACATAAAAAATAGTTTGGCATGCATGTTTCTCTTTTAGTCACTTATCTGCCATCTAATCCTCATCACTTAAACCATTTGAGGAAGTGTCTCCTGCTGGGAGAGGGCTTCTCTGGCATCTTATTCTCAGCAGCACAAAAATACCCTTCTAGATTTTAAGATGTAGGCAGAAGTTGTGTTGAGCTGATCCTTTTGTCTCCCCTGGGAATTGCCTTTGGTGAGTGCAAAATACTCTGCCACCAGCTCCCTTCAATGGAGTAATTCCTTTCTCCTTTTTTGTTTCCCCAGATGAAGGAACTCACGTTTGCATTTTGCCATCAGCTGCAGTCCAAGTTCCTGGACATGTCTCTGAGTGAGCAGGTAAGGGCAGGAGTCTGTCTGGGACTGCAAGAGGGCACAGAGCAGGCCCTAGCACGTGAGGGATATTGTATCCTCATCAGAACAGCACTGCTGCTGTCTGGTGGTGGTGGTTCAGGGCAGATACACGTATCAGGGCTAGCTGCTCTCTGCTCAGGGCATCTGAGCAACTGTGAGTCTCTTGGGGGCCAAAAAGTCTTCACTGTGGTGTCAGCCTACTGCGGGGTGGCAGGGACAGAAAAGGGGGAGCATTGTGCCAGGCAGGACTGGGATCTCTGCCATTGCAGACTCCTGGCTTGGCAAGTTCCTCTGTCAGATCAAGTCTTGGCTCTTACATGCCCTGGTGCTTACAGAGACAACCCACAGTGACTGACTCCTCTTTTTCCACACTTCAGGTTATAAAGAATTTACTTTTTGTGGCCAAAGTTGTTTACTTGCTAGCCCCTGAGTCAGAAGAAGGTAAAGAGGCAGATGGAGAACTCAGGTGTGAAGTGGAAGAGCAGGAGGTCTCAGAGGATGAGAGAGATACTTCAGCTCAAGGACAGGAAGAAAGAGAGGACACACAAGAGAAAGGCCAGCCAGCCACACTGCTGTGGTTAATGAAGAAGCTCTCTGTCATGGCAAAGAGAGAAGCAGCATATTCCCCTAAGGTCCCTTTAAAGGTAAGATCACTGTTAGTCCCACTGCTTTTGATGAGGTAGGCACTTCTACAGGATAGTGTTGCTCTGGCTCTTTGCTTTCAGGGGACATGCTGCAGAGGGTGCTGTGAGCTGCACTGAAGTGAGGATTAGTAGGTGCTGAAGAAAAAAGCCTTTCATGTTGGGGTTCTCAGGAAAGGCTTGTGCCAGTCTCATTGTCGCTGATGCTTCCAGCCTCCTGGGGGGAGGTGAAGAGTGGTAAATCCCAAGGAATCAAGCTGAAGGGGACAGAGCAGTGCCTTTGAATGTCCTAGAGTGCTAGGCTAGGGAATGGCAGTATGGAGTAACTTGCTAGAAGGAGAGGGGATGTGTGGGAGAGCATCACAAAAAGCACTGTGGTTCCCCATGGTGCAGAGTTAGGTTGAGCGTCTAGGTTTGTGTCTTCAGCTATCTCAGGTGAGGACAAGGAGAACAAGTCTGTTGTTCAAAGTGTCAACAGCTGCCAACCCAGTCCCAGCTCATGCAACTGGGATTGTGTTCCTCTAAAGGCTGTACTTAAATGCAGTAAGATCTTGAAACAGCAGTGAGTTTGTGACTCAGGTGTCTAAAACCACACCTGCTGTGTTGAACAGTGATGCATGGCCCTCTGGTTCAGTTAGTAAGTTGCCTTCCAGATTTCCCTACTTCATGTCCCACACATTTCTTTTCAGAGAAGCTGCATCTTTAAGTTCCTGGGAGCAATCTCAGTGGATCTGGGGCAAGATAGGATCAAGCCCTACCTTCCAACAATTCTCACCCCTCTGTACAGGGAGCTGAACAGCAACTATGCAGAGCAAGGTAAGGGATTTCCCTCACAAAGAGCAATGTGCATCACAGCTGTGCCCCAGTATAAACACCACCTGATATTCCTTTTGTCCCTTGAAGCATTGACACTGTAATCAGTGAATTTCACCTGCTTGCTGTCTAACCAAAATACCAGGAAGGGAGGAGAGTGTATGCCAGCTGAAGTAGAAACCTGTGTGTTCAAAGACTGGAATGAAGTTAGGCATGCTCCTGTGTCTGAGTGGGTATAAGCCTGAGCATGTGGTGTAGTGAATAAGTGTAGTTACTCAAGGAAGGGCTCATGGTGGCAAGACTTACTGAGAGGAACTTGGAAGAACTGTTTGAGAGACTGAGGGAACTATTTGTCCTGCTCTCAGTTTTTCCTTAGCACCTCTTTGTAGCCTTTTTTAAACCCCAGTATCTTTTTTTTACCCCCAGTGATTGTAGTTAATATATTGCCACTAACTAGTTATTCCAACAATTAAGCCAGCCCTTGTTTTACTTACCAAGGATGCTGACTGACAAGGCTGGAATCACCTTTATTTCCAACAAAGCCTATTTCACTAGAAGCTTAGTGGCTATATATGGAAAACCACTTTTAATTACCTTTGGGATGACTTTACCATTCTAAAAAAAATTTTTGCCTCTCAGAAGCATTTTTTTTTTTATTTGCTGGTTAAAAAGCCACTCTTTATGAAGGCTGGTGAAGCACTAGCAGATTTCACAAGTGCCATATTGGGCTCTTGGCTTTTGTTCCATATGCTGAAAAGATTAACTCAATTTTTTTTTAATAGATCCAACACTGAAGAACCTTTCCCAAGAAATTATAGAACTTCTCAAGAAGTTAGTGGGACTGGAAGCCTTTTCACTGGCCTTTTCTTCTGTGCAGAAACAGGCCAACCAGAAAAGAGCAATGAGGAAAAAGCAGAGGGCTTTGCAGGTAAGATTCTACTTTCTCTTGAGAGAAAAAGAAATAGGGCTTCTCTAAAGGCTTGAGAGCTGCCCAGGGTTTGAGGAAGAACTTCATCCTTAATTAGGACAGTTTCATCAGTTCCTTTACAAAATCTGGAATAAGCTGTATATGATCAGCCTCTTGCACAGGTTCTGGCTGACAGGGACGGTTTTCTGCTTACCTGAAGAAAAAAGCAGCCTGAATATCCTCAGTTTTGAGGAACCCAACACCCATGCATTGTCTTAGCAGCCACCAGTTTCTTAGGAAGTTCATGATGTTCACAGGGACTGCTGTTAGGTGTCAGTTAAGTAACAATATACTGTTTTTCCTTAGACTGTAGCAAATCCTGACATTGCTGCAAGGAGGAAGCTGAAGAGACACAAGAATAAAGCAGAAACCAGAAAGAGAAAAATAGAATCCCTGCGCCCTATGTACAAGGCCAAGCGCCATCGAAGTCATGCACTGAAAGATCTGGCAATGGTGGAATGAAAAGGCTTTTCCTTCCTGGAGGATTAATTTATGAAAAGTAATACTGAGTTTAAGAATTAATTACTGTGTTACAGAGTACTTGCATATTACAATTGTATTTATTAGTATTTTTTATGTCCTTTTTCATTGAGGATCTTAAATGTCTAAATTTTTTCCAAACCTGTATATTTACCGGAGCATGTACAGTTGAACAGGCAACAACTATGATATTTTCTATTAAATTTTACTTTTCCATTTGTAAGAAATGGGTTCTGTGATGACTTCATTCCTGCCTCTGAACACACTGGTGCTGGAGAGAAAAATCTGTCTCCTGACTTCGATCTGGCCTTCAGTTTCTGCAGCTATACCTGTCACTTCTGGCTAAGATGAGAGTTGCAGGAACAAGTCATGAAGGTGGAAGCTAAATTCAAGTTACTGCCCCAGCACATCAGGGCAGTAGTGTGTGCTGAAGACACTGATTTTTCCTTTCAGACACCCCCTGAATACCATGTTGGCAGCCAGAGGTGCACTACTTGTGCTCTCTTGCTGTACTTCACTGTAACAGTGTCTGCACTGAAGGGGTAGGAGTAGAACAATACCAGCTTAAGGGAACCTCTGCAGACGTTCAGCTACATGGCTGCTGGAACTGGCAGCACTTAGACTTGTTTCTGTAAAGCAAGCAGTCTCTAGCAAGCAACACACCCCTGGATATAGCTGACAGTTCTAGATTTTATTAGTGTTTTATCTACACCAATATGCTGGCCACCAAAACCACCAAAGGAAGGGAGGATGACAAAAAAAACACCAACTTTCTCAGCCAGTAACTTTCATACAAATTAACATAAGCACATTCTTTAAACAAAAAGAAAGAAATGGAGTATCATAATGTACACATTCACTTCTTTCAGTTTTACAGCTGAAGAGAGGCATCCACGTTACAGAAGTCAAATTCAAATCTGTCCTATTTACAAGTATCTGTGGCCTGAAAATACTTAACTGAAAGAAAGGAGGATGCTGGCTGTAGCTGACACTTCCATGCACTGGTCAGTTTTGTATCACTGCCTGCTCTTCAAGGCCTCCACCAACCTAGGAAAAAGGTTAAGTCAATTTACTGAAAAGTCATTTCAATTCTGCTGAAATACTTCCAGCGGAAAACCAGTCGTTCTTGTACTGTGTATTCTTATGTCGGACCATCTACAAATCCAGTCCTATAAAAAGCCTCCCCAAATGTCTAAAATTAGGCATACGAATGAAGCATACCTACACTGGTACTCACCATTCCATTGCTTCATCAAGCCCTGTGCCTTTAGTTGCAGAGGTTTTGAATATCTGCCATTTTCGGTCCTTCAAAGCTGGTAAGCCAAGGGCATTTGCCATTTCTGTGGGAGTCATGGCCTGTTCCATGTCCTGTTTATTTGCAAACACCACCAAAATGGCTTTCTTCAGCTCTTCTTCCTAAAAAAAAGGGAAATCGTGGAAGCTGTTGCAGGGACTTCTACAGAATTTATTTAAATATAAAAATATAAAATAAAAAAGAAATCAGCAGCACTCAATTATTTTGTTTGCTGATTTCTGTTCCATAGAAAATTCTTCAGTGAAAGAATGGTGTTTATTTTCAATTCCAGTATGATACCCTATAGAAGCAGTTTCAAAATGTGGCCAGTCCAAGGTACAGAACAAGCTGGCAGTTGGATTTAACAAGGCACATTAAATGATTTTGCAGGTATTTTGGGGGGCAAGGCAAGAGAGAGAAAGCAAGTGTTGCTCAACTCATCTTACTTCTATTACCTTGTTTTACATTTGTTCTTCAGCTTCAAAACATAGTAGGATACTAACTACTGTCAATCCTTCAGGGCTTGATTTTGCCACACTGCACTACTGAGCAGCCGTCCTGGCAGGCAGGTAAATTTCCATATGACTGCAGGGGTACATGAAATTAACTGTCCAGATAATGCTGCACAAACCCACGAAATACCTGCAGAGGATTCAGTGCTTTTTCAGTCAGAAGTGCTGCATGGGCTATGCTGAGGGCTGAAGTTTCACAAGTGAAGTTGAGCTTCACTTGGCTCACTGACTCAAATTTCATATTTACTCCAAACAACAAAAAGTTTTAATTTCTCAATTTGTTTTACTGGTAACAACTGTGATCCTTATTTTCTTACCTCTAACATAGCAACAAGCTCTGATTTTGAAGTGCCAATTCTGTCTCGATCACAGCTGTCCACTACATAAATGACAGCGTCTGTGTTTGAATAGTAACACCGCCAGTAGGGCCTGCAGAGGAGAGAGAAGTTCCAGTCATGTCATTTGCATGTTAGCAGTTCTTTTTAGCTAGATAATGAAAAACAGATCACCCAGAGGAAGTAAAAACTGTCTCTGGGGTGAAAGGCCCCAGGAGGCAAGTAAAAAATTTCTTCAAGAGGCTATAAAAATGAAGAGACAGTACACTCTCCGAGGCAGAACAGAAAAAACCCAAAAAACCCCAACCCAACATAAAGCAAATAAAGAAGCAACTTGAAAACAGGGAAAGAACAGAAATGCTGGGGACAGATTTATTTGGGAATCAGACTACAGAACATCAGGTCCATAACCAAGGGACAGAAAAGCAAAGGAAGTTTAAAGACATAAGCATCTTCATTACAGTCACCAAAGAAGGATCAGCAGAGAAATCTTAAATGACTAATTAATACAGGCAATTAATTAAAAAGGATCAAAACAAACCACCTTCTTCAGGATTATTGTACTGAAACTAAAAAGGGAAGGAGCCTTTATCTCACTGACTGCACCTTCCATTCTAGCTAGCTACGCTGCACCTTGCTACTGAGCACCGAAAACAGAACCACAGAGGATCATACAAGGGTACTGTTAATTACTTGTGAAGCTTGCTAATAAATTACCATCTATAACTAAATCCAACTTCACTATTCTTAAGAATGCAAAGCTAGGAAATATCTTTTGGGGGTTTTATCACCCTCTCCATTCTTTCTCAGAATGCTAACTCATTTGCCTACTAAACTAATAAATTTGTTTTTCAAAGCAAAACTAAATACAAATGAAAACACTGGCTTGTGGCTTGTTTTTTTCCAAGCTGTGGTGCATCACAGGTTTTACAAACTGAAATCCATCAGATGAAAATGCTCTCCTGAGAATGGGCTCTTTTGAAAACGTAACCATTTTTCAGATGTGCTTGCTATGAGAATTCCAAGAACGTGGCACTTTTTAGAGAAAGTTAATTGACTTTAAGAAATCTATTACCTTATGCTTGTCTGTCCTCCTAAGTCCCAGACTTGAAATTTCAGATTCTTATAGGTCACGGTCTCAACATTGAAGCCAATGGCTGAAACAAAGTTAAGCAATTTCACTGCTGGCAATTTTCTGTTTTTCTGAAGAATATCACAGCACTCAATTTATGGAAAATTCTCAGTGGCTGCATAATGAAGTTCATGCCCTTTGAAAAGCTACCCCAATAAACATGACTCAAAATAATGCAGAAATATTTATTTTGAACTAATAAAACCATGCTGTAAACATATTGTAGAGATTTGTAACAAATGCTAAGGTTGTTAGAAAAATCAACAGCAGTATGTCTGAAATCACCAAAAGAAACAGAGCAAGGGTTAAAAAACTGGCCTGCTGTGATAACCAAGTACACAAATGACAGCAAGAAAACACTAAGGAATGTGTCCTTTGGTCCACACAAGGTCTGCACTCTTTTAAGAGCCATAGCAGAACCAAAGCAGAACCAACTCCTCAGGAGAGGATTCGATACCAATGCCTGGAAGATGGCATATGTCATTCCTTTTCCTGCCAGCCCAGAGAAACACAGGGAAATGAAGAGTGGACACAGACTGCTTAAAATTTATGGAGGCTGAAATAAACAAAATTCTCAGGCAAAAAGATTATGGCCCAGCAAACTGTTGGCTTCTAAAAGGTAATAGAGGCCTGAGCAAAGCCAGATTCAGAAGGAACACAACAGACATAACAGGGACATAAAAAAGTTAAGCATCCCTTGTCCTTCATGTGACACAGAGCAATCATGGCCACAACACTGGGTGGGTGTGCCTGCAAGAATGCCAAGACAAGTGGCGATATCAGTTGCATATTTTTAAATAAGCATCATCTTCTCCCTTGAAACCTCACACTGAGTTTTGTTACATTTTCTACAGAATGTAAAGTTAAATCATCTGATTTCTTCTTCTCCATATGAAACAGAAGTGTTTATATAACCCTTGTCAAAAATAAAAAGGTACACTGTCCTACGTATGGCAACCTCTGAAATTAGGCTGTATTTGGAAACAAAAGAATTATACAGTCTACAGTCTACAGTTGAACGCTGATCACAAATGGCCTGCAAAATCATGCTAGCAATCTCCAGGTCAAATGCCTTTTGCATTTTGCAGAGCAGCATAAAATATTCTTTTTTAATAGTTTTATCAAAAAATAGTTCTTAGATACAACAGTGCAAAGCTTTCATAACATAAGGTCCTTTTGTTTATAAAGGAAGCATGTAGTAAGTTCAGTTGGCAAAATTTATGTGTCAGAGCTACAGGCAAATCACAGGCTACAGGCAAATATTCTCCCTACGAGCAGATCACTTACTTGGAATGGTGGTAACAACTTCTCCAACTTGCAACCTGTAAAGAATGGTTGTTTTCCCTGCTCCATCCAGCCCCAGGATGAGAATCCTCATCTCTCGAGTTCCAAACAAACTGGAAAAGATGGTGGAGAAAAAGCCCCCTACAAAAACCAGAAGAGAAAGACATTTCAGTGCCAGCCAGCTCTGTGGAGGATATGCAAAGGCAGACAGACCGACCTTATTTCTTACTGGCCTACAAGACATTTCTTTTCTCCAGTGAAAAAAGACAAGCCCAGGTTGTTGCCCAGATGGCTGTGTACTCAACAGCATTATGTCCTCCTGGTTTATGTTGCCATTTTATGATTTTATGGTAGCTCACTCCAGCAAATCACACTGCAGCAGCAGCATCAAGCCTTCTCACTGCGACTACAATTTCACTTTTTCCTTCTCTCTTATTTGCCAAAATCTGAGTCATCTTTTTGGCTTGTATCAGACTCTACCTTTTCAGAGCCAGAGAATACAAAGGACCAAAAGAAGCCTGAAAGAATTCAGCAGCAGAAGATGCTTATCATCTTCTACAAGACCATCCACTTCTTTTTTTCTTAAAATTAGGTTTAAATCAGTAGGGACATATTAAATCAGTTCATTATAACCAGCAAAGCTGCACCAAATCAAGTACGTTAATGCTACAGAGAAGTTTGGAGCTGATTTTAAATGTTCTTCTTGAAGTTCTTTTTTTTTTCAAAACTGGCTAGCCCCAAGCATCTCATTTATTCTCTAAATGCATTCAAGAGTTTTATGGCCAGGCTAATATCTGATTTATCAGGTATTAATCATAGA
The DNA here is from genome assembly GCA_018697195.1 of Certhia americana. NCBI lineage: Eukaryota > Metazoa > Chordata > Aves > Passeriformes > Certhiidae > Certhia > Certhia americana. The sequence continues at coordinate 44,964,610 of CM031879.1, forward strand.
AGGAGTACCAATGTTCTAAGCCAGTAACAATTACATTTTTTCCGAAGATTTTTTTTAACAAACATAGCTAATGTTAAGTCCTAACTTTGTAAATACACTTAAAAGCCTGCAAGAGTTAATAAAACATCCAACAGGCCAGAATCACTGACAACACTGATATATCAGAGACAAATTAGAGAAGATTTGCAACCAATATCTTGCTGAAAGATGTTTTGATAAAAATTATTTCCTATTACTTCCTATTTGCCTGTCTAGGCATCTGCCTTCCAGGGAAAGGAGGGAGCAACTTAGAGTTGTTCTGAGTATAAACTCTGAGTTCATACTTCAGAAGGAACTCAGACTGATAACAGATTGCTTTATTTCTTCTTAAGCCCATCCCACCACAGAAGCCATACACGCTACAGATCTGAAAAACAAGGATAAGATATAAGGGACCATCAGGGTTCAGTCTGCACAGTGCAGCTCATGGCACCTCCTACTGCCTACTGCAAATAACCTTAAAGAGAACTGAGCTGGAAAAAGGGATTTCAATAGAAACATCAGAAGCAGAAGGTACCACTGGTTGCACAGAGGCCTAAGATTTGAAAATTCTTTCACTCTGTAACTTTGCTTGCTGACAGACACCTCTCACTCCTTCTTTTTACATGCTATTGCGTACGCTTTTCCCACACTAAAACACTGCTCCAACACCATCTGCAATAGAGCAGGTTCACCTCAATCACTCCACCCTCAGATTCAGGGCCTCTCTATTATTCCCTGTACTTCAGCTACTAGTCTGCAAGACTGCCTCTCCTAATGAGCAGCCCTTTACAGACATGATTCAGAGTGTAATTTTGCCAGGAGCACAGAAGCCTGAGGAGATGACCGAGCCCTCCCTCCTGCCGCTGCTCGGACGATTCGCCATGGCACGGCAGCCCCAAGGCGGCTACCCGGGAACGGGCCCGAGGGCAGGTGGGCATCGCCCAAGCGCGGCCCTCAGCCTCGGCCTCCCGCCGGCCAGGAGACCGTCCCTCCCCTCAACACCGACCCGTCCGCCCTCACAGCCGCCGGCAAGGGTCGTGATGGACGGGTCCCCTCGGGCAGCCGCTTTCCGCCCGCTCCTCACCCATGTCGAGCCGCTGCGCCGGCGCTCCGGCCCTCCCCGCTCCGCTGCCCTCAGCGCGCTGGCCCTGCCGCCGCCGCCGCCCGGCTCCACGTCGAACGCCGCGGCGAGTAAACAAAGCGCTCCGCGCCCGCCGCCCTTTCGACACACGGGGCACGGCCGCGCCCGCGGCGAGGAGGGAACGGTCTGAGAGAGGAAACCTCCCCGCGCCCTCCCTGGACGGGCCCGGGCGGGAAGCAGAGCGGGGAAGGAAGGTTTGCAGAATGAAAACGGCGGTGCCGGGGCCAGCGGGTGACGAATCTGCGGCAGAGGGGAGCGCGGCGGGCGGGGCGAGGCGGCGTCAGCGGCCAGGAACCTCCCCGCTGCCGCCGAACGGGGCCCGCCGGCCGCACAAGGCACAGCCCCGAACCACGGCCTGCTTTCCAAAGTACCGGGCATTGCCCGGAGCCAGCACAGCTCTCCGAGTGGTGGAGAAACAAGAAAAACCCCTGGTGGAAGTCAACAAAGTCCAGCTGTGTGAAATACTGTAAAATGTAAAAAAGCTGCTGACGTGGATTAGCTAACAGGCTCACCTGAAAGCAGCGCTGTCATCATCCCTGCATAAAAATGATGTCATCCATGTAATTAGGCTGTGCAGATAAGTACATATAAAATCATTAAAAAATGGGAACTATTCTGTAACGAAAACTCAGAATATCAGGTACAAGGCACACAGGAACTGGGCTGTAAACTCAGACTGAGTTAAGGGAGAAGTGCAACAGATCTCATGTCAATAAGCAGTGATTATGCCTTTTTTAATAGCTTTTTTACAGAAGATACAAGGATATATGAATGCCTCATAGGAGAAAAATCTAACTACAGAACCAACCTACCAGTCATGATTATGGGTTTCTCCCCATGCACTTTATTCTGTCCTTAAACTTGTGTTGCAGCAAGAAAAGCACAGAAACCTTTACTCCCCAGCCATAAGAACCAAACCTATAGCAGTTCCCTTCCATGACTTTTATCACTTTTCTCATTTAAACTTGTTAAAAGACAAGCAGCTTGTTTCAACTAAAAAAAAGGCAGGACGAGGGGGAGCAGAAAGTAGCAGTGCACAGTGGAAAATGAATATAAAATCCACACCACAGTAATCAGTCTGCAAGTGATGAAACGTGAACTCTATGTTTCATTAAATCTGTGTGTGAAAAAGGAACAACACAGCCAAAGATGATTTAGTTTTCTCGGAACGCATCAACAAATGTGTGGTCATCACAGCTGCAGATCTTCCCATTTCCTTGAGATCCTCCATTAGAATTCATTCTTGCTGGAAATTTTACATTATTCATAACTCAGTTGAATCAGTTATGAATCCTTTATTTTTTATGTCAAGTTGGGAGCAGTAGGAAAGAATACACAAAACTCATCCACAGTGATAAAAAAAAAGTAACAAAATAATTTTGACAATATTTAGAAAATGTTTGATCTATAAAATGCAATGATCCAGAAAGCCTGCCTTAGCACAATGCTTCACTGGGCAAGCAACATGTACCAAGTGTCTTTTAGGTCCTTGATATCCTTAGGAGACCACGGATACGTCTAACAAGAGCTTGAATAAAGGTGTACCGTGAGCGAACCTTGGAATATAAACCTTCAATATCCAGCAGCTTCTTCTGCAGAGATTCACCAAAGCTGTTTGTGGCTTCAATCTGAAGCTGAGAAACAGAGATTTGATGCACTCATCAATACAAAATCTTTTCTTCCTGAAATGCCAGCTTATCATCCACTGCCTGTCAACCCCTTCACTAAGATTGATTCTCTGACCTGCTTTCCAAAGAATGAGTTTTTCTGACTTCTCTAGCAAGTACTACTCAAGCTGTTTCAGGAATTATTGTTTATAATTCAGCTTCTTCACTCATAGTCACACAAATACATCTTCCAATTAAGACGTTCCCAGTCCTTTAAGGACTCTAAATTTACAGAGTCCATGTGCACCAACATGTCTTCATTAATGCATATGTAGAGAGTCACTGAATTAACTACATTTTAAGCATTTTACCAAGATGATACTGTACACTTTACTTTTGAACAAACAAAATAAATGACAGATGGCTCATCACAAAACACACAGCAACTTTTTTTACAATTCTAGATCTTATAAAGGTACTTGAGACGGCAGTTTTGAAGAACAGCTTTTTTCTGCACAGTCATAGAAATGTCAGTGGGATTTACTAATAAATATGGGCTTTTCCTGCCACCTCTGCATCAAATTTACACAAACTATTAAATTTCTGTCTGAGTGGAAATCACATCTATTCTGCCATTCACATTTTACAATCTCCTCAATTCCTGTTACCATTTTGATCTCATTTCTCTGTAGCCTAGCTGAAGCTGACCTGTAGTGAACAGTTGGATCACAGAAAATCAAGAAACTTGCCCTCATATTGAAGGTCTTTCAAGGATATCTGATGGTTTTGGAAAGCTGTTATTAAAAAACACCATTTGACTAGTTGGTAAGAGAAAAAGAATGGTTACTCTATTTTGTAAGTATAGCTCATTTTTTACTTAACTTGTGCCACCTGTTTCACAATATATTCCAAAACAATTTTGTAATGCTTCACTAATCCTAAATTAAGATTTATGCTGTTGGTGTTACTGCAGGTTGTTCAGAAGTGGGAAAACAACAGTCAGACTGCCCCCAATAACTGCATGGTAGCCAGCAGCATTCTGTACCCTGCAGCAGACTGTCACATCTCACCTGTTCTATATCGTGCTGGCTCACACGATTCAGTCCACTACTGAAATCCAAGCTTGGCTCTGAACCGAAGGAATCTGGCAACAGAAAACAAGATGTTAAAATTATTTTGGCTGCTCCACACTCTGTATCAAGTCATACAACAAGTTTTAAACAGTGTTCCAATGTGAGCAAAAAGTAAACTTACACATTAGAAATTACACTAGTTTTTTTTTTACTTAAATGATTTAGAGAAAATACATAAAGAGCGAGTCATAAATAATTTTGATCACACAACATGGCACTTTATGCAAAAGACTCTTCTGCAAATCCACTCTCCCTGATTTCCTTCCATTTCTTTCTTTTTTTAAAAGATGAAATTCAACAAACTTAAAATCCTCTGGTGAATCAATGGTGGCCATAATTCTAAAAATACCTTTAAACCCACCAATAATAACTTTATTTCTTAAATTCATCTTAGATTATACTGAAATACTTTCCTATAAACTATTTTGGATCACTGATTGCATTAGCTGAACTTCAGTTAGTTTGAAGAGCAGAAATTAAAAAAATAGTTACTTTTACTTTTCTTTGGAGATTCTGGGTAATACACAAAACCCAGAAGTACGTGAGTAAACAATATCAGTATTGCCAATTCTCCAGTGAAATATCCAAGGGTGTGCCAAATCCAAACAAAATCTCTTTTATTTAATAAAAAAGGTGAGATATTAATAGTACGAAATCCGTTTTAAAGCTAACCATCGGAAGTTATTCAAAGGCATTTTGATGTTTGAGAAATTTTACCTTGCAGCCTTCCTTTCTTAAATGACATCCTAGAGGACAGCAGCGTGTCTTGGGAGTCAGTGGGTGTGCAGTGCAGTAGGTAGTGTTCCAGATGGCGCCACAGAATGAAGAGACATATTTCTATGATATCTGCATACACAGCTCAGTGAAGGACTCCAATTTAGCTGTCTTTGGATGGGACTTTTACTCTATGAGCATTTTTACACATTGGAAACAGCTGAAGATGTCGGCTCAACCACCCATCACCCCATCCACTGCCGCAGCCCAGTGATGGATCACTCATACTCATTGCCCTCAGCACCCTGCAGAGCCTCAACCCAGCCCTCAGGGGGAGAGCAGAGCATGGAGTGCTCGTGTGGTTTGTAAGGGTCCCTCAGCTACACACAGTACATTGAAGCTGAGGTTATAAAGCCAGGGAAGGCAGCAACATCTTAGGTGACAACAGCAAAGTGTGCAAGAGTATATCTTTCCCAATGGAGGTTGCTGAGGAAAATTTTGATCTGTTGAAGACAATTCTTTTGTGCATGACTGATTATTTCCATAGAATTACTGGTGTTTATGAGATTTAGGTTTATGATTTAGGTTATGTTGTCTGTAAGATTAGAAACTCCAATTACAACAGGCACATCAAAATTACTTTTCAAAGTATTTTTTTCACCACACTTGGAAATGTGTGAATGTTTATGGGGTCTGGACACTAAAATTGAAGAGCTGGGCTGTAACAATTCCATTATTAGCATGCTGAAGAAAGTCCTAGCTGGGTTTCAAAACAGGAATTACTAATTTGAAAATCCTTACATTCTGGCAATAGCAGAGCAATACACTCAAAAGTTAACTGTCAGTATTTCAAACTTACTTTTTGCAAAAAATTTTTTGTTCAAAGCGATCAGAAATCCTATTAAAAAACACCCTGTTTCTATCTCTCTACTTTTCTGGATCATCACTTTGAGGGTCATTTCAATTTTAGAAGGATACAGGAACAGAGGGAGAGCAACTTGGCTCGGTTATTTATTAATTTCACCAGGCGCCGCCTTGCCAATACGTATTTTTGGGAAGTGGAAATCTTGTCAACCCCAGCTGGCATAACTGACTGACACAACTGTGATGGGAAGAGAAAAAAAAAAAAAAAAGTAGTAAAAAAAAAAACAAAAAAAAAAAAAAAAAAAAAAAAAGAAGTAAGATTACTTAGTAATATCTAGAACTTTCTTGTAGGCTACTATTTCTTTAAAACCCTGCTTTCTATTTTGAATTTGCATAACCTTGCTGACCAAAAAATGGAAAAATTAAACCCATCTCCAACCAACTATAATGAAAATCACAACTTTTACAAGGTTAAGCCATGTATTTTGCCTAAAGTTTTAGACTGCTCATTCTATGGAGCCCCTTCACCAACAATAGAAAAGAATATGCACAAGAAGTGGAACTACTTGCTTATCAAAGATGCTTTGGTGCCTTTGATACAGCTGTGTCCAAGTTACTAAAACACAGAAACTATGGAATCAGAAAAACAATTACCTCTTTTATTTCATCTGGTGGCAGTTGCTCCACATTTTGCAGTTTGTTAACACTCTGGCGATGGCTGTCATAGTAACTGAAGAAATCACTAGTGCTCTGTTTCAGCAGGTAAACAATAATGCCCAGGCCAGGCAAGTGCCAATATGGAACCACTGGTGTTTGTGTATCTAGACAAGATGTTGAAGATAAGAAAACAAAACTAAAAAACCCCAAAAAATCAATAAGCTATGCTCTCTGACAATAACCTAGTGAAAGACAGGAAAGCACTGGCAAGTATATTTTGCACTTGTGTCAGAAGTAACATAAATTTAAGTCCAGGAAAAAAGTTCTGTGACTGCAGTACTAAAAGGCAGGCAGTCAGTACTGAGAACATGTGAAATGTAACTAGGTAAGAAGACATACTATTTACATATTTTAGCCATTCAACTGCATAACACAGTGTAAACTCTTGCCATATGTTGTAACAGAGTTCCAAGCAGCATCAAAACACATCTTACATGTCATAAATGAGTTCCTAGTTCAAAATAATGTAATCCAGCACAGATGCTGAAAAAAAAAGAAATCTTGATCTTCCTCTGTCTTATGCTATTTATTTACATACATACATTTCTTTACTGACATATATTTCTGAGGATGTGAATGAAAAAACTGTTTGTTTTAACTAGGATTAGTTTCCTGATTTGGCTTAGCACAAGGTTGAACAAGCATGGATTCTAGAACGAGACGGTGAGCAGCTACAGTATTGGCATAAAGTGACTTAAAGAGTATGTGAACCTACAGCCTCTGGTTCATTATTCTCTAGTAGTCCAAATGTCATACTGTTCAAGCTCATAAGACAGCAAATCAAAAAAAATCTTACCCTGCCGAGGCCCATCTCGGTTGGTTGACTCTGACAGGCTGGGAGTAAACAGACAAACAGTGTGCTGGAAACTGGGGGCGCTTTGCAACATCAGTGACTCGCAGTATTCCATCACGTTTGCACAGATCTGTCAAAAAAGGGAAAAAAAAAAAAAAAAAAAAAGGCAGGATGTCAATTACAGTATCCACAGTCTTTGGAGCATTAAATTTTACATGGACAAATGTTGGTCAACAACATGCTTTGCTCCTCTCTTCTCACCAGAATACCATTATTCTATTTTCTCATCAGTTACACTCTCTTCTACTGCATGTCTAGGACTTGCAACTTTGCCTCTTTCCCAAACATGCTAGCTAAAATTTTTGGATAATTTTAAGTCCCCCTTTTGTCCTAAGTTAGTGTTAGCCATTGCCCTCTATAGACAGCTTTCATTTTGAAAATTTCTGATCAATTTAAGCCTTCAAAAGTCACAGTTTGTACACAAAACAATAAAGGTTTCTAATGCAATGTAAATAAATACATTTACAGCAGGTAAAGTGTTCAGACTGAAGGTTCTAGCATCTTGTGTCCTCACCTGTTGCATAGCCAACTCAATTTCATCCCTCTTGTTCACTCTGTCTCCTGCTGTGTTATCATCTTGCAGCTTAAACTGCCGTAGCCTGTCTGATCCTCCAAACCGACTCAGAAGTCCTAAGCACTGGCGCTGCCGTAAGAAATGAACATTTAAATAACATCTCAACAAATGGAAGTGCACAATTCTTTTCACTTAAGTGAGACATGTCCCTTAAAACACAATATTAAGAAAATAATGCAGATAAAACTTTTAGCACTAAACACTGCCAATGAGAAATGAGTGCAACTCACAAGTGCACAACTTTTCTTCTGTTTCTTGCAGACTATTATACAGAATACTATCAATGACAGTTTAGGTTTACCCACTCCCACCCCTAAAGTACCTTTACCTATATTGATAAACAAAATCTGAAGATAAGTCCAGACAAGTAGAGTACAAAACCTAATTCAGTAACAAATAAATGAACCACTGGCATGTCTGATACACCTAATTGTTGAGCTGGAGGCATGCTTGTGGCCAAAGTGGTAACAGACTGTTTCAGCACTATCTCACATGCTTTGCAACATGATGGCTTCAAATTTTTCTCTTCACATAAATCCTAAACCAAGAAGGGAAACAAAGTTCCTGATGCAACCCTGATGTTGCCATATGTCATCTCTTCTACTGGACAGGGAATTGCGGGGAGACACCAAAAAACTAAAACTCCATCCCACTCCTACAAAAAACCCCTCAAACTACCACACATTCTTCTTGATGCTTCTCCTTCCCAACTGCAACTGCTACTATTCAATGTAAAAAAAAAAACAGGAAGAAACACATCTAGGTAGCCAATTCTAAAAGGACATGGGTTAAATATATAACTTTGTTACCTGAAATCGCCCTATGTGTCCTTGTAGCTCCATCTGCGTGCCTTCATTAACATCCATGTCCAGCTCATTTAACACTCCTGATAAAAGATATAGCCATTAAGTAACTGTTTGGGGTTTTTAAAACAGATTTATGCAGAATATACATTTAAATACAAGCACTGATCAGAAATATTTCAGTCAAACATTCAACTTGTATTCTGCATATTTTTTGAGCAAAACATTCAGATATGAATGCAGCTACCAAGAGATGCTTGAGAGCACGTAGCTTACTGTTCTGGTAAGTATATCAAATGGGGGACAAGGAGAAAGGGAGGCTGGTATGGAAATTACAGCTGTTGTGCAAAGCTTTGTATACTATAAGCAAAGAGGCACCTGGGCTTAACCAACAGCTCTGCACGCCTTTCTACTGAAGTCAGACATCTCTCCTGAATAAAGAAAACCATTATATCAAAATAGGTGAGTTATTTTGAACTATTAAGCATGCAGAAGAAACCACTACATCCATCACAATCACTATTAGCCATTTGTGAAGGTAAGTCACCCAAGAGAAATGCTAATCTGCAGTGCTTCCCCCTGAGAAACTTTATATTTTAAATAAATAAAAACAGAGAACACATTAAAAAAAAATGGGTAGGCAAACAATATTCTATCTTAATTTCCTCAGTTACAGAATTTACTGAATAAAACTTGGTTTTTTGAAGATACCACAGATACTTTGAACACTTCTATTTAAAAGCCACCTCCAAGACAAAAGTACCTAGTGTGAGGTAGCATGATGGAAAGAAAATAGAAAGTCAGATACACATGTGTAAGAGCACTATGTCTACTGCAAATCCACTATTTTTACTTCAAAAAAAATTATTTAACATTTCTTTATTTTTCTCAGAGCTCTACATGTCAAAAAAAGTCTGCATTGTCATGGATATTCTCTTCTGTCTTATTGTTTCCTTACAGAAAACAAAGCCTGAGATTCATGCAGATGGGGTTGAGACTTCAAAACTGCAGTTCCTACCAGGTAATGCTGCTTTGCTGATTATTCCTGTCAGGGAGGCCAGCTCCTGGAGAGATCCAACACTTACATCCTGATACCTCAGGATTGCCTGGATAGTATCTGAATGGGAAATCAGGAACTGCAAAACCTGCACCACAAGAAAAAAGAAATTATGAATGGCTCAAAATTTAATGGCAAGCAGAGAGGAAGCAATGCTTCTGAAGAATTTTAAAAGACATCATGTGAGGATGCGATTTAAAAAAAAAAACCAACTTACTATTGAGCAAAGGCACATACAATTTCTTTGAATAAGCAATAGTAGTGATACTTGAGCACATTTTGGAACTTACCTGTCCTGCTGCTTGCAAGTGTTGTGCCATGCTGGATGTGAGGATCACTTGGCACAGCTGAAGAGCTGGAAGAAGAATCTGGTGATAACGTTGCACTGGAGCAGGAATGAAGACTGGGGGATCTCTCATTGAATACATTCTTAGGAGGTTTAAAAAGAAGGGAGAAAAAAAAATATAAAGAGTGCAAGAAGAGTGAATTCCACTAGTGAGGCAGAGCACTCAGAACCTAAAAGCACTTGTATTTCAGTAAGAGGTCTAGATCTGAACTGAGTTTATATTGGAAAAGCAACACATTTATGATATACAACTGCTGCCAGACATTTTCTTTAAGCAGGGAAAATTACTTCTTTGTATTACGCTACACTAAACCAGGAAACTTTGTTACAGAGCATACCTGCTTACTGATACACAAAACTAGGTATTCTCAAATATTTTAGGAAGAGCCATGCTTAATACTAAAGTCCTCCACAAATGTCCTGTAGGTTTTATACAATCTTATGTTTAATTGGAAATTTCAAATACTAAACCTTGTCTAAGCCTTAAAGTTTTCCAAAGTGTTTGAACTACCAGTGTGTCACTAAGAAGTGTAAGTTTAAAACAGGGACCAAGGCTTGAAATCAACCCAAGTAATTTCCCCTAAATATGAAATTTCCTTCTGAGATCTTCTCTCAATCACCTCACAATGACTAACATGGCAACACACCAAGAAACTTGCCAAGCAATAAAAGACTGTGAATATTTTTTTTTTAAACACAACATAAAATATTCCTGAAATAAAATTTAATTCACTGCTCTCTCAATGCTTTATGGTGGAGGACAAACTGCACTTCACCAACTGCAAAGCCCCCAAAATAAGTTTACAGTGTAAGCTGTTTTTCAAACATTACAGTATACATTATTTCATAATACATTTATCATTTTTTTCTGAGATATCAAATAGATTTTTATGTAGCCTAAGTAACTAGCATGCAAGTACAACCTCACACTTACATCTGAAATTTTCCTCTCAATGAAAGGTAGCTTTGAACTGAACTGATAGGTTTAAGAAACATACACACGAAGAATAAGCCCACAAATCATTACTCAAAAATCATAAGGCTATGAAAACATGTGATGTGTTTCTAAGAAGCCTGTTTTATGGTTTCACCATCAGCCAGGGAAGCAACACTTACCCCTGATGGTCTGTTTCAGGACGCATGTCATACACTTGGCACTGTGCTAGCCGCACAATCACACCACACCGCAACAGCTCTAATGCACCTTGCTGACTTTTGGCTACTCGAGTGAGGAATGCCTGCACAAGAGTAGAGAAAGTGAAGTTTTGGATATGCACAATGAGACTTACAGTGTCTACTTTCTCACTTGATTTTAACATCATTTCAAATATATTACTTTAGTAAAATGTCCTTAAGAAATACCTTCAGTGTAGGTAGCTTGGTGCGCAGCTGTGGTGCAGCTGCAGATTGAGCTCTGGGTGCTTGGAGCCCCAAGCAAGAGCCTGTGAACTGCTCACCCTTTGCAAAACAAAGAGGACCAGACACTCAGACAGGGCAGGAGATGAAGACTCAGCTGGAAGACCACAGAATGACTCAGACTGTTGAGGGTATAAAAACCCAGGGGTTGCTTTTTTCAGGGTCCCTCCTCAGAGGCACCAACTCGAGCTCTTACTCTGTTTTTCCACCATGATTAAATCTTTTTAAGGATCCAGATATCTGAGACTGCCCTGGGAAACCTGGGGTCAAACCAGTAAGGAAACCTGGTCCGAGTGCGAGTGTGGTGAGGGTAGGGAGTCAAGTGGGGCACCCATTGGTCACTGGAGCTGCTTGCTGCAAAGGGGTTTTGGTCCCAGCAGTTAAAATCTCTGGTGGTGCAAGCGTGACTGCCAGAGTGCTCTTGAATGGTCAGACAGGAAAGCTTCCTTAACAATATCTCTGAGTACAGACAATGCAAAGTGTAGACAAAACTTCTACTAAAAAGTAAAATTAAAAAATTAACACCGTAACAAAATCATTTCTGAAGTAGTTACCATTTTGGACTCATAGGTGTAGAGTGCCTTAAGCAAAGGAGGCTGAGGTGAGAGCAAGCTCTGAAGAGCCAGATCATCATCTGCCAGGCTATCCACAAGCACCTTCAGGTAGCCACTATTAGAGAGATACAACAGCCACTGCTGCTGCTTGTCTACTGAAACAATGTGATCAAGTAAAGCCAATGCCAGCATCTGGGATGAGAGAAGAAAAACAAACAAATCAAAACAAAATTAAACCTATAAGATCAGTGAAATTTTTAATAAATACCTAGAAATGTGAAATGCTAAGTAGTTTCTTCTAACAACTTCTTATAAGCAGAATGCATTTCTTTCCTATAATTGCGATCGTGTAATTGAAAAATATTTTACGATTTCTTGACACTAGTCTAGTATGAGCCACTTACATTTCTCTACTATTCTTTTAAGAAACATTACAGATATTGTTGACCAAAACTAAGGCAAAATATTTTAATGAAATATTGCCTCAAGCATGATTGCTGTTTAAAACTAGTTTGCCTTCTGACTTGATTCTCATCTACTAGCTACTATCAGAAATTATTTTGTCATGAAGTCAACATCTTCCCAAGGTAAGTCCATGACTTAAAAACACTAACAAATAACTGTCACAGAGGTCCCCACCTACTTTTTTTGCAGCAGAGCTTTATACCCTTATCTTTAAACAATAGGACACACAGTCTTTTTGAGAAAAAATATAATATGCATGTATGGCTCTACTTTCAGCAGCTTGAAGGATGAGTGGGAGGACAGAAACATGAAACAGATCCAGTATCTACAGAAATGTTCTAGTTCTACCTCATGAAACTTCCCATCTCTGCACAGATGATGTTCTAAAACAAAAAGAACAGTAATTTTAAAAGAATAGATTCATTTACCCGGCCTATCTCATGGCCCCCACAAGCATCACGACAGACCACCTCCATCAGAGCTGCCCCATAACTCTCAATAGTTGCCATGTTTTCCCGCTGCAATTTACTAAACACATCTTCAGGAGCTGTCAAGTGTTCCCACATAGTTTTTTTAGCTGTAAAAAGCAAATAAAACAAGAAATTAAAATATTCAAAGATAGGTATCTTAGCGTTAGCCTAGCTACAGCTGATGCTACATCCTTCAGGGCATTCTCTCTACACCTTGCAACAGAAATGCCCCAAACAATGGTCAAAGGTTTTTAAATGAACTGCAAATGTTCTACAAATCCACCATTCCTTGAATATCACCCAGACCAGCCAGTGGAAGGTGTGGACCTGTGCACATGCATCAACCCTGTAAACAGTCTGCTTAAAACAATTCAAACATTCAGTATTTGTTACACAGATAAACTTTAATAGGACTAAAACTGGAAGTGTTCAAGGCCAGGTTGGATGAAGTTTTGAGCAACCTGCTCTGGTGTCCCTGCCCATGGTAGGGTGTTAGAATGAGATTATTTTAAAGGTCCCTTCCAACCCAAACCATGCTAGGATTATAAGAACTTTCACTGGGACCAAAGCATTCAGTCTGAGCTAAGTTAACAAGGTGACTTAAATGGGAGAGAATGAAACCAAAGTCAGTCAAACACTTCAATGGGGTCATAAAAAAATTTATAGTTTGTATTTTTTTTTTTACTACTGCAGCTCAAAACACAGACCAAGTAAAAGCTGCATGCAGGTACTAGCCCTAAGATTTTTTCTCAATCCTTGTGTGGGCTCTAAATAATTATTAGAAACACTAACAATTCAAGTATTTTAGCCATTCACAGAGAGAATGTTACCATATGTGAATGTGAATGTACCATAAGCACTCTCAGATAAATAGCAACTCTGGTTGGTTTAATTTTTGCTTATTTTTTTGGGGAGAGGATGGTGGTGGGGTGTGTGTGAGGCATTTGTGTTTGTTTCCCCCCAAGGGGGATCTTCAGACAAAAGAAGAAAAAGGGTATGAAATAATCCTTGGAGTTTGTTTTGAGTTTTTTTGTGTGGTTAGTGTTCTGCACTTTTTTTTGCTCTGGAATTTGTTTTGTTGTTTTGAGTTTTTTTTAATAGGACCACTATGGTATGAGTGTGCATAATGATGTGAAGGCATAAGCAATTTATTTCAGAGGCTCTTGGAACAAAATGTTTTCCATCTATTTCCAGAAGACAACTCAGCATGCAGAAACTGTACCCTCCAGGGTTTAATAACAACTCTTTTTTTTTGCTCTTTTCCAAACACAGTCGGACCATACCTGCTTCTAAAGTGTCTGGTTCATCTGGTCTCTGGGCAATTTGCAAATAATAAAGCAGTGATCCATAAAGGTGTGTCCTCACTCTCTGAAAGCCACCACCTGTTAACAAGAAACACTCACAATTAAAACCAAATGCAAATTCCATAACGCCATCCACTGGCACTTAATTTAACTTTCCTATGGCAGTGCTGGCAGAAATAAATAAAACAACTAGATTTCTTAAGGTGAAGTTCTAATGTTTGCATAAAAGTGTATTTATGAGTAAACTCAGCAAGTTAGTGCTGTTCCAAAAGAATGACAACATGAAATTCTCTTTGCAGTCATTTACATATCTCTCTTCTGTTCGCTCTTTTTTTTTTTTTAAAGTGCTTGCTAATTTTTTTTTTTTGTTACTAACATCTCTTGCATCTATACTAATTGTGTAAGATCCACCTGACTGTAATAAAAATCTTCACTGCAGTAACTGAAAGCAGCTCAGCCCACATTTTCACTCTTGGCAGTTGGAATTCACACACACACTGCCAAAGCCAACACACCTGTTTTCAAAATGAAATCCAGCAGCTTTTTTAAGATGATGTGGAGGGAGGAGTCACCAATGGAAGCAAAACCCATAGATATGCTCTCAGAGCCCGGTGATGAGGTAAAAGAACCATCCAGCATCAGGACATACTGGGACTGTCCTGCCATAGGGAATGCAAGTGGCTGTTTCTGCTCTGTTTTCACAGACTGGCTCAGGTGGGCAGTCAGGGTGAACACAGCCCCTGCCACCACTGGCATCAGCTCCTGAGCTGCATCATCATCAAGGATCTTAATACAGAAGAAGAAAGAAGGAAAAAAAAAGGCAAAAGAAAAACAATGTTTAAAAGTGTCTGATTTCATGAGTTATTAAAGCAATTAAATTAGCCTCTCTCAACTATTTATGTATGCATAAGGATTTCATTAACATGACAGTATTTCAAACACAACAAAATCAGGAACTTGTCAGAAACCTGAGCTGAACGTATTTTAATTGAGAAGACCATTAGCCTTTTGGTTTTTTTCCTCTCTAAAGATTTTAGGAAAAATTTCTTCAGCTAGTGAAGGCCTTCCTTGTTTCCTGTTTTTTTGATTTAGTTCAAATAAAAAATAAAACTAAAAATAGGTAACTTCTACAGAAAAAAATAATAGAAGTAACAAAAAAATCCCAAAAAAGGTTACCTTTTCCCTTGAAAAGATATAACATTTTTATATATATTTCTCAAAACAAAACTCTATTCATCAGAACTACATACCACATAACTCTTGCAATAAAGCAAAAAAATAATAATGCCCCATCAGACTAAAAAATACAACCACCCTTCATTAAATTTTGCCTTTAGAATGGATGGGTCAGTAGTAACTGTCTAGTCTGTCTCAAAAATTATTACTGTAACTCAGCAGTAAAACACCTAGACTTGTAAGACAAACTCTCACACTTCCAAAAGCCCTTCTAATTGTAAAAAAAACTTTAGTTTTTCTACTATGAAGCTTCGTTCAACTCTTTAATTTTTCAAAAGCAGCAACAGTAGAATTTGCAGTGAGTTGTCTAAATGCAGCAGTTGGCCTTCAGCCTTCACTAAGTTCTTCTTTGTTTCTCATCAAAGCAGGCTGTTTGTTTTTCACACACATTTTCCAGACTACCATCATGCTGGATGATACTGAAATGCCTCTGAAATCTGTCAATATCTATTTCACAGTTCAACAGTAGTTATGAAAGAATACAAAGTACTACCCCTGTTCAAAGTGCAATCAACTTCAGCATAGCAACAATCAGAAAACTAACAAATACTAAAGGCAGGCAAAATCTTTTTGGATTACAATCAAAACTGCAGCACTTTCACATAAAAAGATGCAGCAACAAAGTTCAAGGGGAGGATTGATTTCCTGCAGAGCACTACCTTGTCATGCACATCCTGCAACAGGTCCCGGATAATCAGCTGCCTGTCCTCAGCCTGTATGAGATCCTGAGGGCAGGCAGTGAGTATGATTTCCACCAGCTGTCTCCATGACTCCAGAGCATGCCTCTTGGCATGGAGGCATTGCAGCAGCTTGTTCCGCTCCACTACGTACTGCAGGATAGTGTTGATCTCCTGAAAACCCACCACAAATTACAATGTGCTAAAAGAAATTCATTGCAAAGACAGACTGCAAGATGACAATTTTATCTATTAGTATTAGTCTTCATAAAATTGTTAAGTCTTCAGCTCACTAGAAACAAGCTGTTATTACTACCTTAACAAGGTAGCCCATTCCATTTCTGAGCTGCTTTGCACAGGGCATCATGAATGTCTCAATCTCATAGGAAAAAAAACTGACCAGGGAAATGGTTTTCTAGCACTTTAAAATCAAAACAAAAAAACCTCTGAAAAATCTATTTGTGCCTTTTTTCCCCATTTAGTCTGAGTAATTTCTCCTTTATCTTTTTTGCATCAATTTAACCAATTTTAATTTTAAAAATGGCAGGAATCTCAGAAAATAACTTATCTCCATGTTCACTGAAACTGTATCTGTGTAGAAAAAAGGAGAACTAAATCAGCATCCCCTGTGAGAGAAAGGTAAAATTATCTTGGTTGTAAGATTAACACACTGTACTTGTCAACAGCCAGTCCTGACATCAGCGTGAAATTGCTTTCTGTATGGTGGGGTGGGAGCTGCAATTGTTGTCACTAATGGGGAGAGAAGAGGTTAAAGAAAAAAAGAAAACAGACTCCAGGCCAGCAGTTTAGGGGACAGTATGGTAAGAAGTACCTTAGCTTATAAATTTTGTAGGTTTTGTCTTCAGGAATTACTAACTCTAAGTTAGCACTCAAATCCACAATTTTTAATAGTAAAACTTACTGTATGACAGGGTATGAAATCCACTAAGAGCAACAACAGACAGTAGCTAACTTCTTTTGTACTTACCTCCATAAGTAAAGGTCTCTGGCCTATTGCTGCCATTCCTTGAAGGGCATTGACTTCTGCAACCAGAACTCTGTGAACGTACTGAAATTAGAAGTGAAACTTCAATGATGATACGGTTTAACCTGGCAGGCAGATAAATACCACACAGCAATTCACTTCCTGCCCCAGTGGGGCAGGGGAGAGAATTGGGGGGAAAAAAAAGTAAAATTCGTGGGTGAAGTTAATCACAGTTTAATGGGACAGGAAAGAAAAGCAAGGGAGAATAATACAACTTTTAGAATAATACAAACAAGGGATGCACAAATGCAATTGATCACTACCTGGCGACCACTGCTCAGCCAGTTCCTGAGCAGCCCACAGCCAGATTTCCCCTTAGTTTACACACTGAGCATGATACCATATGGTATAGAACTTGGGCAAGTTTTGGGTCAGCTGTCCTGGCTGTATCTCCTCCCACCTTCCTGTGCCACAGCCTACACACTGGTGGGCGGTTTGAGAAGCTGAAAAGTCCTCCACTGTGTAAATACGGCTTAGGAACAACTGAAGGATCAAAGTTAGGAATATTACTCTCATCCTAAATCCAAAACACAATACTATACCAGCTACTGGGAAGAAAATCAATGGTATTCGAGCCAAAACTAGGACAAGTGACAAAGGAAATGTATTTGTAACTCCTAAAAGAATCTAGGAGATGGCTACATAGTGATGGATGCAACAGATAGTTTGGGATTTGAACAAGTTTTACTCACTTTTTAGGGTCAAAAAATTTTCAGGACTATTTGTAATACACTTATCAAGTACCCATCACAACGTGACACAACCTTAAGTAAAGCCTCCAAGAACTACTGCAGTACACAACAACATTGCACACATAATTGTGCACACATATGTAGTGCTAGGTAGTCGTGTACTCGCAACCAAAGAATACATATCTGAAACATACACCTTTTATGTAAAAGCAAGTTTTAAAGTATAATTAACACACAGATTTTAATTTTTTTTTAATTATGAAGATATAAAGTAGCACATGCAACTTGAAAACAAATACCAGTGCTAACCTTGACATTGCAGACCACTAGTCCACGTGCATTCTTGTGCTCACAATTAGCAATGACTTGCTCAATTTGAGCCCGGTCAAAAAAGTCCAGTTGTAAAGGCTCTGGAATGTCCTGACTGAAGTCAATTGAATCCAGGATATTTAAGATCTTTCTGCGTACTGGAAATGCAAATAAAATTGTATTCAGAAGTATCAAGGGGAAACAAAAAAATTAACAAAAAGAGCCTAATTTACCTTTGTAAATCTAAATCTTCATCTTAATGTGTAAAGTTTCAAAAGAAAGCACTAAATCTTCAGAAAGTGCTATCAATCTAAGTAACAGGTTTAAAAGCATTTTCTAAGGCCTTAAATTCTTAAGATGCCTTCTATTGTACAGTTCTCCTATTATACATGCATGTCTTCCAATATTTACAAACACTAGTTTTTTCTCCTAAATAAAACCAGGCTGGTTTTCAATTATAACCACTGCAGTCTTTTGCTGAGAAACCGTAAAGAATCTGAATTTATTTATTTATGTGGGACTTACATTCTTTGCCATGAAAATTCAAATATATTCAGCCTTAGCAACAGTCTCACTATTTTTACTGTTAGCAATAAATTTGCTTGACTGCCACTCTCCCATTTCATCCTTGCACAGATACTTAAACACACTCTTCAAACTGCCTTTCCAGTTCAGTGTTTTTCACTCACTCCAACCATCTGTATCAAGGTTCTTTAATTTATTTTTTCCCCACACTAAATAAAATGGTTTCATGTACTGTTGCTGTTTAGAACACCTACTACTTTCTTTTCCAAAGTGTACTTTCTGGAGGTGGCCCTCCTGCCTGTTTAGAAGCAGATAGACTTTACTGATAAATAATCAACAGTCACAATGGTTACCTTTGGAAGCAGTGTTGAAGTGGAGAAATCCACTGACTGATCGACTTTCATCTTCCATCCCTCCTTCACCATCAGCTGTAGGTAATAAAACATACTAAATAAATTACAAAAAACAAATCCAAGTGAAAAATATGACCTATTTTATTAATAAGTGAAAGGTAGAGAACAGTGATAAACTGATAAACCTTCCACATTTAAGTTTTCTAATACAATATAGCCTTGAACTGTTAATCAAATGAAAACAATACTTACCTGACAAAAGCTATCCAATTATTATATACAGATCAGAAAATACGAGAAGTGCCTAAACATACAACCCACTCTACAGTATGAATAATGCAGTTGGATGGACACCATAAAATGAGTAGCATATCGGAACAGTTTCCCATACTCAGATCCCCACAAGGATGAAGAGAATATTCAGGCTGATAAAAGTAAGGGAAAACACTATACTGCAGTAGCCTGTTAAAATATCTTCCATTTATTCTACTTTCTTCATGTAAAGAGTTTTATTGCCATCTGGTTTTATTTTTCTTGATTTACTTCTACCCTGTTCTAAAACTCTGAATCTTGCCCTTTTATTTAACAGTGCATTTTACACAGCATTGGGATGAAATATCACTTTCATGATGTTACAATGTTAAAAGAAAAATTGACAGAAAATACCATTATTATTAGACAATATCTTCTGCAAGAGAGGGTTGACAGAACGTGACTGTAAGACTGAGAAACTTTGTCTAAAACTGTTTACCATGGAAGACCCTCCACCTTCTCTATATTGTAATGACTCTAAACGGCAGCTCAAAAAAAATTATTTAAAATTTTAATTTAATACTCCCCCTCCTACCTCATAAATGGTTTTTAATTTTTTTTATCAACAATGAACAAAATGATGCCCTGATTTCTTTCACTTTAGAGCCTACAACCATCATCTTCCTTCCTGTATCTCCAGAGGCAGTTACACATCTGATACCACAAATAAACTGTCACAAGCTTATGAAGAGAAGAATTCAAATGAAGTCTCTCATTCTCCACCTATTCCAGCCTATTTACCCTCCCCATAAAGTTCCTCTTACCCAGGTATGGTTTCACAGGCATGTCATCGAGCAGCAGATGCAGCAGCCTCTGTGTGTGGGAGCGCTGGCGGTTCAGCGACGTCACTCGCATTTCTATAGCCGCAGTCTTCATCAGCCAAGACATTTGGTTGAGTGTTGAAATCTCGTGTTCTGGATGGGGACAAGGCAACAATTTTAATATTATTTACTCCAAGGAAAGCATTTCTCACTTGAGAAAGCTTTTAGCAGATGTCATTAGTTATTATTTGTTTACCAATTGTTTACAAGACAAAAAGGCAGAGATCTAACAAAAGCCAATAAATGAATTGGTTATTTTGAAAACAAATCATACACATAGATGCAATAAGCATATACACATACAAAACAAAACTGGATACAACCTGTTAGAACAGTCATTGTGAAGAATGCAG
Source organism: Certhia americana (assembly GCA_018697195.1). Lineage (NCBI taxonomy): Eukaryota > Metazoa > Chordata > Aves > Passeriformes > Certhiidae > Certhia > Certhia americana. Next base: position 44,984,972 of record CM031879.1, read on the forward strand.
TCCTTCATGACCCAATAGGGTCAGTTACAATTTCAGTGAAAACAACCAGACATTTACCCAAGTGAACTTAGCTTTAATCAAAATTGATGAGACTGGAACATGGGTGTCCCAGAATCTTCCTATATTCATCTAATATTTAGATTTCAAGTCAAATAAAAATACACCTAAAGCACTTCATACATGCTGGATACAAGTACTTGAATGCTAAGATTACTGTAATTGAACAAAAGACTGATGGTCAAGTATATGATAAAGTACATTTATTCAGAATACTGATCTGAAATATAAAACATACCTATTAGCTTAGAAGTACGTTATTCAAAGAAAGGGGCAACACAGGTGGTTACAACCATCAGCCTTATATTCCCCTGGTTCTTTGTAACACTTTTACTTTTCAATATTTTTCTTTCTGTAGCCTGATCTAACAAAACTGCAATGATAATTGCAATATAGATTAGGATGTGGTTCTGGAAACTAAGTGCATTCCAGAGATAACATTCTTTTCCAAAAGTTCAGCACCAATAATCTGAACTTCTTAAGCAGGGAGAGTCCAATTTTTGCAGAATTAAACCATTAGCAGAGTCTGCGATCAATTCAGTTTAATAATGCTACCTATGTTTCTTCTTTCACTCCTAGGGAGTCAAAAATGCATTGAATTTTAAGCATGCACAATTTTATCATAGCATAAAAATTACCTTTGATAGAAAATGGCAAGTACTGAAGCTGAGTGAATAAGAAATCCTGACTGGTCCTCAGGTATCTCATAGTTGGACCTGAAGTGTCAGAGCATGCACACAACTGATAGATCACCTGACAATCAAAAACAGCAGATATCAATGTATGGAATTTATTTTAAAAACAAACCAACCACTAAATCAAAAAAGCATAATACTGTTCTACTGCTCAAACAATATTACCAGTATTTACAGTAAGTTTTCCATCAGCTTTCTTCAAAGTTGAACATATTTGTAACAGATGTTGAATTATGATATTTAAGGACTACCAGCATGTGGATGACAACAATGGCTGTTTGTTCACAACATGACAATAGATGAGCCTGTTTGTCCAGCTCATTTAAAAATTAGTCTTTTTCTCTCTCACGTCCACCAAGACAGGAAATGCAATACATTTTCCCTGCTTCTACAGGATACCTTTTGCTTTTAATAATGTTTAAAATCCTTTTTTAGAGCCCATGGATTTTCAACATGATGAAAGTGTGTAATCACATGGTTCTGGGATTTAAGTGCAAGCATCAGCTACCTTGCACAGCTGTCTAACTCAGTTGTCTCCCCTGCCTGACCCCCTCAGCCACACTTATATACATTCGCTCACAGCTACAAAATAAAGCAGAGAAATTTCATTGGATTAGTTGGAATTGTATGTTATTTACTGCCATAGTACACTTCCAAAACTCAAAAAAAAAAAAAAAAAAAAAAAAAAAAAGGCAAGCATATGTTGCAATGGACTTAAAGGCTAACAAAAAATATTTAGATTTAGTTTTTTAAGTATGTCCTAATTCCAAATTTCTGACATGAGTGCAGATACTTTGATTTCTGTGATGCTACAAGGTATTTTTTTTAAACAGAAGGTAAAATAAGAAGAGTTCAGTATATACAAAAACCTGACATTTTAAAAATGAAACTATTATCAGAGTCATCAGCCATCTGTGTATACCAACCAAGAAGTAGCTGATTTTATTAAGAGTCTACTTCCAGTACACGCCAACAGAAAATATGCTGAATACCTGGTAACAGAGTTCTGCAAGATGGGGAGATTCACGAACTGCTGTAGGCCCATTCCTTGTTTCAGTACCCTTCTCCAATATGTTCAAAATAGCATGAAGGCAAGTCCGTGGGCAACCCAAGACACCTGAAAAGAGAAAAATAAACTTGACACTCTTGATCTTACTTTTCTCCATAGCCCATATAGCTCAAGTACACAGATATACAGAACCTAAAATGCTCAGATACCCTGTGCTACACTATACTGCTCCACAGAGGTGCAGTGAAAATACCTGGCAAAGCTTTATCACCATTACCAAAATCAAATAAGAAACCCATTTTTCAACAAAAAACTAAAGAAAATATTTACAATTAGTCTGTAGGCTTTGGGGATGCTAGCGAATCAATCAGAATTCTTGCCTTTACGCTCTTAAATGAAGAGCCATTAGACAATTTCAAAGAACAGCTTTAAAAAATTCCTGTCTTATTTTACAAATACAGCCATTATATGACTAATTCTGCTAAAGGCACCTGACACTGTAACCAAGGGGAATAGGGAATAGATTTTAATGCTGAAGTCAAAATCCTGTTGTTTTGCATTCTTCCCTTAGCCAATTAATTCCTTAATCGACCCAGAAAGAGGTCCTGAAGCAGTAAAAGCATCAATAACCGGAGTTCTTACAGGAGAAATAATCTTCTCTGTTTGAACATGTATAATTTATGCTTTAGCAGGAAATTATTATCTTGAGGTAAATGTCTTACAGTCATTATTTCTTCACATTATTAACAAGATAATTGAAAGATGTGGGCAAGGTCTCTCACACCCTTGAGACAGATTTCCTCATCACTGACCTAACATATGATACCCTGTAAAATTGTGTGGGTGCAGATCAGTTACCTGTATTGTGTAACTACTGATTTTCACAACATCTGAAGAAATAAAATTCAGGTCCTATCAACTCTTCATTTAGAACTATGAGGAACTAAAAACTGCTGGGCCATAGCACCCAATACATACCTGAAGATAATGACAGAAATAGTCCTCTCAAAAAACTAAAGTCAAATTATTGAATGTTTGTTCAAATTTGTTTATATAAAATATCTTTTAAAATAAAGTTGAGAAATAACTTTGTATGTCAGACTGGAAGGGACACCATGACATCTCAACACCAAACTACTGGTAGCTATGATATGAGACCTTTGTTCATGGCTTTAGACAGTTGGGTCTTGAAAACTTTCAAGCATCAAGAGTGTGTCACCTCTATAGCCAACCTGCTTCACTGTATTAAATAGTAAATAAATTAATATTTTGCTCTAAATTATCAATTTTTCCCACAATTCTAATTTCAAGTCTGTTCCAAAATCCAACTTAAACAAAGAATCAAATCCTAAAGTTGTTTAAATGCTGCATTTGAGTATGAATACATCTTTTCATGTATTAATACATATAATCAGCTTTTGAAGACTTGAACAAGGCCTGTTTTATTCTTAAACTGAAGAGGAACTGCTTTTCCCCATGAATTTTCCAACAAATACTCTCCTCTTCATACCTGGATCTTGCAAATTTGTGGTGCTGACAGGTTTCTTTAGTTCAAATCCCAAGAGATACAGAGCTAGGCTGGGAGGACTGCACTCAAGAGAGGTGATAAGGAGATTCAGAATATGGATCCTTGTTTCATGATGGATTTGTGCCCGCTTCTTTTCCGGCTCCAGTTCTTGATTAGAAAAAGAAAAGGGAGAAAGAGCAGATATGGTGACTAATGAATTAAAAAATCCATCTAATATAATAATCTTCAGTGTCTTCAAGTTAAATACAAGAATGTTGAGGGATCAACTTATATTACTGCAAAGTGATACAAAATTCCAAATTACTGTTAACACAGCGGTAAATAATATATCCAAAGCAAAGTTAAATACTTGTCTTCTGAAACAGACTCAGTTTGGAGTTCGCTCATCACACTGTGGACATACTTCAACAAAACACAGGTGCTTTTCATTCTGTTAAAGGTCCAATTCCACAGAAAACAGAGGAAGATTGTTTCCTGACTTAAAAGAACTTTTTACACTTCTTTTGTTAATTTCATTCCATGCAAAAGACAACAGTTTAAGCCATTTTAAGAAGCCTTTTACATACCCTCATCTGGATTAATTAATTCTTCTGCATCTTCATTGTCTAAACATTCCACAAATCCAGCCATCAGCTTCTGGCTAACACTCTGTATTCAACAATAGAAGGATGGAAATGAAGACAATTTTAAGAGTACTAAACCAAATACTTATCATAATTCCCAATAATGTAAGTTGACAGAACTTCTAGACAAAAATTATATAACCTACTTTATAAGCAAGAGTTAAGAGTCACAGCTGTTCTAAGAACAGGTTAGTAATTAGCCAGTGAACAGAAAAGAAAATCTATTGTTGTTGCATATGCTAAATTATTCTCACAGATTGAAGACTATAAAGACACAAAAAGATCTCCCTATCTCAAAGAATATTGCCTTTTTTGGGTTTTAAACATTCATGATTTTGTTTTTTCAGTTAATTGTTTTTCCAATGCTACACTGAAAGACGTTTTATATGTGGGTAGATATAAAATGAAATAGAGTTTTAATGTAGTTGACCTAGAAACCTTTCCTTTGCAGGAACATTATGAAACCCCACTATTTACCCATCGGTTTCTCTTTCCAGATTCAAAGAAACAGATACTTACCTGATCATGTGTGAAATCACCAACTAGTTTTATCTGGATGTTGGAATTATCAGAAATACAGCACAAAATCTTGGCACTTTCAAAAGCTAGTTCAGGATTGCTGTTTCCATGGTAAAGATACCTTCAAAATACAAGATGATGGCATTTTGTTGAGAATTTAACAAATTTGAGAATATAACAAATTTGTTGAGAATTTAACTTTTTCAAGATGGTAATACACAAATAAGAAATGAAACATTTTGAACTAAAACATTTACAAATCAAATTACATGAGATAACATTAAAGCTTCAAACAAAATTTCACTCTATATGAAACACTGAATGCTCTTCCATTGGGAAAGATGAGTAGGCTGAGTAGGGATAATAACCTTTCGTGGAATTTTTATCATTCTTTTTATCTAAAATATACATTAAACACTGCTGCGTAAGTTAAAACAATGGCTTGCAGGCATTTAAGATAATACATAATGGACAATACTGTAAAACATGGCCAACAAACAAATTTATTTAACTTTCTCACTCTGTGACAACCAAAGTCTGGGTAAAATAAAATTATATACAAGAGAATCATTGAACATAAGGTAGACACGAAGAAATATGAGAGAGGGAAAATTCAGGAAGAAAAACTATAATATAGATCCCAATCCTGCACCAGACAATCACAGATCATACCACCTGTGTAGACATCTCCCCTCACCAAAAAAAAATTCATGAGATGCTCTGTGTAAAGAGGAGCATTGGCTAGTGAAATCAATGAAAGGATCCAGGATCCAAACACTTCTGTGCCTCCAAAACTCCTCACTTCTCAGTACTTTGTACATACCTGGCAATATTGACCACGTGATCTGCCTTCTTAGTGCGAGGATTGATTCCTTGAAGCAGCTGCTCCAGTGGTGTGACAATAAGGGAAAGGTGGCTCTCCCGCAACAGATCCATAAAAATATTCTCCTTCTGTAGGGTTAAGTTTAGAAGTGCAAGGCAATACTGTACAGCTTTCTCTAAATGCTTCTTCCCTGCAGTGCACAGAGAATATGAAAAACACAAAGGAGCAGCTAAATGGACTACATTCATAAATGTCATTTGTCAAGCCTTGCACCGAGAAAAAAAAAACTGTCAGTTGTTTACAATAGGAAAACTTGCCCCAAAATACAACTTTTATATGCAAGACATACAGCATCAATTACAGACAGATGCAATGTTAGCTTTAAATCCTACTTACTATACATTTTCATGTCACATAGAAAACTGAATTCTAGGCACATACCAGGAAACGGAGCATAAGTATCAAGCTGCTTAACCCCTTCTTCTAGCAAACTAAGGCAAAGTTCCAGCATTGGGGACTCATTCAACAGATGATACATCAAATTGAATCCAGGTGGTTTATATGCTATTATTTCTTCTCCTAGAGAGAGAAGGAGTAAAAAGAAATACATATAAACTCTAACAAAAAACCCTTCTATTACTCAAGTTAGCATAAAACATAACAGCCCCATGGTCCTAAGCAATATCCTTTGCACAAAGTCTTCAGAGATTTTCTTTATTTAGAAGCCATTGAGGAAATTTTAAAAGCCTGGGAAGAGCTGTGAAGGCAATTACCATTACTTTCTAGTATATAACAGCACAACTTCAAATTTAACCCCTAGCAGATCTGAATTTGCAGATCAGATCCTAGCAGATCTACCAAAAAGAAACTGGAAAAAGTTTACATCCCCCCCAAACCTGCACGAAGACCCTGAACGAGGGAAAAAGCATTTCCAGAAGTCAAAGAGAAGGTCCATCAAAACCCCTGATCCTCATAGTTTAAGGATAAACTCCCATGACTGTTGTAACAACGCATGCAAAAATGAAACCACTAGCCTAAAATTCAAAGACCTTCACGACATAAAAGAAGACTAATGCTTCTAATTTACTGAGAATCTTTATAAACTGTGGTAGATAAAAGCAGGAAAACAGTAAGAAACCTTTTTAACAGCAAGTGAGAACAAGGGTACAGCTTCTTTTGGCACCAGCTTTAAAAATGCCCTTCTTCCATTCATCCCATGAGTGCCATTTCACCACACACCAACAGACAAGCCATGCCACTGTGGAGCCACACACTGACTCAGTTCAAAAAATGCACCTACTCAAAACTGGCTTAACCCACTTCTCCAACATATCATGGAACCCACAAATAATCACACAAGTTTGAAGGACTAGCTGAAGACAGGAACAAGTTAACAAATTCTCTGAGCTGGTTATGCTGCCAAGTACTCTTTGTCAAAGTATGAGGCACAGAGGCCTTCTAGCTCTAAAGTTATTTTCAATTAAAAAGTGGTTCTCACAGCACTGCTACAAGAAAATCCACAGGCATCACAATGGAATTCATGATAAGAAGCTTTGTTTCAATTAAAAAAAAAAAATTTAGAGCCCAAGTAAGATTATTTAGAGCCCAAATTAGATTTCCTATAATGAAGCAATGTAATCTAATTTAGCCTTTTAAAAAACAGCTGTTCAGAATTAAATGACTTCAGGTCAATAACACTGTTACTGCCTGCTTTCAATAATTCATATATCAATAATATTAATAGCAAAGGTTACCTCAAATACAATGACACCTTTAAATTAACCCTACAAATAGTGGTGATTTAGATATAGACCAAAGAAGTCTAGAGGAACAAGCCAAACAGAGGTGCTGTTCAAGTGTCAAATATTGTTCAACCAAATCAGAAATTAAGAGTCAGAAGTTACCCTCCTAGCAGAGATAGGGAAGTAGAAAATAGAGTACATGAAGACCTACTGAGTCAGCAATGCAGATCTTGATACTACGTGGAAATTTTTTCAACATCTTCCTATTGTAAAGCCTTGGTCTAACTTTCCATCAGCTTATTTGCAGTATTAAACAAGACCCCATGATAGAGACAACAGAGCAAAACAAGCTACAATTCTGTCAGTGAACAAATGAATAAGTTAACCTTGTAACTCCACATATTGGTCCACAAAGTCTTCAAGCTGAGGTTCGTAGTCCCGCAACAATTTGTAAAACACTTCCAGAACTACCTCAGCTACTTCCCACTGCAGATAAAGAGAAAACAAATCATACACAGATTAAGACTGATACTGAAGCAACAAGGCTAAGATGACAAAGAACACAACACACAATGCAGTGATGTACTGGATCAGAATCATGGCTCGTATCTCAAAATTAGATAGTCATGTCAACAATACTATACTTGATCATGTCAAATCATTTGAAAGCCCAAGCTTTCCTTCTGAAGTAAAAGGGAACACTGAAACCCATTTATTACCTGCTTTAGGCTTTATTATACACTATACATAATAGGATATTGTAACTATAAGCAATAAATAGTTTTTATTAGGTATACAGCTATAGATCACATATATATATAAGATCATATATATATATGTATATGTATATATATATATATATATGATCTATATATCTTGATATATAGCCATATAGCCAGCTTCCTATAAACAGAATACAGTTTAGCATGTGCTTTCATCCAGAAGTATTGTAAAACAAAGCCAAATTTATTGGTTCAAGAAGTCAGATATATTTTCTCAGGCAACACTGAGAAAAGGACAAATCTGACTTGTAGATTTGGCCATGACACGTACAGAAGTCATCAGCCATGTAGTAGACTAGCAGAATCCTGTACAGCAAATTGAAATTTAGGAATACAAACTTCTTTTTTAAAACATACTTTATACAGGCTCCTTTGAAGTATATCCTGACCCACGAGTTGAAAAACCAGCTGTTTACAGAATCAAAACACTATCAAGTGCTCTAGGTTACTTTTGCTGCATCAAACTTGCACAGCTTTCTCAAACAGATCTAAGCCACATCAACAACTATATCCTAAGAAAAAAAATATTTTCCAACAAAAATTACTTTTTCAGCAGCTCTCCGGTAAGCTCTGGTGCGGAATCGGAGAAACACGGAATCCCTGAGGAACTGGAGATAGGGATCAAAGCCTGGAGGGCGGAGACCTGCTCCCAAGTTAGCTGGGAATGAACTCTCCACTAATGTGCTGATGAGTCGACAGAAGGCGCGAGTTAAAGGATATTCCTCACATCGGGACTCAATCTCATTCAATTCAACCTTTCCAGGAGGACAGCAAAAAGAGAAGGAGACAAAACATAGATTTTGGGGGAGGAAGAAACATGTGAGAAATAATATAATAGCATCATCTGTGGATTATTTCACAGTGAAGCAACTCAGCAGCATTTCTGTCTACCGTACAACACAAAAAGAGCAAAAGCAGCAAAGCATCAGTACTGTTATTTCAGTTCTGCAACACACATTCATTCCTTTCTGAGCTACTAGAAGATATGCCTCGACATTTACTTACTTTGCTTTTATTTACCACTGCTGTTAGAAACAAAATGAGCTGTACCAAGACATAATGAAAGTGAGTCCAATTTAGGAAAATCGTAGTAAGAAGTGCTCATGAGGAATTTGAGGTTTTAGATGCTGTTCCGCTACTAGTATGAAGCTGAACTAGATGCAAAAATGGATAAAAGTTTCCAGAAATTACAAGCAGGCTTGAAAGTAAATTATAAACCAGTGAAACAACAGCATCTATTAGAAAAGTTTCCCATGGACACAGCAGGAGAGGCAGCCTCTGAAGTGATTCCCAAATGCATATGCATATGATCAGAGAGGCTGCATAGGTACGGAGACTCACTTACCTCAATACCTATTGCTTGTCTCTGACCTGGACTTCTCACAGTTTGTAATATCTGCAAAACAGAAAGAGAAATGAAAACAGACCATCACATAATCAAAGTGCATCTCCATTATTTTTATCAGAAGCGAAAAAAGATACTCATCACATTTTAGATCTAAGAAGATGTTTTCTAAATTCTTTTAAAGGATAAAAAACCAAGATTTTTCTGAGAGGCTGGATTATGTTTGACACTTGTATGCTTCCAGCTTTACATTCTCCAAGATCTGCATCATGTTTTCACATTAATGATTTTCATCTTATACTGGGCAGGGGAAAGACATTTTCTTCATTATTTCTTATAACAGTATATTTTAAGAAATATCATAAATTAGGAAGCAAAGGTGGCGAGATGTCATTATTGTCAGGATCTCTTATGAGCAACTAAAAATAAGGCAGCAATTGCATTTCAAGCAGGACTGTAAGGAAACCTGTGTTGATGTAAAATAAGCATAGCCAATGACATCTCTGAGGTGATACCGTCATTTTCAAAATCATTCCAAAGCATTAACTGCATGAAAAAAATTATATTCAACAACGGCAAAATGAAAATTTGGGAGGATGTGCAATACTATTTTGAAAATACTACTGTCAATTTCAACAAACTAGGATACTAACAGTCCTAAGCACTGAAAATCCAAAGATACCTGTGTATATTCCAGAGATTGCCAGAGTGAAGCAGCTATTTCAGGAGATCTTCCAAAAGCAGTGAGGGTTTCTAATAGTTCTGCTTTCAAAATAGGAGGAATGCTGCACTGCAGAAGCCCCAGGATGACCACTACTGGTGTCCACTGAGGGTGCTCACAAAGAGCCAAGCGAGCATTCTCACTCTACAGAGTTCAACAGAAAACAGAACTGCAGATTATTACTTTGAAGGTTTCTTGTGTCTTACAATCACTATTTCATAGTTCAATACCAAAGACTCTGCTTTGTAACTGAAGGTAGGCAAAATAGCAAAAGAATACTAGACAGTTCCAAAGCAAATCATTTTAGTTAAACAAAAAGCCAAGTATAAGGACTTACAAGTATTAAAACTGTGCCTATCCACACAGAAAAATTATTTGGCTAATACAAGCTTCTTATAACAGCCCACTTTTTTTAGTAGACACACATTCATGGAATAAGTCTAAGTACTTACACTCCTAGCAGCTTCTTCAAACATGGGTAGAGGGACTTTTATTAGTATTTCTATTACATACATTCTACATATTCCTATCTCTATATATTTCTATGAACTCACACTGTATTTGGACATTTGTGAAGAACTTGTATCAATTTATTTCAGTCTAGGAACAGGATCATCACTTATGTAAGCTCACTAGAGTCTCTGAGATGAACCATTGGACAGGAACAAGCCTCTAGCCTCATCAAATGGTAAATCCCTGCATCTTTAGAACAAATTTATCTTCATCCCAGATTATGATTTAACAATACCACGAAATATTAGTTTTAAGAGTTCCCTTTTCTCCAGGCATATCCAATGCTGGCATTACAGCTCAAACAGGATCACCCCGTTTCATCACTACCACCAAAGATGGTTTCTAAAAAACATATTTAGTTTCACTGATTTGTCTTGTGTTTGGGTCAGCAAAACCAAGGCTATCTCACTATATCACAGAACTTTTAGGCTTCAAAATCTGGTGGGTACTTCAGAACACAATTCTACACCATTCAGAATTACACAGACAATTCATAATTCAAAATTATGCACTGCAATTTTATTCTTCTAGAATTCTCTTCCAGTCAATTAATTCAAAACATTTTACACCCTTGGTGTAAATCATAACCCTGGAGGCAAGTTTCACAGCTGATCACATTCCTTGCAAAATTTCCACCACTTTGTTTTGAATTCAACTATTACGTTTGCTTTTTCAAACTCATAAATAAAGGCAAAGATCTTTCCTTCTCCACAGTGATTTATTTTAAATACACCTCAGTTCTGAAAGACATCTCCATTACCCCAGAGTCAAGGAAGCAAGAAAATCAGCAATACTAGGAACACAGGAAAAGGCATCATCTCTTTCTGCTCCACCTACACCTTCAGTGTTCGGTCACTGCAGCTATTCCTGGTACTTGACATAATTTTGGAGTTCACTAGTAAAATGACAACTGCTAGGTAAATTTTCCTTACATATTTTTTTTGGTCAAGGAGAACTTCAGAGCTGAATGATGATGATTTACAAGGAAAAAAGGTATTAACAAAGAAAACCAAATAACATGTTACTTACCCAAGTGACTATAACAGTGGTCAGCTGTAAAAATGCAATTAATCCATCCTGTTCCTTCTGTGTGATGCCTCGGAGAGGCAGGTGACGGTACTGGACACTGTCTGCACTAGGCAAATCTTTCCTTAAGTGCTCGTGATAAAGCATCAAAGAGTGGAAGAAATGCTCCCAGGAGACAGGACTGCCACCTGCTCCTTGGATGTTTTCCGCTAGAAAAACAACAAACAAGTGACGAGATTTTCTTTCTACACTTTCACAGGGTGAAAAGCAGGGTAGCTAAAACTAAAAGGAAAACTTTCTTATCTGGAGGAAAAAGTTTTCTTATCTAAAGGAAAAAGTAACGTTCAAAGGAAAGTTATTGTAACCAAAATTAATCATTTAGGTTTGGGGATTTTTGCTTGCTTATGGTTTTTTTGAGACAGAAAAGTGCTAATACAAAGAACTAGCATAAGTAAGTTTTCTGTTTTATGAATTGGACCTTTTGCAACATTATTTTTATCTTCAAAGTAGGGGATTTTGTATCATTTGACTAATGCAAAATGAATGCAAAACACAGGATTGACCAGCATCTCTTACTTTGAGAAAGTGCTGTTATATTACACGTATCAAAAAATCTAACTGAACAAAGTGCTTCTGAACAAAGTTAGCTTAGGGAAGTTACGCTGCATATTTTGTAAATACGGCTAACTTTAAGACATTACTCGTTTTTTGTATTATAATAAGCAACACTGACATTCTGCATTTCTTATGGTATTAAGACACAGGGTGTTTTTTAAAAAAGCATTATTTCACTAGGTGAGTGGCTTGCTAAGGTGCTGAGACATCTAATTATCTTATATGTCAGGGTTTTTTCAGATTACAGTTTCAAGTAAAGCCTTTCATCTTGTACTAATAATGAAATGTTAAAAGCATGAGGCCACAATTCATCTCAAATGAGTCTTCGCACTTTTCAAAAGAAAAGGAGTTGAGAAAGAGCTTAAGTGTCACTTCTCTTACCATGACTACTGCCATTGACTTTTAGCAAACTAAAGCAGTAATGAGCACACTGAGGCCCACTAGCCAGTCCCCGCAGCATTTTCAAGTATGGGATGTAAATTGTGGAAGGAAGTAGATCTCCCATTTGCCTAACAAACTTTGACAAGACAACCTAGAACAAATAAAGATCAGTGTTTAAAAAAAAAAAGAAAAAAAAGTAAATCTGAGTACTATATGAAAACATTAGGCAGTGAAAGTTAGAAAACAGATTCTAATGTAACCAAGGCGGGGTAGACAAGTTCCTTTGTAGACTGGCCTATTCAGTCAGACATATTTGGAAGAGGAACTAAACAAAATAACTCATGAGACTGCAAAATATACTAACTCTCCAATACGGTATTTCTAGTGATAAAATTTACTTCAGCTCACAAATGTTCCACAGAAGTATTATCAGCACATCTCACAGTGCAAATTAAGTAAAGAATTCAATGTGTTTGTCATACACCTGAACAGCGACTCACACACACAGTGGTGAGATCCTTTCAGGGTCATATTAGGCTGCTTGCAGATTGCACCTGGCCCTAATTTAAGTTGCCAGTATTCTGGGTGGGTTTTGGGAAGCACCTGATTTGTCACATATAAGATTTGCCTAGCACTGCACAGTCCTTCAAGAAGCATTGAGAGCTGACAGCACCCCAGGTATCCAAAGAGTTTTTCAAAAGTCTGCTTCATCTGCTTAGATTGTTTCTTCATTCTAGTTTTAAGTTCTGTCTCTTATGGACTATAATTTTTGGTCTTCAAATAATTAAAACATTCTTAGGACTTTCAGCCTTAAAATACTATCACCCGTAGCTAATGAAGTGGGGTTTTTTATTGTTAAGGAATCTAACTTCCCAGTTACATGAAAAAGGCATGTAGAAGTCATCAGACAGAAAAACACAAGAGAACTATCAGAATCCATTTAGTAACTGTAACAAATGAAACCTAAACAACACTTTTACAGAGGCTTGTTAGCATTCTTTTTTGCTAAGTTTATTGAAAACCATGAATGGCTGGCAGTAGCTCATTTTAGGGCAAGCAACAACAACCATGCCATGCAGAGCAGGACACAGGCAAATTGATCACTGAAAAAAAGTGACTCAAAAAAGGTAAAATATTCTTAGAGGCTATCTGTAATAAGGATACCCAAAAAATGATTGCTTGGGGGTTTTCTGTTACTTTGATTTCAAGTTACTAGTAACTACCCAAGAAAATCTAGATAACCTGGCGCTGAGGGGGTCGCTGGTGAGCTACTCCGAGGTAGGAGCCCATGATGGTGGATGTCTGCAGGGGCTCCGATGGACACCAGTACTCATGGGCAAGCTCCAGATTAAAGGGGTCTTTCCTATACAACTCAGCAATCTGTCAGAAAAAGGAAGACGTTAGAAAAGTATCAACTCCAGGAAGAAAAAACAATTACTTCAAGAATAAGCACTGCTTCTAGTTTGGCCAAACACATTTGAGAGGCAAAGCATCACAGGGATTGTGTTCTAGTTCTTAAAACTTTCTGAAAATTACAGCTTCTAAATAACAGTATTGAAACTAGTGACAGCCAGCAATTCAAAAACGCACATATCAGTAAAAACTTAGTAACTTCCTTTATTATGGATTAAATAATTGCTAAAAAAAACAAGTGTAATTTCTCCTTAAACAACCATTTGCTTACCTTTATATATTAATTTTACAAGTTAGCTGGTATCCCAGTTAGAAAGCTTACCTGCTATCTGAACACACAAATCTTTCAGAGAAAATTTTTATTTCTAGTTCTTCATTTAAGTCTACTATATCTATCTGAACTGCTTAAGAAAGCATTTTACTACAGATTTTCCTGGTAATGTCCTACAACCTAAAGGAGTATCTTTGGAAAAGACTAGTAATACAAGGTTTTAAATTATCAGAAAATATAAAACACCTCAGTTCAATATGCAAACCTGGTTTTCAACATGGATTTTTCTGAAAGTGCAATTAAGTAACCTCATAGCTAATATTTAAACAAAAATTATTATGTTTATTTCCTTTTTTTTTTTTTATTTTCTCTATTTTATCAAAAATACGACAGAAAATCATTCTTTTAAATGCACACTTACGGTCAAAACTCTATTGAATAAGGTAATTTTTAATTCCATCAGCCTTGATGGAGTCACCCTACCAAGCCTGCTCTACAGCAAATCAACACAGTCTTTCAAAAATCTCATTACAAATATATCAATGCATGAGAATTATTTAAATGTTTCAATTATTTATCAGAGCAATTGTCAACACGGGGGTAAAACCTCTAAAACCTTCAAATATAAGAAACAATGCAGTATTTGCTTCCTAAAAAATAATAAAACCCATGACATAAACAACAGAAACCAAGGTAGTAAATTAATTCCTTTAAATGACAAATTGTAGAAAATTATGGGAAAAAAAAAATTTATCCCAAAAGGGAAAGATCCAGCACCATATGGTATCACTCAGATACGGGTTTTCAGATGACAAATGAAAGTCACAATCATTTGTCACAGTAATTTACAATAAAATAAAACTTACTAGAAGCATTAAATGCTCCAGGTCTCTCCGAAGGGAAATAGGTGGATCATTACCCATCTGAATACTCATGTGGATCATGCGAGCATCTTCATCAGCACGATTTCTCAACTGTTTCACCTACAGGATTTATGAAGTGGAAAAAGAAACAGTAGTCTATATTTAGCTAAGAATGAAATAGAACAGAAATAATGGAATCATCTATATGGCTATTAAAACTAAGAAAGCAAATGTATTTGCATGTACATGACAAGAATATTTAATTTTATATTTTATTAATCCTCTCTTCCCTCCAAGAGCGTGCACTCAAAGTTATAGTCAATTGCTTACTGCTGAAGCCCTCAGTACACAGCTAAAGCCCTGAACTTTTATCACAGGAGTTTTTCCTAATTGACTTCACCAGACACTTTGGTTTGGCTCCAAACGATGGATACTTTTCCTCTTTTTATTTAAAAGCTAGACAAGTTAGTTTCAAAGAATGCTAGACCATTATTCACACGGAATGAAAAGAAACATACAACATGCAAATGTGAACATGAATGCAAAATATGGATTCCTGTATATAGATCTGTAGATTGCACCTTTCTTCACTGTTAAAGACTACGTCTACTTGCAGTTAATTTATTTCTTGAAGAGTTCTGAACTGATGCAACTTTGGAGTTACTCTGTCTCAGCCAGAAGCATTATCATATGTCAATAAATACCACAGGAAAAACAAGAGAGAAGACCAAGAAGAAAGGCAGCAATCTTTAAAAAAAAAGTAGCCACTTAACCAGCACCCTAAACTTTGTGTTTAAAATACTAATTCCTAAACAAAAACCAGGTGATACTAGATTTTAAATTCAAAAAGCTTTTGACATGAGATCCCAACATGAGATTAAAAGTCTTGTTACATATTAAGGAGACACTGAAGAACAAGAAACAGAAGTAAACAACCAATTCGACACAAAATAAATAAAGCATGTTGACAGTCAATAGGGACTAGCTCATGGTCTATATTTCAATGTGCAAAACTGAATGAGCAGCAAAATAATTATGTCTCATTGGGAAAAATAGTTTAAGAAAAATTATAAGAAAAAATCATTCAAAACTACAAATAACTGTGGAAAAGGTCAAAGCAAACAACCTAAATCAGTATACTAACTGAATAAGAAAAAACCTGAATGTTGGTAACTGAAATAACGAATTATTTGAGGTACTAAAGCTAATTATCAAGTTCTGAATGAATACAATGTAGGCAGCCAAAAGATTTACCCAAATCATCACTTGCAAGCAGCATAAATGCTGAAACTATGCAGAAGAATTAATTAAAATGCTGACTTAGAGATTTAAGTAAAACTGAAAAAGGTAACACAGGTACACAAAGCAAAACAAGTATCTTGCAAAACAGACACTTCCTTTTACCTAAATTTTGAGATTCAGTAGAAATAGCTGAGGACATACACTGGCCACTACCTATCAGCAGTTAAGACAAAAAGTTGCCTTGTAGGGCTATATCCCAATTGCCTACTAACAATTTCCTGTGAAACAACTAGTGCTGGCCTATATCAAACTAGAATATAACTCAAAGGTCTGATTTTGTCTTATATCCTCTATTACAAAATACTGCTTATAATGAACATCTCTCTTCGTCTTCAGGCATTAGCTATAACCAACTGGAGCTAAAGCAAAAAAAAACCAAAACAAAAACAAACAAAAACCACAAAAAAACCAACCAAACAAAAATAAACACAAAACAAAAAAAAAATTAAAAACTAAACAAAAAAAAAAACAATCTCTATTCATTTAAATTTTAATCATGTAAAACAAACACTACTACCACCATAAAAGCTTGTTTAGCATATCTCACCACACTGAAGTGCTTTAAAAACCACGTTCTACTTCAGTGCGGAAAACAAATGCCAAACATTATGGCTTCTATAAAGGAAACATTTTCTGAAGTGGAGGACTTCAAGCTGAGCATAATGTCTGAATCTCTGTGCTACCTCATCCAAATAACAGAAATCCAGAAGAGATGCCCACATTTCTCAGTAAGTGCTATTCTCACAAACAACTTACTTTCATTGGCATGAGTGCAAGGAAGTCTGTGACAAGGTTATGGATTTTGCGGATGTAAAATTCCTCCTGGTAGAAATTTTCAGACGCCACCACAGATTCAGTCAGGAACAGAAATACATAATCAGCAATTGCTAGCTCTGCCATTGCCTCATCTGCCTCAGTGAATTCTGCTAGAGCTGGGCAACAAAATTCACAAGAGGGGAAGAAGTAAATAAACAATAATCTGTTACCAAACAAACATATGTCAGGATACACAGCTGACATGCAAGTTTCCGCACTTCTATCAACTGTTTTTTCTACTGTACAGGAGAACTAGACTGAAAAAAAAGATAAATTAATGGCAGATGATGACCTCAACCTTCTGTTTTAATAAATGTTACAGTGCATATCCATTTACCCAAAAAAATTCTAAGGCAGTCAACCAAGAATCACAAACCAACCTTAATTAAACATTAACTGTAATGTTTGCATTTTCTTTATTAGATATTTTGGAGTAGACTCAATTTTGACATAGTAGAAAGCTAGAAGGTTTGTGAGGTTCGGAGAGGGAAAAAAATTTATGAATAGATTCATCTCAAGATGAGTATCTCAAGTATCTCAGGATACTGAGGCTTAACATCTGCAGATATAAAAAAAATAAGAATATATTCTATTAAGCATTCAAATTTACTAAAGCTGAAAATTAAATCCTTGGATTTTCCAGTTTTTACATTAAAATATTTTTCACTTCAATGAGGCACTATTACTGTCTAGTAAATAATTACTTCTACATCTGTGTACTTTGCAGAGCAATTCAATTCACTACAACCAAACTCACACAGAAAAAATTTTAAGCAAGCGTTAATGGTAATTTTATCACAAAGGTAAATAACAACACTTCAGAAAGGTCATAGACCCTTTGACTTACACCACTTACAATCTCTGAATTCTAAAATGCAGCAACTGAAGTTTTGGGTAATTTACCTGTCACGTCAGAGAATTGGGATATTCCTCTCAATGTCAGTGCCCAGGCTAATCTAACAGTAGCTTGCAGACCAGGTAATTTCCAGGCCTGAGACTCCTGAAGCCGAGTGTGGATCGTTGCTATGTACTGCCTTTCTGCTAGCAGAGGGAGCCGGTGCATCAAGTCTTCAAGAACAAAAACACAAAACCAAAACTCAGTAAACAAATGTGAAAAAACACATGCAAAATCCTGCCAATTTGGTACTGATCAATAACAAAATGGCTTAAACAACAATTTATACATCTGTACAATATAACTACTGGGAAAGCTGCGGGCATTACCTTCACGATCCTCTGCCCCTTGTTCCAAAAAGCTGACATCAAAGCAGTACAGGAGAGCCATGAGAAGAGCCAAGTTGACGCCATCCAATGAGCCATCTGCTTCCACTGTTACCTTCTCCAGGTAACTTATGAGGATTAGAGTGTCATCCTTACTCAGGGGTGACTGACAGGTCCAGACAAAGAGACTTTCAGCCAAGGACTGTCGGCATTCTTTAATGAGATCAGAAACCTTTACAAGACAAACAAACAAAAAAAACCCAACACGGTGAATATACCTATTCTGGTAACATGTTCAATTTGTCTTTCTCAGTCAATCATGATGACTGGCTTAAACTAAAAATCCCTCTAAAGACAGCAGCTACAGAAAATGTTTGGTTTATCTGCTAAACAACAAAAGGAAACTTCTGCTTTTTAATTGCATTTATATTCCCATGTATTTCATGAGAGGTGTGAGTAGATACCAGAAAATATGGTATCTACAGACCAGCATCCCTGTCAAGGTCAGGGAACATCAATCTACACAGAATTTACATAACTGTAAATGTATCACAGAGAAGTCACATTCCCTGTCTCTAATTACAAACTGCACTGGCAATTACCCCAGATACAGTTAGCCATCCCCTTGCCCCAAAAAATGAATCTTAAGGTGAAACTAAGGAAAATTAAGGTAATTTAAAATAAATGAGAAAGATACTCTTTCCATAGTTTCTAGATTCATAGCGAAAGTGTAAGACTAGTTCTTTATTCAGTGAAAAACAGATTGATTTATTACTGCACAGAATGATTTTTAGCCAGATTGCCCATTAGAAAGGAGTTAAAAAATTAAAAATAAATAATAAAATAATAATAAATAATACATTTAATAATAAAGTAATTAATAATAAAAATTAGTAATTTAAATTAATAATTTATAATATATGAAATTAAATAAATTTAATAAAATTTATTAAAAAATAAAGCATATTTAAAAATAATATTTAAAATCTTCCTGGTAGAAAAATTATAATGCAGTTAGTCCCAATGTCAGTTAAGTTCAAGAACTACAAAGATGACAACGTCTTTTCAAGCAATTTTCACTTAACTATTAGAAATCCTTCTGTTCATATTAACATAATTGGATTATTAAGAGAATTATTCACCTGACTCAACCTGGTTTCAATCTATTTTAACAATTTGTGAATTAGTTCGCTTTTCTTATGCCAATAGTGCAGATAATGGTAATGCTGATAACTTAAAATACAGACTTCAGAATTAAAAAAAAAAGAAGAAATTTACACACAGTGTAAATTATTAGGCTTCGATTTTTACTGTTACAATTCTTCACTAAAAATAAGGTACACCCTAGCACCTAGGAGCAACAGCAAAATAGAAATGTGGGAAGCAATGTGAATCCCACACTGATACAGCACAAACTGTGGAGCAGTACCTGTGATCTCAGACAGTAGCAGACCTTGTGCAAAGGTAAAGGGCTCTTTGCAGTCTAACTCTATCCTAACGTGTTCAACAACACAAAAGAATATCCATGCTTGGTGAATTTTACCTCTTTGCGATGTTTCTCACTGCCCAATCCTCGCTCTCTCTGGAGTTTATCAAATTCATTGTTCAAATCAATGTTAGACACAAGTGTAAGGATCTTCTGAGTCAAACCCTGCTCCATTAGGTCATCTGTAAAGCGTGTTGTCATGGAAATTAACTCTTGACTATAACAAAAAGAATATAAATTCAACAATTAATCATAGTTTTCCAGTCACAAACATGTCTAAAATAATGAATCTCATAAAATGTATTTGATGACAAAAATAATGCAAATAATTATATAGAGAGAGCAACTAAATGTGCATCACTAAGTAGTGCCCTCTCAAAACACTATGCTGAATGGATAGAGTCTTCATGGAGCTGCAGGCTCAAGAACATGGAAAATGAGAGTAAAACAGAGATCAGCTAGTTAAGATTTCTATTAAAAGGAAAAAGTACTATATACAAAATGCACATAACTCACAAGCTCATAGGCTCTTTCTTACTAGTAAATGGGATTGTCCAGATACTGCACTCAGAATTTATATTTATACTAGAATGCATTTTTTGATCTTTCTGTAGCCAACTTGGAAGCAAGCAGTGTTCACTGCTTTCTTTTTCAAGGCAAAAAATACTGGCATATAATGTTCACCAGTGAATAGTACATTCCTTTTAAGTAAAGGCAGGAGCACAATTTCTTTTTACAGTACACAGATAATCAGAACACAGTAGGGTTCTCAAATACTGAGCAATCAC
Organism: Certhia americana; assembly: GCA_018697195.1. NCBI lineage: Eukaryota > Metazoa > Chordata > Aves > Passeriformes > Certhiidae > Certhia > Certhia americana. Next base: position 45,005,511 of record CM031879.1, read on the forward strand.
CACTAGTTAAAGCAACAATCACTGGGAGAGTGTCTGAAGTAAAATATTGCCAAAAGGTGAAGTAGCATGAAAGAACTGAAAGTAAAATAGACATCCCTATAATCCAACAAAAATATGTGCAAAAAATGATTATGCCTAAGAAGCAAACATGAAAGAAGCTGTATCAGGTTACAAGAAAAAAGCAATTTTGACACTATACACATTCCCTTTAGTCTAATTAGTTCTAAAAGCACTCAAAACAAAGAGCTCTGATCACCTCATTGCCCTGGTACAGACCTGAGTTCCAATGTCCACGTCTTGCCTTGGCGGGACTGGATGAGGGTTCGCAGTGAATTGGCAATGCATCTTTTTCCATCCCAGTACAACAGAACTGCCACTAGACCTCTTGTAAGGCCAGGAAAATGAGGCTGCTGGTGTTCTCCTAGTGAACAAAAATGCACAGAAATAACCAAAGAAAGCTGAATACATACACACCTTGATAACAGCTCTATATCTTTGTATTTCTAACTGAAATACAAATATTGCATTCAAAGTAACTGTGGTTGTTCACTACCTGTTGGGTTTGCTTCAGACACTTAAAAGAAATCCCAGATATTTTGGGTTCTATTGGTAAAATTAATATTCAACTATTAAAACATACAAAATTTTTTTTAAAGTGCTAGTCCAGAAATATCATAGTCCAAATGATATTTGCCAATGATATGTACCTATCTTAATAATCAATTCAAGATGATTATCCTAGAAATATCTTTTATTCAAAATTAAATTTTCTATCTGAAATCACACTGAAAATTCGAGTTCAAAATAGAAAGTGAGATTAACTTGAAGATGGCTTTCCAAAGGTGACAAATTTGCAATCTACTCCTTTAATGAATTTTTCAAGTTAATGAAAACTGACAATTTTAACTTAACAAATTTTAAATCATCCTTCTACACAAAGAATGTGTAACTCTCTAGAATACTTCTCTTACTAATCAATTATTAGATTATAGAGTCACACAGCAATGTATAGCTAATACATAATTTGAAGAATCAGTATCTACTACATTGCTTTATGGAAAAATTGTCAACCATATTTTTAAATTATGTTTAAATTCAATGATACAGAAAGTAAACCATAAAACCTCCTCAGAATATTCCCCCCTTCCAATAGCTGAGCATACAAACATTAGGGTTCAGAACACGGTGACATTACAGTAAGAATTTCTTTTTAAGAACACTCTGTGTTAGGAAGCTAAGGCCTTCACGGCATCACTTGTTCACCTTAAACATACACTTAAATAAGAAGGCTCTATTTAAGTTGTATTTCTCCAGATCTTAAATATTTTCCCCTTCTCACCAGCTAGAAGGAGCTCAACAGCTGCCAACTCTCCAATATCAAAGAGGTCACTGAGGATAAAGGCTTCTCTGATGAGCTGCTCTGGCAAAAGCCTAGTTCCCTGCTGACCCTGGATAGCAACTCCTTCTGTGCTTGCTTTCTGAATTTTCTCATGCTGCTGAACATTTTTTGGCTGCAAGAGAAACAAGCATTGGAAGTTATTCAAAATGGCAAGATCAATACTGAATAAAGCTTTATACATGAATCCTTCCTCACAAATACAGTTCTGTCAGGTTAGGCTGTCATCATAAAAACAAAGGCAGTGTCTTTAAACAGAGATAGTAAAGGCATCCTAAAAATGTGTCATGCTTGGACAGCAGTAGTCTCTTTGCAGAAATGTAAAAATGTGATCTTATACAACCAGTGCTGACATTTAGTGTACTCAAAATACTAGTGGTTGCATTTATAAACTTATATACAATTCTCAACAGGAATTGGTATCAACTCTGTAAAAAGCATCTGGATTGTTGAGCAGAACTGTTGTGTTACTCCCAACTATTCTCTACCTCATTCTTTTTCCTTTAAAGCGAGATGCTAAAATATACTGATGAAACTCTATAGCTGACTTCAATTTTCAATTTTCTGACCTATCAATCTAAAAAAAGCCATCTACTTTCGGAGAAATAACACCACTGAAAGAAGATATATTTCTAATTACTACCTTATGACCACCAGCCAAGAAGCAGGGAGTTTTCTCACATTACCTGGTATTCCAAACAAGAAACATTCTTTATTTTTCAAGTTCATGGGTTCACCTGTCTTAGATGTTTGCTAATCTGACTGAAACATGAGCAAAACCTGAAAAAGTAACTTTGTGCTTTACTTCAGACACACAAGAGTAATAAAAAAAGTTAATACATGACTGACAGATCATCAGATACTTGCACTATTCCTTTCAAAATAGCACTCAAATAATGAAGAAAAAAATAAATCATAGATACAATTATCCTGTAGAAGCTACAAAATAATATGTACGTATTATTTTTTCCCACTTAATACTATTTGTGTTCTTACAGCAGAACAAGACTGGTATAACATCTGGTTTATGTACTATAAAAATGTCACATGAAAAGAATGGTCAGGGTCTAAAATGCTAGATGTAAGACAACAATACAAGACAGAGTAAATCATCAACTCTCCAGCTCATTCCAGAAGAAAGCATTAGTCCAGTACCGGATTTCTGAAGAGAGAAATGAAGTCAGACTTGTGCTTCTTTAAAACTTGATCAAGACGATGAACAGCTTCTGGCTGCCTTTTCCAAATGGCATTCATTACAGTCTGCCATATATCCTTATATGGACCCCACAAGCTTGCAGCTAAAATAAGAGATAAAACAACACATTTGAAAGAGAGAAAGGAAGAAAACAAATTATTTATACATAGTTTTCAGTAAGTAGACTCTTTTTTAGTTTACTATTACTCTTGGCATGTTAGTATTTATACCCAGCAAGAAAAGTATATTTTCCTTTCCTAAGGCACAAAAACCCCCAAAAAAACAACAACAAAAAACACCCAAACCAACAATGGTCTGATTGCATTTAGGGAAGTAAAGAACCAAAAAAGATGGTGTACACACCTAAATTCTGGTGTTGAAAATCATCTTACAGAAAATACTTACAATACAGACATAGGTTGGAAAAGACCTGTAAGGTCATCGAGTTCAAGCATTAATCTGGCACTGCCAAGTCCAGCACTAAACCATGTCCCCAAATGCCACATCTACATGTCTTTTAAATCCCTCCAGGACTGTGACTCTACTATTTCTACAGAACACTCCAGAAAAGGACTACCTTCACTATTCATTAAACAACCCATCAAATCAAAATATACAATACTCTTGTATTACAGAAGATGGCTAAAGAAAAATGGTTTCAACCATTTCCAAAGATTACTATTTAAGTGAGCAAGTTGGGAAAACAAAAAGCAGTTTAAGCAAAAGCAAGATATTTAAATCACCCTTATTGCTCCTACATTGTCAGAGATGATCCAGCGCATACTGAGCTGGTCATCTAAGAGGGATGTGAAACCCTGCCTCACTAATCAGAGAAGAACATTCTCTGTTGAGAGAGCAAAAACTCCTTTGATTATTCAAACTAAAATTGATATCCCTCCCAACAATCAAAATGCAAATCGCCTAAGCTTCAAAGCACCTCTAGAATGTCGGATCAAAGACTGGCATACTTAAATGGTGAAGTCTACACACTTAAATGGTGAAGCAATTCATGCTGAATAGCTACACATGAATTTACAAATTACTGAGACAACACATTTAGCAATGTCAGTATGGCTGTGTCAGGGCAACCTGTAAAAAAGGGACAAATTTGCCTTTTCTGAGCATCAGTGTTTTAAATCTACAATGTTACCCCTGCTTAGAAATAGCTACTACTGGATGCATCATTTCACACTCAGCTGTACCTGGCTGTCCAACATAACTTCTGAGTTCAGAGATTTATTTCCACTTGAAATTATCTTTTCACTCCTACTTCATTACCAAGTCAAATAAACACCAGCAGCAAACCACAGTGCCTGCCAAATGCTGTTCAACTACTTCCCTGGCCCATTTGTTTACTCTTGTCCCTACCACATAATTGCTTTGCACCAGCCAAAACACATGTAGAGAATTAGAACAAATTAGGGATCCAACTTCTTTAAACAAAATCTAATCTAAAAAGGAGTTTATTTTCAGCAGGATCACATCTACAAGCCAGTTTGCTCTGCAACAGCACAAAGATGGATTATTGCAGAGAAAGGAATAGGCACCTGGGATAGGAAGAGATTGGACTTCAGCAACTATGCTTTTTCCCACTTAAGCTGTTGTATTATTATTAGTTTTAGAAAGGCTGACCATCCTGTCAGGGACACTAAGGAAGGACAGGCTGAGCTGCTTCTCTTGGCAACAGTAGCAGTTCATGCTTATGTGCCTGAACATTTTGCCAAGTGATAGACTCAACCACTATATGTCTGCTCTCACAAACAACATATTATAACCTAAGGCAAAATCTTCACTAGTTTTAGAGCCACATCTCCTTTTAATTTTTCTCATATTTCCTGTAAAAAACTCCTTCTTCCCCTAGTTTTTTTTTTAAGCTATAAGGCTGTAGACTCTCTTGCCATGTAATTCATAGTCTCATCTGAACTACTCCAATTTTGACTTCAACAATGCCATATTTTTTATTAAGAGTTTTTGCTTTATCACTGCTTCTCTGCAAAGCTACAGGGATGCAATCAATTCAGCGAAATCAAAAAAATCTCTGAAAAATTTGTTCCTTGCTTGCCACAGGAATAGAAGTTTTAATTCTATTAGCTAGAATTAATAATGACTATTAACTGCCACTAGTCACATACAAAATCTTATTTGCAGACGTTTTGACCTATATCCCAGTGATAACTGTTTTTCACAGGGTCTTCATTCTCCTTCCATTAACCTAATGAAGTTCAACACGTGTAAAGGCAGCATCTTGCACCCAACACAGAAGCACTGCACATGCTGGGGACCAAGGGAGCTGCTGGAGAGCAGCTTTAAAGACAAACATCGAAGAACACCAGTCAGCAGCACACGCTCATAGCAAAGGCTGCCTACAGGCTCCAAGCTGTATTAACAGCCCGCAGATGCAGATAAGTAATTATTTAGGCATCTCGGAGTCCTTCACTCCCATACTGTGCCTAGTTTTGGGCTCCTCAGAGTTAAGACAATGAAACAGTGAGCCAGGCAACAGGCTGAAGGAGAGGCTGAAAGGACTGACCTGATTCAATCTTACAAGAAGGCGGCTAAAGAGGGATAGGGCGTTTGTTTCATCTAACTACTGAAAATGACACTATACATAGAAAACACGGCAAAATTCCGGACATATTTCTCTTTTGCCTCTTACACCACACAGCATCAGGAGGTGAGTGCAATACCGAAGCGATGCGTAACCACGTGTACACCGAGTTACGTCTCTAAACAATTAGGCCTTGGCTGCCTGACGGGACTCCCCGCCAGGCACGGCGGCACCTCTGACCGCAGAGCTCCATCGCTGGGCAGCTCTGCACGGCCCGAGCCCGGGTACGGCCGTACGGGAGGCCGCTCTGCCGCGCCCCGCTGCCCGCCGGGGCCTCGCCTCGCCGCCTCGCCACGCTCGGCCTTCCCGGGCCGGCCGCCGCCGGTCCCGCGGGCTCGGAGGAGAGGCGCAGGGCGGGCGGCGGCCGGGGAGCGGGAGGGCCGCGGGGGGGACGCGGAGGAGAAGCCGGAGCCGCACGCTCAGATGGTTCTTACCCGAATTTACCGCCAACGGAGCCGCCATCTTGCGGAGAGGGAGGCGCGTCGCGGCGCCGGCGCCTGCAGAAGGCCTGGCCCCAGCACCAGCCCCGGCCCCGGCCCCGGCCCCGGCCCCTCAGCCCCGGCCCCTCAGCCCCAGCCCGCCGGGCCGCGCCCCTCAGCCCCCTCAGCCCCCGCTGCAGCCGGGGACAGGCACGGACCGGCCGCTTCCGCGCCAGCGGCTCCGGCAGCAGCGGGGCAGCCCCGCGCCCGGGCCGATGGGAGCTGTAGTTATTACAGGTTAATGGTTCGTTGTGCCCGGAGGTTTCCTATTGCCTCGAGGCGCCTGCGGGAAAGAGAGAGCGCCGGGTTTCTGCATTCCCGCCTTCGCTCCTCTGATGTAAATAACACGGCGATTCCGTGCCGCTCAGTTTTTCTTTCCCTTTTCCTTTCCATGCCACGCTCAAGTGAGTCTTTCCTTCCAAGCCCTGCCCTATAAAGCCGTTTTCACTGAATATGGCTAAATACCCGACTTCGGACAGTCCACATTTATTAGAATTTTTTTTTTTTTTTTTTAACTGGAAAAAAAGATTACCAGGATGACTCCAGCTTCTCTGGTTTCTGATTGAAGTCTTAAAAAAATAGAGACAACAAATATTTTTTGAATGTGAACTAGGGTTTACGATCTTGTATAGGGGAGAAAAAACCCAAAAGTAACATGCCAGCTCTGATAGGAGGTATCCTGTGAAGAAGACTGCATTTAGACTCAAAGTGTGTGCAAGAAAGAAAAAATAAAAAGTACCAGGCATGAAGAAACGAAAACAAAAAAAACATGTTCATACACCTATATATCGGGAGATGAGGAACAAATGTTAGTATCTCAGGGTCTGAAACCAATTTACCATTCTCTGTCCCAGTAGTAATCAACACTCTTACAGAAATTTCCTTTGGGATAAAAGATTGCACCAAAAGGACTCGTTTTTAGTCCCCAAAGTTTCCCTTCTTGTACTTTATTAAACCAGTATTTCATGGTTGCAAAACCATGTCCAATGAACTAGACCCATAGGAAATTGGCAAAATAAGTAGCTTTGCTTCTGTAGATCTCCCCTATAATGGATGGCAGAAGGGGTAATAGAGAGAGCAGTGCTCCTGGGGTGAGAGTGAATTGGCAAGGCAGCTGTAAGAAAAAAGAGACACAAAACAGAGAAATTGTTTCCTGAGTCAGAAGAGGAGAGAAAAATGGACTTTTTAGAAAAGGAGGAACTCCCAAAGTTCAGTAGATGAATCTGTTCTCAATAATTTGGTCTAGTTTGTTGATTTAGTCAAAGGCCCCATATTTCTTTCAGATTTACCTTTTCCTGGTCTTAGCCATGACCAGACTAGACCTATAATGATGAGAATGAATTGTTCATTTTGTTCTAGGAAATGAAGAATGTCAGGCAAGAGGTAAAAGCAGAAAATAAGTCAAGTCATTCCTCATGCAGCTGAACTGAAGCAGCCTTGGTACCTGGGTGGGGCATTCCTGTATCCTCTCCTGTGCATCCTTCCCTGCAAAGCTGTAGTTCTGCTCCTGTGCTGCCCACGTGCCACCCCAAGACCCCTGACTATGAAAGGCAGGTGTCATGATAAACCTGCAGATGCACGTGCTGATCACCTGGCCACAGCAGGTGGATATATAATGGATAGCTTGGGGCTTTGCTTCAGTCTTTCCTTCCACAGCAATTCTAATTTTGGTCTTTTTTCCTTTATACATTCCCTGATTTTCACAAAGTTTATGAGCCTTCTAGCCTTTAATTAGATTTGGTTGGAATTGACTCAGAAATTGCTAGAGGTTCGAAAGTTATTGAAAAAGTTTGGCTTACAGTGTGATTTCCTAAGCTGTGTTTCCTTAAGAAACATGAACTTTTGAAGAAGAGAGAGAACTAATTAATTAATTAATTTTAAAGACCTTTCCCAGGCATTAAGAGCTGTCATATTTCTTTTGACATTCAGATACAGCCAGATTGCACCCACTTTTTTCTGAACTCTGTTTAAGGAAAAAATCCTTTCTAACCACTGCAGATTTAGTATTTTAAATTCCCAGATAATTCTTTCCTCTCCTTGCCAATTGACCTAGGATCACATAGCAACAAGGAAAAAAAAGACAGCCTGAAATAGTGGATGGCAAGGGGTAGGTCATTGGGCTGCTGAACTTCAGAAGAGAAGATAGCCCGTTTAGCTCCAGCTGCACAACATTTATTATATTCTTTCTCTGACAGCAATGTGATGTTTTAATGCAAAATAGTTGTGACAGTTCAGCTCCTAGTACATATGAAGTAAGAGAGGCATCTAGATACACCATACCATACATTCTGCACATACTTTTAGTGGCATAACTGCATCCATCCATCCATGCTTTAATGAGTAGGGAATAGTAATTCTTGCTTATTCTTGCTTTATTTGCTGTCCTTTAATTTAGATTCCCATTGTTTACCCAGGGTCACTGTCTGGTTTGGTAGTCTATTTTTTGACAAGTCACTATAGGGAAAGAATACCTCACACCTCTCCCTTACAAATAGCTCTCAGCAAGTTCTGCAACACATATGAGTTCAAGAAGGGATACTGATGTCTTTCATCCTTAATTACTAGACAGAAATCTGTGAAGTATCAAAGGTAGGCTGACACTAAATACCTGGGATGGATATTAATTCCCTTGGATTCCAGGGAAAGGAGGTTCCAAATTGCCAGTGCGGTAGCAAATTCTGCTTGTGTGGTAAGAGACCTACATTAATTTCTATAGGTGGAAATAACTCTTAGTAATAATTAAATGAGCTGCACAGTGGGGACCTACTCTTTTTAACTTGTAGGTGATTTGTGATGTATTACAGGTGTAGCATTCTTAATTTTGATAGTACTGTATTTAGTGGTTCATAGTCAAATCATACATCAAGATAAGAAGATAATGTTGATAATGATATAACTTACTCTCTTTACATGTTATTATTACCAGGAAGAATAATTATTAGCCAGAAAAACAGTATTGTTCGAATGCCTAAGAGGCCCTGCTTAATTTCCTACCTTTAATCTTCAGTGTCGTTATGATCACATCCTTCACATAATGGAGAAAAATGAAAAAAGGCTTTTCTGTATTGCAGCTGAAACTGAAAAAGTTGCCTTGTAGAAGTGCATCTACATAAATAGACCAGTTCTTGCTTTGTGAAATATGCCGCTTTCCCAAAAAGCCAAAACCATTTCTGTCTACTGATTAGACCATAAAACTTCCTGGAGCTCTTGTTTTGACTGATGCTATCTGTGCATCTCAGCTTACTGCTGTGCAAAAATGGGTATAGCATCTCACAGCAGACCTGGAATGCCAGATCTTCAGCCTGGCCCCATCATCTGAACAAAGGAAAAATAATGTATTTTTGTGTTATGTTAGCTGGTAGAGTAAAAAAATCCTGAACTGTCTTACTGTGCTGGCTAAATTTCCTAGAAACTTCTTAGCTGGCTATAATCCTGTTTTTGCTGCAAAAAGTGTGCTTTATACATGGAGATAGTTAGCTTGGCATCAAATCTTAGAAAAAAGTCTGAGACCTTTTCCTGCAGCATTTCTTTAGGAAATAACTTTTGTAATTTCTCTGTCTTCTGTCTTAGATATTTCTAGAGTCACCATGGAATCTAAGCTCATCAAAGAAACTGTGTGAGGTTGTCGCTAGCTTGTGTAAGTGGTGTATCTAGTCAAAAGCAACAATGAGCTAAATGTTCTCAAAGTTATATGAACACCTTCCTTGGGGTCAGGGAGCAGGGGGAGACGAACAACAGCAAGAACTGCCCTTCCTGTGTTGGTGAGGACAGTGACTATAGTGACTATAGGCATCTGACCAGAAATGAATGCCTTGATAAACAATATCCTGAATATCAGTTGGATCTTTATGATCCTTGTTCAGAGGTAAAATGAAAATACTTCTTGGTTCTGTGATGTATTGTGAGTTATTTTTTCTCTAATTTCTGCTTTGGGGCCCTTGAAGCTATCTGTCTTGCTCCTCTTTCTTCTCTGTTCTGGAATGAAGAATAGTCTTTTTTTTTTTTTTTTTAATAATTTTTTCTCCATTCAGCTACTGAGGGCAATGAGGCAGTTATTAGCCCAGAAGGTGATCTGATTAGTGTAAAGATGTAGCTGTGAGTAATTGACAAGAGGTGCAGAAACCTACAACCAAGAAAATGCTGGTAAAACAAAGCATAAACAAAGTGGAGATATTTGATGTAGGGAATCGAAGTCTTGGCACATCAACTGCCTTATTGATATTCATTCTGTTCAGGGATTTACATATCAGATTTAAGGATGGTTGATGTTTTTGCAAGTTCCTAGTTTTTCAAGTTCAGGCTTTATCCTGTAATTCACTCTGAGCACTTTCTAAAACATGTTGTACATATTCTGCACCTGACTTACAGACTTCGTGCATTCTTTTGGGTACCCATCTGAGAATGGGTGGGTTGCAATAGGTGCAAAGCTACGAGAGTGTAATGAGTTCACTTGAGCAACACTGAAAATATGTAAAGTTGCACAAAAATCTCTGTGCTATAAATGTAAAGCAGAAGGTTTCTGTAACTAGGTATAATGCAAAAAAATGGGAGAAGGTGTCAATTTAAGCTAAATTGAAATAAATCATTACTTTATACTTACAAACTGAGTGAAATTGATGTAGGAACCAATGAGCCTCAGGAAGAGCCTTACAATTCCATCTCTACTGCAATCTAAAATTGCTTCACAAATTATGCTGCCATTTTGTTAATTATCTTCCCAGCACTGTCCACTTCTTTGGAGTTCTCTGGGCAGAAGATAAGAAGCACTCTGTACACAAAAGATGCACACAAAATATATCTTGTGCACTTCTGAAAATTTGTTACAGAAATACTTTCCCTGTCATGATGCTCTGAGATAACTTATTTGAAAAAAAAACTGTTTAAATAGGTAGCATAAGAAACAATTTGCTTCCTGTTCCAGTCCATTTTTTTGTTTCATTTAAGTTTGCTGAGAATCTGGAAGAATTATGTTCAGAAACAAGAATCTAAAGGACACGGACTGAACAAATACAATTTCTGGAACAAGAAATTGTATGAATTGGTTCTAATGTCAAAATATTTCAGTGGAAGTTAAATGCCTGTTAAAGTCTCCTCCTGCTGTATTTGCATCACTCAGCTGCATTCCTAGGCATCTGCCTGTTAACAATATAATTTTGTTTTTCTTATGCATCACTCTGAGTCCTCTTTAATGAGCAGTCTGTCTGCAGAAACAAGTAGTTATGGTAAGGTCCAGCCCAGGAGAAGCTTGAGGTACTGACTCATTTTGAAACACTGAGGGAAAGGTTTGCTTGCAGGTATATTTAGACTATAACTACACAAGGACACTAAGCTATGAGAAACCCCTAAAAATTAGGTGGCCATAGTTTTAACAAGGATTTGATTGTGCCTTTTGGGTGTCTTAGTTGGACATTGTTTTGTATTGGATGATGATAAATGTGTTTCAAAGTATGTTTTCCCAGAACTTCTCAGAAAGTCCCGTCAGGTTTGAGGAGAGATCCAAAGAAACTTATAGGGAAGATTGATGCCTTCTTTTCACTGGAGGAGTTCAGATTACTTTTTCAGGTTGTGAGAGGCTTGCTAAATTCTTCCCTCCCAGCTTAATATACAACTGCTATCTCCCATGAATGTTGGAGGGGTCTTTGGCATTCTACACTCTTGGTCTCTTGTTAGTGATACTTAATTTTGTGAAAATAATTACATTTCTACCAGATACACAACTGGAACCTGCCAGAGAATGAGGCAGAGAAAATCCTAGCATTCAAAAGGCTAATCTGACCACCAGGTGAAGAATATTTCTCTTGTGATTTGTCTCAGTGATCAAGTCTTTTTGACAAACACATCAGAATGCGTTTGACTCAAATACTAATTCACTGTCTTTTCACTATATTTATAAAAAATATATGTTAACTGCTTTGGAGAGTTCTTGAAAGCCTGAGTCATATGTGAAAGCGAACTGCCTGTCAACCTGACCAGCCATAACCTTTTTCCTTTACAGATATTCCAATCCTAGGCAATCTGTATTCATAGAGTGAATTTTTTTCCTGATCTCAGGAAAAACAAAATCATGGTTTTATTTTAATTGATCACAGCTATTCTTTCAATACTTTCTGGTTTGTTTACCTACTCAGATAAATCAGTGAGTCATACAGCCCCAGTGCTCTCAATAAACTGATTTCTTGTTTGAAAGTTGTGGCTTTTCGCTCTGTTCATGGCTCCATGAAATAATGATCCAACTGCAAGTCTTGCCTAACATGAACTTTCATGCATAACATGAGAAGACAACTTTTTGAGGAGCAGGTATCCCTCTAGAGTTAACAGCCTACTTAATTTCTAGGAATCCCTGTCTGTAAGCAACTTACCTCCTCTTTAAATACTGTACAAACACAAACTTGGACAATGTTAAGGGGATAATTATTAATTGCTGGTATTCAAATTCAAGGGGAAGAATACAATGCAGTACAGTAAGAGCACACTCAGTTCCAGTATCACCCAGAGCAGTGTGTGTCATTTTCACAATGCTTCTCTGCCCACATCCCGCATTTTCTCATACAAATCATGGCTGGAGTCAGCCACAGATAGCTTAGTAAGAAGTTCTTCAATTTAAGCGTGGCTGCCGTAGCTGGAACCAATTGACACAAGGACTGCTGTGGTAGGACAGGAGTAATCACCTCTTTGGTAACATTTGTCACATGCTGTGACATGACCTAACTGCTGAAGCTCAGCCTGTTCCCAGCAGGGCACGCCTTGCAGGTAATTGTGCTGTCAGTCTACTCCATGGCAGTTGTCAGCCCTCTGCAGACTGAGATATGCAGACCTCATGTAAGGGGGACATACCATGCTCTAAACTTATATAGAAGATGAAGATGAGCCATGAAATACTAATTTGGTACTATTTATCATCTTAATTCCACAGTTATCTAAGAGGAAAGGTACCAATTAAAGGTGAATGCTGTACCAGAATTAAGTTTTCTTAAGGAAGTACACTGCTCAGAAAATTAGACAAGTACTTTTTACAGCTTTGATGGTTCAGTCATGTGAACAATTAGAAAGCAATGCTTAATAAAACTCAATTAGGCCACCTGGAGCTCCTTTTTATAGGGGTACAACAAAACCATTATGCTTTCAGCAGTTTGCATGTTTTGAGACCTGAGCTTTTTTTTTGTGCATGAAAGTAGATGTACCTGAAAAAAATAGATATGTCACCTTTTAAAGTAATTTTAAATAAACTCCACAGTGGCATTTTTTACTTAAATCATTACATTTAAATAAAATTGAATTTTAATGAGATCTTGAAGATGAAAAATTAACTCCCTTGTCTTTACTAAGATCTCAACTGAGATAACTTGCTGTTTACCTGTCCTGAGGTGTGAATGTATGACTTCACTCTGCTGGGAAAGGTCTGAGAGTGTTCCCTCTGATTTCTGTCTCTTTGAAGCAGGCCTGAGATGAGTCAAAGTATATACTGCTCAAAAGAATGAGGAAAGGTATATATTATGCAGAAGGAAGGAAGTCCAATGTCTAGGTTCCTATCTGCAGAGAGGAGTGAAGAAGCAAACAACCAGCAACTTACTTCTCTCTTGTCCCTGAGTCTTTTTGGCCAAGTCTTTTCACACAAATGGGAAGCAGCTGGCTACCCACCTAATATTAATGCTCATAATATTGTACATAGGGTTTTCCACAGTGTAGAGCTAGTGTTCAACATAGAAATCCTGAGTGTAAATTTGCAGAATGGAACTGTCTTTCAGAGAAGATGAGTTTTCATTGACCTCTGGAAAAAGTTGCAAATGCTCAGTTGTTTTGGAAATCAGGCTACTTGCATAAGATCCCATGCAAATATAAACACCTAAAATTTTCAGCTTTTGTGGCTTTTAGACTTTACACTGGTTTGTGTACTAATCAGGAGAAATATTATGGACTAGGCATGGACTGAAACCACACAAAACACTGAGCATATCCTACCTTCTTCCCATGACAATCTGACAACTGCACAGTACATTTCAAGGCCCAGCATACAAGTTTGCACGAAACAAATTATAAACACTTCAGGCAAGCATGACATAATATACTATCAGTGGAAATGTTTGGGGCACATCTGTTCTGAAGCTTTCCATGCAAAAATTAATTTTGGGTTCCCCAGAACGGTAGCAATATAAAGAAAGTAAACAGAAGAAAACAAAATTGAAAGTAGGTTAAAATAAAAATCAGCACCTGATTTATTTGCTTTAGCAAAATATGGCACCAACCAGAGGCTTACTGGCTACAGTTCAATACAACCTATTTAAGAAGAGGGAATTTATCTTTCCTTATATCTCACAAATGCTGGATTATTAGGAGTAAAACAAACTGGGTCTACCCAAAGCTTTAATTCCATTTCTGGCCTGTTAGCAGGAAATTCTCATATTCATACGATGATGTACCAATGATTTTAAAATGTTGCTGAGAAAAACATAATGCAATTTTAAAATTCATATGGAAGAATAAAAAAATGTATATTAAAATAGAAATGTACCCACCATGCTTTAGATGCCTTGGGTAATCTATAAAACATGGTCAGAATACCAGCTTGGGCTCTGCTCCCCCTGGATAAGTTCCTGACCCGTAGTGGCTCTTGGTCTGGTCCCATCATGATGCAGAGTACTGGGGGAAAGTGGGAGCAAAAGGGAAAGAGGGCAGAGCAGCAGAAGGCACACAGCACAGCCTTCCCTCTGTAGGTGTGTCAAGCACAGGCTAAGAAGTGGAAATGTTTTCTATCAGAATATAAGAGCCAAATTTGTCTGTACAACAAGCAGATCTATGTTATACAGAGTCTCAGTTACAGTGCTGCCTATATGCAAAACTGATCTAATTATTTTGGGATCTCTCATTTGTCAGCGTTACAGCTGGTTTCCTGCAGCTTCTTAAGGAACACATTTATATATCTGATTAATAAATGCTTTGATTTTCCTACTTAATCTATTCCTTTGCCTATCTAACCTCAGACCTGCCCCTCTATCAGCATTATTTATATAGCATAAAATAAGCTGCAGTAGCTCACATTCCTTTTGGCAAAAGGAAATATAACTGTCTGACAAATTGCAAGATTGTAGCTGGAGCTTGGCTGGTGCCATATATACACAAGTGTCAAAGTTCATGCCAACCCTTTAATACAATGCCATACTTCCTTGACAGGTGAGCTCCCGTCATGCCTGGCTTATGCAGTGCACGAGTTCCATCACAAGAAAAAGTCAGCAAAAGTTCTTGTAATGGACAGTTCCTGTTTATACGGCAGCCATGGAATCAATATGCAGGATAAAATATTGCATTTTCTCAAGTCATGCACTTTTTATTTCATCTCAGCAAATCCCATACGGCTGAGGCATTTTTATAAGAATGTGAGCAATTTTGAGCTCTGTGGAAAATGCTGAGTGCTGTTGGATGAAGGCAGAGAAGGGCAGAAGAGGAAAAATGCATTCCTTTGAATGCACTAATATAGAAGGCAATTAAGGAATATGATAATAATGAGCAATCATTCTGTCTCATAATGTATGTTTTGCTTTAAAGAGCAGGTGATGACTCCTTGAAAACAATAATAAGTAACATAATGAAGCTCTGTCTACACAGGCATGTTACTTCAAATATTTCAGATGAGTTGGCTTGAGCATTTGTACAATCATTTGTAATGATTGTTTTAAAGTGGCTAGACTTCCTTTTTTTGCATGAATGAAACCCAGCCTCACCAGCCCTCAGTTATGAACTGCATCCAGTTTATGAGAGGATTCTGCCCATTTTACAATAATTTTTTTCTCATTGTATAATGTGATAAGGTTTATTTGCTGTCTGGCCCCTGAGTGCCCTCTTCTGTTACAAGATGATCTGGATCAAGTATGTTAATGTCTCCTGCTGAATGCTGATGGCTTCCATTGCAATTCCACTATGTGTGTGTTCCTCCAGATGCACACTTTTTTTTGAGCACCATCTCTTTCCCTCCCTGATATTATCTCATGGGTTACATACATCAGCACATCCAGCCCCAACTTTAAGGCTCTGCCTCAAATATTACTATTTGTGACTGTTAGTCAAACTGAGTGCAAGAAAGGGATATTTCTGAGAAATGGAATAAAAGCAAAATAATACTGGCTTTTCTACAAGAACAGAAGGGATGTGAACAGGACCCCCAAGACTTCCAATGGGCCAGAATAGGATAAGCTGTGAAAGATTTATCCATGGGAAGTCAACTGCTGAACCCCTCTATTGTAACAGACTCAGGTAACTTACCACAGCTGTCAAATGATGTCACTTCAAATATGGAGTTGTAGAGCTAATATTTTTTCAAACCACTGAACTGAAATGCAAAGACTGAAGTTACGAAAAACTGAAATCCAGAAAAGTGGTTAGCCTGAAAATTCTGCTGAGGAAAGTATTCCTATCACACACTATATTATGTCATAGCTCTGCAACTGTAAGCCAGGTGGTATCCAGATGACATCACTGGCAGGGGAAAATGAGCTGTATGAACCACGAGCCTCTTTCCATCTGTTTAGTGCCACCTTCCCTACTGTGGTCATCATGGTGCCCCACAAACAAGAACCCAATCCTCTGTTCCCACCTTGCACTGCTTGTTATGCACCTGGGCTCACTGCTGCTCTTCCTGCCACTCAAATAACGTGGCAGCATCCCATGAGTTAGAAGGAATACAGATTGCAGGGCAGGCATATTTATTGCAACAGCAATTGCAGGAAAAAAAAGCAATAGCAAATATACTTTGGCTTATAATTTGTTCAGCATTCTTTAGCTTCCTTTTGCATTTCATGAGATGAATTACCAAAATTAAATATTTCAAAATGCTGAGATTATAAAACACTTGTAATCAAACCTTTAGCAATATAAAATTTTTGAATTCAGGCCAATTGCTCTACAATCTGTTCCCTTCTAGTGCACATGATGCTGACCTGCAGGTGTTACTGGAGATCTTAGGGCAAAGACTGTGCCACATTTTTATGCACAGAGCAAAACAGCACAGCCATCTTGGTTTTTATCTATATGGTCTCTCTCACTTTTGCAATTGAACATACTTCAGTACCCTTCTATGCAATGTTGCACATCCTGATTTATCCACTGCCTTTTGCCATAAGACTTTTTCTCGGCTCTTGGAAACGTACTTCAAGGTAACGTTGCTAGAGAGGTGCACATAAAACTGCAAACCAAGTCCTGTTACTACTCAGTAGCAGGATACTATCTCTCTCATAAGCCCAGCATCTTCTTTCCTCCTTCCCATTCCAAGACCAGTGCAGGATTGCTACATAAAAGAGATGCAGAGAGAGAGGTTTCTTATTTTTCACACTCTATGGGTTTCCCTTAAAACAACCATTTCCTAGGGAAGCCCAAACTGGAAAAACAGATGGGAATGACATTCCAAAATTGATTAAAATACCTATGATCATTGGCACTGAGTTCAGTGCAGAAATAACAAAAAATTGCAATTTATCTCTGACAACAAAGGCCCCATTATGATGCGGAAATTTAGCCTAACAAGTTGCTTAATTAATAAAAAATACTTTGAAAAGGAAAAGGAGGATAGGAAAGAGAAGGTCAAGGATTTTGTGAATGGATTTCAGCACAGGAGTGAGAAGGCCAAAAAAGAGGTGGAAGGATGTTTATGACAACTCATGTTAACTTGGACATGAGTATCTAGATTCAGAGGAGTTTGGGACAAGGAAAAAACACACACAGGAAGATCTGCTGTAAATTATGAAAAAAACCCTGTCCTCTCAAGAATATTAGATGTTATGCCAGTACTTTTAGTGCACTCTGAGGTAAAGAAATAGTGGGATCTTCCTGGAGGTGCCCACTGCACCCTTTCCAGAAAACACGAGTGACTTCTGCTTTTGTTTGCAAAGATAGGTGCACTTAGCAGATAAGGTGTGCTGTGCCAGAGTTATGCTGAATAAATAAGATTGTAATGAAAAAAATTGGCTGAAGCATCCCACTGAGATTCTCATTTTCCCCTAATAATTCAAAAACATAACAAGGATACATCTCTCTCAATATCTTTATAATACATTCATTTTTTCACCACTCTGTTCTCTCATTTAAGAAAGAGCAGGACAATTCACTCATCCTGTTTCCCTGAGCAGCATGGAGATCTCCTTCTCCTGTCATGGATTTCCAACAAGACATAGTGAACATCTGCCACTTGCAGCAAATATCGATCAGAGTGTTTGTAAGGCTCCTCCACCTGCCTTTAATTTCCCAACAAAGCCCTTCATTATTATTCTGCAGTTAGTCAGAACAGTCATGCAGTTCCTTTCTCCAGTGCATTTGCCAAGTAAAAGGCATCAGTAGTCAGAGAAGCAGAAAGATGCTTAGACCTCGAAGAGTGAGAAAGAGAGTGGACACATCAATAACATCCACTGCAGTCTTCAGAGCAATTTTTATTTCTGTTTCAGTAAGGCTGAATTTCTAAAAAACCTGTTATTAACCATTGTATATCATTCTATAATAATATCTGTGAGCTTTCTGTAGCAATCCATGAGGCTTTACAGAAGCTTGAGGAAAAGAATATTTTTTCTATTTATGAAACCCAACTTTCAGTCTGAAATATAGGCACATACGTTCAGTCACTGATGCCAGCAGAGCTTGGGGTCATGAACTTTATAAAACTGGAAGTATTTTCACAGCACCAACACAGTGGAATATAAGTGTGATAAATATTTCTAGGATATACTGGTAGACCATTATCAATCCCAGTGAGCAGAAAGTCCACATGTAGAGGTGCTGCTGTATCATTTCTTTGTTGCTGAATACTCAGACTGCAGTCTCTACAGATGCTTTGCGACCTTTACCATCCTAAAGTCTTAGCATAACTACTCTCTATCCCAACCAGGCGTGAAATTATTCGATCTCCACCTCCTCCTTTCCTGCCAGTATCAATACACCACCATCATGGCTTTCTCTAGTCCATTCTCTGGACCCTCCATTGTTTCTTCCAAACAGGTTAGCAGCCAGTTTGAAATGGTGGTGGCTTAACACTGGAGGAATCCCAAAAATAGCTTGGCTTCACACCAAACTGCAGAATCCTAGTGGGCTCCTACATTTGTTCCACAAGACAGGGATTGTGGATCATTGCCTGGGAGAAAAATTTCCCAGTACATCGTGTGAATCAATGCATGACAGTGCGCATGCAACAAATGTCAGGGAACTGGAGGTTGAACCACAATATATAAATCATACAAACAGACATTTTTACTCTAGCTAGTACATATTGGTTATTTCCAAGAAAATTGTCTTGGTTTGAAAAGACAGGTGTCTGCTAAGGAAGGCAGGAGCTTCTCTTGACATGGAAAATGTAAACCCCCTCCCTCTGTGTTATAATTAAGGGTCTCTCAGGCAAAGATATGGGAATAGGAATAACAGTTCTTCATTAGAAAAATTCAAATAAAAATGCAATAATACAAAAAAGAACTACTGACAGAATCAGAATACAACCTGTTGGTCAGGGTGTTGGTAGCTATCCCATGAAATGGTGGCTGCAGTCCTCCTGGAGTGGCAGAAGTGGTTCTGTTGAAGCAATGATCCTATAGAAGGGTGTAGTTTTCCTCTGAAGGTCCAGTGGTGGTGTGGATAGGCCTGGTCTTCCTCTGGGAATTCAGCAGAGAAAAGGGTGCTGTGGTGTTCCAAATCTCAGATTTTATCCAGGTAGGAATGCTTGGTTCCTCCCCCTGGGTGGAGCATCTCCCAATGGGATGATGTAATTTTATCAGTCATGCAGTGAGACTCAATGGCATATTGAAAGATATTTCTCTGGACTCTGGACAGTCGTGGAAGAGATAAAGAACACTGCTCCACTTGGTTTTAACAGATGGCGATAGAATAGATATTTCTGGTTAGATCTTGCACTGCAACCCAAGACAAAAATGTATTCCAAAAGCTTTTCTTTATAAACATGGAAATGATTTCTTAGAAACAGTCCTGCTGAGTTATGAGACCCATTCAAAACAAATGAAACCCAAACATTTCCAGCAGTAAATAAAGTATCAAAATGTGGTTAAGTAACCTTATGAAAGCAATTACAATTACTTAAAAGTAAAAAAAAATAATTAATTTAAGGTCATCTTAAAACTTTTAAATGGCCGCATGGTGGCCTAGTGAATTATTCTTATCTGATTAAAGAAGAGGTGGAAGCAGGGCTATAGATAACTTTTGGTAACATCAGCCAGAGCAGTCTTCAGCCATGCAGATTTTTTCCTACATTATTATCAGATGCTGATTGCTATCTGTTCATGCAGGTCTCAGCAAAGTGATTTGAACAGACTTTTACTAAGGGAAAGACTCCTTAATTCTGAATTAAAAGAAATCACAGAATTCACTTATCAGCCACAGTTCTGACTCAGAATTGCAGCTTTTAGTTATATTATTTTTAACCTTTCTTTCCAAGTCAGAGTACATGCTTTTGTTCATCAGGAAATGTTGCTGGGTATTAGGTGTGTCATCAATTACATTACTTATATACATTACTTGCATAATAGGTACTTCTGGAATCTAATGCTTTATATATCAGTTGATAGGAAAATGTGAAAATAATAAAGTTTTTTACAAATACATTGTTATATACATACATTCACCTGAATTTGATTAATATATATTATCTACTTTTAGATTAATATATTAAGTGTATGTTACAGTCTAAGATATATGAGAGAAACAGAATTTCTCACATATATAAGTGTTTACATTCCATTTTATGTTTTGTTTTCTAACTAACATTGCATTTGATTTCACATGTCAAGATTACTGCTGAGAATAGTGTATCTTTTTATGCAGGGTCTTACCTACAGCAAGAAGTAGTAAAGTTAATTTATGGAGCTTTCCTGTGGGGGAGATACATATATCAGTCTAAAATTTAATATGCACAAGTTAACGTTGTTAATAAGGAGATAAGCTATGTCAACACAAGTTCCACTGTTAGTAGAACAGGCATATACAGGCACGTAGCTGTGCTAGTAAAATACTTCAAACAAAGAAACGAAAGTAAAGAATAAAAAATCCATGCCAGTAAATGTAATCATTGTGCCAGGGCATTTGGTGATAAACACTTCTTTATCCTATCAATTGCTGAAATAAGGAAAATTCTCAGGTGAATAGTCATGGCAAAGTAGCAATAGTTTGTGCACTGGAGACAACTGATAACTAAACACCTAGAACGAGGCTGGCTGCCTAGAGTGGTAAGGATGCCAGGGCAGCAAAGCCACAAGAGAGCTATGAAGGCGACGAGTAAAAGCACTCTCCGTTAGCTGATGTAACGAGGTCTTCTGTGAAGCATCGGGGATCACAGCAAAAAGAGAGGGATATGGGTGCAATTTGAACGGGTCCATGGCTCCGGGTGTCTGCGGTAGAAAGAGAGGATGGAAGCAATATAGTTTCTCTGAGTTTCTACACAAGGGAAAGTGAGCATAGAGCGAAGATGAGGGTGATGCTGCGGGGGCTGCCGTGGCGGGCTGAGGCGGTGGCGGGGCGCAGTCCCGCTGTGCCTCAGGGCCGGGCCCGCCCCAGGGCAGCCGCGCCCAGCCCCGACCGTGCTTGAAAACCGCGCGGTTTAATGTCCAGCAACAGGTGGCTGAAGTTGCACGGAGTTTACGGACGGGCACTCCCCGGCGCAGGGCGGTGGGACGGCCCTGCCCGGCGGAGAGTGGAGGATCGTGCTCCGGCTAGGGCCGGCGCCGTTACCGCCTCCGCCTCCTCCCGCGCCGCCCGGGCCACCGCCGCCGCCTACAAGTCCCGTCATGCCCCGCGCCGTCGCGGCCGCTGCCGTCGCGCCCCGTCCCCCCTCCCGCGCCGGTCCCCGCCCACTGCCGGCAGCGCACGCGCAGCGGGGGCGGCGTCCGGAGCAAGTCTCCCCAATGTAAGATGGTGGCCGGGCTGGCAGCGGAGCGCCCCGAGCTCGGAGATCGCCCGTCCCTCGCGTAAAGGTCGTCGGAGCAGCCGCCCAAGCGCCCGACCGGCCGCCGCCGCACGTCCTGCCCCAGGAGCGCCGCTGCGGGTTTCTCCCCTCCGCTTCTCTCCTTCCTCGTCGCCTCTCTCCTTCCCTCCCCACCCTTCTCCTCCTTTTCCCCTCGCCTCCTTCCCCGCACGCTCACTCACTCACCCACCGCGCCGGGCAGCCTGAGAGGGAGCGCCGCGCACACGCACCGCGGGCCGGGCAGGCAGGAGGAAGGCGGGTGAGTGCGAGCTGAAGGCCGGGCCGGGGAGGGAAGAAGGGAGGGAAGGAGAGACGAGGAGGAGGAGGAGGAGGCGGGGGGGAGCCGGGCCGCTGTGACTACGAGAGCGCCGAGGCTTCGCTGGGACGGCGCAGGCCGCAGCCCACCCGCCGGTGCAGCCCCGGCGACGGGAGGACGCTTCGGGCCGCTGCCGGGGGCACCGGGGGCACCGGGCCGTGAGGGGAGGGCGAGCGGGCGGCTCCTCCTCCCCGGGGGCGCTGGGGAAGGGGCTCCCTCCGTGTCGCTGCCCGGAGGAGGCTGTATTTATGTCCTCCTCGCCCCCCCTGCCCTCCGGCGCGGGGAAGCCCTTGGGCTGGGCCGGGCTGGCGGAGGGATGGTGGCCCCGGAACCGCTCGCATTTACCGGGGCAGGCCGGCGCGGGCATCGCGGCGTGATTCACTTGGAATTTGCGTGGAAATTTCCTCTCTCCCCTCTTCTTCCTCTTCCCTGGAGCCAGGCTCCATTTCTTCTTGTGATAGGCGCTTTTTTTCCTGAGGGAGAGGCAAACAGATGGTGAATGGCAGCCTCTTAATTTTGGTGTTATTTTGGACAGTCCGTGCAACCTCCTGAGATTTGTCTGTCAGTAAAATAACCGGTATGTAACTTTCTGTCTCGTGCTTGCAAAATCCTAGAAGCTCTTTCCATTTTGTGCATTAGCAGAGGCAAATGACAAGGCTGTGTATGGGTGCTCCTCCTGCTTGTAGCGACGGTCCTACAGTTCTACCTGCCAGTTTAAAAGTGAGCAGCCGGTGCCTTTGTGTGTACAGTAAAGGGGAGGGAAAATACATTAGATAATTATCTTTAAATGCTTTGTTACCATACCAGAAAAGATTTAATTGTCCGTGGCTTGTATGCCTCTGTCGGTGTGGTAATACCAAGTATGCCGTTCATAGGAGAATTCTCTCCAGAGCATATGTTAATGTAAGCAAAACCTATCAGCTGGTTAAAGCTGTGGAAATTCTAGTCCTGCAGATGTTGGCTTACTCCTGTCCAAAAGTTTTAGAAGTTAATGTTAGCCGGTCACATGTTTACTGAGCCTGTACAGGTTTCTAACTTGCTGTGTTTTAACTGTCTGTATTTTGTTTTAGTTTTGAAATGTCTTGACTTGAACATCCCTGTACTTTGCCTTCATATTCATGTAAACATGGTGTCTGGCACTAACAGAAGAGCACACATACTGAAAGATGAATATGCAGAAGAATGACATTTTTTTCTATTCCCTTTCACTGCTTAAAAAGGGAAGGGAAAAAGTAAAATCAAGACTTATGAAGAGCAGGGAATGAAACAGCTGTTTGACTCAAGTGGGTGAATTAGTTTCAGATGGCCTACAAATAGTCAAATATACTGCTAGTTTCTTAGCACCTCTGTAATAATGTAGTGATCTGACTCGTGGTCTAGGATTGAGCTGTCCTGCACCTTAGGCTTTTGGAATTTTATCATAGGCTTTCCATTTCATAAACAAGATGAACACATGCAAGTGTTTAGGAATGCTTGGCAATTGAACTTGGCTGAATTGCAAACTTAAGTTCATTTTAGGGGAAAAGATTGTTTTGGAAAGGGGGAATACAGTGATAAAAATATGTCTTCTTTTCACTTCCATGTTCCTTCAGGTGTTTCTTTGTTAGCTTTTAAAATCAGGAGTGTTGGAGGATCCTAAAAGTTTTTCTCTTTACAGAGAAAAGGTGGTGAGTCTCTCAGGAATAATGCTCTAGTAGTTTCTTGGTATCTCTGAAAGTTTAAGAACATTCCTAAAGTGCCCACTAAATAAAAAACTTGGATTAAAAAGGCTGGTGAGAGAGCATACTGACGTATGTAGCTTTTTTTATTTAATTAAAAATAATCTTTATATAGAAACACACGTTTTCCTTCATGGCTATTGTTCATAGAAATTAGGATATTATTTGTGAGTTAAATGTTTCCGAAATAGCTCTGACCGAGATCCTAATGATGGGCCCCGAAAGCTTAACTCTGGCAACTATTTCTCAAAATCTCACCTGCCTCATTAAAATAAATGAGATTATTTCAGATAGACTGCTCTGTAAGCACAGGTAACTGTTAAGTGGCTGATCACAGATTGCATCTTGGTTGTTCTGGTAAGATCAGGCTGATCTATAGGCCTTAACGCATGCTGAAAGCAAATTACTAGCTCAGCAAGACTGCTAGGGTCAAGGGTTCCTAAACTTTCACACGGTGAATAGTGCCTTAGGTTGTACAAACCACCTCTTGTCCCACTCGCAGTTATGCTGTATTGCTGAGATAACTTGATTAAGTGCATATGTGAAAGATTGCTTAACTTACCTTGCTTCAATGTCCTGAATGCTTTCTGCCACCTTTAAAGAAGTTAATGCTTTTTTTTTTTTTTCCCTCCAGTGTGTATCTTTCTTCCTGCTTACCCCCCTTTTTATTGGATGGTAACAGTGTGAGGAGCTAGAGCTTTATGAATAAAGAGTCCCCATCCCTCTGGGATGCCCTCTTCTGTTTCTTGGAGAATAGTCTATGATTTTATTTCTTTCAGAAGGTTGGTTAACATTTGATAACATTTTAACAACTGTAAACATTTTTCAGACTTGGAAAATTCAGTATTGCAACAAATGGTTTGGCATGGCTTGAGCTGCTGCTCAGACCTCCTGGTTGTTCCTGTAGATAAAGGAGGGCAGTGCAAGTGTCTAGGAGGAAATATGAATGTAACATCTCCAAGTAAAAGCATGTACGTGTTTTTGCATTAGACCATTTGGATTAGTTAGATGTGTGTTTTTACCAAACTGGGCTTTTTTCTAACACCAGGAACTTTCATGTGTTTGGTTTTGTCAGGTGGCGTTTTTCTTGTACGAGCATCTTCGTTTCCTTATTTCAAAATTGTGTTCAAGATTATACAAATGTAGTGAGTATTCAGAATACATGGTTTTGGCTTTTGGTTAGCTGTTATTAGACTGGCTGCATCAGCTCAAAGGGAAGAATTAGCATTTAAACTAGTGATTTCCACATAGTACTAAGATAAAGTAAGTTCTGTGGTGATATGTTTCATTTTTTTTCCTTCCACTTGGCTGTTCAGGAAACTTGAGAACTCCAAGGTATTTCTAGTAGGAGTCTTATCATCATTTAAATGGAGTTTGCCAGTGTTTTCTAAACACGTGTGTACAAAATAAGGTATTTGTAGATCTCATGTGTGTGCTTTAACAACTTGAGGAAGCCTGCATCCAGAGCTATCAAGACAAATACAGGCCAAGGGAATGACACTTCCCATCCTTTTCTATGTACTGTGTTTTTATTCTGGAGCAAAATATGTTAGTCTTGATTTCATAGTGGTTAATCAGTCGTTAGTGTATTTTTATTAAGGTATTTCATTTGTTGCTGGTTTTCAAATTGGGGAAAAATAGGTTGGGATCAGCATAAGGAGGATTTTTTAATCCTTTAGTAACTGAGTTAAAAATAAAGATGGATGTAGAGATCAAGCAAACGTGCTACTGAACTTGGTGGAAAGGGAGCTTGGATCTTTGCTAAGGCTTCTTCTCTGACCAATGCTGTCTGATTTTGATCCTGTTCTGTTCTCTTGCAAGGGAAGAATGGAAAACTTCATCTGTGAGTAGCTTTCTAACATACTGAGATCCCAGCATCTCTTTCTTCTATCTCACTGTTGTCTTGAGAGCAACTGATGCTTAATATGAAGTGGGTTTCAATTGACTACAAAGTCTGATGTAAAGTAATTGTACTTCTGCATATCTTGGTTGTGAGATGGAGGGTCCCTTGTTGTAGTGCAGGTTCTTGTACTGTTCCTTTCTGGGCTTGGAGTATTTTACTTTTCTCAGCTTAACAGTCTTTCATTGCTGGCAGGTAATATTACAGTATTTTGTATTTGATTGCAAGTATCAATTATTAGCACTAGAAATTACGGTGGAGTTTTTTTTGGTTGTTGGGGTATGTTTTTTGTTTTCTTTTTTCAAAACAAATTGAGTGAAAGAAACTGCAAAAATGGCAACACATTTCTGTCTTCACTTCTAATAAGTTCTTCAAATTTGGAACAGAATCACATGAACTTTGGAGGGATGGCCAAAAAATGTGATAGGCATGTGTACTGTGATTTTCAAGTAGTGCTTCATCCCAGGTTTTACTTTGGCCCATTTTTAGGTCTTTTTTGTGGTTGAGTGCTTATGTTTCAGACTGCTGAGACCTAATCTTTACCTTGCTTAACAGAAGAGGCATTTATTTTTTCCCAGTGTGGATGTTCTTAGATGTTTTCTTCCATGTAAGATTCGATATGCAAAAGGAGTAACTAAAAGGATAGCAATCTTACCCCTTGCAGGATAAAATACACAGCATAGGAAGACTTGCTAACAAATTTTCAGGTTAATTTGTTTCAGGATCACTGAATTCAACAAATGAGATTTATTTGAAAGTAGGCTTCAGGTTATATCTTGGTTTAAAGTTTGTTTCACCAGTATTGATTTAATGTTGATCCTGCTGAGTAGTGTATATTAATTTTGAATTGCAAGATACATGAGCTAAGACCTTGGGTGTGAAATACTGTACTTGAAGGTGGAGTAGTTTTGTTATTTCTAAACCTGTCTCTTTTTACATGTTACAGTAAGTTGCCATCTTAAGGAAAAAACTTTTTTGAATTTGAGTGCAGGACTGGAAGGAAGTAATAGTATTTGTATGTGCTTTGGAACTGCCTACCTGAGGGAGTTGGTGATAAATAAATTGATGAAAGTTATGTCCCAGATAGGTAAGCATGTGGTGGCTGTTGTTCAGTTTGTTTTCTACTACAGTCTAGAATTATAGAAAAATATCTATATTTTATATATAGATAGGGATAGGGAAGAATTATGTAGCAATAATCACTAGATGCGGGGAGAAAGTATTCAGCTACTTTTTTGGCTTTCTCTGTCTTCTCTCCAGATGTAATGAATGAAGATAGGTATGTGTAGCTATAGCTGTGCCTGTCAGTTAAAGACCTAAAGCTTCTCTGTGATCTGTAGATATTACCTTGGGCTGTTGGATGTTGCAAAAATAGAAATTATTCCCTGTCTTTGAATAGCTCCTGCTTCATGACATGTGACTTTTTTTTTTTTTTTATTGAATGAAATCTAGAATTAGTCTTCAGTATTTCATTCATAAAGTGTGTCTGTCCCCTGAGAGCTCTTGAACTAGCATAAAATAAAAGGCCAAAACTTGCTAGGTCAAAATTGGTGTTTATAGGTCAGCATGCCCAATAGTTAATTTGAATGCATTTCCTTAAATCAGTGTAAACTGTAGGGGCCCCTAAACTCCTGAAGTTATGTTAAACACACTGGTCTGAATGAGAGAGGCCCAGTAGCATTAATCCAATTTGTCTAGTGACTTAATCTTGCTGCCATTTATCATGTAACTGCTGCTCCTCTGAACGAGCCTTCTTGCATGTGTTTCTGTTGATCATCTAGCATGTTGAATCCCTTTTCCTAAGAAGGTAATCTTCCCTTTTATGAAACTTCATCCTAGGTTAAGGGTCAAGTAATTAATAACTGAGGAACCACGTTAGAGACGTTAGAGCTTCCTCCCATCTTTGAAAGCTCCTTTGCTAATCCTTTCATTTAGTAAAGCATATATTTAACATATTAATGTGGTTTCACAGTTAGTGGTAAACTGGTTCTAGAGCATAGGTGGTAAGTCCAAAACCAGGAGATGATCGCTGGTTCTCCTTTAACATAACTGTTAGTTTACCATTGAAAATATGGAAATGCAGCTGGGAAATTTAAGGAAATAGCAGCTCTTATATCAGGCTGTCTTTTCTACATGGGTAGTGTTATCATCTGACTGGATTACAGTTTCATCTGAGTCTTGAATAGGACTTAAAATTGTAAGCATGCTTCAAGGTATGTCCATTTTCATGTTTTCACCAGTGTAATGGCTTTCTCCTCTCATTGACCCCTTTTAGAGACATTAATTTCTTAAATTTTTTTGCTCATGGTCTCATTCTGATATAACTTGAGGCTTGTGATTGTCTGGGGGTGGGGCCGGGGAATACCTTGTATGAGGACTATTCCTCTGGTTCCTGCAGTATAAACACATAGCACAGCGAATCTTGGTGAGAGCCAGCTGTGTTGTGTGACTGTGTGACTCTGACAGTCTGAAGAAAACACCATACCTTGGGCAGAAACTGCTTAGAATTGATTCTCTTGTATATCTTTTCCTGGGAAACCAGCTGTTTGCTTTTGGCTTCAGTGTCCAGCAAGAGAACACTATACAGCCATCTTTATAAGGAAACCTGCAGTGGCACATGGCTTTTATGCTTTGAGCATAGTTGTATAGAGTAGAAGTAAAGTGAAGAGTCAGAAAACAGGCAGTTTTGGAGTAAAATGGTTGTTCTGTCACTACTTGTAATTATTATCAGTTACTGTGAGTGTTGTTTTTTTTAAAAAATTCTCTGCACATATGTATTAAACTATTGACCAGAGGTGAAGCAAAATTTGTTTTGAAACATATGTAATTTGCTGTAATGAGGTGAGAGGGAGGGTCAGGTTCCTTTTTGTATTTACAGTGCTGTAGTCATCTGCTCTTAACAAATGAGCCACTTAGTACCAGCTGCTGTTTCTGCTGTATTCAGAGTGTGCCACCTCTGAAAGCATGATGAAGGTAACTTCTACAGAGGTGCAGTGCAGCATCTTTTGATTGTATTGGTTTTTCCTGAGACTTGTGATGGACTTAGAAAATACCATAGTATATGAAAGTATAAGGAAGGAGATGGACTCAGGGTCACTCTGTGTTTTATTTGGGTTTTTGTTTTACTTTTTTGATTTACTAAATATAAAGTCAGATATTGCAGAGTATCTTCTCAAAGCTGACATCAGCATGAATGTTTCTGAAGCATCCGTAATGTCTTCATTTTGTATTTACTTTCTTCTGGTTTTAAAGGAACTTTAATTTCTCAGCCAGTTCTTTATTCTCTTGAGGCGGTTGTTTGATTTTCTTATGGGTTTTGGTTAGTTTGCACTTCCTATGGGCTTAGGAACTGCATTCAGCTGCTCTTGGTTGGTAAAACCTCAGACCTGTCTCTTCGTATTAAAAAATCACAGCATTTGAAGTATATGTTGGGCAAGTGTATTTGCAGTCAACTTGAACTTCTGTGATTTTTGTAGCATATATTTATCGCAGTCTGACAAATTGTTTGGGATTTCATTCAGCACTTCATGTGTATCAAATGACTCCTTAACTTCACCTGCCTGAGTTAATGCAGCTCCAGGTAGTGGAGGTAGCAGTAGAAGGAATTTATATAAATCAAATATCACACATCCTGCTTAAATTTGTGGAAGCTGATGCTGTTACTTCTCACTGTTTTCCATTTTTTCTTTTAAGAAATTGCTTTATATGTCTCTCTAAAATTTTGTTTACTATGGCATATAGATTATGTTCTCTATGTTCTATCCAACTCCCTTGGATAGAGGTGCTTCCCTCAATGCAGGTCCTGATCTTTCGCAACTTAGTTTTTTAGTAACAAATATGTATTTCCCTAAAAAGCAGAAGTAGGCAATTGTAGCTTATGTACCAGATATGTGGGAATGGGTATTTATGATGTGCATGAATATTGTAAAAAGCACCTTTCTGCATTTGTAGCAGGTATGTGGAGTATAAGTGATAAGAAGGTTCTTTGACTCTCCAAAGCTTTTCTGTGCTTCTCATTAAATGAATTATTTGCTTTTTGAAATAAATCTCATTTTTTAAATTATGGAATGTAAAGTAAAATTCTAAGTATTCTGTAGAA
This sequence comes from Certhia americana, assembly GCA_018697195.1. Taxonomy (NCBI): domain Eukaryota; kingdom Metazoa; phylum Chordata; class Aves; order Passeriformes; family Certhiidae; genus Certhia; species Certhia americana. The sequence continues at coordinate 45,035,156 of CM031879.1, forward strand.
GCCAGACCAGCTCCAAACTGGGATTGAGTGTGACTGTGACATGGTAGATGTTTTTACCGTTTTCTATTGACTCAGATGTCTGTACATGTTATTCAAACAGCATCCTGCTCTTGTCTGAAGCAGATGATGTCTTAAGCATAGTATTCTTATTCTTTCTTGAGCTCTTTCTTCAGTTAATATCACTGATAGCTCATTGGATTTATTTGCTCTTGCATTTTAATTAGATGTACTTTTTCTGTTCTCCAACTGTTTTATAAATTACTAGAAGAGATACTTTATTGCCTTGAATTATATGCTAGAGAATTTCAGATTTTAGAGAGGCTTCACCCTTTGTCATTTTCAGCATGAAACAAGAAATAATCCACAGGCCTCATTTCCACCTACTTTCAGATAGTGCCACAAGTTTAAGCACAGGACATATGCTATGCTTGGAGTTGACTTTACCTCCCAGATACACATCAAGAAAAAGCTGAAATAGTTCACTCATTTTCTCCATTGGGCTTTGCAGTTACTAGCTACAGGGCTAATGCTTTACTTATTTTTTTCACTCTTGAAAAAGTCAAAATGTAAGTAACTATAGTCACTTTAAAGTGGAAGTGGGTTTGTATGTGCTAAACTTCTGTTGTATCTTCACAGTTTCACTGTGCCTTGTGCATTTACATATTAAGGCTGTTATATTGTGTAACAGCATGATAGGCAATTGTTATAATAAAACTTAAATTTTTGAAGCTAATATTTGCAAATGTAGGCAATGTTCCTCTGTTTCAAACATGTTCTCTGACTTCATTATCATCAGTAGATCTATTCCATTGCGTAAAGTTTACGACTTAAATGTTTGTAGGATCACAGCCTTAAGCTGCAGTATTTTGGTTTTCTGCCTTGAGCACTGCCTAAATGCAATTAAGTTCTAGTGCGTTTCTGTGTTGACCTAGGTTTAAAGTGGGAAGTATGGACAAGTTCATAGAATCACAGAACGGTTTGGTTTGGAAAGAACCTTAAGGATCATCACATCCAACACCCCTGCTATGGGCATTGTACTTGCCCAGGTTGCTCAAAGCCCTATCCAGCCTGGCCTTGAACACTTCCAGGGATGGGATATCCACAACATCCCTGAACAGCCTGTTCCAGTGCTTCACTACCTTCATAGTGAAGAATTTCTTCCTAACATCTAATTTAAATCTATGCTCTTTCAGTTCAAAACTTTTACCCCTTGTCCTGTCACTACACTTCCTGATAGAGTCCCTCTCTGTACTTCCTATAGGCCCTGGTAGATACTGGGAGGCTGCTATCCAGATCTCTCTGGAGCCTTCTCTTCTGCAAGGCTCAACAACCTCAACCTCATAGGAAAGGTACTGCAGCCCTCTGCTCATCTGTGGCCTTTCTCTGTACCTGCTGAAAGAATTTTGACTCTTCACTATGCTGGAGGCCCCAGTTAGTTATTCAGTTAATAATGTTCTGTCTCTTGGTTGTACAGGTCATTCACCTGTGGCTTAAACTGACTTGCCTCTGCTGACTCTGTAGTAAGGGGCAAACATTATCACATTTTGCAAAAGTCAAGTTTGCTTTTTTCCACTTGTGACTAAAGATACTGAGTGTGAATGGCTGAGAATGGATCTGGGAGTGGTGGCTGCTGTCTCACAAGTTTTAGGTTGAGGATAAAGAGGCTGATTAAATCCTCCTTGTTCCCTGTATTTCATGGTATTTTTAAGGGTTCTGAAGAATTATTTTAAGCCTGTGCAAGGGTTTATTTTATTTGGAATTTATTTATTGATTTATTTTTAATAGGCTGGATGAGGAATACAGACCTTTTTCTGACCTATTTGCTCTGTTTAGCTGTGAATGAAATACAGAATGTGGGTTTTCCAGAGAAATATGCATTCTGTGGAGAAAATTCCTTTTTTTCTGTTAAGGAAGCATCACTTCTTCCACTATCTGTGTCCCCTCCCAAGCCTTTTCTTTTGAGCAGTGCTGGAACACATCTCACTTACTGATAGGAGGTATAAAATAAATCTTTGTATACATTTCTTCTTCACTCCTTCCCCTGTCTCTGGGATTTCTTGACTGACTAGTCATGACGAGAATTTTCCAGTGGTTAATTCCTGATGTTAACTACTTTGTCAAAGAGTGTGGGACTTTTTCTGCAGAGCTATTACAGTCCTGAAATATCTTATTGTTAGTCTGATAAGTAAATTTGAAGGATTGGGAAGACTGATAACAGGAACTTCTGCTTTGAACTGTTGGTAGGGAACTATACCTCATCTTATTCTGGTGTCTTTGTTAACATTTTTACTTCTTTTGTTGTTGGCTTTTGTCTAAACCAGCAATGGTTTAGGCAGCAGCCCTAACAAAGTACTTTTGTTCTCCCCGATATATTTTTGATTTTTGAGGCTTGGTTGTTGGTTTGGTCTTTTCTTTCCCCTTCATTTAGGGCATCTTTTTTCCTTTGTAAGTGTCTGTGTGTGCGTGTATATAAATACGAGCTTGTAAAACTACAACTCTTCATTCAACTGTATGATTTTTTTACAAGTTCATCCATAACTTTTAATTCTAGTTTAGAAGCAGAGCTGCAGGCTGGAGATGCTCTCTTCAGAGTTTCTGTACATTGTAGAGAGGGGTTATAGTGAGCCCAGAAAGGCAGTGTCTAACTCATTTTTGTGGGTAGTAGAGCAGATTTTAGAATGAGGTCTTAGTTCCTGCAGTTGTATCTGGGGAAGTGCAGGGATAAAGGCAACAGCTGCTTTGAATCAAAACTTCGTGTTGGAAGATTTTAAATCTAGCAGATGTGTAAGAAGTAACAGTTTGCTAAAATTCTGTCTGCTGTTAGGAAAATGCATCCTTAGGCTGCAGAAAAGACTTTGGGAAGCAGGAGGAGCTAATGGTTGGAGTACCTATGGGCATGCTTTTGAGAATACTGAGCCAAGCCTGCTAGAGTGGTGTGTGGAATGCAGGCAAGAGACAGCAGGGCATGCATTAAAATAGCTTCATTTAAGATGAGCGTGTTTCTCTGTGGAGCGGGACAATTATTGGGACAGGTGAAAGAGGTTCTGCAGTGTTCAGCTTTGAATGTTTTGATGCCCAGCTTGTTAAAGCACAGTGTAATACAGATGTACGTTGTTGATTTTGATTTGAAGAGGTGGTTGAATAGAGAACCCTAGAGATCCTTTCCATCTGGAATTATTCTGTGAATCTGTAACAAAAACTGTAGCCATCCTCAACTTCATGAGTATAAAATTGTCCATTTTAGAGCTTGAAACTAGAAGTTTGTGATGAGCCTATAAACTTAGATGAGGCTTAACAAGACCAAGGGCGACTCTGGGTAGCTATACTTGCTGGGGGATGCACAGATTGAGAGCAACTCCTCTGAGAAGGACTTGAGGGTGCTGGCGGATGAGGGGCTGGACATGACCCAGCAATGGCACTCACAGCCCAGAAAGCCAATTGTATCCCAGGCTGCATCCAAAGCAGTGTGGGCAGCAGGGTGAGAGAGGGGATTCTGCCCCTCTGCTCTGCTCTGGTGAGACCCCAACTGCAGCTCTGGGGTCCCCAGCTCAGGAGAGACATGTACCTGTGAGAGCATGCCCAGAGGAGGCCACCAAGAGGTTTAGAGGGCTGAAGCACCTCCTTTCTGAGTAAAGGCTGAAAGAACTGGGATTATTCAGCCCAGGAAAGAGAAGGCTTTGGGATGACCTGATTGCAGCTTAACGGTACTTGAAGGGAGCCTAGAAAAGAGATGGAGAGAGATGTTTTACAGCTTCTTCATCAAACTGAGAGTAGGTTTAGCTTAGATATTAGAAAAAATTCTTTACTGTGATGGTGGTGAGGCATTGGCACAGGCTGCCCAGGGAAGCTGTGGATGCCCCATCCCTAGAAGTGCTCAAGGACAGGAGGATGGAGCTCTGAGCAACCCGGTCTATTGCAAAAGGTGTCACTGCTCATGGCAGGGGTGTTGGAAATAGATGATCTTTAAGGTCCCTTCCAGTCATTCTGTGATTCTATCTTAATAGGCTTAAAGCATATAGTGTGGCTTCAGTGGAAATGCGGGAAGGTTTTTTTAAACTTAAAGGTACTCCTTGATGTAAGTACTGAAGCTTACGGATGTAATGCAGAATCTCTGAATCTCTTGCACTGACACAGGATGTTTATCTTCCTAAAGTTCAGGGTGGTTGCTTAAAAACTCAGTGATGAAGTTCTCAAAAGGGAATGGGAAAATAGCAGGCTTGCCAGTGATGAGCAGTGGGATGGTGGGTGGAATCTTGAGGAAACCAGCACTGATGGAATCCCTCAATGTGCTTCAGGAGGTGTTTGGCTACAAAGTACCACACCTGAGATGTTTCTGCATTTGCCTACACCAATGTAGGCAGCATGAGGGACAAGCAAGACTAGCTCCAACCTTTGGTCCAGTCCTAGAATTTTAATATTGGCATAAGTGAAACCTGGTGGGATGAGCCTTGTGGTTGGGGTGCCCTGTTGGATGGTTGCAGGCTCTTTAGGAGGGATAGGCAGGGCAGAAGAGGTGTGGGGGGAATGAGGGGGACTGGGGGAGTGAGGGTGACTTTTTCTAACGGAAGGGATAGAATCTGTGGAGTGCACAATTGTCAATGGCACATTCAAGAAGCATTTGGACAATATTCTTGGGTTGAGACATGTTGAGACTCTTGAGGTGTCCTGTGCTGGGCCAGGAGTTGGATGCAATGATCCTGATGGGTCCCTTCCAACTCAGTTTATTCTATGATTCTATCAACTTTTCTGTACACTGTCCATGGTACTGCAAATTGCAGACATTTCCCTTCCACAGCTGTAGTGTGGCTGAGAGTGTGTTGGAATCAAAAGGTTTTAGCACTGAAGTTTGGCTGGATTGTATGTGTGTGGGGTGGTTGCGGGTGTTTTTATTCCAGTCTCTCTTGTAAGGTTTTTCTTGTTTGTCCTTCAGGTTAGGTGCTTCTGTCCAAAGCCCCAGGAATAGTAACAGCACTGCATTTGTTTAAATGTTTGTTTCTGTAGTTGTGTATATGTAGAAAGCAGGAGAAACATACTTTACTTCCATTGGCTAAAAAGCACAATTTTGATAATCCAGAGTAATTTCTCCAGTTTTTAACTGCAAATACACTATGATTTATTTTATGGCAGAATTTAAGACATTTAGGTAGCTTCAGCGTGATGATCAGGACTATGAATAGAGCCCCTAATGCAAGATAAAATTAGGTGTTGAACATCATAATGCTGTTTCTTGTCTTCTGTAGAGTCTCTTGGGAGAATGAAGGAAAATCTGGTCCTAGCAGTTGTTTTTATTTTTGAATTGTACCAATTGATTCTAGATCTTGCAGGTTTTCTTTCTCAGGCTTGGGAATTTTGTTTGAGTAATTAGAAAAGTGTTTTTAAACTAACCCATTGTTTTACTAGTATTGCTCTTAGATGAAATCTGAAAGACAGGTAATTTTTCAATGCATTAGGACTTGTATTTCCTTTAGAAAAAAAAGCACTGGACAGTAGTTATCTCTCTTTTGACTCTTAAGACTTGTGGGGGTTTACTGGCACTTGCAAAGTAGAACTACTTAGGGATTGATGAACGAACACATGTGTTTGTAAACCTTTATAGAATGCTATAAAGGAAACGTTTTTGTGTGTCTAGTACTATTCTTTGGTTCTTTTGCAGTCAGAGAAGTTTAGCAGATGTAATGCAAATAATCATACACTAATTCTGTCCTGGAGGAATGCAAAGTTACTTCATTCTTTATGCTGATCATTTCTTGGTTTCTCTCCATGGGTGGTAACTTAGTTGGTTAATGGCAAACTGTGGGTGCTGGATACCTGGGCTGATAGGTGTAGTGAGTAGTTTACATCCACATTTTGCTGTAGAAATGGTATTCTGCAACTTAGACCACATGCAGCTTGCTCACTCCTCTATCCCCCTGCAGCAGGCTGGGGAGGAGAATTGGAGACACAAAAGGTGGAAACCACGTGTTGGGCTAAGAATTTCTTGGAAACAGCAACGAGATAAGGCACTGAACAACACCAGCAGCAATGCAAATGACATGACAGAGGGTGCAAGAGAGGTGAATGATTCACAAGTGATTGCTCATCCCGGGAAACCCCTGACAATACTCAACTTCCCTCCACCATACTGTGTGACCCAGAAGGGTTGGTCTCTCCCATCCCTGAAAAAAAGGTCTAGAATCACCTCTGTCATAAGAGTGTCCCCTTCCTGATTACTATAAAAATTAACCCTGTCCTGGTGGGGACCGACTTTGAGCTGGAGATAAGTGCCAGCTGGAAGGTCAGATTTCTAAAACATTCAGCAGCTACTGGAGAAGTAGTCCTCTGAAAACAAAATTTTGGCATTCTATTCGAAGAGCAGAGATGATGGACAAGCTCTTCATCTAAGTATATGGGGTTTTTTTAATCCTTTTTTTTCTTGGAACTGCTGAACATTGTTTTCTGTATTGAGTTGTTTGTTTTCCTCCTATATAATTTATCAGTGAATTAGATCTGTATTTTAACTGCTGCTAGATATATTGAAAACAAAATTTAAATAATATTGTCTCTGTCTAAAAATGCAAGTGTAACATTTGTAACAAGTGTAAGCTTTTTTGAAAGGTAGGGGGGAAGGCCACATATATGTTCAATTCTACATAATAGTCCTTTTATAGATAATTAGTATAAGAAAAAGATTTTGAAAGACAAAATGGCTTTCAAAGGTTGATGAGAGTTGAGAAGCAGATCTTATATGTTTCGTGGAAAGCAGTAAAGTAAACTTTTCGGTTTAAGCTGTTCAAAGTTAAGTTTTTTTCTGTGCAAAGTGCATAGTGATAAGGAATTCTAACAGTATGCCCCTGCAGTTCTGCCTGAAATACTTGGCATTATTTACATACCTGTATGTAATGAATTACGCCACCTGTACCCCAAATTTGTGTTGATCTGTGAGGAAAGAGCAATTGTGAGATTTGTAAGCATGTCTAAATAGGAGGCAGATGTAGTTGAGATGTTCAGCAATGATAATGCTGCCTATTGCAGACACTGTGTAATGACTGTATAATAGATACTTGAGGGATTTTTTTGATCCCTTTTAAACTGATGCAAGATGCTTATTTTACTGCTCAGTTATAATATGCTGAAGGCTCTGGTTTTTTTTTTTTCCTTTTGCCTCGTCTGAGAAGACTTTGCTATAGTGGATAACTTAGAATGTGTATGTTCCAAGAGTATCCTAAAGATCTTTTCCCCCTCCCACCCCCGAAGTGTAACTATTGGTTTTCTCTGCCATGATGTAGTTGATTTTAATCTATTTACTTTCCAAATAATAATGTTTCTCCTTTTGCTGCTCACTGAAGATAAGGTAAATTACTATTAATTTTAATTCCTATGCACACTCTTAAGATAAATTTATCTTTAATGGTGATAAAAATTTGGGACAGTAGCTTTGTATCAAGTGCTGAATCTAAATTATAAATAGGGCCTTTAATATGAGTCAATTACTGAATTTTTAAAGTGTCAGACTTTGTCATCCTGTTCCCCTGTCCAAGATAAGAGCTGCAGAAGTAGCGTCTTGTTGGATGTAGAGATAGTACCTTGTGTTAGACCAAAAGATGCAATCTCATCCTACAGGCGTTTTTAGAGTACGATGAATGTAGGAGTGTATGCAAGGCACAAGGATGTGGCTTCTTCACCTTTGGCAGTCTCAGGACTGCAGAGGTGTGCAGTGCTAGGAGGAGACAAGTTTTCTTTCCTTTCATGTTCACACTCATCTTCTCTTGTGACTGCCCTTGATCACTGTCCTGCTGAAGGAAAACTGCTATGGGCACATGCTTTGTCTTTGGTACCTCTGTGTTCAGGTGTAGCAAAGTGACTTGTGACTTCATCTTGAAAACCTTAATTCTGCATAGTGATGTGCTATTTTATATGCTATCTGTGAATTTCATCTAGAGGGAATATTCTCTGTGCTCTAACTTTCTTAGTCTTATGCATACCCATGCTTTTCTTATGCTCTGTGACTATTAGTGCCCTTTTAAAAGAAGTGTTCAGAACTACTTTTAGTCTTTCATAGAAACTATTTTCATATGAAAGTTGGAAAATTAAACTGTGGCGTTTTCATTGAAAGATGGTTACTAGGAACATAGTTCTTTACTTTGAGATTCCTTGTGGAGGAGAAATACTGTAAATTCTGCGTGTGGTTGGTTTGGAGCCCTTGCTGTACAGAGGAAGCAGCTAACCTGGCAGCTGTTGTAATCTGTTACCCTAAGGAATGGGGCAGTGGGAAGCATGTCCTTGCCACTGCCTGATGTCAGCATGCTTTCCTCCACCTGGGAGAGGATGTTACTTTTCTATTACTCTCTAACTGGATTTCTTCTCTGCGCTATCTACACTCTACCCAACAAGCGTTTCCTTCTACAAGGTCAGGGAATTGACTTGCTGACATTCCAGCAGTAGCAAGAATACTTCATCCCTTTCCAAAGGTTTGCTGTTTGTATAAGAGATGGGAATTTATTTCACTGCCGTTCTAGTATAAATTTGAGAAGAATGATGTAGTTGAAACCTGCATGCATAACCAGGTATTAATAAACAGAATGGAAACAAAATGGCAGGAGAACACCACAAAAGCAAAGGTGCCTTTATTCACCCTGACTATTCATTCTTAACTATCTACAGCCACAGTATTGCTTTATAGGCAGTCTGAGCTACCAGCATCTTTCCATGTGCGTGATGTTATCAACATGAACTCTTGATAGCATCTGATTTACCTATCTGTATGCACAGTACTGATCATGAGCCTTTTCTATTACAGTAGGTAAGGATAAAACACTAACCTCTTACAAAGACAAGTGTCCCATCTTAAAAAGCAGATAAAAAAATCTGCAATTTTATTAAGTCAGAGGAGCAAAAGATACCGTATGTTTTCTTACGGTCAGATTACATTATCTTTTCTTCATTACTGTATGGATCTGGCCCTTATGCAGATGGGTATTAAAAGAACCTGGAATGTGTAAACTGTTCCTTGTCAGGAAGCAGATAAACTGGGTGCCATATCCCTGAATAATATGATATTCCCCTGCTAAGTCCTCTGAAAAAATGCTGAGAAATATCTTTGTATAATTTAGGAAGTAAATCTAATGCTAAGTAAATCAAATGCTTTCATTTTGCAAGTGGACATTGCTATTAGGGACAGGAGCAACCACTCCACTCATACTTAGGAACAGTAATATGGGTTTTCAGGTTGCTCTTTAAAAAAACACTTAATTACTATTCAGCACCTTGCAGATGAAGACTAAACCACACTGTAAAGTTCCCACTATAGGTTCAGAATCACACACACACGAGCCCACACAAAAGTAGCAGTGTGATATGACCCATGGTTTTATTTCCTTATTTCTGCACATACATTTCAGTTGAAGCATATGTGTTTTTAATTTTGAAATACTTTTTCTCATCAAAATAGGCTCTGTGCTTAACTATTTTCCTAAAATATATTACATGTCATATACAGCCAGTGCTGTCTGTCCTGTAGTAAGCATAAATGTAAAAAGCACACATTTTTGTACACATTTCATTCTGGTTCATTATTACTTGGCATCCTGATGCCAACACCCTAGAAATTCTGAACAGTGAAACAGAGTGAGTGGGTCATTTTTCTTGTAGAATGCAACTTCTGGGCTGATTTAGGTTTATTTGCATATTAACTTCTCAAATACCTTGATTAGCAGGGGTTTAGGGCTGTTTATAACAGCTACGTAGGTCAGCCGTTTTCCCTTTTAAAATTAGATTTGCCAATTATTTTCCTCCAAACTCAGAGTGTCAGTTGCTTTTTTAGAAAATCAGTTTTTAGGATTTGTGTGAGTAATGCAGTAGTTACGTCTAAGACTCAACATAAATCTTACAAGGTGGAATGTCTTAATGAAAAGAGAATGACATTGTCAGAAGAGTAGGCAGAAATTGCTGAGCTCTGAAAACCAAAGCACAAGAGTCAATAACAACACATCTCAAACATGTGGTCATAGCAAGGGAAAAGAATGTTGTTTTGCTGCTCACTGGATTCTCTTCTCAGGGGTCTTGTATGCCAGTCTGGACACACTGAACAAATTTGTCGTGAGTAGCTGTTGTACTTGGCCCAGGTTGCTGGAAGAATAGGGGGAAGTAAGGATTCGGACACCTCTTGGTTCTGATTCGCCTCAATTCAGGAATTACAGATCCTAAACTGATGCGTGTGCTAAGTTGATTATATGGCTGCTCTGAGTATTAGGCTTATTTAGAATCTATTGCTCTTTCAAATTGCTGTTTGGTACTAATGACTTCCTGAATAAAACACCAGGTACTTTCTGTTTTTTAAAGAAGTCCCTGCAGCTTGTAATTTTATTTCTTGGTGGCCTGCTTTGATACATTTTTGTATGGGTTCAACTTCTCTATAGGAAACTCTAGGAAAGCCTTCCTGTAAAGGCGTCTTTCTTGACCACTGTCTTGAAAGAGAAAGGATTGTTCTGCTGGAAGACTTAGGGTGGATTACAATACTGATCAAGAAACAAAGATACTCTTTCTGTATTTAATATCCTAGATCTACTGCCTTGAGACTTCTCTAGCATCTCTGTCCCTGACATTTTATCTAGACAGGACTGTGAAGCTTTAGGCACTGTTCAGCCCTGAGAACTTTTGATGATTATCATGATGCTGGCCACACAGAGTCTGGCACTGTAATTGACTACAGTAAACCAAGCTTTTTAGTTGTTCTTGAGAGTAATGTGTAGCCAATATAGGTGTACATTCAAAAAACTCTCTTGACATTCACATCTCTGGCCCCAAACAAAAAATGCTTGCACTGTTACTGATGCAAGACACTTTCTACTTGTGTTTCTCCCCATAGCGGGGGAAAAAGGTCAGTGATACAAGCCAAGGATTTTCAGAGAAAGCTACAGCTTTTCTGGAAGTCATGATGGCATACTAAGTTGGTTTTTTTTCCCCACTTGCTTTTTTTGATCTTTTAACCATACTTGGTTGGATGGTGTGAAGCTTTAGTGTGGTAAACTATTCTTCACAAAGGCAAGGATCTCAGCTGCTGTGGAAGGCTACAAAGTGAACTCATTCAGCTTGTTTTGTAGAAAGGTAAGAAATATTTTACAAGTGCTTTCAGATTTTACTGAGATTTAAACATTCAGCCTCCTAAGACTATTTTCATTGGTCTCTAGTACAATTAAGGAATGAGTTGTAGATTTTCCAAGAATAGTGCATACTTGCCAATGTATTTTGAAAGCTGATCCTGAATCTAAGGGATGTGACACTTAACAATGGTATGAATTTTCTGTTGTAGTTTCAAACATTGATTGCTTTAATAGCAACCTGATCCATAGATAATACTGTGCTCTTAAAAGTTCTCCTTAGCTCTTGAAATCTCGTGTAGTCCTATTTCGGGGAAAATCACAGTGGTTTTTTGTGGGGTGGTGTTACTACAGTCATCTCAGCTTTGTTAGCATCAGCTCTCTGAATTCCCCTTCTGCATGACAGGTTCTGTACACATAATGTATGATGTCTCCTTTACATCTAGCGCAGTGGTTGAGTATAATGGGCTTTGTTTAGAAATGAGTGATTAGTGATTCTTATGTAAAACAGACTGTGCAAAGAAGTTAGCAGCTTGGGGTAATATGCCAGACTTTCAAAGTTTAGTGTTGCTATTTCACAGTATAGGTGCCTTGTGGGGGGCAAGGAAAAGACCTCACTTTGATTCAAGATGCCAATTATTTGTGGGACTAACAGATACAAAATGAAAACAAAATTCTTAGAACAAATTTCTTGTATATTGACCTCCTTTGTTGAGATTCTTGGATACTTCTCATCTGGATTATCTTCTAAATCAAAAATTTTGGAACACATTGAATTAATTCTTAGAACCGTGGCTCTGGGCTGTGATTGGAGTTTTTTCTTCCCCAGGAGGTGATTTAGGCTTTTCTCAAGTTTCTTTGATAGGGCCAGATTTGTAAAAATGAGTAGATGCTTGTGTGCTGGTTGTGTTAAGGCCTGTCTAGGGACTTCTCTCATTCCTGTTTGTTGGTGTTATAGGTTTGATCATTACCAGAAAAAGTGAAGAGCAACTTGATTGTGGTACTGACCTCTCTGAAGTCCTTGCTGAGGAGGCTTGGGCTTTCTCTGAACTTGCCCAAGGGTACATGTGATGATTTGTTTATGCTCACTGCTGTTGGCAGGATGTTCTCCTGTACTCCTGCCATACTCCTCATTACAGAAGATCTCTGGCTTTTTGATCCTTGTGAAGTCTTCCCTATGCCATGGATCCTAACAATTTAGATAGACTATTTTGGTCCATGGCAGCCTGCTTCCTCTATTTTATACCTATGAAGGCAGAATAAAATGAGAACAAGCTTACTTTGGCAGCTAACTGGAAGGACCACTGGGATACAAGCTCATGTAACTTGACTTCGATTTTCCTTATCATAAATACAGCATTAATGTAAAGTTTGGCCCTAAATTTTGGGCAGAAGTGCACTCAAGCTCTTAATCTGAACTAATAAATGATTAACTAATTTTCTTCCCAGAAACTTTATCCAAGGCAAAGTAAAAATGCATGGATTCAAACTCTTGATTATATTGTCCAGCTAAGAGTGTTCAAACAGAAAATGATTGAAGATGATCTTTTTCCACTGAGAGGGAATCTTGACAGAAAGTTTGCTACCAGGTGATAAATATGGACCCCCATGGACACTGCTCAAACTGAGCTTGTATAGCCTCTATAGTTTTTTTTTTTTTGTCCCTGCACATTTTACATGTGGCAGTACCTGTAGTTCTTCACAACTCTGAGCTTTGTGTATTTTGATGCTGCTCTTTCCCAGAATTTACTTTGGTTGCTCTTGAGGTTAAAACTGCCTGCTTGGCTGTTGAAAACATTTGCTAATGAGAATCCATACTACCAGCATGAAAAACATTAGAGAGTCCTTCTGATTAGGCAGTATGAGGCTGTGTAATTTACTGACTGTGGACATCTTGCCTCCTTTTCTTCAAATGTTTAAGATTTCAGTTGTGGCTGGCTGTACAGATTATTTATGAAGTTGCAGTGTATCAGGAGGTGATTTGGATCTGGTTGAGATATTGTTATGTCAAGAAAGAAGTTTTATTTATAACAATAAGCAAAGCAACAAAGAATAGTATGGTCACAAGCAGCTTGTTCCAAGTGATAGTAGCAGTGGGTTAGTCTCTACTGTGAATGCTAAAGTTTTGGAGCTGTGCTTTAATGGTTTGGGGGTTTTTTGTGTGTAATGATGTTCAAGTAATACTACAGAGGCATCTGTCCTCCCAGTTTATGAGTTGATTAGGCCAATCTCCCTGTAACTAATGTCTTCCTCAAATTATCAGTTCCTAGTGACTAAAAAAGTATACTTATGGACAGTATCTCAGTGCTATGAGTAAATGTTTCTCCTTAATAATATCTGGTATTGCTGGACACAGAAATGCTTTTTGCTGTAGATTTGCTTATGATTTTAAAGTCTTGTAAATGAAAGCACTGCGATACAACAGTGAATCCTGGGAATGTCAGGTAGTAGCTGTAGCATGAATATCAAAGTGATGCTGCTGCAATTCTGCACATGTAGTGTGAGTGTGGTTACCTGGCTGATTCAGCAGTTTGTAACATTAAATTAGCTTCTCCTAGGTTTTGTTGATTGGAGTCGTAAATCATGATGTAATTTCCTGACGTACTTCTACAGAGAGCTGTGAAATTTCATGCAGTGTGTATCTGTTGCCTGACTAAATCCTGGTAACCATCTTCTAGACTTCTGATGAAGTTATGGTGGGAGAGCTTTTCTCGATTTAAGTTAAACATGGAAATCTTTATACTTTCCCTATTTTTTCTGTGTGAAGTACAGGCTCATCAGTTAAGAGCTGGGCTCCTCCCCAATTGCCTGATCAACAAGTGTCACTGACAAGACTTTGTGAAAGTAAACCTAGAAATTTTAAGTTACAAACTTGTAGAGACAAATCCAGTCAAACTCTTAAGTAAAATGGCTTTTAAAATAAATATGAACTAGAATTTATAGATCTTTTGCGTAATAGTTTTAGAAGAGATTTATTCTTTATCTCATTGAAGTTTGCTTCAAAATGGATCAAGCATTAATTTTGTTTGGTTTTATAAATTTTCACTCTTTATTTGTAGCAAGTAGAACTTGTATTGGATAAAGAATGAATGTGCATGTATGGAGGAAGAAACTTCTGCCAACTTTCCAGGCCATGTGTACTAACACATTGGAGCTTCTATAACTATCAATGGAGGCAAGAAATCCCAGTTCTAGACTATGGGTTAATGTATTCAAGTTTTTGTAGTATTTAGTGATTGGGAATGTCAATTCATGTGTCAGGATTCTGTAACTGATTGCTGATTGTCCTTCTCTTTCCCAGACTGTGTATTTTTCTTGAAAATTCAAAATGCAACTTCATTAACTTTGGCTTAATGCTCCTAAAGAGAAAATTCTGGCATTGTTCTTCATGTGCTGAATCAGGAACACAGTCAGGAGATCTGTTTGGGTTTGGTTTTTTTCCTTTCTCCTTTTCTTTCTTTCTTTTCTTAGTGAGCTGTAGACTACACCATATTCACAAAATGTGAGTTACATGAAGAGAAGTTACTGCTGAGTTACCTGATTAAAAAACCAACAAACTCTTTGTCTTTATCTACCATATGTAATCAGAGCCACTAAAAGGCAAAATACTTGGTTCAGACTTGGAAATGCTTTAAATGATATAATGCAAAAAAGCTGGTAGTGTGTCAGAAGCTGTTACTGCTCCAGCAGTTTTCCTTGAGTTCTGTCTTATGTAGAGGAATGACAGCAGCTATTGCTTCTACACTGTATCTCTAGGTCCAAAAGTATAGTGTTTAATAGTTTAAATAAATAATTTTACTGTCTCTGCTTCATTCTTGACCTTTTCAAGAATGGCTTTTATAGTGATTACTAAGTGGGGGGTTGATCATTATCACTACTTACTGTCTTGTTTTCTTCAGTTAAAGCCAAGAGGTCTAGTTAGTAGTCATCTGCTGATGCTGCTGATCCTAGAGCTGACCTAGGTGTGGAAACATTGCCTTGAGGCATAAAAGTGTGGTTCCTGTTAGCTTTCCAGGGAGCAGTTGCTGCTTTTGAGGAGAGTGATCTCTGGAGTTTCCCCCATTGATTTTTGACTCCGATTAAAGAATGTAGATTTTATTATATACATATTAGGCTGCTTTTCCCTTAATTTTTCTGTTTTGTTTTGAGGTCTTTTTAAAAACTTTCATGAGTGAGATGCGCTTCTGGCTGATACTCTATACTATTCAAACTATAGTGATTATCACAGTTCATACTTGAAAAGGCCTGTGAAGACTTCATTGCTTCATAGCATCCAGTAGGAAGGTCACTGAGTTGTGAGGAATAAAGCTACAGTCTGGAGAAACAGATGTTGATTTGGATTCTTTGTAATACACATAATTTCAGAATGAAATGAATATTTTTTCCTGAGTTAATGTTAGACATGAAGTATGAGCTGCAAGGGGAGGCATTGCCATAGGTGCTTCAGTTTGTGACCAGGGAAGTGATGCAGTAAGTGTTTGTGCTTTACTAGTATAAGACAGCATTTCCAGGGTAGTACTCTGTGGCTGTTGACTTCTCAATCAGTGTGTCATACAGCATACTTTATGTCAGTCTGCTAACTGCTGGCATCAGCTGCCAGGGAGTTTCAAGATGGAATTGTGGGCACTGAGAAGTGCATGGACGTTGACAAAGAGTTTTTATTCTTCTGAGCTCAGTGCTTTGCATTATTACTTGATTAGCAGAAACACTCAAGCTGGAATCACTACTCATCCAGAACCTATAGATGATCTGTCTAAGGCTTTCTTTCTCTATCTTAAACTTGTTTTGGTGCTTTTCTCCCCTTCCAACCCAACTAAAAAGTTGTTTTGCTTTCATGGATTATGGAAAAACATGAGAGACTTAATACTGTTGTTGCTAAGAAATCAGTAATTAGGCTGATATTATGTTCATGTTTGCTGTTTAAAATGACTTGAAAGTCACATAACTCTGTTTCTCTGTAAAGGTCAAGTTATTTGAAAATATTGGACAACTGCATGAGTTGAAGCCTAATAAAAACATTTTAATTGAGAAGGCGGAGAGGAAACAAATAAACATTAAGTACTCTGTTAGCTGGGTTTTTGAAGGTTATTTTAAATAAATTTTTAACACGTATGTAAAAGACTTTGAGAATTACTTGAAATTTCTTCTGCTGCAGATTTTCTGGTGTCTTAGTTTGCTTTCCTTATTTCAAGGATCCTATGGAAGGGAACTGAGGACTAGTTACTAATCCCAGCTGGATCTCCCATACCCTAGATCTGAAGTGTATTCAGCTGTGTTATTAAACTTCAGAGTGAATCATTATTAGTAGTATTCATGTCTCAGTAACAAGGAAGAAAGGTTATCTCATACATTGGTTTATACACTTTTTCTTTTTCAAGAACAGCTTCTCAGTCTGTGAAATCAGTGTTCAAGGGGGCTCTCAACTAGAGGCAAGGCATGTGGGGTGGTCAATCTGCCCACTTATGCATAAACAGAAAATTTACTACTTGCCGTGTGTCTTGTGTAAGGATTTTTTTGTTAGTAGTAGTAGCGGCTGCTACACCTCCCTGTATATATACTTATATTTGTATATATACTTATTATTGCTGTGACAATTTGGCACTTCATAAGGAGAGTTAAAGAATTTCAAAGGTTCCTGATACACTTAGCAGGTTGAGAAAAGAAGCTATGAGGTGTGATCATGCTGATTTGGGTTTTATAGCAGATTTTCTACAAGCCATTTTGCTAATTCTTATTGGCTAAAGGAATATATATGTGTCTTTATTATACATGGTGTTACAAGTGAGAGTGCATCTCGCTTCAGTCTGATCACCTTCTATCCCCCTTTTCTGTGCTTCTTCTCCCCTGCCCTTAGCAGCTTTAACTTTCCGAGTGTTATTCCAAAGATAATTTCACAAGTGTGTATTAGCTACTGAATACCATTCCCCCAAGAGCAAAAGTGCTGCTTGTTAACGATTAAAGATCTTAGAAATTTGGTAAAAAATCCAGAGGAAAATTTCATGTGTAATATGCTGTTGCTCTGATGACAAGTTAGTTTCTTTAACTATGCTTTATGTAATATTGTTTCTTCAGGGACAAATAAGAGGTAATACTTCTGCTATAGAAGAAGGCAGTTATCTAATAGATACTTAAATCTCTGGAGATATGTTTGCAGGAGGTTTAACTGAATATTCTTTTTTCCTTCATTTGTATAACATAAATATCCAGGAATTAGTAAGAAAACTGCTGCCAGGGTTTTGCACTGGACAGTATAACTGCTGTAGTTTTAGAGAGTACAGCTGGATAAGCAGGCTAGGGCTTCTAAAGATGCTGCAGTGGTCTTGCTTGTGCTGCACTGTGAAAATGCAAATCAGGAGGTTTTTTTATAATGTAAAAGCTGAGCTGTCCTTGAATGCAAGTTAAAAAAAAAAAAAAATCATATGCTTCATTCTGAGCATACTGTATTGACTGTGTTCTGTGACAGATTGTTCTTCAGTGGTGGTATGACTTCCAGATCAGAACAGTTGGAATATTAAGTCTGTGTGAACTAATGCTGTTGGAGCAACAGGTTAAAAGTAAATCCTTCTGGAAAATTATCCAGAAGGTGATGGCTGCAGGCAGGGTTATGCAAATGGGTTGTATTCAAATACAGTCTTGCAGCCTCAAGTGGGCTGATTTTTCCTGTGTAAAAATTTCTGGGTCATTGCTCTTTAAAGGATGTGGAGCTCTTCAGACCTGAGCTGTTCTTTCTAATTGAATCTGAGAATATTTGCCTTTATAATTAAGTATGCAATCTAATACAAGCTAACACAAGAAACTTTTGTGGCATGTTCTCACCTCTTCTGTGAAGAAAGAAATGGACTAATTAAAAACTGATACCTGGAAGCCTGGAACAGATTTTTTAATTTTTTTTTTTTAGTTTTACATGGTATGATCTCTGCAACATTCTTAGACAAGAATTTGTGATACATGATTCACTGTATACGAATATGTACACATATAGCTATTTTGCTTCACTTGTTGCTTGAGCATCTGCTTTGTCAGGAGGAAATAACCATGCTGGAATATGTGTATCAATATTACGTGGTCTCTGTGTTCTTAGGTGTCACTACACCTAAAGCGTGCTATTGGACATTGTTCACTTCTGTGTTCTTCAGCGACTTAAAATGTGTAAACTACTAATTGTATAGCCCATTTCTAATTCATTATCCAATTGCTTTAGACATACCATATCTATATATAATGATACTGTAAGTACAAAAAAGAAATGGAGGCACACAGAAAGTGGGAAAAGAGGAATCCTAGAACTGAATATGAGTGAATGTGGAAAATTATTTTTTTTACAATTAGAGAACAGTATTATGCTTTCAATTTCACTGAGTGAGATGACCTACATCCTGGGATAGTGTTATCTTGTATAATTATATCCAGACCTGGAAATCTGACTGTTTTTGTTATTAGCTGCCTTGAAGGCATTAGGCAGAAACTTCTCAGGTGATTTCTTTGGCTGAGTTTTGCACTGTTGCTGAATATGCTGCTTGAGCAGTTGCTACCTCTAGATGCTTGTTTCTGTGTTTTCACAATACCCCAGCAAGCTTCTTTCTGTATGGCTGTGTGATGAAGGAGATGGAGGATTGATTTAGTTAAATATGACCATGCAAAGATAATTATATTTCGGTCTTTTGGTTCAAGTGATGGTACAACTGCTTATGCTGGCAGAATTCAGTCTTGAGACTGTGAGGGTGAGCTCCCTAGGCACTTGTAGGGAGACACCAAGCACAGGAGTGTCTAGAGGCTTCAGTTTTGACCTCTGTGCTAAATAACTTGGGGATAATCCTAGCCAGCGTAACAGTGTTTTTAGAAATACAGAGATGACTGTCTGATTCCTGGTCATACTTTCCAAACATTTGGGACTTTGTCGATGTCTTAACTTTTCTTCGATGTTGTTTGTACTGTGATCAAAACGTAGCTGAAGATAACAAACAGAGCAATAAACATCCCAAAAAGAGGACGTGGGGGAAAATGGACTTTGGAATTACTGGGTGTGATTTTACAATCAGTAGTACATTTTGCTTTAAATACACAGCACAGTCAGGAAATAGAAGTAGGAAGTGAACTTTTCATTGGTCTCAAATGAAAATTAACTTGGATGAATTCAGGCGCCTGCTTGCTTGCTAGTGAAGTGTCTTCGTTCCCAGTCAGTAACAGAGCCATAAAACTCAGAAAAGCATAGCCCCTTTTCCATACTGAAAATTTGCACTGTCTCATACATCAGTGTTGCTAACCAGGTGATTGTAAAATATCCCAGTTTGATGTAAGTGAAGGGCTGGTGGGAAATAGGGACCCCTTTTCTTTGGTAGGACTCAAACAGGCAAATACAGAGTAGCATGTCAGAAATGGAAAATTCTGTGGAAATTTCACACATTTCTTCTGAATTGCGTGGATGGCTTCATGAAAACATCTAGTCTTGTGTCTTTAGAAGGATTTGGTATGTGCATGGGTGGACTTTCTGCCATATGGGTTATCAACTAACTCACCAAATTTCCCTCAGTTTTGTGTGCTTAAATCAGTAGAAATGGGCTTTTCTTTGTAGCGTGCCTATGAAAGGTTTTAATATAAAACTTCAAGTGGTCACTGCAGTGCAATGAAGTGATAGCCTTTCCTACTTGTAGTCTGAAGAAGGTGGGTGTTGTTTTCCTTCCAGCAGTCACTAGTAGGAGCAGGTGATCTTACATGTGCCACTGATGCCCCCATGCTGGTGAGGAGTGCTGTGCTGACAGAGCTGTGAATTCTTCCCTGATTCAAGGCAGGGATAACCCATTATAGCTGTTGTCTGTAGTCTGCTTGTCTTTCTCCCTCCAGCTTGTGTAGATCAACACAGAGGTGAAGAGTAGAAAGGGAAGTGATCCTTCAGCAGAGTGGGATAAGAGGTTTTGGCAGAGGGAGCTGTAGCGTTATGCGGGCAAGCATCTGCATAAACTGAGGCTTTGAGACTTCTCATGGCTGATGAGTTTCAAGAGATACAAGGCCATGAAAAAAAAGCATGGGTTTCTGTTTGCATAAGTTTAATGAGTCCTTACTAAAGGTTCACTGCATAGACTCCGACCTGTTTCACTTCAAGTGTCAGGTATGTTTGAACTTTAAGTGAAACATTAGCTAATGCATGTCTGGATTTTTGCCTTCAAGAGGCCCTAGGTCTCCAAATGCTTTCTGGGATCTGAGTCTTTTCTGAGGTTTTTCGTGACTAGATTTTGAGAACTTTTGTCTGTGACACTTGTATTTTCCTAAAGCAAGTAGCAAGGCTGGATTCAGCTTATTGTGTGAGAAGAATGTGTCTATATTCCCTGGAGCTAGCTGCTCTCCTGGAGGAGAACTTTAAGGGATTTGTTTACTAAAATGAACACCATGTCTGCTTTGGAGAGATGAGGTGTTTGTGTCAAGTCCCAAGCTGTTGAGGAGAAAGAATGTATGACAAGCTAATTTTTTCCCCTGCCTCCTCCCCTCCTTTTTTTTTATGACCCTTTTAAAATTAAATAGGGAAAATAAACTGCTGGAATTTAAACTTGCTCACCTCAAGTGCAAAAGGGAAAGGCAACAAGTGTCTGCATCCTAAATGGGCTGATATCACTAGGTATATTAGAAGTTAAGTTGTGTTTAGGTGAGTATCCTCAAATAGTAGGATCACCTTTTCCTCGACTGCAAAGTCCACAGAGGATTTTATCATGAGTAACAATTGTTTGGTGAAGCTGATTAGACACAGCTGTCATCTGCTAAGTAAGCACTTCAAGTTAATAAAAATTTCTCCTGTTTTTCCATTCTGTATGTGTTTGGAAAAGAACTTATTAGTTGGTACAGTAGAAGGGATAAAGCACACAACTTTGTATTTCTGTAGTTTGGGCATTACTTATTACAAAGTCACTACACCTAAAGCATGCGGTTGGACATTGTTCACTTCTGCTCCATCTCTGTGTGAATGTTTTGGCCTGTAGTGTCCTGTAAACAGGATGTGGAACTGTTGGAACCATGTTTGAGTTCAGTTAGTGGAGTTTTGGAAATGTGCGTACAAATTCTAGCTGCTTGTAAAGTGTGTGTGTGCACAATCTTCCTCCTTTTCTTCTTCTGAGACACGATTAATTTCATCTCTTTGAACTTGATCCCAAAGACCAAATACTCTGGATTAAGCACAACATGTAATGCTTACTGCCTTTTCTTTTTTGCTATTGCTGCATTACTTGTTTCTGTGCTGTTAATCTGGAATTGTTTGGAATAGCTTTAAAGATAACTAGTTACTGTGTTTCTTGGTAGTACATGAACTATATGCAAAATGTGGTTTTGATCCTTTGTGTGTTACTCCAGTTTTGAAAATAACAGGCACTGTTCCGATGCAGATTTCAGACACAAATCCTGGTGTATAAACCCTTCTGAAATGGACACACACTTCAGTGGAGAATCTCTAAATGGGTTGCTTGAATGGTCTGTGGCCAAGTAAATAAATGTTTCCTCATTTTCAAGAAACATGGCACACAGCTGCTCCTTACTCCTTGTCATAAAATAACGGGCCAATTGCTGACTGAAGCAAGCTATTGACATTATTGCTAGCAGCTGCTGAACTCTTAGTGTTAACTTAAACAGCTCATAAATGTTAATTATGTTGCAGTTTTGTTAGCTCATCTGCATATCCCAGAGGCACTAGCTAATATGTCATGCTTTTTTTCCACGTGAACTAATGACATTTCTTAGTGGAGATTCTTAGTAATAACTTCCTAAGTTCACTAATTTTACTGTAACGGTGAAAGTTACTTCAAAACTGCTCTTCTAACTACAGTTTCACTAGTTCTAGTATAGCTTTACTTAAATGTGTTTCAATAGACTCAGAGCTGCTGAGCGTGTGGTGGGATGAGTATGCAGTAGAAGGGAATATGCTGGGTGCTCACTGACCTGTTGTTGGGAGATCTCTGACAAAGTTAAATCCAAAGCCAAGCTGAACAAAAAATCTATTGAGTTTATCCCATGCTTTGGTTTAAAGTCACTTTCATATTGTTATGGCTTTGCTGCTATACAAGTGTGAAAAGTTTACATGAAATGTTTACAGGCTGCTGTAAAAATGTGTGTTATCTGCATAATAACCACTTAAATGATGTTTTGGGGCCTTTTCACAGTCCCTCCCACTCTTCAGCCAATGGGGATGAGTTCTTAAAAACAAAGCTCCCAAACAAACTAATCCTTTTTTCAGGTCAGATTTTGCTAGTGTTCTTTGTAGAAAACACTGGTAAACTTCCAGAACGTGGTTTTGAGACTGTCAAAATGATTGTGAATATAGCATGAATGAAAACATAGATAATGAAATGAAAGCTGCTGTATTATCATCAAAGTTTAACATTTTGATTTTAGTCATTGTGATGGTCAGAAAGAGGTCAGTGTTGTTGCCAGTGCATACTCTATAGAGAAGTTAGAGCATCTGAAAGTTATTCTCTCATCCTTATATTTTTGTGGTCATCCAGTGGAACTTTTTCTCTCAAGGGCAGTGGTATTTGTTTACCAAAACTACACTTTGTGCCTAGAGAATGTACTCCCTACCAAACCAGTTGGAATTGCAGGTAGTCTGATCTTCTGATATCATCTTGTGATTACAGGCTGACCTGGTGACAATGCAGCCATTCCCATTCAAAGCTGTGTGTTCTCTGTGTATTTGGATGGTGCTTTGGTTGTGTGTGTGTGTGTGGTTTTCCTCCCTCTTTCCTGGCTGCTTGTAGAGGAATTTCTGTCCCTGAAGCAGTGTGCAGACAGGGACAAGTATTGCAGACTGATGCTAAACGGATCTGATCCTGTATGGTGGGGGTCCCAACTTGAGCTGGAACCTCTTGGCCTTTTTAAGATAGATTTAATTCAAGGAAGGATGATATGGGGTGAGGAAGATCAAAATAGGACCAGTTGTTTGGTTTTTCTTTTTTGTGGGTGGTGAAAATATCAAATCACTGCTATGTAAGGCTAACATCAGACCATACTGAAATCTGTGAACAAGCGTTTGATCTCACAGCATTCAGTCATCTTATTTCCAGGGACAGAATTACATGTTAGTCCTCTTCAAATAGAGAGGTGTGAGAATTGGTTTCTGGATTTGCTCCTTAAAGCATGGAGAAATATTGGATAGGACACATTTTAGTAACTTTTGGTTTGAAATCAAACAAGACTTTTTGAGAAAGTAGAGGGGGACTCCAGATTGTATGTGTGTGGTTCAATTGTAATTCAGTTACTGATGTTTTGGGAAAAATGTGATTGCAAAAAGAATTCTGGATTTAAAAAAAACTTTAGAGTTGACTTATTTCTAAAGAAGTGGTGTAGTTTATTAGAGCTAGTATGACCATCCAGCTATCAATTCTGGTCACATCTTTTCAGTATTTTTCAAAGGGTTTTCAGTTTTTGATCTTTTTTTTCCTTTTATTCTTCTTCCAAAGGTTCTCCTAAAAATTCTACTGTTGGCCTTAATTTCTGCAGCATCTACCTGCATGTCTCATGCAGCAGATGGAGACAGTTTGTTGAGATTAGATACAATTTCACATATCCAGAGTGATACTTAAAAGAACCAAGAAAGAAGAGAACACCCAAATTAATTATCTCAGTGGTGACTCCAAGTGTCCTGTTTTGAATCTGAAAGTAAATTTCCTGTCCTACATCCTTAAACTGAGAATAGAAGCATACTCAAATAACTGAATTCAGGAAATTCATGAAGAAAATGGTGACTTGAATATTGGCCTTCTTCAAAATTCTGGTTAAAAAATACCTTCTTGTAGCTGCACTCCAAGTTACAACTTGAGTTTTTTCAACACATTGTATGTAGCTGGCTTTGGTGGAAATTGGGTGCTGATGAAAAGCATAACTGACTTGGATGAAAGTTTGACACATGTAGAAAGATGTGTACTTGAACAATCATGGTTAACAAAGTAGCTAAGGCTGATCTCAGATCAGTCTCTGGACCAAAACAATGAGGTAGACAAAAGAAACAAATTGTCCTAAGAAGCTTTTCTTGGTTTTGTTTGTTAATTCTGTAACATACTCAAAAGTCTGAATGGATGACCTAAATATTACTGCAAATCTCATTGTTCCAAGTCTCTGAGCAAAGGAATAAATTGATCTTAAACCATTAAATCCTGCATTCAAAGTTTTGACTTTGGATTTGTAAAGGACTTCAAGAAAGCAATAGTTAAAGGAGGTTAACATACACAGCATACAACATAGCATATGACAATGTGTGGTGTACACTAATGTCTTTTTGCAATCTACATTTTGAAACCCAAACAAGCTAGTGACCTGCCAACGTGCTTGTCTGTGCAGGTGGGGAGGGTGCATCACCAGTACCACCTTTTGTATTATTTGTGAGGCTCATGAGTAGGAAAAACCAATCAAGTTGATTTGGCAGAAAGTTGTGGTTTAGTAAACAGCTTGTGTGGGGAGAAGAAAAGTGATGAAAACTGAAATGTTAAAAGGTACAAAAGAAAAGTTGTCAATGGTTTTAATAATATTTTCTCCTTTTTTTTCCCTCTTGCAGACCTTCAAGTGCTGACCTTCTTGGTCTATTAAGTTATTATAAACTGTTGCTGCTCTGCGAACACATAAAGATGTCTCGCAGCCCTGACGCTAAGGAAGACCCTGTGGAATGCCCTCTTTGCATGGAGCCTTTGGAAATTGATGACATCAATTTCTTCCCTTGCACCTGTGGCTACCAAATCTGTCGTTTCTGTTGGCATCGTATTCGCACTGATGAGAATGGACTTTGTCCTGCTTGCAGAAAGGTAAATCCCCGGAACAGCAGCTTGTCTTGCGTATTTCACAAGGCACTTGCATTGTGGTGGTACCAAAGACATCCTTTTCCTTGAGGGAAACAGTCCTCTAGTCATGGCCTAGATCAAGGGTGTGGTGTTGGATTGTCTGCATATATACTGAAGCTGTTATGAAGCAGCTGGTCTTGGTTTATTGAATTTAGAACCAGATTGATAGGGGAAGCTGTGGATCAGAACCAAAGCATGCTGATGCTGAGAGGACTGCCAAAAATAAAAATCCTTTGAGTTGGGGTGCTCATGCATTAACAAAGTCTTTTCAGGAATAACAGTGAGGATTCCAGCATCAGGGAGGGGTTTGCTGAGAGCTAAGGTTCAGCTAAACTGACAGAGCTGACAGAGAGGCAAGTTTATAAAGCACCTGCTTGTTTTGTTTGTGGCCCTGGAGCTTTTAATCCATATTTTAGTGGATACTAAATGCATAAAAACTTTGGAAAGATATCCAGTGGTGTTAAATTTTGAAGCATTTAAAAATCTAGGCTGTTTGTCTAGTATTCTAATCTTGTTGCCAAATGTTTGAAGGTAGTACTTGATATCTCCCTGTGTCTTGATGTCTGGCTGATTTGGTTGGCCACAACTGTAAACCTTGGCTTCCCTAAGTTGCCTGTTATTTTCTTTGAATTATTTTATTTCTCCTTCCAGTGTTTTGCTTAAACTCATTGTTTCCTTCTCTTCAGCGTTTAATAACATTCTTTTTCGGTATCTTCTTGTCTTTAATGACTTCCCTTGACTGTAACTTTCTAGCCTGGCCTTTCTCTTCTTAGTTGCAGCTGCTTATGTCTTCTTGTTCTCCTACTATTTAATCATGATCCTGTCCCTAGTTTATGACTCTCTTGTCTTCCTGTCTCATGTTACAGCTTCCTTTTCAGACCCCAAGTAATCTTACTTGGTCTCCCTATCTTTATTCACTGCCACAGTATTTTATAAGCACTTCCAGTCATACTTTCTTGCTGCTCTTTTGGGCTTTGGCTACACTAGAGCTGTTACTGTTCACCTGTGTTTGGATGCCTCTGCAAGCCTGAAGGCTCTCCCACAGCAACATGTTCGTTTAAAAATTCTGCAAATTTGCTGCAACATTTGATCTCCGTGTTGTACAAGGAGGATCCGTATGTCGTCAGCCAAATCATTCTCCACTTGGCATACCTGCTGTAGATGACACATGGTATAGTAATTTGCCATAGTACAAGAAAATTTCTACTCTTCTGATACAACATGAGATTTTGGGGATTTCCTTGTCTCTGTAAGTCGCTTTGTTTTCCTGGATTTGTTGCACTACTTTTTACCTGTTTGTTATTGGAAGTTTCTGAAATGTATTTGAAGAATCACAGAAGCAGTGTGCTATTTGCTGTCTTCGGGTATCTGAATTTTTTGAAATATGCTGAACTCTTAAATGTGGAATACTCTGCCCTATGATTGGATGTGCAAGTATTTTGCCTGATGGGATACAACTTGCTCATAAAAACTTTCATGAGGAAACCTGGAATAAGTGCTAGGATCGGAATGAAACATACTGACCATTCCTGGAGAGAAAGGAGACCTCTTCTTTCATCAGAGATGAGGATTATGTTGATACTTTCTTCATCCATGGACGTCAAGACATTTTTGAGCAGATTTGGAGCTGTATCTCTGGATTGTAACAAGTTGGCATGGAGAAGGTTGGCTGAGGAGGACATTTCTTCTGTGGCATAGATGAAGATGTTGTGATACAGAGACCACACCAGGATCTTGGGAATAAATCACCTTGAGCTCGAGTTGCAGCATTAAATAAGTGAAGAAGCCATCTTTTGAAGTATGCTGGACAGAAGGAACCAGGTATGTGTATTTGTATTCAGTGTGTCTAATTAGCCCCTGTCTGTGCATAGTAAGGCTTCTGGGGAAAGATCTGAGCATTTTTCTATTCATAAGTACTATGGTGTACATTGATTTTGGCCATTTAAAATGCTGAAGCACAGAACATGGCAAAACAACAAAATTTTGTCAGGAAAGTTTATAATAGGTATAATGGTTTCAACAGGTATGCCATATTTTTATAGTGAGTATTCCAATGCAGGATACTTACCGTGAAGTAGACTGTGGATAAACATATTAAAACAAGGATGAGTATGTTATTTGCAATTCCATCATAGAAATCTGCTGTTTGTGCCAATATTATTGAATGCAGTGTGACTTACCCAGTAATTTGAGCACTAATCCATGGAGAGGAGCAGTGAGCAAGTTCCCCCTGTCCAGGGGTTTTGGTTGAAGTGTTTGGGGGAGATTTTGGAGAAGTCTCTAATAAAATAGCTTGGCTAAGTGCTATGGTGGCACCTATGCCATTGGATCTTAACTGTGCATTGCATATATACCATTTTCTTCCTACTTCTTTAATTCACTGCTAAGATCTTTGCTTGTGGTTGCTTCTACCTGGGAGAGAGTACTTCTATATATTTGAATTATTAGATAGCTTAACATCTGCACATGCAGAATATGTTCACGTGGTTACACTCAATTGATTTAGTCTGCCTTAAATTTCCTCCTGTGAATAATAGTAGTACACAAACATTTACTTTAATAAGGTGCTAGCATGAATTTAATTTAAATGCTGGTTGGAAACTGGTACTTCTTAGTATTAACATATTAAAAACTTTCTAAACTTTGTTGAACTCTTCTGAAATAGACTCAGAAAATAGTCTATTTCTAGAGAAATAGAAATTGTTTCTATTTAATTCATTAGCTGCAAAAATGCCTACTTAAAAAAAAATGGAACTGTCTTGCTTTGGATTCTGTTAGCCTTGGGAATTGTAGGTGTAGCCAATTGTAAGGAACTAAGCAAGGCTTCCTGTTTTTTCCAATTAATTGATTTCTTAACTGTGAGTGAAGTAGCTGCTAACTAGTCAAATTAGAATGAAAATGTCGTCTTCCAAAATTTCTGTAGCCAAAAGCTGGTTTGCAGATCAGCAGACTGGCTGGTTCTGATTATAAAGCCAGTGATTTTTATCTTTGCAGTGATATTTCTATTTTCCCTTCTGTTAAATTCAGCAGACTAGGACCTGTTTGTCATGCAAATGATATTTTAAATCTCAGTTGCTTAATTAGAACATTCTACTCTCGGCCCTTAGTGTCAGTTCCTGCACTTTTTCAATCCAGCAACAAAATAACTTGATGCACAGTTGTTTCTGCAGTGTGGCTTTGGCTTTTTCTCCAGTTCCTTCACTGAGCGACCTTTTCTCCTAGCACCTTGTGTTAGAGATGGAGTGAAATAGTGTTAGATGTATGATCAAGAAATTAACATGCTTTAAGCATGTTTTTGTCCATGTTTCTCCTATTTCTATGTAAAAGGAGTACTTAGTCTTAAAGGACAGTCTCCAAATACCAGTGTTTCCTCCTATCCTTTTAATCCCACAGCTGAGTAGTTTGGTGCAACAATTGATATTTTGAAATAGATAGGAAATTGCTTGTTTTTAAAATGTGAGTATAATGGTGTATACTGTGCATAAACCTTATTGACTTTCTTTGTGTTTCTTGTTTCAGGACCTACTTGGTAGCAAGACAACAAGTGGGAAATATTGGTGCATCCATTGTTTGGAAGGAATGTGACGCATCTGGGAATGGCGAAAGCAAAGTGCTTGATAAATCACAGCTCAGCTTTCAACAATTGGGAAATGGGGAAAAAGTCTGAAAGGAAACAAACCTTAAGTAACAAGACAAAATTAGTCAGGAAGACTGAGAATTCATCAAAGGCCATCTCTGATTAGAGAAACAAAGACTTAAAAAGAGACGTTCAAACTTTTGCTGAAGTTCTTGTAGGGACTACATTGCACTTAGTGTAAAGAAAATTTGGTCATATTCCATGATGGCACACTTGTTTGGGGAACCTCAATGGTTTTTTCTGAAAAATGTTGGTATAACTGAAGTGAAGGGTGTCAGCTAAACTTAGTCAGTGAATCAGTGATGTTGATGTATCCTAGTGTCTTGCATCTGAAAATTCATAAATGCTGATAACACTTGCGGTAGCTACTTTGTTTGGATCTCAAATCCTTTATCAGCTAAGGCATTAGAGACAGTATGGTAAGCAAGTATACTGTTTAAAACACAGTAAGTTATGGGCATGTCAATAGCATTTACACTTCAGTTGTTGCAAGACCTTAAATGTCTAGTCCTCTCTCTCCTGATTTGTAGGGTTAGACAGCATAAACAACATACCAAATGGTGCTGTGAGGTGCACCAGCTGTCAATCCACCCTACTTGGCTTTCAGAGACTTGTTCCAGCAGTCTTCAGTTCACACACCTGTTTGTAGTTGAACCATCATCCAAGTTCATGAACTTCACACTGTGGGAAGCAATGACTCTGAAGATGAAATAATTTATTTCCCATCTGTAGACTGATTTTTTTCCTTTATTTAAAGGAAAAATGGTTTCTAATTTTTTTTTTTAAATGAGTTTCTTAAATGTTGATGCTGTGCTTATTTGCCTTCTACCCTCTTTAAATGTGCAACAGCTCCTAATTTGTTATTACACCACACACGATACATAGGTAGGAAAATCATTTACCCCGCAGTTGTGTTTGGGTTGTTCTTGGAATTCAAGGGATGTGTGCAGGTTCGTTTACAGGTCCTGCAAGTCAGCATATCGAACTAGTTCTATTCTGTTGGGAGCATTTTAAGCATGTCATGTGAGTGATATACATACAAAACATGTATTTAATACAGCTCTGCAGTAGCTAGTGAGAACTTTGGAAGATTCCATTGCTCAAACAAGTGGTCCATGGTGGCAAACTAATTACTACTGCTTCTTAATGATTGAAATTCCTATTCAACAAGCCTCAAGCTTCCTGCTAAATGGAGACATTTCTTTTCCCCTGATTCTGAAGCTGCTGCCCAGTTGTTCCTACTAGGAGTTTTTATGCTTTCTTGTAGCAAAGCAAACTACAGTACTATCCTTGAGCTACCCAGCGTGTTTGCTGGTTCATGTTCAGGACCTCCAGCAGCAAATAGCTGTACAGAGAAGAAATATCCTGTCTGAATTGCTACTCGCTTGAGAATATACTCTGAATGTGGCTATACTTGGCAAGAGAGAAGCTGATGAATTCTGGCACTGTTTGCTGTAGTTTCCTTGGAGCTTCAGGAGCATTACTGAAAAACCATTAATGCATTTCTTGCACAGTACCAGAGAGCAGCATTCTTGCAAGTTTTGCCTTGCATAGTATGTGATGCAGAGTAGGAATTAATCTTTGAAAGAATGGATTGTGAATATGATAGGACATCGCTTGATGTAGGGCAAGCCATATTTTTGGAACTGCATCTGTTATAATGGTGCACTTTTCTTCCTATTCCTACCTGAACTCACTGATAACTGAGCTAACTCACTCTTTGGTCTGAGTAGTCTTTCTTTCTTGTAAAAGCTGAACATTTTTATTCTTTAGTTTACATGATTTAATTGACTAATATAGATTTTTGAGAAGCTCATTAAGTGTAAAATTATTCTGCACCTCAGAAATCTTCATATGTAGATGTGTTAAAACAGAAGATAATAATTGGCTGTAGCAAATCTCAAATGAGCGTACTTGTTGGTCATTGGTGCTCATCAAGTACATTCTGAAATCTGTATAACATATTCAGTGTTAACTCTGAGTAATATATCTTTTTGAAAAATGTTATGGTTTTGACTGTTCTTCAAGGGTAGCTTGAGTCCTCACTGTGTTTTCATATTATGGACACCTTCAGCTACTGCTCAAGTATCCTAAGCATTTAATTTCCTTTATGATACTAAAATGTGTTCCAGAGGACTCAATGTTTGACTGTGAGATGCCATCTGCTCAAGTCACTGTAGCACATTTTTAGAAGATGTCTTGTGTAGTGTAACGATGCTGAACTTTAAACTGAAAAATGGATCTTTATTTGTTTGGGGATGTACTCAGAAGACTATCAGGTCTGAGTACTTGGTGACTCTGAATAACATCATGCAACTCTGAAGGAAGATATGCTTTTAAGCTAAACATTTTAATCTGATGTAGATTTTTCTCAGATTATTTAGTATGACAGCTGGTTTTGTACTCTTGTCATTAACACAGGACAGTCAGGAAAAAGTTAAATTAATTTTTGTTGGACTTGCACACTGAAACCTTTGGTTATGGTAGTACAAGCAAAGACCTTAGTTCAACATACTGGTGGGCTTGAGTTTAGCTTCTTTGTCTTAAGTCTTTGTCTTAATTCACATCTCCTGTACTCCTCTCTTTTTTTTACTTCTTGGTGTTTAGAAACTTCTTTTTGTTTCAGATGTATTTTATGTACTTGTTTTTGTGCTTAGCATTGTTTTCTGTGTAAAGTGTGAAACCTGACTTTTCAGTCTGAAAAAACAACAGGTAAGGAATGTGGTACTGCTTTGAGGAGTAATCTGGGGCAGAGGACAGTGCACTTACAGTCTGCGAGACCCAGCAAAAATAGTGCCTTTATAGCATGAATAGAGCAGTCTTCCCAGGTAACTCTGAGGACACTTGTACTTCTCTTGTATACTTTTGAGATTAAAATATACAGTGTTGTGTCTCTGTTTGGGGAGTTACCTGTCGGGAGGGAGAGGCCAAATTTCAAACTGGTGCATAAGCATGGCAAGAATACTGTTAAGTCAGTGTGGATTAATTGTGTTGAAATCTGTTTCTTCACTAGAAATTAACCATGTGAAGTTTGAGTAGTATAATGGTGTTTCTGTCTTGAACTTAGTGGACTACTGAAACTACATTTGTATTTTGATTTCTTATCTCAGTCTTGAGTACATTTAAGTACCCAGAGCTGTATCAGACAATGAAGTGCGTGCTTTCATCCTATTTGCACTAAGGTCTTGTTAGTGGAATTATAAAAAGATGTGTTGACTGCCATATTGCAGCTGCTTGTAATGTTACCAAATTGACTAGGTAGCTGGGTTAGAACATGGTTGTTGCCCAAAGTAATATTATGTCTATAAATAGAAGAATTCCATGAAAATATGCAAGATGGTTACCTTTCCCAAAGGACTGAACATGCCTCTATAATGTGGGTGGCCATAACAATCAGATCAGTAAAATAAAGAAATTTTTACAGTAAAACATGGTGATTAATGGTTATCAAAAGTGTTGTTTCTTATATGGGTTTGTTGTAATGCTGTTTGTTATGTTTAGCCATATCCAGAAGATCCAGCAGTGTACAAGCCACTCTCCCAGGAAGAGCTGCAGAGGATAAAAAATGAAAAGAAACAGAAACAAAATGAGAGAAAACAGAAGATATCAGAGAATCGCAAACATTTGGCCAGTGTACGGGTTGTACAGAAGAACCTTGTCTTCGTGGTAGGGCTGTCTCAGCGCCTAGCAGATCCAGAGGTGAGCAGTTTACACTTGGAGATCTTACTCTTAACTTGCTGCCATGAAACATTCGGAATACCCCAGTGTCTCCCTGAAGGGTACAAAATGAAGCTGTTGAAAAAGTTTGCTGCCATGAGACAGGCCCTCTCTTAAGGGAACTTAGCTTCCTCATCCATAATAGCCTCAATAATTGTTTGTCTCTTTTAGGGAGTGCAGGTGCTTTGTGTTTGGGGTTTTTTTTTGGGGTGGGGGAAGGTTGTTTTTCATTTATTAATGGGAGTTTGGTTTTAAGCTAAAAATAATCATAAGGACTTTTCAGGTACTTATTTTCCTAGTTTGGATCAGCTGGCACTATTCAGCTATGTCATGAATCACCAATTCTAAAATGGGAGCTTGGTTGTATTACAAAGAACTGATATACAGTATCACACAAACCTGTAGGGACAGAAGTTATAAGCCAACACTTGGAAGTGTGTACTAGGAAGAACAATAAAGATTATGTCCTTAAGAAGTTGTGGGGAAAAAGTTAATAAGAGGAAGACCCCAGAAAAAGTTGGCTTACAACTCTGCATCATCAAAAATAAGGTTTTCGTTTGAGAAAACGGA
The DNA here is from genome assembly GCA_018697195.1 of Certhia americana. Classification (NCBI taxonomy): domain Eukaryota; kingdom Metazoa; phylum Chordata; class Aves; order Passeriformes; family Certhiidae; genus Certhia; species Certhia americana. Next base: position 45,067,960 of record CM031879.1, read on the forward strand.
TTATATTTAAAATGCTTTATTTACTTCCATCATCAGTCACAGCTGCAGGTGGCCAGTGGAATAAGTGCTAATGCAGAAAGTTATTCTGAATTAGAAAATGGAGGAAATGTACTACAGGATAACATAGATGTCTTCAAAATTAACGATGCCATATTAAATTCACCTTATCAGACTAAATTATCTGGAGAAGTCTCAAACAGAAGTGGCTGTTTCTGAGGTCTCAGAGTATGATCTGTATTTTGGTAGACTTGTAAAGAAGAAATGTCAAAAGCTGCTTTTAGTGAAGGAGGAAAAAAAGGAAGGATAAGAAAGGAAGAGAAAAAATCAAGTTAAAACTGATCTGGTGTATAACACTTCAGTATGTACTAAAATATAGCAGCAAGTATTTGCAAGCAACTGTCAGCACTGGCTTGGGGCTATTTATCATTGAAAAATGCAATATGAATTTACTATTGAATTTTAATTTCTTTGACCAGATGGAGGATTCGTAATTAAAAGAAATAGTAGTAAATACAGTTGAATTCTTTTTATTTAACACCTCAGATAATTCTACACTAAATACTTGAAGTAACTAGGAATGAATTTGTTTTGGGGGGTGGGGATGTGCTGTACTAGGTGTATTGGTAGCAGTATTCTCAATGACATACCAGAAAATAATGTGTACTTACTGATTGTTGCATATAGCACAAGGTGACTCGATCTTTAAGAAAGCTAGCCTGAGAGAGATTAGCTAAAAAAAGTATACAATATATTCAAATTTTCTACTTGAGCAGGCAAAAACTCCTTCATAAATTGGTATTATTTGGAATGGGAGCTTGGCTGCTCTGTGCTGTTTCTGGAAGTAGGTCTGTGGCTCAAAATGGAGTGCATACAGATGGATCCTCTTCTGTTGACATGCTCCTAGGAGAATTGTGGAGGCTATTCTGTTGTATTGTACTGGGAGTATAATCTGCAGTAAACTTGGGTAAAAGGAAAGGTTCTTTAGGATTGTCACTCTATTCTGGAATGTTGCCTGGAGGGGTGGGTGTAGTATATTTCAAAAGGGTATAGACCAAGTGAAGAGCAGTCAGAAGAGACCAGTGAATGACTGGTTGTCTATACAACATACTCTGTATTCTTTTGGATGTTCCAAATGTGATGCCGTTCTTGACGGCATTGGTGCTCACTTGGGAAGGGAGAGAGATAGTTTAGTTCTTGGATCAGTACAGTTTAACTGCACTATCCATTGCTAATATGAAGATGGAGCAGAGGAAACAAATCTTCCTTTATAAACTTTCAGGTTATTATCTAGAACTAGAAATGCCCTTATTTTGTCTAGCTTCAGTATTGAGTAGTCAGTACTTTTGTACTTTCTTCCGTCACAGAAATGGAAAAAAAAAGGCTTTTAGTCTAAATGTCTCAAATATGTTGCCAGTTTCATTGGCACACAGGTAATAGCTGTTCAGCAGAATTGCTTAATATGCTTCTGATGTTCTTGCTTTGCACAGGGTCCCTAAATGATGTGTTAGTACTAACTGATTCCAGGAAGGGCAAGACATATTTGTATTTGTTTTCCTTTACGGATGTGATCGTCACTCATTCATTTCAGCATGATGTGATTCTGAAATGTTCCTTCCTTGTCCCTGGAAATTTTCCTTTATTGTCTTCCTTTACTTAGTCTGGTCTTTGGAAAACTTGAGATTATCTTGAGCTAATTGGTTTACTCCCTTTTTCTGTGGAGTGTGGGGCTTGGCAGTATTCAGAATTTAGTACCTAGTAATTAATATAGCTGAATTCAAGTTTAAGGTGTATCATTATTTGGAAACAAGAATGAATGTGGAGTTTATTTTTTAAATCAAATTATAAAACAGTTATATATACAGGAAGTTTTTATGCTGAATGGGATATATTTTGCTAGGGTGAGATTTGAGTAATCAGAGTACTGAAAGAATTTTTTAAAAATACAACATAGAACGTGTGATATTTGTCGTTCAAGTTCTGCAGTGACAATACACTTTGTATTACATATAACCATGGTTTTATGTGGGAAAACAAATCTGAATCTTTGTGCTTATCTGTTAGGAAAGACCTTTTTTATTAGTTAAAGGTTTTAGCTGCGCAGTTTCACAGAAGAATAAGTACACCTCTGTATGAATTTTAAGTATACCACTTAAACTTTCTTTTTTTTGTAGGTTTTGAAACGACCAGAATATTTTGGGAAGTTTGGTAAAATACATAAAGTTGTCATTAATAACAGCACATCATATGCAGGCTCACAGGTAAGTCAGAGGTCTTTGTAATTTTTTCATTTTAATGCCATTAGTTAATACATGTGTGCAGAGTGAATCTAGAGCTTCTTATTTCTGATTAAGCAATAGGTAAAGGTGTAAAAAGGAAGAAAAGGCCTCACAAGAATCAAATTACTGTTATCTGAGGCGTTTTCCAACCAGACTCTCAAAGTTGAGCGCAAAACACAATGTAGAAAGATTGAAAATTGGATGAGAGGATGAGAAACTTTAGTAATATGGCATTTAGTCATTAGCCTGCATTTTGTGGATAAAATGCCTTTTAAGTATTTTTAGAACATTCATGCAACATACTGATGCATTTCCTTTTCTTCATTCTTTATGCATCACATACGAATTTTTATGGCTTCTACCTTTTTTGTCAGTTTCTTGTAAAAAACATCAAACCCTGAATATACCAGTTTATGAAGTGAGCAGCTAAAAAGGTGACTTAATGATCAGATCTGTCTGGGGGAAGAAAAACAAGTAAATAGTGTATGTTTTCTTTCTAGGGTCCAAGTGCCAGCGCATATGTAACCTACATCCGGTCAGAAGATGCCCTCAGAGCCATACAGTGTGTCAATAATGTGGTGGTAGACGGCAGAACACTTAAGGTGGTAATATTTTTATCTTCTTTTGTATTTGTTCTAGAACACTAATATCGGGGATTAGTTTGTATGGCTATGCTTGTATTGCTGAACAAGAATTTCCAGTGCATTGGCTTTTGACTTCTTTTCGTGGTATCAATCTTGAAATGGAAGTTCAGCACACATCCAGCAGGCAGTGTTTTGGTGGGTTAGCAGATAATTTCTTACAGCAAACTTGGAGACAAAGATATGTACCTCCTCCCCATGCTCAAAGTGGCATTTCTGTTGTCTATATACCACACTTCTCAAAAGCTTCCTGGGAAGTGAAAGTTTTTTTTCCTTTTGGTGTCTGTGTAAACAGGTGTTCAGGCTGATTTGGCCAAATTGGTGGCTATAGAAAATCTAGTTAGTATTCATTTCTTGACCCTGCTACTTGTCTCCTTGTGATTATGCAAATATTTACTGGGGCTCTTACTTAGGCATTTATTTAGATTGGATAAAAACAAAAATGCATCCTAATTATCTCAAGAATATATAGATTTCTTACAAACAGACTTTTTATTCCATCTGCATCAAAAATGCATTATGATGGAATTTCAGATCTTGAGGTAATTTTTTTTAAATATAACTTTTTTTATTCTTTTATGGTTAAAGGCATTCTTAACCTTCAGTACTTATTTTTTTTTTTTTTTCCCTTCAGGCATCATTAGGTACAACAAAATATTGCAGTTATTTTCTAAAAAATATGCAGTGTCCAAAACCAGACTGCATGTATCTACATGAACTGGGTGATGAAGCAGCCAGTTTCACAAAAGAAGAAATGCAGGTAAGTGTAGTGAATGGGAAACACATGAAATGTGGCATGTGTGTCTTACTGTCTATGGTTTAGTTTAATATGTGTAATGTGTTTGCTGAATGTTACGGCAGTGATCCATTTTGAAATCCAGAAGGTGATAATCCAGTTGGATATTGCAAAGAACAGTTCACTTTTTTTCATTGCATGATGTTTTTAATGTCTTGAGAAGTCCAGTGAGTATTAATGAGGTAAAAAGATGGAGATAAACTCTTAGCCAAGAACTCAAATAGCCTGAGCTAACTACTTTTCTTTTTTCATACTAAAGTAAGGTAGTGTCATTTTATATCTCTGTGAACCAAGTTAGTGCAGATCTAGGCTTTACTGTAGAATTGGTGTGTGTGGACAGTTATCCTGGGCTGACTCTTGTGCTGAGACTGACCTTGCTGTCTGAATCCTGATAACCCTTCTAGCCTGTGAAGTGTTCAGACACCATTTGCGAATGAAATGCTGAGAGTAACTATAATAGCACATAAAAAATGCTGGGAATTTTTTTTTTACTATCTTGACATCAAAATGCTTATTGCCTAGGGTAGGGAAGCAAGACAGCTTACTGTCTCAAATGTGGTGCACTCTGAGGTATTTTGATCTGCCTCTGTCCTTCTGCATGAGGTATAGTAAAACTTTTAAACTCAAGTATGCCAGCCTTGCTTCCATGCTGTAATTTTTGCATGTGGTCTGTCTCTGAAACAGAGGGCTCCCGCCCTTAGTGCCAGCACTAATCTTGTTCTAGTCGAATTTTTTTGATATGTTAGGCTGATTTAAGCCTAACATATGTCCATATCTATTAAATACTTCCACAAGTTATTTCTGAGGATTTCAGGAGATAATTACGATAGAAGGAAAAATTCAAGGATAAGTTGCATACCAGGCCACCAGGAAGCTGTTTGCTTCCCTGTATTTCTCCCACCACCTAGATGTGTTACATATACATGTTTGAGGGTATGTTCCTCTCTAGTCTTTTTAGTTTTTTATAGACTAGTCAGCCATGAATTTATTTAATCCATTTTGAACCTGTCGATACTGCCAACCCTTTAGTCTTTTGTTGGTAGCACACCCCAGATATTCACTAGCTGTTTTGTCAAGTTCTTTGTTTTGCCTGTGTTAAACTGCTAACTAGTTACTTTTGTCAAGTGTCCCTTAATCTTAGCTTTGTAGTGCTTGCTGAAAGCAAAACTCTTTATTCACCTTATTCATTGCATTTGTGATGTGGCAAAACTAGATCGTCTCCCCCAGCTTTCTCTCCAAATCATAGTTTCCAGTCTTTTAAAACTTCTTTTTAAAGCAGGTGTTCCATTTCTGCAATAACATCTGTTGCCCTAAATCTCTATATTTTCTAGCTCTGTCCTTGAGATGCAGAGCTTAGATGGATGATGTGCGGGAAGCCAAGTTTAATTTATCAGTTTTCAGTGTGTTATATGTAGTATGATATGTGCTTTTTTCATTTTGTTTTAGTTTATTTGAAATGGTCTTGTTAGTGATGCCCAGCACATCTTTTGTGCATAATCAACTAACAGTTTCAGAGGTTTATTGGCAGTAACCTCAGCATCTTTTTTTCTGAGCTGTAATGCCAGTTCACAGATCAGGAATGGGTTACCATGGTCTAGACTGCTTTTTCCTTCTTGTGTCATCTGACATGTCCTTGGTGAAGCTTATTTGCCACCATTTGCTTGTTTGCCTGTTTCTCTGGGATTCTTTTGGAGCTCCTTATTCTCAACATGGAAGTTTATTACTCAAAAAGCTTGCTATTGTCAGCAAAGAATTTGCTTTTCAGTCCTTTCTCATGCATGCTGATGGTGTTGCATAGAATTGATGCTGGTCATCAGTCCTCATTGCTTGCCTCTGTACATTACGAGTTATACTTTGAACCATCTTCAATTCACACTCCCTTCCATGGCAGATTAATAAATAACTGGTGTGAAACCTTAACAAAAACTTCTTTTAAAGTTTCATGGAGCCTTTTTCATGTTAGTGAAGCAGGGTTTCTCTTTACGAAAGTTACGCAGATTCCATCCCAGTGGCTTGTGTTTATCCACGAACTTCTATTTTAAAAAATGATTATCATTATTATTATCACCTTTGTAATCTTTGGAAGGATGGAGATTTACTTAGAAAACTGTAGTTCACAGAATCTTTTCAACAGCCCTTTTTGTTGAAGTCAGTGGCAAACTGTCAGTCTTCTGGCCTGACTTCTAGTTAAAATTGATAGGCTACATACCTTGGTCAGGATTTAATTTTCATGTATGAATTTTTCAGAAATCTTGGGTGGATTTTACATCATCATGGTGACTTACAAGAATCTTCCTTCCCTGTTCCTTGTTACATTGCTTGAACTTTTTTTGAGTTTCATATTGCTTTCTTCAAAGTAATTGGAAGTTACACACCTGCTAAGTACATCGTTCTTTTGGTGCCAGCTTTCCTGCATTTGGGTTAGTGTTAGTGAATTTCCAGGTCCATTTAATTTAAAATTAATTCCAGGTCCATGAGATTGAATGTTCGTTGTTGCAGATTTTGACTCTGTATTTTTTTTTTAAAATTGTTAATGGATGAATTTGTATTCTGTTAAATAATTAATAGATCTAAATATTGTGTCGAACTAAAAAGAATTGATAGAACTCCAGGAAGTCTTGGAAAGTGAACTTGGGAATTTTAGGTGGGTTGGAGATGCCAGGTTTGGCCTCTGGGTTGTCTGTTACAAATGAAATGCAATTACTGCAAGCTCCTATATAGGATTTTAATCTTGTTTCTTTCTTGCATTTATGACAAATAAATGAACTTAAGACTGACCTCTGATGTACCTGGCTGTGATATTCAGTCTTTAGTCACTGAAGCAAGTTGAGAGATCCAAAGAGGTTTCTTCTTACTCAGCTGCTTAACGTTTGCAAATCATTAATCATTAATTGTGCAAATCTGTGCATCAACCTGGTTGCTACAGTCATAGTTGGATGGTGAAAAAAGCATTTCCAGGGGGGAGAATATTTCAAGGTTTGCATTTAGGTGAGCCATACTGTAGAGCCACACTTTTTCCTACTATAGGTAGCAGCTTGGGTGTAGACACTGACAAAATGGGTAGTATGATGCATACATCAAATGTTTCGATCCTTCTTGAGAGGTGTATAAGTTAACTACATAAGATGTGTTCAGAATCAAACAGTAATGGAGAATTGAGTAGCAAAAGAATGGAGGCATTGATAGGTTTCAAGCTGAAAATTGGTAGATCTTGAGCTGAAGTATTCCAGTGAGATACGCAGTTGGCCTACTACAGGCACCCATATGGAAATGTAGTTTATCAACAGTACTATATTTTTGTATTTTGTCTATTCATGTTTTGGTTTGGTTTTTTTAAAGTTATGTTTTTCTTTTAGGTTGTAAATTTTTTCTAGGGGAATGTCCACATTGCCTGTGTACTAATTTCATTCTTGTTCCAACAAAATATTAAGGAGTTAGTTAATGTAAAAAAAGTTAAATTTTATGTGTACAAGTAGTGTGAGAGCTTCTAAATCAATGCAGATGATGTGATAGATGATAACTTCAGTTTTTCAGACTTAAGATTCAGAAAACCATAAATTTTGGCACTTTTTTCCTTTGCTAGAAGACATCTAGTATTGGGAAACTCTAGAGAAATGCTATTGACAACTTCAAATTCACAGTTTTATTTTGTATCTTCATGCAACTCAAAACAATGCTTAACTTGCGAGTAGTAATTCTTAGGTTGTCCTAACAACCTACAAAACCCATTAATGCTCATCTTGAATTTCAGATGTTACTTTAAATGTTGGTGGTAGGAGTAGATCTTGCTAGTTTTGTTTTATATATTAATACACAGAATGTTATCTGCAAGCTAAACTGAAAAATACTCTTCCTTCACTTGCCAGATACTAGTACTCTGGAGTTGGATTGGATCTCAACAATTTCTAAAAGCAAGAAGTTGTTCTCAATTGATTCAATTAGCTGAGAGAATATTTTAATTTTTAAGTCATTAAAAAGAACGGTTTATCAGTTATTGCTTACAATATACTGCTTGTCATGTCATACACCTCAGCTGTATCATTAAGCCAATATAAAATTATTTTTGTTTTGGAAGAACTTTCTGTTTAAAAGGCATCTTTGTTCCTTCCCATCTTCTGAAAAGCTTAGTATTGTTGAAATATTAAATGCAGACTGCCTTGGAGATGTCACTGTTTGTGATTTCTGTGATATATTTATGAAGCTCTTGATTAGAATTGAGGAGCAAGTTCTAATAAGGTTGTAGGTGCTTTTCTGCTTCTGCTTGAGAGAAGTCTCAAAAAATTATAGTTAGGTACATCTAAGTGATTTCCAGGCAAGCTTTAGAGTGATTGAGATCACATCTGTGCTGGAAGTGAGAAGCATTGTTTTGAGTTGGACAGGAGTGACCTGATAAGTTGTAAAGGCTAAATTACTAAGCTTTGGGACATATTATGTATATGGGAATATTATATATATTTAAAAAAAACCCTATAAATATATTTATTAAACCAGTATTCATTCATTGTGAGTTTCTCTTTCTTTAGGCGGGTAAGCACCAGGAATATGAACAGAAACTACTGCAAGAATTATACAAACTAAACCCCAACTTTCTCCAATTATCTACGGGTACAGTTGACAAGAACAAGAACAAAGTGACAGCACTGCAGAGGTATGATGTGTAAGTACTGATGCTGGACTGCCTGGTCACTCTGGTTATTCCAAAGAAAACTTTTATTCCTGTTTGATCCCCCAAATTTCCTACTGTTTTTAGTATCAATTATATAATAAAATCTGATTGGTTTTCTCTGTGGTGACACGTGTTGTTTAGGAGTGATATTCTCCAACTTAGTGTTCTCTCTGGTGCTAATTCACACTCTTCACCCTTGCCCTCCCCTGTACCAGGCAGGAGAGGAGAATTGGAGGCACAGAAGGTAAAGATCAGAACAATTTACTGGAAACAGCAGTGAGATAAGAAAATAAACAGTAACAGCAACAATATAAATGACAGAGGGTATAAGGGAGTCAAATGATGGACAAGTGATTGCACACCTCACAAGAAGCCCCCAGCAGTACTGACCACTTCTACTGCTAGGCTATGCTGACCCATAAGAGAGCCCTTCCCCAGTCCCCAGAAAATAACTTAAAGGTAGTCTAAAATTGATTCCTCCCTTGTTCGAGGCATGCCCCTTCCTGGCTACTGCAGAAATGAACCCTGTCCTGGCTGAAGGCAGGGCACATGCACCTCTTTGATCTAAAACAGGGTGTGTGTCTTAGGAAAGAAATGTGTTTCTGCATTTGGATCAGTAGTTCAGAACAAGGTATTCTGAAAGAAGACCTAGTATTTTATATTTGCAAACCCAAATTTATTTGTTAAAAACCAGATGTCTACTTTCTTGGTATGGTGTCATTATGAATGTAGTCTGTACTTTTGTAACTGAGATACCTTATAACCTTAATATGTTTTCTTACATCATGATTTATAGTGCAGTCCATATATTTTTTTACTATGATGTAATTGCAGGTATCACTTAAGGCTTGCTAAAATAGCATTCTGTTGAAGTAGTTTGTTCAATAAGTTGTGAAAAGATTTCTGTCCATAGGAGTATATAGTCACACAAAGATAAATGGAAGTCTGAGGTTACCTGTCCTTCATTATTCATTCAAATGCCATATTTAAGATAAAGAAATAATAACTGTTGACAATTTCTTCTACTCCTTTTTGTAGGAGTTTGTTAAAGGAGATGGGCAGAGCAGAATGTGAAAGCTAGATTCCACTTCATATGTACCTTGGCCTTGTATTCAGGGTTTGTGTTGTGTGCCAGTTCATGCGCTACTGAATTTTTCAGTCAATAATGGCAAGCATCAGTTCACAGCTGTCTAAGTAAGAAAGTGGGTACTGTATCTAAAAGACTATCAATGGGTCTTGAATGAGCAGAATACAATTCTGATAACTGGTTTTCCAGCTGGTGTTCTGGGACTGTTTTCTTTAATTCCTGGAGGCAGTTTCATGTGCACTTTGACTGCAAGTGGTCCAGGCTTCCAGTGGGATCTTTTTTCTTATGATCAGGGCTGCTTCTTATATCTCAGGCACTGGTTCAATATTGAGTTCAAAGGTAAAGTGCAGCAAACAAAACAAATACACCACTTCTTGAATTTGGGTATTGGTTATATTATTTCTGAAATCTGAGATAATTTTAGTTTGAAACCTAATTAGATCCCAGCAAAACAAATTATACCAGTGTGGGAAGAATGCGCTACCTGAAACTGCAGCAAACTTTTAAGCCTTTAGGAAGCAATTAGGAGTTGGAGCTTGGCCAGTCTGTGGTGCTAACACTTAGCGCTTATGGAAAAAATGGCATTACTCTTAAGGCAGCAAGTGGTAATTTCTGGAGGTAATTTCTCTTGTCAGTTTAACAGCATAATCACAGCTCGGACTCTTTCTTTGCTGATGTCTAGGTACCACCTTTAGGGTTGCAAAGTGAATTTCTTGCAGCTGGGATTTTGACATGTTTCGTCAAGACCCATCTCATCAGTACAAAGTGTAGCTTTTGCAGTGGTGAATGCGCATTGGCCTTTTACAGTTTCTACCCAATTTGGGTTCTTTTAGGATTTTTTTGGTAGGATTCATTGATATTCATATTTCTAGCAGTTTGTCACAGCCTCTGACAACTGTGAAGCGGTTCTTGTGTTTTGAGGTTGCAGAATTTCTGTTTCATGATGGAATGGAACAGAAGTTGAGTTCTAAGTAGTAGATGCTGAATTATAAATACGTAGTAGTAGAAAACAGTTTGTTAAACTCTGATAAGTGTTTTTCTACAATAGTTTTAATTTGAAAAGTCCTATTTGCAGACCTTTTCTTCCTGCTGAAGACAACTGTTAAAATCCCCTAGGGCCAGCCACACTGTGTGCTCGTCTCTTGGTATGTTACTTGATAGTTGTGGTGCCTGTGTTCTCTTAAAATTGGAGATATATTCCACGTTTAAAACAGATCAAGTTTTTTTTATTGATGACATTTTTCTGAAGAACTGAAATGAATTTTTTCTTATGCGCCAAGAAGAACCAATTATTAAGCATGTGCTGATATTTTAGAGAACAGCCCTTCAGAGACATGCAGCCTAAACTTAATTTTAAAAAAAAAAAACAAAACCAACACACAAAACTCTCCACCTCAAAACATAAACCAATATGTTTCTCTTTCTGTTTCTTCTTGGCTGCAAAACTGACTTCTAAGTGGCATTTTAAAGTTAGTTTTAGTGTAGAGATGGCTTTGTGGTGTAGTGAACATAAGTTTGGATATTTAAAATACATCTGTTAATGGATTGACAATTTTGATATATTTGAATTTCAGTTCATTTTTGTACAAGTGAGACTAGTAAATGGCAGATATTCTGCTGCTGCTGCTGTCTCTTCATTCCACGATGCTGATATCAACTTATTAGCTCTAACTTAGTCCAAATGTATGCAAAGCCAAGATGAGATCTGTAAATCAGGTCAAGGTACTCCATCTGTGCACATATTGTATAGGTAGTTGGGAAAAATGGATACAGAATAGCAAATCTTAAAATACTGAGATTTGAGGGGAGCTACTATTACTAATTTTATCTGAATAGAAGTAGGAGACATTTGTGTTGCTGTAAGCAGTTACTGAAACTTCCAGATTCTAACTGTGAAATTAGTAAATTGACCTCAAGATGTAGCGTAAATGTTGGACCATGTAATAGCAATGTACTAATGTAAGGAAGGACATATATGTTAAAAATTTTTTTTTTGGTGAAAGCTGCTTCCTTGTGAAGGACTTGGACACTAAAACCAGCTCCTAATAGAAGCAAATGAAAAGCTAATGCAGAAGAACTTAAGAACACAAAAGCAGATCTTATTATAAAAAAAGATTGCACAGTTAGCAGACAACACCGTGTTTGAATCCATTATAGATAGTTTATAGACTATTTCCATTTTGCTTAAATTTTACAGAATGTAACTATTTACAGCAAAAACTTGGGCTTTGAGTCATCTCCTGAACTTTTTTTCAGTTCTAATAAGCACTCTGAAATGAAATTTATTATTACTTTATAAAAGGGAAGTAATTATGGCTTTAAACTAGAAATGAAGGGAGCAGTAACTTGAACAGTGTGTTTGTTTGGCTGGTTTCATGGTTTGTTAGTAAAGCTGTGGACTCCTGTGTAGGTGTAAAACATAAAACTTCATTTTTTGTGGCCAGGCTTGATAGGACCTGGAATATAAAACATATGTTAAAAAAAAGTGACTTAGCTCATGACTTAGAGAACTTAAAAACAGTTATGGGCTAAAGCAAGTAATTCTAAATGAGGTATGCAGAGGTCTGGACACTTGAACTATTGATGGCATTTTTCATTTTTATTTACATTTTTTTTTTCCTCTCCCTCAAACAAGCAAGATTGGACTTTAGGATTGGCAAAGCAGCTATCTACTCAGGAAAGAAAACAGAATTCCCCTCTGGTTTTCTCTCTGTCCTACCTATCCCACTAATTATTTTTTTAAGTCATCGTCATTTAAAATCTGAGAAATAATATCCAGATAAATCTATTCTTATGGATTTTCTGGCACAAGGATTTAGTTCCCCAGTGTTTACAATTTTTAAGACACTTTCTTCATAACTTGAACTCTTCTATTTTTTTTTTTTTTTATTTTACTCTTGCCTTTTTCCAGACCCAACAGTAATAACAAAGATGCCTGGCCATCATTACAGAGTTCAAGTAAATCAGCCAACGGTTTAACAATGGAACACAGGAAAACGCCTCCTATATTAGAAAATGGCACAGACCCAGAACACATGACTCCAGATGGTGCAGACTCAGATTTCGGGTAATTGTGCTGCCTTTTATACTTCAGATAGCTTGCTTTCTCTCTCACTGATTTGTGTGGAGGGAATGATTCTTCAGTCTCTCTGGTTGGAGAGCTGGATACAAACGAAAAGCTGGGCTTAGTGTAGCCCATGTTAAAAAGACTGATTGGCAGACCGTGCAGGAGAACCCTAATGTGAAGTTAGTAAGTGCCAGTACAGGTAATGGCTGAGGGGAACAGAATAACCAGCAGATCAACAGCTTGTACAGCTGCACAGTCCCAGTCAGAGCTGAGCCCTTCATTTTTTTCTATACGGAAGCTTCCACAAAAGTAACACACTATTTGCTGTACATCAGGAGCCTGTCACTTGGAAAAGCTTCAATAGAGGGAAGTTAAATGTTAGGGCTAAAATAGCTGTCATTTCCTTCCAGTGATGTATTCCAAAAGCACAACACAGAGGAAAGGGTTCCCCAATTACCACGCAGAGGGACAACAGGGCAGCAGATTCAACTGAGGCTTCATTGTGTAGAGGAAGTAATTCATCTGCCTACAATAATCTCTTATTGCCAGCCAACATTTTTTTTTATGCCCTTCTTGAATAGGACTGGTGTTCTCTTCCACCTTACGCATCACTTGCAGTTATAATCTTAGTCTGTAGTTATACTGCTTTGTTCTTTATAGACTCCTTTAGGTAATAAACGTTAGGCTCATTCAGAGGTTGGATGGCAAAAAAGTGAGGTCAACCATAATGTTTCAAGCAGTGGTGCTGCTGATTAGGTAGACATAAAATTTTAATTTTAAATCAATATTGAACCAATGCATTAAAATGGAGTGTTGTTGAAAGTGGTACTTTCTTGTTAGGCTAAATAGCAGTCTCCTCCTCAGCATTGAGGAGCAATCAGAGAGGCTGAATTGCATCTCAGTAGTGATGTGCAGTTCTTTTATTTTCTGGAAAAGAATGTATTTAATGTAAATACTGTAGTTGGGCCTTGTTCATTCCTGAGGGATGGAAGTCTTGCAGATAAAGGCTCCTTAGGCAGGTTCAAGTATAACAAATATTTTCATCCTTTAGATTGTCAGTAAAAATTGTCTTATTCATAGCTTTTTAAACTGCAGTATTGTGACTGTTAGCTCTATAGGAAAAGAATTTTACTGGAACATCAACTCTTCAATCAGAATTGATTGTGTTATGAAGAGTCTACAGCAAATTTCTGTGCTATAGGTATTTAGAAATTACTAACTTAAAGCAGTATGTTTCAAATGGAAGAGCTTTATTCATGCTGTTGGATCACTAAGTAGAGAGTATTTGTAAATCTTCACTGGAGTAACACAGTGATTTTTCTTTTATAGTCATAAATATTTCAGCTTAATTCATCTGTTTGAGATACTTAATAATAATTTATATGTTTGAGCTACTGACTCAGTCAGTGCTCTTTTTTTCACAAAAAAGGTGTATTGATGATTACTCTTAGACAGTTCCTTTTAGAAAGGAGAAGTAATTCTGCTTTGCTTCGATTAGTCATTTTGGGCTGAGGGGAAAAATAACAAGTGGAAGAAATCTTTTGAGTTGTTGACCTTACTATATGGCTGTATGCAGTAATTAAACTTTGCAGCAGCAAGGGCTGTTTGAAAGCAAGGTGTATCTAAAATCTGAAGTCTGCACCCAGTTAAAAGAAATTGCTACGTATTTTTTTTAACATCATGACTGTAATTTGACTTGTATCACATTGTGGCCTCTTAGTGCAACTGAAATTCATGTTTCTACTTCTGATGCTTGTTTGTAGAATCTGTGTATTGGCCTGCGCAGCCTGATGGTTGTGCATCTCATGAGTAGATGAAAATGAGAGTGCTTTGAAGTTGCAAAGCAAAGATTTTCGTGTGAAATTCAATATTACCGTTTTGTTAGTGCAGTATTTAGCGTGATTGAGGCAAGTCACAGATGCCCATAAAGAATCTTGAATCCTGAGATGTGCCATTTCAACCAAATGACAATAATTTGCAGTGAATAGTTTATGAGGTGGTTTTCTCTTCTATCTTATATTATCCTTATTTTTGGCCGTTTCTTATGCGATGTTTTTCTCCCCTTCTGTTATATGAAACCTCAATTTTTTTAACTTGGGACTAATGTCTGCTAGTTAAAATCTTAGACTGGTGGGAAGCTTAGCTTGCCACCAAGACTAAATTGTTAATTTAATGTTTTATCTCTCCCAGATTTATCTAACATTTGTATGGAAATTGAAAAGTTGTGTGTTTGGAAAATAGGTATTTTCAAGTTTGTTTACAGTAGTATCACAGATTGAACTGACTGTTACAAAATACTGTCGTAGTATAGAGTTCTAGGATTTTGTATGGCATAGAGTTGCTAAGAACACGTTCAAAACTTTTCTTTTGTTCCTTCAGGCAGTCAGCATGCAGAATGGAGAGTGGTAAAAAAGTATTACAGTATATGACAAGTGATTGGAATGCTTATGATTACAAAAGCAGTCTCATAAAAAATAAGTGGACTTTTCTCCTTAATTCCTACTTCTTAATTTTTGTCTTTAAGGCTTTTCTTCCACTACAAAAGCAAATGTTGATGTTTCATGTTAAATACTTAAGTCTCTTACTGTTTTTTTCCCTCCCATTTTTGCAGCCCTATCGATAAACCTTCAGATTCCCTCAGTATAGGAAATGGTGACAGCTCTCAGCAGGTAAGACTCAAAGAGAAGTGCTCGGAAAGTAACAAGTGGGTTTGAGGACTTAATGCAACTTGCAGTTGGAGAAGCAAGTATTTTCTGAAGTGTATCCATAATTGGGCATTGGAATAGGCTGTCCTAGGAGGTGGTGGAGTCTCCATTTCTGGAGTTAAGAAAAGACTGGTTGTGGCACTTAGTGCCGTAGTCTAGTTGACAAAGTGGTGTTTAGTCATAGGTTGGAGTCAATTATTTCAAAGATCTTTTTCCACTCTAGTTGATTCTGTGACAATTTTTAAATTTAAAAATGCTATTGCTAAGTTGATTTTTGTTTTCACCTTGTGCTGAGCTATATATTAACAAACTTAATTGTGGCCAGCAGTTTTGAGGTAACTTTTCACTTCAGTTAGTGAAGAATATTTTATATATAAACTCCTGTCCTAATTTTTCTTTCTTTCTTGCTTATAGATAACAAACAGTGACACACCTTCACCACCACCTGGTTTAACAAAACCCAATCCAGTTATACCCATCAGTTCATCTAATCACAGTGCACGGTCTCCTTTTGAAGGGGCTGTAACAGAATCACAGTCACTCTTCTCTGACAACTTCCGGCACCCTAACCCCATCCCTAGTGGGCTTCCTCCATTCCCCAGCTCTCCACAGACTTCAAGTGACTGGCCCACAGCACCAGAACCACAGAGCCTCTTCACATCAGGTACACCCATAGCTGGGGTATTGCTTGCTTTTACAGTTGCTTAAAGCTTGTACAGAGTTGTATGGAACCTAAAACTCTGGGACTTGTTTCATACTGTGTTTCCCCCCTCTTACAAATGGTTAAAATTTGTCACTTAACTGCAGATGAATTGCTCTGACCTAAGGGTTTCTTCCTAAAGAAACTTAGAAGAGGTTTCGAGCTGCATGGCTAAATTATCAGAGTGCTTATTTTAGTTTTTCTTAGCAACATGCATAGGATCTGACATGTATGCTTTAATATTTAGTATTACAGGTTTTTATTGAGAGTGGGGAAAATACATGATATCAGTGTACATTGGTCTGTAATTCCAATAACAGAAGCTGTTCTGTAGATTTCAGAATTGTCTTGGTATCCTGCATAGTTTCTGAAGGTGTCTAATCTTTCTCTTTCTGAGCTGAGGTTCTATAAATTCAGACAAGTTATGTTTCTTTTCATCAACTGAAAGCTACCTGTGTTTTTCAGGTACTCCCCTATGAAATACCTTGTCATATGCACGAAACATCATTTTAGTTGTAATTATATAGTCTTGGGAACAGTTAGCAGTATTTAAGAGCTCACAAATTAGAAGTCTGAGGGTATTGTTAGAAAGCTAAATAAAACAATATCAGTAAAAAATTGAATGTAAATAATATGATATAGTTGGTTTACTTAGTGATTAGTCATATTTTTGATATTTGTCTTCCTCCTGGATATCATAATTCTGTGTGCAAACAACTATTATTGCCAAGGAAATTCCTTTCTGCTGAGGTACTTGATGCACTCATTTTGTGAGGATTAAGTAGCAGTGAGAGACACTTTCCAAGTAGTAGAGATCATGATTAATATCAAGTGGATGATGTTTAAATAAGAATGCAAAGGACAAGTTCTTGTAGTCTAGAAACTCTATCATCTTGGATTTTAGAGTGAGAACAGAAGCATAAATTTCTCCTCTAAAAGGATACTGAATCTTCTTAAAGCGGCAGACCAGGTCCCTGCCAGCAGAGGGAGTTAATGTTGTGAGTGATGCTACCCTGTACTTAGCAGCTTGCTTGACCACAATTTTGAAGAAAATTAATGTGAAGGTAGACCAGCATTCACTGAACCTGAATAATGAACTTAACACAATCATGAAAAGAAGTAGTAACTGAAAATGAAAACAAATTCTGATAAGTTATTTTGCAACACAGCCTCAAAATATTTAACAATATCTTGTAATGCAGTTCCCTTTTTTTTATCATTGTGTCTCCTCAAGAATTTAGCTTGTTTCTCTTCATAATGGTAAACAGTAGGGGATTTTTTTGTGGATTTATTTTTTATGGATTTTGAACTACTGCTCTGCGGTTCTTTCTTCTGAGAGGGAACATCCAGCTTATCTTTTTTGCACAGCATTAATAGTGAAAGCAAAATATTGAACTGAGTAACAACCTTATTTAAACTCTGCTTGTTCATATTTCCATGCAGTAATATGGGATAAAGAAGGTTCTAAGCAAGTGGTCATTGGTATCTTTCTACTTGGGACTATTCCTGAAAATACTTCCTGGATAAGGCTTTTCTGTATTTCAAGAACAGGATAACTGTGCAGTACAAATGCTATTTGCTACTCCTAGCACTTCACCTTTAGTAGAAGTCTGATAGTTTGATCTAAAAATGGCATTCTACGCTGATGAGTAAGGTGTCTTTGGGGAACGTATAAAGTAGTATTATATGAAAGATAAAAGACCACAGTCAGATACACAGGCTGAAGTTTTTATATGGAAAAATTATTTCTAATTCTTGTTCTAAATCCTGTTCCTTTTTTCTCCAACAGAAACTATACCAGTATCCTCCTCCACAGACTGGCAAGCAGCTTTTGGGTTTGGTTCCTCCAAACAGCAAGAGGACGACTTAGGGTTTGATCCCTTTGACATCACCCGCAAAGCCTTAGCAGACCTGATTGAGAAGGAACTGTCAGTCCAAGACCAACCTTCCCTTTCGCCCACATCTCTTCAGAACCCTACCCCACACACTACAACTGCCAAAGGGCCAGGTTCTGGATTCCTGCATCCTGCTGCACCCACAAATGCCAACTCTCTCAGTAGCACCTTTCCAGTCATGCCACAGAGATTTCCACAGTTTCAACAGCATCGAGCAGTTTACAACTCCTTCAGTTTTCCAGGCCAAGCAGCTCGCTATCCTTGGATGGCCTTCCCACGCAATAGCATCATGCACTTGAACCACACAGCAAATCCCACCTCAAATAGTAATTTCTTGGACTTGAATCTTCCACCACAACACAGCACAGGTCTGGGAGGGATCCCTATATCAGGTAGGTGAATAGGGACAGTGGTGAATATGACTTAATTCATGCTCTCAGCTTCTCTGAGTCAGAACAGGAAAAGGAAATAGACAGCAACAAGCAGTAGACTCTTATCTCTTGACTGTCATACTAGGTTATGAACAGAGGGAGGAATATTTATTTTAAATAGGTCCTTTGTATCAAGAAAAACCAAACAACTTGATATTTAGCCTTGTAAATATTGAGCTTTATAAGGAAGGTGGAGTATTATGTGCCCGCTTAATTTTGTGCCAAAGCAGATTGGTATTTTGGTCCTTCAGTCTTGCCAGACTTGACTTTATTTAAGAATAGGCCCTGGAAGTGCATTGTGACTTTCATGTTGGCATGCAGGTGTTGACCAGAGTTTTTAAAGTTGTGCAAAAAATTGTTATGATGGTAATTTGTGGCAGACATCTTGTCTGGGTCGTTCCCTCTTGCTCATAACCAAATGGCTGCATAATAAAACATTCAGTGCTGTTCATTTCTGTATTTCAGATGGCCTTAATATTATGCTAATCTTCACTGAATGGATGCTTGCAATGTGTGTAAGAGGATTCATCCTGATTCTGAGGGTTGTGATGTTGGAGAAAAGTAAATGTGCAGTCAGGCCAGTTTAGGCTGCCCTGAGTGGATTAATAGGCTCTTGCATCAAACATTACAACTAAGGAGCTAATTGTAACAATAATTGTCTTGATTAAAATTCACTTCTGGGGTTTGAAGTCCTTCCATACTTCCAATTTAGCTTGTCCCAAACAGATTCTCTTCTTGTAACAGGGGAAAAATTTGTATTACACAAATAATGAACTGCAGGTAGAAAGTCTTTGTTAGCTCTTTATGCCTTGAGGTGGAGAAAACTGCTCCTTGAGATGTCGCCAGCATTATTGCTTTTCATTGGTTTTAGAAGTACTAGCTTTACTTTACTATAAAGTGACCTAAGAAAAGTTAGTAGTTTTTTGATGTTCTAGTACAAGAAGTAATTTTTGCTGTTACTTTGCTGTACTTCGTCCTCTTCGAAGGCTTGCTGTAGCTACTGTACTGCTCTAGGGTCTTTAGGCTGATTCAGGTATAAACGTGGTCCATACTACAAATGCAGGTAGTTCAAAACTCTTTATGCTGGCAATGGCAGAGTTTTAAGCCTAAAATGACTGATACCGGTTGCACAAAAACAAAAAGTTGTTTTTGGCATTGAGTAGCAAAGTACAGCATCCACAACTGCATTGTTGTTCCCTTTCCCCTAAACTGCATAGAACTTTCAGAAAAACAACAGGACATCACTTTTCAACTCTACCACTCAATTGTAAAAACTTCTACTTTGAGGGGTCAGTAACAAGACTATCTTATGTCCTGGGGGACCAGAAAAATCCTTCAGTGTAAAAAAGATGTGCTCATAGTACAGGTTGATTCTAGGTTCGCAAAAGTATTGCATTATTTTAATTCTAGTTAGCAGTTTGAAAGTGGTACTTGGTGTTTGTATAAGACTTGTAGATCTCTTTTTCAACTTCTGAAGAGCAGGTTGTGTGGTACTGGTTGATGCACAGCCCAGGCCATGTACTTCCCCCATGTGTTTTAAGGTAACAGAATTGATATTTAAGTATGTCCTTTTTTTGTATGCAACTGCTACAACCAACTAATCTAAAAATATTTTTTGCAAATACCATGCTAAAACCAAAATAAACATATGTTGTAGTAACCATGAAAGGTTCCTTTGCGTTGGTTTTCATCTCCTGTTATAGAACACACTGTTAGTTGACTGACTGACAATTGCATAGCAGTTGCTGCAGTGCAAACGCTTCTCAGCTGATGTATGTCAGCTTTGATAGATCTTGAGAAAAGAATAACTTGCACAAGGCTAGATTACTCCTTTTTCTTTTCCTGCTGCCAGAAATCAGCTGAAGTCTCAGTAATGGTTTAGTTTGATGGGTTATGGGTTTGTATTATTTATATTTTAGTGCTCTAACTGCTTTAGAAGTACAAATAATTTTAAAGTCAGGAGGTGATCTCATAGCTCTTTGCTTTTGTGCTGACTTAATAGTTTCAAATTTATTGATTTTTTTTTTTAAATCTGCATCTAGAATACAGGTCTCTCAATCCCTTTTATATTCTGTTTGAAAATATAATTCCTGTTCTTTGATTTTAATCTATCAGTAGCAAGTATTCAAATACAGAATTTGTTTCCTCATGTAATTTGCAGCTCCATCTACGTGGGGTTAGGGAAAGCAAGTGGTGTCCAAGTACAGAGAACTCACAGTATTTATTTACAGTAGTTTATAACATACCCTAACTGACCTGTTAGAAAGGCAGTACATGGCATAACAGCTGTTTAGTAGTATGGATCAGTTAGTTGTAGGACACCTGAAGCTCCATTTTCTTGGCTCTCTTGTTAGTCCATATTAGAGTGTTTTATTAAATGTTACCAACTTGTCTGGTTTGGATGTAACAGGAAAAGAAACCAAGTTCAGGTGAAACTTCCCATTCCGCCTTGTAGCAGAGACCCTCTACTGCTGTAAAAGCCTCATGTTTCTTAAGGTCTTTGATCACAGCTTTTTACAGGATGATAAATTCCTAAAGTAGGTAATACTGGACCAGTTACTAGTAAAAAACAAAAGCAGGACAGGCACATTAATCTATGTCTGCCTGCTCTATTTAATCAACCCTTTTGAAGCTTTTTATATTCTGTCAAAACAAGCAGATCTAGAAACTTCTATGAATTCCCATGTTAGGATAGTATTTTTTAGGCTTTCTAAATTCAAGTTGGTTTCACTAGGTGTATTTGTAGTATGGAAGCTTGTATTAAAAAAATGCTATCTTTTATACTGCTGCTATTTCAACTTTAGGCATTATTATTCATGTGAATTTGAAACGCTTGTGTGTGACATGTTAAATGTAATTTGCTGAAACTGCCTTTTGTTTATTTGAGAATCAGAGCTGTGCTGTATTCATAAGCTCACAGCTTTATGCAAGGCTGTTCTGTGATGTGTACCCAATTTAAATGGAGGAACACAGGCACTACCTACTTTTATTTTTTAAAAAATAATTTCTGTGTGTAATATGGTTGCTTATTTCTCAGAGGAAGTAGTATTTATTAACTAATTCGGTGGTTGCCAGTGAAATGACACAATGACACAGGATTGACTTCATGCATTTATTATCCACGTGTTCGAAATGTGTCAAACTCATCAGGCGTACATATGTCCCTATATTTATATATAAAACCTATATTTAAATGAACTTCTTGATTGATTAATTCCCAAAGTAACTTTTTTTTTCCTTCCTCCACTATATCACTTTTCAAACTGTAGCAGATGTTTCATGTTGGCTTTTTCAGGGACAATTTAAGCTTATTGCTGCTCTCTGGAGTGGGATCAGTTAGACAGTTTACTGTGAAATTATAAATTATATATATATATATATATATATGTAAAAAGGAGAAAAGTTCAGTGACTTCAGGGACAGCGTGATTGTTGCTATAAGCAATCTTATCCTAGCTTGTATGCAAGCTATCTTAAGAATATTGGCCAGCAGCTATGCTTTGTTCTGCAGATAATGCCAAGGGAAAGATTGATTTACTGACAGCAGTGTGGGTGGGTGTTTGCCTTTATTTTACAATAGGTTAACAGGAAACACTTTGTAATTTGATAGCTAGTACATTATCATCTTTGCTACCCTACTGCCTGGTGGTATGTTCAAAAATAATAGGTATAGTGTGGGCTCATAAAATAAGGTAGGATTCAGATTAACAGTCTGTTTTGAGACAGATGCTTACAAAAGGAGATTTGAAAGTAGAAATACATAGTTTTATTGTTTTAATTTACTGAGTGGTTGGTAGTCACTGATTTTGTTACATAGAAGTACAGTAACAAACTCACAGAGCTAAAAGTATTAGGAAAAAGTTGAAAATGGTTAGTCTACTTTCTCCATCAGTTCTGTGCAAGATGAAGTATTTCACATTTTGAAACACTGGCTATTATTTCATTTATTAATTTAATAATTACCCTGAATGTAAAACTTAATTGTAAGCGCTCTGTAGTCCTTAATAATGAGGTAGTTTGAACTCTTCCACAACTATTCCTACACAATAATATGTGTATATTCTTCCCAAAAAAATAATTGCAACCCCTGAGTTAGAAAGGACGGACAAGGATCATCAAGTCCAATTTCTGACTCTGCACAGAGCAGCCTAAAAATTAGATCACATGTCTCAAAGCATTGTCCAAATGCTTGCTGAACAGAGTCAATTTATATATATCGTATACATATATTAAAAATCTAAATAGTGGAAAGACTCAAGTGGACATAGACAGATATGAAGCATAAAGAATTAAACCCTATTTAGGATGGGGAAAAATGTTTGTTTCATTGTGTTTGAAGATAACGGTTGTAAAGTTCATCAAGATATTTTAACAGTGCAGCTGACTGATACAGAAGCTGTCGTAGGTTTCTGTGAGCTGTTCCTGATATTTCAGAACATGGAGGTTGAATGTAATAAGTATGTGTAATAGAATATAATGAAGAATCAAAATTTCATTTTCGTTCTCTTAAGACCTTTTAGATTTGATGTTGTGGCTTACATCTGTTGAATATGTGCTTCCTTATTGGTAATATTATGTATATTTAAAGATGAGACAATAAATGGGTAGACAGCACTGTTAATTTTGGGTGTCCCCCAGCAGTGTCTGTGGTAGTGGAGTTGCATTCCTTATCCAGACACAGATTAGCATGAGTGTTCTTATGTCATGGCTGCATTTAGGTTTTTGTGTAGCAGTAGCTCATAGCAGAGAGGACAAAGCAATGACAGTTTTATTAAGAAGGTCCAACTTCTTCCCATTTATTTTAAGTACTGAGCTCTTCCATTTTGGAACAGTTTATGGTGTTGCATCTTTAGCTCTTTAAATTTTCTAACCTCTATACCCCCAGACATTGAATTTGTCTTGAACATCAAATCCTTTCTTGCCTAATGCTACCTTTTGGGCAAGATTTTAGTAACACAAGGGAAGATCCCTATCTGTTGGCTGTGGTCATATTATTTAAAGACTATCTACAGCACAAAAAAAGGATGAGACATCAGAGTAAGGGTTAACATGTTTTTCCCTTTAATACTAAGATTGCTTTTCTGACTTGCTGTTTTCCTATAACATAATTGCATTTCCATTTGAGACATTTTTTATTTCATCTTTGTCTTTTTGTCTCCTCTCCCTGGGTTTTTCTATCTCCTGAAAACAAACAAACACATACCCCATGCCTTGTTTTATACAATCTTGTAAGAAAACAGAGAATATGTGTCCTAGCAGCTGACATTTTGCTGTGGTCTCAGGATAATAATTTGATACGGGTTTTTGGGTGTGTTCTGCTACTGTGCCTTTTTAAAAGAGGGTTTGGGCCGTATGATATAGCTGTTGATGTCAGCATGCTGTAAAAATTCTCCCAAGTGCTGTGTAAAAAGACTTTCAATCCCATACTCTAGCAACAAGCATGTGACTTAAACAGTGTTACCTCACATCCCTTTATTTGGATGCCACAGTCGAACATTTTTCTCTACTTCTCCTCTTGACCTGACAGTACATGAGAGTTTTAATGCCTGTTTTAAGTGTTGGTTTCCTTACTCTTAACAGTAAGAGAGGCATTAGTCAATTAATTTTCTGTCCTAATCTTTTAAAAAGACCACTTGCTCAGGTGGTCTTCCTTGATGCTTGGCTTTCCAACAACAGCTGGGCAGAAAGCATGGCAGCTGTTTGTCATCTTTTCTGTGCCCACAGTTAGATCTATGCCTGCCTGAAGTCTTTCTGTGATAAGGGATAAATATTGAAAATAGGAAATCTGGTGAACATCTTGGCTGATATGACTTAATAGTTGTAGGTGCTACGTATGGCATTTCCAAAGGTTTGTATGTTTTCCGGAGTGCAGAGCTGCTGCTCTCAGGAGTGGATGTGTTGCCCTAATAACAGGGTCACTCTGGGTCAGCTGCTCAGGACACCTATCTCAGCCAACCCCATGTTTATTTCAAATGTAGTAGATTTAATGTGATTAGTCATTCCTCTGATACACTGCAGCCAAGTTGGAGGATTTTTTCCACTCTCTCCTTTGTCACATACACATTCTTCTTCCAAAATAAAATTACACATTTAAAAATAGGCATCTTGCTACCCAAAAAAGCAGGATGCCTGTCACTGTCATGCCTAATAATCTTGCAATCAAAGATTTAAAAAATAATCCTAAGAGCTTAAAACCAAGCTAGAGAGGTGAAGACATATTTATGTATCAAGCCCTGTTTGAAACAGTATCACCTGTATAATCACAGCGAAAAAAAATTCAACAGTATTTAGAAAACAGTTGCAGTATTGGCACTGAAAAGGAAGGAAGGGTGGGTGTGTGAGATGAGGTTTTGAAATAGATGGAGAAAGTAGCAGGACTTAAAGGACAGGTGTTGTGGATGAAATTCTCTCAGAGATCATGGCAAGATTACACTAAGGAAGCCAGGCCTTTGTAGTAAAAGTAGGAAGTGTATGGGAGTTAAGGGACAAGACACCAGAGCTAAGAAAAGGAATATCCACAGCGGATTTCAATCTTGACACTGAATTAATATTTTGGAAATTAATCTGAAATCCCGCTTCTATTTTTAGTTTAAACCTGGATGCATTAAAAAAACCTCACTCAGCTCCTCCAGAGAAACAGAAATGAGCAAGCCATAAATTTATTTTCAAAATGGATTAATTCCATATTGTGCTGAACACTTCTTCAGTAGTGAAACAGAAAATTAATTATGAAGAG
Source organism: Certhia americana (assembly GCA_018697195.1). Lineage (NCBI taxonomy): Eukaryota > Metazoa > Chordata > Aves > Passeriformes > Certhiidae > Certhia > Certhia americana. Next base: position 45,092,959 of record CM031879.1, read on the forward strand.
GAATAAAAGGAGAATGAATTTCAAGGTGGGGATACACACAGATACAAAGCATCTCCTGAAGAGGAAGGATGGAGAACTAAGAACCTCCGTGGAAAAAAATGGGGTGCTGTAAGCAAAAGGACTGATGAGAAGAGCAAAATGTTCAGTGGCGAAGGCTGTACTTTGTTGAGGAAACTAGGATATACAAGAATCAGTAGAAGCTATAATGGAAACAGCTGAGGGCTGTTTACAGCAGGTGTTCTTCATTTTACAATTTCAAAGCAGTTTTAAATGAGTCTACATTCTGGACTGTTAGTCTTTCAGATTTTTTGGTAATGTTCCAGAAACAGAGACAAACAGATAGGAGGCTTTTCACATCAAATTTCATGACTGACTGTGTCTGTAGTAGTGTCACCAAAGGAGCTTCAGCTACACTCAAATGTTGGCTTTTGCCTGGGTTTTAGGGATGCGTTTTTTGTTTATAGAACCTCTTTATTACTGGTTCACCAAAACTTAGAAAGTTTGTTTCCTTTCACAGGTAACTGGTAAGATCTTGGGATCTGCAATCGGTAAAGAGGCAGTTCTGCTGTCTTACATAGTTTGTTTGCTTCCTCCAGCAGGCAGGTGCTTAGCCTTGGGATGCTGTGTTCTCTGAGATGCTTTTCAGAAGTCACTTCAAAATATGCAGTAGGTCACTGGCATGAGTTAAAAGGTGCTACTGTCTTAGTGGTGTTACAAATATGGTGCTTTCCTTTTAGAGACTGGAAAATGAGTGCACTTGGCACCTCAGTGTCTAACAAAAGACTGCCTGGGCATGGGCCTGAAACTTTGACTCTTTCTAAAAAGTCCATTTAACAAGATACCAGTAATGACTAGTGCATTTCAGCAAAAAATACAAATAATTGAAAGGCTTTCTGCATAAAAAATTAAGTGCTCCAGCTTAAAAAACAACTGAGAGAGAAAACAATCTTTTTAAAAATTGTATTGGGGGAGGAACACAAATGAATCCTGAAGGAGTATCAGCAACTGAAAGAGCAGCTTTGCAAATAGTGTTTCTCTTCCCAGTACTGCCAAATCCTATTTGAAGGAAAAAAAAAGTCCTATCCCTTGCCATCTCTTGGTTTCTTTCACACAGCCTCATTTGAACTTTATCTTGTCCTCAGAGGAATTATTTTTAAAAATCTATCTATTTAAAAAACAGGTCGCTTCTATTAGAAGGTAGACAGGTCAATTTTCTTCTAGTAATCAGAATTAATTTCATGTCATGGAAGGTGAAAACTTGGCTTTCTTGCGGTTTATCTAATCTTCCCACAGAATTATTGAAATAATCTACAAATATATATCAGCCTTAATTGTTTTCAGATGTGGGAGGATTAAAAAGAGTTTATCATTTGCCAGAGTATGCTTTCATTGTGCTAATGCTGGTCTCATAGTCAGAAGTCAGAAGGTTGTTTGATTGGATTCCTGGAATTCAGAAACTCTGTAAAAAGACAGGTTCTTGCTAATTGTTACTATAGCCTTGAAAATCTATTTTTTTTAAATTTTGCTATTTCTAGTTATTGCATTGCTCATAGGGCAAATTTCAAATATTTTGTTTTTACTTATGTGTGTATCTATCTATGTACTCACAAGTACATTTGTACATGCAGGCTTGTTGTTTGAAGTCCAAGTTTGTTCTATTAACAGACAGGCTAACCTGGTGAGATTGAACCCTGATGCATGATGTGAGAGGAAGCAATGTAGGTTAAAATTAACTTTATTTCTCAAATGAATGGAATTGCATGCTTTCTGAGCATTTTAGTCAAACCATTCTGAGTGTAGGATTCAAGTATCTATTTCATTTGTTTAGTATCTTAGGTCTTTGTGTGCTTAGTTTAGATTTATGGTAATATTAAAGATTATCAGCACCAAAATGTATTTTCATATGGAGTCAGTTATAAAAAACAGTGGGAACATTTTGTAGGAAGGCAAGCATATTTTTCAAAGGAACATGAAGTCTCAATTTGAAATTTGCTTGTAGATTGAAATTGGGTCAGTGGCTGCTATAATTATGGTTTGGTCTCTTGAGCTGTGGTAAGTGTAAGTCAATCACAAGAACTCTCGAGAACTACATTTCTGAAGCCTAATAAAATTCTGACACTGTACGTGCAAATAAAGGAGTCATTTTACTGTCCCCGTACTAATGTTGTAGAAGGAATTTCCCCTGAAAACAAGTGAAATTTTCTGATTCATAACACTCAGTTACAGAAAGTTTAAGAGTTGTACTGTCAGATCATCATCAAAAGGGAAGTTCATTTAGAATATCTTATTTTCCCCCTTTAAGTGTATACTTTAGAGTTAATATATTCTACTTGATAGTTTGGCTAACTGGCAAGTTGCAGTTGGATTTATTTGACATTGAAGAATAGTGTGCTTCTGTTTACATGGCTGTCTTAAATTGAGTGGAATTACTATAACCATGGAAATCAATATGGAATAGAGCTAAAGTGTGCTTTATTTGCAGTACTTTAAAGCTGAGCGTAGACTGGTATCTCTTGTCTACCAAATCCAATTTTGTAGGTGTGTGTATGTACATAAATTGTATGTATGTGTGCATCTTTTGTTTCCCCAGCTCTTGCCTGTAAGACTTCCATTTAGAAATTCACACTGTGAAATGACACTTAGAAAACTGAGTTTTGTGAATTGTTAATTTGTTTCCCATCTATAGACAATGTTTCTGAGCCTTTTAAAGGTTCACTGCAAACAGCTTTATCTTCTGGTGCTCCCTGTCACTTGATGTCTCCCTAATATGATGAAGTGGCTACTTGTATTCCTGATGGGCAGCACTGCTGTTTAAATGTGGACAGTTTCCATTTTCTCTAATCTTCCAGTAACATTCTTAGGCCTCTGTAAATGGATGAAACTTCATTGTTTGGTTTAAGCATTGTAGGATTACTAGGAATCATAGATACAGAGTCAGTGAAGCTGAGAGAGAAATCCTTCAGGTCACAGAAGTTTAAATGAGATTTTATTCATGGTTAGAAAAAGTTCATGAGCAAACAAGCTTATTACTCATACTAAAGTGAAACAGGTATAGTTCTTATAACTGTTCTGTTGATGTTTAAGTATACAACCTTTGGATGAAAAGCTTTTGAGTTTATGTAATGTGATGGTCATAATTTCTTTTTTTATGGTAAGGACAAATTGTCCTTTCTTTCTCTGTACCCCTCAAAGGAAGTACTGGACAACTGTTTTCAAAACAAAAATGCCAATAGTGGAAATTGTGCAAACATCTTTAAAAGCACTGATAATGTGCCTCAGAACAGTATTCTGGCTTGGCCATTAATCCCCTTCACAGCTTCTCCCCAAATACACACTGCTTTGCTTGATTTGCAGAAATAGCATTAAGGCATTTCAGGTAGAGAATGAGATTAAACTACTTGACTATCTGGTAGGATGTGATTGTAGGACAATGATTTTATTTAGAGATTCATTAAATGACAAGTTTTATGCAAATTAATGTTCAGGCTTCTCAATGCATTCTTTTTCTTAAGTTAACTTCAAGTCTATTTTTATTTAGATTGGATGGACAAGTAGCATTTGTGATGAAGCTTTTTTTCCTTTTCTTTTCTTGTTCTAAGACAGTGGTTGACTTTGCAAACCTTACATCCAAGAGCTTTTATTTCCCATTGACATACCACTTCAGACACAGGAAAATTTTAGTACTAGAACTGTGGGATTTGTTCACCCCTGTAAATACAAGTCTCCACTAGACCAGACAGGAACATGAAATGTACTTTCTTTGCAGTCAATTGAGTTTTAACTTGTTTTCTTCTGTTTTCCCACTATCAGTGTGCATGGTGCATTTTAAGCCTTTTAAGACTTGCCTGTGGCAGGAGTCAGCATTTTCACTCCTCAAGAGAAGGAAACAGTGTTGTATTGGTTCTCATACCCCTAGATTGTAATGTCCAACTGAGAAGTCTGCTAATAGTCAGAAAATTACTCCTTCCAACCAGTTAACTTTAGAAGTAGGGAAAGGTATAGGAAAATGCCCTTTTTAATAGATCTGTATTAACTGAGACCTAGATTTTTCTCATTTTTAGCTATGGTCCTAGCTTCATCGTGAGGCATAGGAAGAACAGGAAGAACAAACTAGCTGACAAATGAGTCATGATTTCTGAAGAACTTACTTTCCTTCAGTTGGTAGAAGTAACTTTTGTCTCTGGGATGGATTTGCATTTTCACTTGGGTTGTTTAAAACTTGCCAGAATCCAGCAAAGACGCTTGGGGTATTTTGTGTCAGGGGACAATGTTTTTGTCCTAGCTTGCCTTGCAGCCTCACAAACATGTCTGTTTGGGAAAAACAATAAATTTTTTGTAATTCTCTCTTTGTCACTTTTATACCTAGGAGCACGAGATGTTATTCAAGTAACTTTCCTATAGCTAGCAAACAACGTCGTTTTGGTAGATACAGAATCCTTTTAGGCCTTTCATCTCTTGACTTCTGTGAATCCAAGTAGATTTGAAGACAGACATTTGAAGTTAAGAGCAGTCTTCCCCAGATGCTTATTTCCTGTTGTTTTGTGTTAAGAGAGGGTACACAGCAGTGGTGCACTATGCCTGCCTCAGACAGCAGAGTCTCCTCACCAGGATGTGCCAGCCTTTTCCATTCCGTAAGAGTCTTGTAGCTAAAGACTTGCTACCTTTCTTGACCCTTATGTGTGCTGTGTTGTCTTTTTTAAATGGAGAATAATATGACAAAAACATATTTTTTTTTCTTAGCCCATGGAGGCCTAATTCCCTCTGACATTGATTTTCCTATACTGTTCTTTCTAACATCCTGCAGGCTTTGTCTTAGTCTTCCTCAATGACGTGTTGCAGGTAGCTTGCTACACATTAATTTTCTTACACAAGAGTTTTGAGGGTGTGTTGGGGGTTAGTAAAGTTGGTGACTGAGACCCTTGCGAATCCCTAGCTCACAGGCATTGAGATGAGTATGTTTGCTCATGCACAGACCCAGTAAGCATTTTTGTGTGCTTTTTGGTTGCAGTAGAAATGAATAATTAAACAGAGCTGTGTTTGCACAAGCTTTTTGAAGCAGCAGTGAGGAAAAAAGTGGAAGCTAATGGTGTGCAATGCAGAATTTGTTGCAGTTATTTCTGTGATTATGAGCTGGCTACTTTTGTTCCAAGAAGTTAATTTAGAATTTGTCTCTAACGGGCTTGTGGATGTTTGAGAGGGTTGTGAACAAATATCTATTGAGGACATTTTCTACTAATATTTTCTAAAGTTTTCATTTAGTATTTTTAACCACAGGATTGTAGGTTTTGATGAAAAATGTACGGCACTAAATTCTTTAAAAGCATTTATTTTGTGCATTAATATTGCAAAGGAAAAAGGATCTGTGAAAGGATTTCAAGAAGTAGTTTTTGTGTTTGGTTTTGGGTTTTCCATCCCCCCCCTAGGTACACAAAGTTAATTGCTCGATACACTACTTTTTTCTGAACATTCAGCTTTAAAAAAACTGCCAGGGCAGGATTTGATTGCAATTGAGACTGCTTTCTTTATTCTCCAACATAACTTTGCAAGTTGTTGATATCCTTAATTTTCCAGGAAGACTTAAATCTCTTCTGTTGTTGATGTAGCAGTGTTGTGAAAGTATCTCTTTATAAGAATTCTGATTGAGATCCAAGTCCTTTCTTCAATCAGGATAGGCAGAGAAATTTTTAAAAAAAGGTTGTATTCTAGATATTTGTCAAAAAGACAACCATGTTCCAACATACTGGCTAACACTTCCTTTCCAATTATAACTGACCACAAGCTAATAAAGTATGACTTCCTGTATTGGATGATAAACACTGGAATGTTCATGTCTGGTTTGTCCTGCTTTGAGATACTTAAAGCAAGAGATGGATCACAGAGCCAGATAGTCTGTTCCAGATAGCATGGTGTAACTTTTGTGTTGAGGGATCATTTGCTGTAGTGCTAATAGCCACATTATTTTGTCATCCTTTATCAATATGTCTTGAAACATTCAATCAAGTAGTTGAGACTTGACTGCTTTGGTGTCCAGCTGGTTTGCTTCTTACCAAAATTTTGAGGATATTGCTGTGTCGGAAATTATTCTGAAAGGTCTTTAAAGAATTTTCACTACTGTTCTTCAACTGCAAGAGGAAATTCCACTCCCTCCAACTTCATTACCATTTCCTTCGGAAGAACATCTATAGGGCAGTGAATGAGCAAGCTATAACAAAACAAAAGACATCTGTGATTTTCCTCAGCCTTCCTGGTTTCTCACATTCCGTTTCTATTGCGAAGCCCTACCTAGCCTTTCTTCATTTTGATATACGTCAAACAAAACAACCCTTTTAAGCCTGCTGCCCATCAATAAAGCAGCCAAATTGCAGCAGAGGTATTCTCATCATTACCCTGTTAGTAATAGAGGGAGAGCCACTGTGTCCTTGATTATTTGAGTCTCTGAATCAAAATGGGAAAATACGTATTGGGGGAGGAGTTATATCTTTCTCCCATTCCCTTATACTTTATTTAAAACCTGCCAGCCCCTCTGAGTAATTCATCAGTCATGGAAACATTGACCCTAGCTTTTGGACAGGGAAAATATTAAATGCTTAGCTTAAAAAGTAAAAGCAAAATCCCATAGCCCACCAAAGAAGGACATCTGTTTCTAACTTCAGCTTTTTATTTTTTTATCTTTCATTTTTTTTGTTGGTAAATCTCCCAGACAACAGCAGTTCTGTAGAGAGTTTAAATATGAAGGAATGGCAGGACGGGCTAAGGGCACTTCTACCGAACATTAACATCAACTTTGGTGGACTGCCCAATGCTTCTTCCCCCTCCAACGCCAACCACAGTGTACCAACGTCCAACACTGCCACCACCGACAGCCTGAATTGGGACAGCCCTGGCAGCTGGATGGACCCCGCAATCATCACAGGTAACCGTTTCTCACTCCTTCAGCTCCACTGGCAAACCATCAAATGGGTATTTGGCACAAACTGATTTACATCTGGAAAAAAAGAAAAAAAAAAAAAGTCAGTATGCGGTGGTCTCTTCCAGCTTCCATCCACAAAACCTCAAGGGTCCAGGAATTTTTGTGGAACCTCTAGGTGTAACAGAACGTCACTTAGGCCTTTGCAATGCATGCCCAGGACCTTTGCAGGCAGTCAGGTGGATCAGCACATTTCTGTAGGGTCAATCTATAAGGGGTCCCTTCTGCTGGATGGCATGTCCAGTACATGCGTCGCTGGTCCTGAAGCACTGAAGGCAAACACTGGACTTTGTTATTTAAAAAGGGACGTACTCCACTTGTTTATAAAGCTCTCTTTTATAAGGCTGTCTTGTTGTGTTTCCCTGTTAGAGAGGCTTGAGCATGATTCAGGTAGGCAGAGTAAAAGGTGAAGCATATAGTGTACTGGCAGCTTGGTGTGGTAAGGTCATGTTGACAGGGATGCAGTTCTTGAGCAGAATGTTTGATAGAAAAATGTGTTTTATGAAGAAGTGTTCTGAGGGTGAACTTTCTCCTATCTCAATTTAATGTTAAATGTTTTTGCAGGCAGGGTAATTATACATAATAATGTGAAATGCATTTTCTGTACAAACTAATCATGTTTTCTTCATTGTTGCTTTTTGCTAGGTTAAATTGACCTCCTTCATAGTCAGTTTATTGCTTCTCCTCTGACTTGCCTGTATCGCTGTTTTTTTCTCCTTTTCTTAGGTATCCCAGCCTCCACAGGAAACAGTTTAGACACCCTTCAAGATGACAATCCTCCACATTGGCTAAAATCTCTTCAGGCCCTCACAGAGGTGGACGGCCCCAGCGCAGCGCCAACACAGACGCACCACAGTAACCCCTTCGGCACACAGATCCCTCTGCACAGAGCCAGTTGGAACCCCTACTCTCCTCCTTCAAACCCCACCAGCTTCCATTCCCCACCTCCAGGCTTTCAGACAGCCTTCAGACCCCCCAGTAAAACCCCCACAGATCTACTACAGAGCTCAGCGCTGGATCGTCATTAGGAAAGGAGGAAAAAGAAAAAAAGAAAAAATAAGACCCAAAACGTTAGAAATGCAGGAAGTGTCCCACCCTGACTCCTCCCCATGCCCACCTACTGTTCCCTGTCATATCTTTCTTTCTGAAGAATCCAGTTCCTGATCAAACTTCCCCCCCAAATGCAATGCCATCACAGGGTCATGACCATTCTTTTTGTTAAGTTTCTGCAGTGTTTGAAATACACTGAAATACTTTCTAACCATTCTAAGAAAAAAAAGAGAGAGAGAAATCAAAATGCAGTCTCAATGCTTAAGGAGAATATTACTGTCTTACGTCTTTTGCACATGAGTATTTCTGCCTAGTGGAAAAGTGTCAATCTGCAGTAGGGGGAAAAGTGCAATGCAGAATCAAATGCAAAAACATAAAAAAGGTATTTAATTTAAATGAAGTTACTGAACATGTGGGGCAAGCAGTGGCCCAGCATTTATTTTGCATTCAGTGTGGCACTACACAGGGAAATTGCTATGTTGGGGTTGGTTGGTTTTTTTGTTTGGTTTTTTTGGGGTTTTTTTTTTTTTGTTTTTTTGTTTTTTGAGCAGGGGATTTTATTGCATCAGTCAGAGTTTGACATGAAGTGTGTTGAAAGACAAAACACTTATAGCTATGAGTAACTGGCATGTTGCTAAAGAGTGGTTTAAAGAGGGGAGAATAAGATTTTTTCTTTAATTTTGGCTTTAGATTTCAAGTAAACTTTAATGTTTTAAAAGTATTCACAGATTTAATACCTAGCATATACGTAATATAATTATAAGCAGCTGAAACACGAGTGATATTTACTTCAGTCTTTCTGTCTCCTCTGTCAGTCTCTCTTTTTTTTTTTTAAAAAAAAGATTCACCTGATTAGGGCACTCTGGGATAGCACTGCATTGGGGCCACATGATCACCATCAGGAGCAACCTCTGACCTCCTCTGCCTGCAGCTTTTACTTAACCCTGTAGTTTCTGGACGTTTGTGCAGTATTGAAAAGACAGGAAAAAAAGAAACAGATAAATAAACATGGTTATAACCTGACGCTAAAACTAAAACCAAGGAAATGTACCTCTTTCTTCAGAATTAAAACTAAAATCTTAAATAAAACAGAAAACTTGATGATGACTTCATGTTTGCTTTTTGGTTTTTTTAATCTTGAATTTTTAATCACTGCATCTGGTAAAAAGCATATGCCATTGCATGTTCAGGGTTTTCTTATTCATCTAAGCCAGAACTACTTTATTGTTGGAAATACTGCTTTTGTATGGTAACTTCTGTATTGAAGGGTGGAAAAAGCATAACACTTTAAATCTTTTAAAAGGATTCTGTTGTCTTTACTCATGGCAATAGCTAGAGGCAGTCAGTCTCTAACTGTTATTGGTGGTATCCTTTTAAATCTGAAGCATGAAAATCTTGTTTATATTTTCCGAATTAAATGCCACAGCACTCGGGGCAGATAGCATGCAATAATATGCCTGAAGATATGGCAGAGAGTTTGACTCCCTGTGTTTGTCAGCAGCCTTGCATAAAGGTGTAAAATACAGTCACTGCACAACAGGGGATGAAGAGCTCTTAATGGACAGAAGCCTCCAGTAAGCTTTTATACTTGCAAGCAGACATATTTAAAACCTGCAGCCTTGTGGTTGGGCTGCTGATTGATGTAGTTTATGATGGTGGCAGAGAGCCTGAAATTCTAAAGATGCCTGTGCATTCTAAGAAGCTGTATAGTTCAGACTGCAGCCTTCTGAAAATTGTTTGGGCAGGGGCAAGGAAGGGAATTTCTTCCACTGATCGACTGTGAACAGCTAAATGGGGATGGGGTGGGGTGAGAACCTGACCTTTCAGGAAGTGGAACAAATCCTGAATCAGTCACTTGGACAGAGGAGTCAACTCTTGTATCTGCACTAAGTGTTTCTAAATCTCCTGTTATGCAAAACATCACTTGGTGACTGTGCTTTTGCTCTTCTCACCTGCATTGCCACTTCAGTGCTGTATTGATTACTCTGTATTACAGGCCTGTATGTGCTGTTTCTGAACTGGCAGCACTGCTGCAGATGAGTTGTGTGCCCTGGTTACCTAGAAGAATGTGCATACCATTTGATGCCAGTGCTCCCCCAAAAAGCAAACCATGTTTTTGTCACCCAGCCATCTCGTGTAACTGCTGTTGGTGGAAAGAGCAGTGCTGTGGGCTGGAACGGCTTCATCTGTGGCAGTACCTGTCTACTGGTGCCCCTGAACTGGGGGTGCAGCCCAGCAGAAACTGTCAGCTGGAGGTACTGGTGATGTCAACGATCTTTGGTTTGGGTTTTTTGTGTCTCCTTCCACAGTTGCTAGATGTTTTTCCATCTTGAGCATTTTGTTTTAGAAGGGTGCCCTACCTGATCCTGAACATTAGCAAGGCTCCCAAAGCAGCTCCAAGTGCTTTCTATGTACCACAGCAATTCCTGAAGCTGCTGCCACCTTCAGTTTTTCGCTTGTCCCTTTGTTGCAGTTTAGGTGGTGCTGTGGCAACCCTGTGCTCATGGTCTGCTGCCACTGGAAACCAGGCTTTAGTTGCTTGGGAGATGCTTACCCCCTGCTGCCATGCAGCAGCTTGTGTTTTTGGCCTACCAACAAACCCTTAGCCTTCAGAAAAAGGTTTGGAAGTACAATGACTTTCTCTCCTTATGGTACTGCTTTCCCAAAAACGACTTCTTGGTGGGTAACGTTGGCATTCCGATAGTAAACTGTGAGTGATCAGGCTGATGTGTGTTGGGTGCAGCTTTTGTCACATTTAGCCTAGTTTTTTGTGTACTGTCTGATGTGAATTCTGCATCCCCTCAGTGGAGAACCAACCTGGTGTTGCGCTCTGTTCAATTGTGTGGAGCTCACCTGTTTTTTTTCTCCTGAAGTTTTGAGCTTATTGGTGGTGGGGAGGAAGGTGGGGTTTTGTTTTTGCTTTTTGGGGGGGTTTGGTTTTGGTGTATGTGTTGGTTTGGGGTTTTTTTTTAATTAATTGATGGAGGTTTTCTGTGACAGGAAATTCTGTGCAGGAACATTTATTGAAAAGAGAACATCCATTTAATCATCTTAGTTTGTGGTTGTTTCTTATATTGTATGGATACTTGCAGCTCTTTCATGCGTTAAGCGAAGAACACTGCTTTACTGAAAGGCTGGTGACCCAGGACTAGCAGCACATTTGGTAGATAATGTCTGGTGAAGATAAAGGATGGGCCAGGCTCCTCTTCCAAAATGTGTATGAGTGTATGTTGAGGGAAGGAAGGGAATTGTTGGCCATGAATGCATTTGTATGAGAAGCTGTGTGGCATTTTCAACAAATTTGCAATTCAGACGTAGTAATTTGAGGGTGAGCAGTGCTGGATTTATAGTAAGGGTTCCTGCCCTATGGCTTCCCCTCCCCCCCATCTGTTTAATATCAAACTAGAGAATGATGTTTTTCTAGATTGCAGCAAGGAATAAAATGCCTCCTGGCTGAGGTAAATATCCATTGCATGAATTCTTTTTCCTTTAATCGCTTTCATTGCCTAGTTGGAAATCAAGTGTCAGCAGCTATGTGGCGTTGTAAATGCAGTGTCTTGACAGAGCTGTTTTAATAGCACTTAAAATAGAAAACAGCTAAAAAGGGGAAAAAGTTAAAATGTTGAAAAAAAAAAGTTCAAAAGTATTAAGGAGGGCCAGTAGCAAGTGGCAAGTGCTC
>CM031879.1:45104664-45237047 GCA_018697195.1 Certhia americana
GCCTTCTGCAGCTCCTGAAGCGCTGTTGCGGTGCTACTGCTGGAGCAAGCATTTCAGTGGTGCTGACCACAACCGAGTGTGTGAAGCTGGACCTACCTTGTCCCCGCTCAGGGTGGCTGGGTCACCCCACCTCCTGTTGCCCTCGCTGGCTTGGCCAGAGTGAGGAAACCCCCGTGTGAGGGCCGGTGGCTGCACCTCCCCCCGAGTTAGCGCTGCCCCTGCAGTGGGTGCAGGGGCTGGGGCCCGCCCCAGGGCTCCTTACCCTGACACTGGGGTGGGGGGTGGCTCCAGGATGAAGTGCTCTCCTGGCGGAGGCAGGCGAGCCTCTCGCTGCCCACCAGCCGGTATCCCTCCTGGCACCAGTACACGAGCACCGAGCCCAAGGAGACGCCTGAGCCTCTGTCCACGTAGTAGTATCCATAGCGTGGTGGGGGAAGAGCTGTGCATGGCACTGGGGGAGAAGGGGACATGTTAAGTGTGGGTGGTGACAAAGGCCTTACCTAGTGATGCTGTCAAAAGGGATGGCAGGCCCCTGTGTCACTCCTGCAGGACCTGGATTTTTTCTGGGTTTTTGTTATTTGGAGTTTTTGTGGTTTTTTTGTGTGTATGCGCTTCTGCATAGCCCAAAGGAAATACATTAGAAAGTTCAGCAGCTTTATCTGGAAAAATAAGTTTTTCAGTTGCAGGCTCTGCAGTGTGAGCAGCTACTGAACAGCAGAAGTGAGACTGGAAAGGTGCAGGTTGGGGAGAGTATGCACAGAGCATATTTTAGGAGAGAAAGGAAGAGAATGTTTTTTAATAACATAATATTCTGGGAGAATACTATTGGTTGGAACTCAAAATAAAGAAATATTGCTCTCTGCTAGAGAGAGAGGCTTTTTTTCTCATGCCAGCCTTTAATTTTTTTAACTAGTTTGTAACCCACAGGTATTCAGAACTACTTAGTTATCCTGCTTAGAACATCTCTTCTGTATTGTACTGGTACTTAGGGAGACCCAAAAGTGAGGTAGGCTCCAAAACGCGTGCCAGTCTGACTTGCTGATGGCAAGCACAGTCTGAGGTGCTTGCTGACCCCCCCACCCCCAGATATTCTACCACAAGGCTAGGAAAACGTGGTAACAGGTATCATGGGTATCAGTATCCTAAATTAAAGGAAAATGCTCTGATCGACTCTAATTTAACCAAGTTTAAAACCTGCAGGCAGAAATGTGCTTTATCTAGCCTGGGGGGAACTTTTGTGGGGAATTCCAAGTGGAATAGTAAAGCTGATGTGAGAGAGATGTATGGTTTCCCTCTGCTTTTACTGAGATGGTATATGCTTCTAGTCCAGTGGGGCTTATAAGAAACCAATCAGGTTGAGTAAGATCAGACTTTCTCTAATTTCAGCAGTGCTGTTAGCAGGTAGTGCAGATGTCTATGAGTTAATTCAGTGGTGGCAGGGAGACTGCTGAATGCCTGGACTGGATCTCTTGTATGATTACATTCTGCAGTACAGGTTGTTATGACTTTTGCCAATAGTCACCATGATTTGGAGTATGACATGAGCTCTCTGAGCTGCTGCCAGCCCCAGGTAGATGGTCATTCCACAGCAGCCCTGAGGCTGTGTCTTATTCATTGGGGAACGGCATGTGCTTTGCCCTGGAAAGTGGATTAAATAACCACCCCCAGCAGTTGGAGATTATTTGTGTTTTGCTTTTCGTTTTGTTTTTTTTTTTTTTTTTTTTTTTTAATCTCCATTTCTTTCCAAGAGTCCTAGCTCAGCCTCTAGGGATAGGGAGATGTTCAGTGCACCCATGCCCTGAGCAGACAGCTGGTCCATCATGATGTGCATAGATATTAACATGGAGGACGACTTCACTCTCAAAGGAAAACATCAACTGTCGAGTTTCCTCCCTGTGCCTCCTGACTGCTTCTGTGACACATCTCTCCCATATCACAGAAGAAGATAGCCCATATCCCAGGGCTACGCATGCCCTGCGAGTGCCACTGTGTCCGATGAGAGAAGCACCATCATGCCTTCACCGCCACATCCCTGCGCCCTTCCCCCTGTGTGTCTGCACCGCGGGGCCCCAGGCAGCTCGCAGAGGGAGACAGATCGCTCATTTAAGTACCTGAGATGTTGCTCTGCACATCGGTCCCGTTGGCGGCGTCTCTGGGCAGCCCCTTTCTGACGTGTCTTGCACCGAGTGAGGCGGTCCGGGGCCCAGCAGCATCACTCCAGGCAAAGCTCAGGCAGTTCCAGGGCAGCAGGCAAAGGACGATGCATTTCCCGAATTTTTGTCCCGTCATGGTTTGGGGAAACACAGCACCATTGGGTGTCTGGCCGCCCCGAGTGCCTGCGATTTCCCTTTGCGTCTGAGCAGGAATCAGCTGGGCTCTTAGTGCTCTTAAGCCCTGAGCAGCAAAGCTAGCAGCCGCTCTTCCCCTGGGACTTGCCTCTCCTCTGCGCCGGCACAAGCCTTGTGTCCCTGCTCCTAGCGCTGCCAGCCCTGCTCTGGCCACTCGCCTCCAGAGCCCCACAGAGAAAGAAAACGGGTGTGGGAAAGGCAGTGAGAAAGAGCAAACCCTTAGGCTCCATCCTTTACAGGTCTCTCCAGGTGCTGGAGCTGCACATCAGGAACCCTCCTCCTTCTCCTCTATCTGCCAAAATCCATGCTTGAGCTCACTGCTTAGACTCTTAATCTGCAGACTCTCCTGTACTTGTCTCTTCCTTCCTGCCAGAACCTCGGGCTGATTTTCTGTCAATGGCAGTGGAGTGGGATATGAGCCATGGGAATCAAAAGGGTTTTATAGCAGCAATTCCACTGGTTTTTCCACTGGAACTGCAGAGAAATATGTTTTTCCTTTTCTCTGCTTGGCATATCTCTGCCTGTCATTTCAGGCTCTGATGTTTTATAAGTAGAGGGGCTGTAGTAGCAACCAGCTCTTGCCTCCTGGAATGTATGTGGCTCTTATCTATCCCTACCTGCCTGGGTAGGGCAGGGATAGATAAGACCACACCCATGAAGGGAAAAGATGCTCCAAGTTGCTTGAGCGCTTGAGACCCAGATATTTTGGAGCAGGCAATGCCTTTGTGCCAAGGCTCTCCCCAGCAGCCAGAACACCAGCTGTGTGACCAGCAGGATTTTGGGGTGACTTTTGGAGCATCCCCTGCTGTGGCTCTCTTCTCCCCTCCTTGCATCCCCTGGAGCTCCCCTGTGCGTCTCCTTTGCCTCTCCTGTACTGCATCCTTGACTGTCCTGGGACTTACTGCAGGTATGAAGGTTAGAGGCTGTTATTCACTAGTAGCACTGGCACAACTACAGCTTTGCAAGGAGATGGGTCAGGTTTTGTTCATTTCTCTTTTTATATTTGTGGCCTTTAGCTGTAGCCGTGTGCTTGGCTGCCTATGGCTGCCCCAGTGGGTTCTGAGGGGTGTAATGTTGCCTTGGATGTATGAGCAGCTTCTATTTCTAAAATCCAGCAGTGGTCTTACCATCTTTTGTGTGATTTACTGTAGTGCATAAAGGAGAAATAAAAATGTCAGACAGTATCAAGCTCTTGTCACGTCCCATCCCAACACAGGGGTGCAGATGAGGGCACCTGCAGAGTGGAAGGGAGTTGTGAGCCCAGGCAGCAGCTGGACCTTGCTTGCCTTCCTCCCCAGTGCTGGGACTTGCTCTTGCTCCCTCTTGGGGTAGTTCAGCAGTACTCTAGCCATCCTTGCACTTGCAGAGAGCTTTCATGTCACCTCCATGGGACTTTGGATGTGGGAATTGCTCTGTTTGTCCATCCATCTCTCAGTCTTCTTTTGGTTTTGGCTGGGCTGGTACTTCTGGGCTTTTCTCCAAGGGATTTCCTTGATTTCTCAGAAAAACCTGTTTCGACCTCCCATGACTCATAATGATCTTGCTCAGACACTACTTTAATTTTTTCATTTTTCTGGTTAATCCTTCTTAAACAGTGATCTTTCCTTGGCTCCCCCTGGATAGCAGCCCAAGGAGGTATATTCCTCCCTGTCTCAGTGAATGTTGCTTGTTTCTTGGGAGTTTTGGATTTTTTTTCTTTTTTTCTTTTCTCCATCTGACGGCAGCGATTTTGCTGTTTGGTTGTGCAATAAAGGTAGAAGTTCTGAGGCAGGCTGGACTGTGTGGTGGTGTAACACTGACCACTGATGGCAGAGGAGCCTGCCTTGGGGAATGCCCTGGGTGCAAGCCCCTTTATCTCCTGGCAGACAGCAGCTGGAGTGCAGGTAGCCCCCTGGGCTCTGGGAATACATCTGTCTGGACAGGACCAATCCTGAAGTGGTCCATCTATTGAGCCTGAGCCTGGAACCTGTGTACCTTCTCCTGCTGGGACTTATGAGCTGGTCCCTCTGCTGCCAATGGCTGGAGGACAGTGGGAAGAGCCTAAGGCAGTGCCCCTCCCTGCTGCTGGCTGTGTCCCGATGCGAAATAGCTGTGGACTGAACCAAAAGCCAAAAAGCCTGGCCTTCAGCACAGGGCTGGCAGCAGTAAGTCTTGTCACACATGCCAGGGAATGAACAGGCTCAGCAAAACCCCCGTGACACAATAACCACGCTTGTGGTTATACTCAAAATGCTGAGTAGATGACATGGATTAACCCCTTGCTAATGCTCTTAAGAGCTAGCCTGAGGCCGAGAGAGATAAAGGGGCTTATTATTACGAAATCAATATCCTGCTGGAGTGGGATTTCAGTGCTGTTCCCAGTTCCTGCTTTCCAGAGGCAGACACCTGCATCAAGCAGGAGAGCTGGGCACCAGAGCAGGGCACCAGGCTGTTCCTGCAGGGAGTGACCCTGGGCTCAGGGGAGGAGCATGTCCATTCCCCAGGTCAGCAAATCCTTTCCTTGTGAGGAAGGCTAAGAGGAAGGGGAAGCTGTCATGGCCATGAGGCTGCAGCTCTCCTAGCTCCACAGCTTTAGGCTATGTAGGACTTCTTGTGTTTTTTTATTAAAATCTGCAATCTCTTGGTACTCCAAAAAGTGCATTTTTTGCACTGCAGGACTTCCCAGGTGGGCAAACTGGTTTTCTGCCTTTTTTTTTTTTTTTAGAAAAAGTATTGTTGTTGTTATTATTATTATTTTGTTCTCCTCATCCTGTTCACTTAATACTATTTGCGTGGGCAGTTTCAGTTTCACAAGCTAGTCGAGGTGACACAGGGGTTATGTACCCATGTCTTTTGGATGTTACACAAGTTTATACAAATTGTTTAAGAAGCCCTGGTTACTGAATGCCTGAGTCTCATCTGAAAACAAGGTAGGATTGAGAAGTCATTGAACAGATGCTGGGCTGAAATTAGGAGGTAGGAGACTTTTTCAATAAAAATAAAAATTTACTGGGATGATAGACTAGCCCTAGAGGAATATAGTGCCATTCTAGTCTAGAACTAGACAATCTTTGAGGTCCCTTCCAACCCAGCCCATTCTGAGTCTGTGAGTCTATGGTCTTCCAGGTCCCTTCTAACGCAAACCATCCTATGATTCAATGATTTTAATGTCTTAGAATTTATTTTACCATCAGGTTGTAACTTCACTAATAGTGTTTAGGGTGATGTTGTCCTATCCTGTTAGGCAGTCCTGATCTCAAGGGAAGATCTGAGAATACCAAAGCTCTACAGAAGGAATAGGGATGGGAGTTTATTTCAGTTCCACTGCATCCTTCATGGAAACCAGGAGATATTGCCAATAGCTGATCACTAAGTGTAAGTGATAACATGCCCCTTTCTGAAGGAGTTCCTTGCAACTAGTCTGGGAAACTCACTGCCTTAGGAGGCCATTAAATTAAATAGAATTTAATCTAAGTAGGGGTGAGGTGGGGTGGCTGGAAGGGTTTGACGGAGCATTAACACCATTTGCTAGTTGTTAAGAAAAGGCTAACTATGCCTTGGGCCATCTGATGGTCGTGAGCTAGGATCCTTAGCCGTATGGGGATAATCAGATGACCTGAAGTCATCTTTTTTTCAGTCTTATGGTTTCTATACCTCTTTGGTGTCATGTTCTGATGACTTGTGTGAAAGGAAAAGCTGCTGCCTTAGTGTTCCAGGAGTCACACCCACACCCTCCCCCCAAACTGCAACAGCAGAGACCAAAATCCCTTCGCAGTTAGCAGCTCCATGAGCCAGTGGGTATCCCTTTCCTCACTCACACACGTTCTCAGGTACATTTCCTCCACATTTGGGCTTAACCATAGGTTTCCTACAACAGTCTCAGGCATTAGAATATATAAAAATAAAGAAAATTTAATAGAGTGGTACAGCAGCATGTCATCTTGAGCTGGATGCCTTCAGAGAGGGACAATGAATAAAGAAATCCCCAGGCAATTATATGCTTAAGATTACACACCTGCCCTTCATGTGCTCTTAAAACAGTTTTTTAGTCCAATGGTGATTTTTGGTCTGGGTCTTATAATACCTTATCGTATTCTTTCTCTCTCTCCATGCAGGCAGGCCATTGCCTTATTTTATTGAGTTGATGGTTGTAGCATCCTTATCTTCTGTTTTGTACTTCTTGTGCACCTGGTCACTGGCAGAGCATGGGGAACTAAAAAAATGTTAGACTCAGGATAAATATTACAGCTAAATCATCAGTGTATTATCAGGACTCTTCTCATACTAAAGACAAAACACATCACTGTACTAGTTACTAGGAAAATTAACTGTATTTCAGCCAAATGCATATCTGTGAAAGTCTACAGCTTGTGGCCCAAGGCTTCAGGAAAACCAGCTACTCATGCTAAGCAAGTGAAACTAAGCAAACAGTACTCTAAATCACACAATAATACAACTATGACTCATTCTATTTAAAAATTATTTAGGCTAAACAAATAATACAACTCAACAATTGGTCATTGGTTGCTGCCATAAATAAATTCACAATAAAAGCTTCATTCTTTTCAGGCTGTAATAGGAGTATCCTACAAGATGACAATGTTTGTATCTAAGCCAAAATACACAATAGTTTACATATGGAATAAGTGAAACTATCTAGTAATTGAATGTCCCAAAGATGACGACAAAGATCTTCAAACAGGCCCAACCCCCACAAAAAAATGCAAGTTGATGTTGAAACAGTAATGAAGCAACAAGTTCCAAGGCTGCGTGGGATCCCTCCCTGATATCCTCCAGTATCCTTACCTATGGATGAAGTTTTTCTGTCATCAGTTACTGATTCTCTCATTCCAGGGAAAGGCTGCTTTCCAGTTTGATTTGAATGCCAGTCCTCTAATCAGCTGGAGAAAAGGAGTCAATTATATAAGCCAAAGAAA
This sequence comes from Certhia americana, assembly GCA_018697195.1. Lineage (NCBI taxonomy): Eukaryota > Metazoa > Chordata > Aves > Passeriformes > Certhiidae > Certhia > Certhia americana. Next base: position 45,111,929 of record CM031879.1, read on the forward strand.
AGGAAATGCTTCTGCAATACAGCTCACATGAATAGCTAGGACTGAGCGCTGTTTGGCTTCTGAAATCCAGCTTCTGCATCTTCTCACCCCGTTTCTTTAGGGCTGTTTTGACTGGAAGGAGTGGGAATTTGGGAGGCTTTCCTCTTCTGACTGGTTCTTTTTCAAGGCGGTCGGTGAAGGCAAGTGGAAGGCATGACCCTCTCTTCAGACAAAGATCTCAACGGGCTAGATAACCCCAGCTTTGTGGTGAGTCTGCTCCCTGAAGGGTAATTCTTGCATAAACAGGTGCAAACCCTGTGGAAGGAGGAGAAAGGGAAAGCCAGGGGCTCGGGCTGCTGCGATGATTCCGGTGTGTGGTAAACTTGGTTCTTATCGACAAGAATCTGAGGAATGATTTCCTCACTACAGTCCCTGCTGCTGCTGCAGACTCAGCATACTTTCTATTCTCTGGCACCCTATTAACTTCTTTTTTCTCCAGTATTTCTAAAATGATAATGTAGATGAATGGCAGCTCAAGTGTATCTGTACTGAAAAGCAGATGAGCTTGTAGATGTGTTCCTGGGTATAGCATTTTATGTATTAATTAGAAAAATTACAATAGAAATTTAGCCTAGTAAAGACTGTGTTTCTTTGTCTTTCAGACCTATTTCCAGTGAGGTGATTTGTTAGAAGGGTGGGTGAAGAAGGGATTTAGGTGTTACCTGAGGAGGGCATCCTGTAGAATTATAGAAGTGTAGTAAAAGCTGTAAGTGATGTGCTAGTCCAAAGGTGTGTGGTACACTGAGAATGCTGCTAGCTGTAACAGCCATGGGCAAGGTCCTGAGACATGACAGCCTCCTTCCAATCCCAAAACAGAAGTCACCTCCATTAGAAACTAAAAGCTTTGCTTATTTTCTGTCAGCAGGTGTAAAGGAGTGGGGTCCTGCAAACATCTTGCTACCTTGGTACAGACCATCCGTCTGTGCCATTTTGGAGGAAGCATTTAACCTCCTAGTGTACAAGTCCCACATTTCTTGGGTAGCTCTGTGTGAGTTTCCTGTGGGCAGTGGAGGTGCTGTGTCAGCTGTGGGCAGACCCTCTGGGAAATGCTCAGAGTCAGTGAGCTTTCTTTCACTATTTTTAATAGGTTCTCCATTTTAACTTGTTTTGCCATAGCACGCTTGTGAATTCTTATGGCTTGAATCACCCAAAGATGGTACTAGGCAAAGGTCTTTTACCTGTGGTTCAAGCAATTCAGTTCCTGACTGTTTTCCTGATACACTTATTTAAGATGTGATTGAGGACCCTCCTATGTTCCTGGAGCCTGAGGCACATAGAGGGTGTACTGGTCCCCTGGATTCATGGGAGCAGCTGAGCTGAGAGCCCCCAGCAGAGGTTTCAGAAATGAAATGAAAATGAAAATGCTTTCAGATCTTAAGATGGTACCTCCTGCATTTCAGTTTGAGTCTAGTGCCTCTGCTTCTGTCTCATCTTGTTATCTCCACTCCATCCTTCTCCTGATGAGCCCTGCTCACTCCCCTCCAGCTCCTGGGGAGGGTCAGGCACTCATGTGATGATCATGTGGGGCTGTTACTGGCACAGGCTCTGCCTGGCTGAAATATGCCTCCTGGTTAATACAGGGAAAATTGCAATGAAAAGAAAGGAGCTTACTGCTGTCTGCCTAGCTTAGCATTTGTCTACCCGTGGTGTTATTCAGGAGTAGTTGTCCCCAAATAACTCCATGCATGGGCAGTCTTAAGTACCTTGCTGTACAGTTGTTAATCCATGGCTCAGGCTCTCTTGTTCTAAAATGAAAATGTCTGCACAGAGAGTTATTAAGGAATACCTTTTGCTCTTGAAGTTCATACCTGAGTCCAGTTTGAATTAACTCTTCCTTCACCTACGTATTTTGAAGTATCTGTAGTGCTCCCAGTTTGCCTAGTCTGGATAAATACACTGTGTTTGTTAAAGAGGCTTTTCCAGCATAAGTATCCTGTAGCAGTCTTGGGCTTTAAGTTGATTAAGGTAGTTCATTTGAGTGGTACTTCATAGAAACAGCTCAAGCTGGGTGCCACTGGGGAGGGACCTTGAACAAAGAAATTCATGAGCAATTATACCCTTACAACCTGAGCTCCCCACCCCTTACACAACAGTTCAGATCAATAACAATACTAGGGTCTGGGGTCTTAGGGATTACATGACTGTTTTTGACAGCATGACCTAAAATGGGACTTTGGAGATTCAGCCAAGAGAATGCAAACCTGGAGGTTTCAGGCAAATGAATTTGGTAATAATCTGCCACACCTACAAACTTTACAACAGAATGCAACATTAATTTTATATCTCTGTTCCTGACCACAGCACTACCTGTTTGCCTCTATCTGTAGGTAGACAGAAGTGTTACTGCAGACACTTTGCTGTTGTGTTGGGTATATTGGTGTCTTCAAGTTCCTGCAGGACTTGGAGGATAAAAAAACAAGAAGAAGTTTGGTGCAGACAAACTGGTTAAGCTTCTCCAGACAGCAGGTTTCTGTCCCTGCCTGACAGAGCAGGGCATCTCAGCCCAGAAAAACCCTCTGCTGCCAGGATGCTGAGGAGTTGCTGGTTGGAGATGGGTCGATGAAACAAATGCTTTGGGATCTTAATTAGCTTTTGCATCTGGCTCTATGTGTTGTGCTTTCCCAGGCAGCCTCCCTCCACCCTCTGAGTATGTGTGTATGTAAGGAGGCATGGACAACCAGGAGAATTTACTCAACTTAAAAAGCTGTGGCAAGTGAAGCAAAGCACTACTTTGCTTTCCTTGGCAAAATGCATCTTTATATAAATAAACTCTGAAAGGCATACAGCTCCCTGGGAAGCCCTGGGGCTTCTGGCTGCATGGGAGGAGACCTGAGACTTCCTGGGTAGCAGTTTCAGCCAGCTTCTTTGGCATGGATGCTGTGATTTCCCATCTACTGGTGTCGTTGTGTTTCACCTAGCTCCTCTGTAGGAGCAGGGTTTTCTAGTAAGACAAAAGGCAGGTGTCTTTATCAAGTTAGAGCACTGGTCAAGGTGACCATAAGGACATTGAAAGAGAAGACCAAGGAAATTAAATATAAAACAGGCTTTTACTCAGTAATTAGTGGCAGCCAGGTGTTTTAGCATATTTTATCAAAAATGCAGTTTAGGTGGAATTGTCAGGAGGTACAGAGACTAGAGGACAGCGCAGCTTTCATTGATAAGCCCACTGCACACTCTTCCTTGTTTCTGGTTGCAGTTTCTTCATCCTTAACTAGAGTTTAATGATATTAACACACTTTGGATGTCCCTTTGAGACTGAGACACCCTCTAATGTTTCTTCAGGCCTAGACACACCAGCACATACAAAAATTTTCCATATGTGTTTTGTGCCTCTGTTTTAATTTCCCCACCTTGGTCTTTTTGTTTGTTTGTTGTTTTATTTTGGGGGGTTTTGTTTGGGTTTTTTTAATATCATGGCTTTGTTGAAAGCTACACTTTCAGGAGGAAGGAGGTATTCCTGCCAGATGTGGAGCGTGGCTGCAAGATAGGCAGCTGCTGGGCATCTGCAGGGCCAGGCTGTGGCTAACAAAGTGTCTCTCCTGTTGTCCAGGGTGAACATGGGAGCCAGTGCCATTCCTCACCAGTTCATGCTGCCTGGGGCCCAGAGGAAGGTGGGGGCACTGACCACAGTGGGACCAAGCTTGGCTACACTGTTGCAGATGTGCCTCCCTGGTATCTGTGCATCCTGCTGGGCATTCAGGTGAGATGGGAAAGCAGGTGAAGGCTGGGACTAGGTGAAAGTCACATGGCTGTTCAGCCAGTTAATTGGGGTGAAACCTGATTTTGGGAGTGCTTTACTTTCACAGGGCTTGAATAGAGCTCTGAGGCTGGATCTTAGTGAGCTCAAGTCCTTTGGTCCACATCCTGCACTTCAAACAGTGCAGATGGTCAGGCAGAGTCCTGGGGCTGGGGTCAAATAGTTAATAAGAACATGCTGGGAACCTTGGCTGAAGGTAGCCAAACGTGTGAGGGCTTCTGAACTTCTGCCTTCCCATGGCGACAAAAACTCAGCAGCAGGGCACACACCTTTTTTGCTGGTGTCTGTGCCCAGGTGTGTTAAATGACCCTGTGCCACCAATGCCATGCTGGGTAGGAAGCCTGCAGGAAAAGAGACCTCAGAGTCATTAAGATAGTGATGGACTCTGCTTGGAGGTTGGTGGAATTTTGTACTTTGTTTCCTTAAATGGAAATGTAGAGTGTATCAACCCAACACATCTGAATCATAATTTTAATAAAACATGCCTGTAATGAATAAAGTGTGTTTCTGAGTGCCACCAGTTCCACCACTGCAGTCCTGTGCTCCAAAGCGAGAGTGAACAATGAAAGTCGATAATTAAAACAAAAATAGGTTTTAAAAATTATTTTCAGATTTAGCGATCAGTTACAGGTAATTGTAGAAATATGTCTGTGACTATTCTGACAAATACAATGCCCAATTCTTCCATCCTTAGCACTCACTTTTTATGGTTATCCATAAAAATATCCATATACACTGTATGAGAAAAGCTACTGGTGGCAAAAAATGTGTAGCTCTAATGTGCCAATTTTTTATGTCATCCTTTGTGGTGCTAATAAGATGGACTGAAATATTTGCATTCACTTTGCCTGATTGCTCTGTTCCTGTACCTTGGGAGGTCCCCAGCTTCCTGGAAAATTATGTCCAACAGCTTTGTCTGCAGGTGCTGAGGGTAAACTGGCTGTGTCTGATAGTGGCCTGGGAAGTCCAGAGCACTACAAAAGGTCCTTGGACATGTAAAGGAGGAGACATTTCAGTGAGTGCATTGCAATTCTTGTAGGTGCTTTGGAACAGCCCCTAAAAGAGCATTAAAGCTGGAAAAAAAAAAAAAAAAAAAAAAAAAAAGAGGGAATGGGTAATGTTAGTATCACCCAGGCACAAATCTGTGAGTTCCCTCAACAGCATGGTAATAACATGGAGTCAGTTCTGTGTTCTTCTTAACCCAGCCTCCTTTCTCTGTGGCTCCTAGCACTTCTTGACAGCCATGGGAGGTCTTGTAGCCATCCCGCTGATCCTTTCCAAAGGGCTTTGCCTCCAGCATGACCTACTGACCCAGAGCCACCTGATCAGCACCATCTTCTTTGTCTCAGGAATTTGCACCCTGCTGCAAGTCCTCTTTGGAGTCAGGTAGGCCAATTGCAAGAACTGGGAATGTGAGCAATTACTGTGTGCTAGGCCACCACCCTGTTGTAGAGTTTATCAGTCATTTGTTACCCTTAGGCAATCAGGGTCCATGTCAAAGCACTCTGAAACTACTGAGAGCTTTGCAGGGCTGCCTTGCTGTTCTGAAGTTTGCATCTCCTGATACTTCGTATACCTTTTGTTCCACTTATAAGGAACCTGTACTCAAAATAATAGAGCATTGCAACATGCAGTAAAAAGTACCTGCTTGCTCCTTACTCCAGGGATCCTCCAGCTGAGGCAGGAGCCTTCTGATTTGGACCCAGGGTCAAGAGAGCACAGATTCTACAGGAAACTCTAGGAGAGGGGATAATTAGGAGAAATTGAAGTCTATCTGCCACCACTTAGGGACTCAGGGAAGAGTTCAGCAGCATGTCCTGTTATGTGGTGCCATTTCTCATGCTCGGGGATTTGAGGCATAAAAGGTAAATCCTTTGCTGATGAGCAGCCAGCAGTGAGATGAGCATGGAGTTGAGCATTCAGTACCCAGAAAAAGAAGTATTTAATGAGAGAGATGACTGCAAGTACTCCCCCTTTCCAGAAGGACCCTGTATCTTTGCTGACCTTGAAAAATTTCTTCTATTCCCCTTGTCGTAACTCTGGGCTGTCTCTCCACAGGCTGTTTTTAACTCCTGTATGGCAGGAACCCATATTTCTTTATTCCAAGACAAAAGTTACACATTCTTTGGTTTCTGAATCTGAGGGACTCTGGTTAAAACCTCTGCTATCAAATCAGTAGTCAACTGCCAGCTCCACAAAATGTTTTTCCTCCTCCTGCTTCATTCACTACTGAAACTTTTCTCTCTCTCCTAGTCTTAAGAAGTGTCTGTAGACAAACTTCCTGAAGGGTGCTCCCCTTCTCCTACATTCTTACAGGATTAGTGGAGGGAGCAGGAGCACCTTGACCACAAAAAAACAGAGAAACTGGTTCTTCAGCTAAATTCAGGCTGGAGTGCATGACCATCACTGCTGGTGCATTTCAGACATTCTGAGTTCTCCCAGGCACTCTCCAAATGCCTCAGTGAATTCCTGAGAGCTGTAATGTCCCCTGCTCTCTGTTAGCTGGGGATAAAAGAGTATCAGAAAGCCTCTCTCCCATGGCTGAATAGCTAATTGAGGTACAACAGATCAAATTAAGTGGTAAGGAGTTGTTCCCGTGGGATAAACTTGAATGGCTTTTGCCATGCTGAGAGTGCAATTGCCTTGTTGCTGACCCCAACTATAAGGCATGAGAACATTAATGAAACAATGGTCAGGGGAAAAGCTGACCCACTGCAACTTGCAGCTCAGCTGTGTTACACAGCATGAAAAAGCAGCAGTGGGTCCCAGACAGTTACTGGAGACACTATGAGAGGCTCCTGAGGGGAGACACAGGTCATTTACCATTACAGTGAGCATTAATAAATGCTTGGACATCATATACTGATTATCAAAACATAATATTGCCTTCCCTATTTCTGCAGTTTTCCTCTTGCAAACCCCACAGGAAAGAGTTCAGTGTGCCCCTTATAGGCATAACCTTGGCACTCCATTTTCCTCTGAGCCTACCCATGGCAACAGAGCTCACCCATGCCAACACTGGCTGTGAAATATCTTAAGGACCAACACAGCAGGAACTATAAATCTATTGTTAGATTCTAAGTCATGGCCCTGGGCCTTCTCTGTTTCTTTTTGTTTGTTTTTTGTGCTTTCCCCTGCAAAATTGTTTCAAAGCTTTGACAGTGCTTCTGTTGTGAATAGTATAAATATTTGGTTTAGGTGACAGAGACATGGTCTGTTACAGCTATGCCATCTCTTATTTCAAGCATGGTAGAAATGCCTCTGTTTCAGGGGAAGCTGTGCCCTGCAAAAGCAGTCACCTGAAATGCTGTCCCATGACTTTTCTGAACAGGTGCCATGAGAGCTCCTGGCACAAGGAGAGGTTCCTTTGGGGGTTCCTCCGAGAGGTGCTTCCTGAAGGGTGGAAACAGAGGCACCTTGGAGGTTTCCTTTGGCTTTTTCAGGGATGTTGTGCCCAGCCTCAGGCAGCTGAGGATTTATCAAGCTCACTAGAAAAATAGTTAAAAAACTTGCACTGCAGTGGGAGCTTGTGTAGGGCTTTGAGGAGCAAGTCAGGCCTTTTAAATCTCTGTCTTCATTTCTTCATGCATGGAAAAAGAGGTTGGTGCAGCTCAAAGGAGCATTGCTCTGCTGTATAAATCTCTGCATGAAGACAGTGCTGAACTCCTCTGGAGATGCAAACTTCTTGCTAGCCTGGAGAGATACTCTAAGCCAGGAGACATGTGGGGTGGGGGGAGAGCCAAGGTCTCATCCAGTCAGTGCCCACAGACCCCTCCATGCAGGTTTCTTTTCTAGTTTCAGTGGAGATGCAGAAGAGGAATTGATATTAAAACCCGGTGTACTAAAAGCCAAGTCACATTTTCTATCACCTTCAGACAGGATCATTGTGACATGGAGAGTAGTTAGTGCATGTCCTTGTGTGCATGAGCACGTTGTGAAGAAAACCAAGGCAGCCAAAGGGGACAGAGGAAGCAACTGGATATTGGCAAGATTGACACTGAGCTTTTCTTCAGTACCTCACCATCTTTCTTCCTTGGTCTTCTTCCCTCTGCCAGATTTTTCCTACTCTGTGCAGGTCTGTGGTCTCATCAGCCATTAGAAGTGCTACTTAACATTACTTAACTACTTACCACGGGGCAGCAGGGTTGGACTGTAGCACTGATGTGTTTCTCCATTGCTGGTATTTGAGCCTCAGCTCTTACCCCATGTCATTGCTCTTGCACGCAAGGGGCAGCAATTCCTACCCATGGTCAGTGACGGTGACCTGTCACAATGGTTCAAAACATACTGTCAGAGACCATGAGCAGACTGATTTTTAAATTTATTTTGTTTTCCTTTCTCTCACCCTTATGGAGCAAAGTTTCTGGCATTCCCACTTGTCATTTTTTCCCCCTCTGCTTTCCTTCCAGGCTGCCTATTATTCAAGGAGGGACTTTCACATTCCTGACCCCCACCTTGGCAATGCTGTCTCTCCCCAGCTGGAAGTGCCCTGCCTGGACAGGGAATGCCACCCTGGTGAATGCCTCTTCCCCAGAATTCATCCAAGTCTGGCAGACACGGATGCGAGAGGTATATTACATTTTCAGTGCCACCTGCTCTGTATCAGGGCTGTTTGTTTTCAGTAAAGTGCCTGACCATGTCATGGCTGTCACAGCTGAAGAAACTTCTATTCCCAATGAACCTTGGCCCTCATGCTCTTGCAGCTTCCTAAGCATCTATTTTCTATCAAAAAACAGGTGCTTCACTGCTGCTGAGCAGGGGACATGCAGACCTCCTCATGTGATTTATGGTCCCTGCAAAGACTCCACTGGTCCAATCAGATCCCCTCTCCATAAAGCATGGTTAGCCCAGAAGAAGAAAGGAAGGGAAAATATTTTCGAGGAAAAAACCCTACAGGTTCACAGGAAACCTAGTAAAAAAATGCAAGGCAAAACCTACTGTAAATATTAAGGAAAAGGGCATTCTTAGGTAATCAGAAGGGAGGAGGAAAGGCCAGGGGTCTCACTGCCTTATTCTACATCAATTGCCTTTATCAGAGCAAATCACTAAATTTGCCTCTGTTGATCCATTTGTTGGTGTGTTTTCCAAACCACTTGGGAAGTGTTGAAAGCTCACCAGGCATTTACTGTGCAGCACAGGCTACTCTCTGCTGATACACATAAATCTATCACAAGGGCACTGCTGACATCTCCTTTCAGCCTAGGTCATTCACCCAGCCCCTGTGTTTCTCTTCCCTTTGGAGCTGGGGAAAGGAATGTGTTCAGCATCACAGAGGTCCCAGCCTGAGCTCCTAACCAAATCTGAGAAGGCAGAGAGCAGCCTTACCCCTGCCTGAAGCTAACACTGAGGGGAACAGCATTTCACAATGTAATTGCTGGCTCCTTGGCAATATTTGTCAAACACAGGGAAGTTCAAGGTGATATATGTGTTCCCAGAGTGAAACTGATACTCAGGAAAAAAAAAAAAAAAAAAAAAAAGAGGCTGTGATAAGTCACTTGCCCCATGCTGAAGAGACCCAAGTCCTTCCCAAAAGATCAGTAGAGACCATGGGCTCTGCTCCTGTTTTGGGGGCAAGAGCTTTTCCCCTGTCTTGGGGGAGCAGGTAGGAGAGCACAGGGCAGGTGATGCATGCTTGGGTGGACCAAGACGGCAGGCAGGAGTTGATCTTTGAACAAAATTAGCCCTGGTGAGGACTAATTACATCAGCCAAGGGGGGAGTTGCTGTGCTGCTGCTTTGGTGATCCTTCCCACATGTAATTCTCACCCAGGTTTTAGTGTTGTCAACAGGAGGTCTCTATGCCAGTCTGTCACTGGACACTGAGCCTGGTTCTCACGCTGGATTTGCACTGACATGAAAAGGCTCAGCAGCCAGAGCTCCTTCCAATCTCTGTTTCCATCCTCCATTTTTCCAGGTGCAAGGAACTATAATTGTAGCTTCTTGCTTTCAAATCTTCGTTGGATTTTCTGGCCTGATTGGATTTCTGATGAGGTTCATCGGCCCCCTGACAATTGCCCCCACCATCACCTTGGTTGCACTACCTCTGTTTGAGTCGGCTGGGGATATGGCTGGGCAGCACTGGGGCATAGCATTCATGTAAGTCTCACATCTCTGTGGGAAAGCTGAGAGTATGCAAATCACCTGCCTCTAATATGAAATCAAGTGTCATAGTCTGTAGCAGAGTTCCCCTGGGATCAAAGTTTATTTCTTGAGCACCAACATGTGACAGCTTGTGCAAGGCAGCCATGGGGCATAGTCATTCTCCTCCAACCCCCAGGAGGCTAAAGCCCTCAGCAACAAAGCAAAACCCAAAAATGAGTTAAAAAAACCCTGATTTTTATAAAAATCCAAAGTTCATACGTCAGTAGAGATACAAGCATTTCCCATGTGTGTGCAGTCTCTGTCACAGTTGTCTGCACACACTGTTGCAGACACACATCCATTATTTAAGTTTAAAAGACATTCCTAAAATGACAAAGTTGAGCACTCAGGTATTCTATGTTGAAATAGCTGGTGTTTTATGTAGTATTTTCACATGAGTAGGAAGAATTGTTCTCTCCAGAGAGGGCCCCTGAGGGGGTCTATTTACCCATGTAGCTTTCCAGCAGTGAGTGCTCTTTCAGGGACATTTGTGTGCCTGCCCTTGCATGAGTGTAGACTATGGCAAAATGTCCCTGGTATTTCAAAAATGAATTTAAAAAGGAGAAATGCATGGTTGCCTTGCAGACTTGGCACCTTCAGCTCCCTAATGCAGACTTCAGCATGGGATAGCATGCAATAGGAGTAAGTTGTTAACCTCTCTATGGGCTCCCATTATTTTCTAGTGCTTTCAGAGATGATTTTGGAGACTTTGGGCACAGGCTTGACTGTAGCCCTTGGAAGACAGCACGTTGTTGCAAAGACATGGCTGCAGTACACTTCTCTCCTGCTCTCTTGTCTTCCCTGCACCTCCCTCCCACTTCTCCTTCCCCAGTTCTTCACCTAGCTGGTCTCTTCCACCAGCATCCCAAACAATTCCAAACCCCACTTAAAACCTACCTGTCTTTTCACTATTGTTTCTCCCATCATATTCCTGGCTTGTTGTCCTGTTCTCCAGCTCTGGTGATTTGTCCTAACCCCTTAGCTTAGCAAATGTGAATTTTCCTCTTCAAACTGTAGGTCCTTGCCTGGATTATATTTTTTCTCTGCTGCTCTTCTCCTGCCACTAGCTCCTAACCTCAGACTCACACTTGACCTCTTTGCCCAACTGGACCACTTCATTAATGGGGTCCCAGTCCTTTAGCCTGTGTCCCTGCTCTCAGCCCAAATGACCTTTATCACCAGTTCATTTCTGTCTCACTTTCTACCCATGATAATTCAAATCCTTTCTTTCCTCAGACACCTTAGCCACAGCCTGATCATTGTGCTCTGAGCCATCCCAGATATGTCCTCTTTTGCTGCCTTCTCCATATTCCATGGGTGTTGTTAGTGAAAGAGGGAAAGCAGGGATGGAGAAAGAGGAAGACATGAGCCATGTGGTCTCAGCCCCACCTGTTCAGGTGTTCAGCCCCACCACATCCCAGAGATCTTGTGATGGAAGATCCCCACTGTTGCCTCAAGAAACTTCTCTAGTGTGTGGTAACTTGTTCTCTGGTGATGATGCACATACAGTTAATCACTGGGCAAGGCCTGGACATATTCAGAAGGCTCAAATTCTTTATGGTCTGCTGACCTGGAATCTGGAGTCATTGTTGCAGTCTAAGCATACCTGAGAAGATTTTTGTGAGAAACAACAATATCCTTTGCCCCAAAGAAAAAGTTCTACTAAATCTCAAATTTCTGCTTCAGGTCATAAGGAGATCTTATTACTGCTTAAGGCAAAATGACCTTTTCAATGCAGGCTATATGCTATGTCTATTCCCTGAACATCAGTCTTTGAAATAGGTTTGATATATATTTTTCAAAAAATATTTGCCCTGAGGCAGACGTTTCCCACAGAAATTTTCATCCTGAATGGGTCAAGTTAAAGTAGAAATAAGCAACTGAAAATAGAGTTTGTTAATAGAATGTGTCAGGCAACCTGAATAAAAAGCATTGACACTTCCCTGAAACAGAGGAGGGGTTTGTGGTGAGTCATAAGGCTGATGAGCACCTTTGTACATGCAAATGCATTAAATGTGCACTCACACCCTCTGTCTGGTCTCTGTAGAATTAAAAAACACAAATGGAAACCAGCTCTTCCTCAGACTTTCTTCCTCCAGTTATCCAGTGCTTTGAATTGTGTATGTCATGGAGTGCCTTTGCAGAGAAGTGAGGATACAGTTTTCTTTGCACTGTTGGAATTCTGCCTGTCCCTGACTATTGCACCTACAATTCGTCACCTTTTCACATTGGGAAAACTACCAGTTTTCCAGTGAAGTCAGTGCACTTCAGCTGGTGCAATAACAGATTTCTCACCAAATCCTATCCAGATTAATTCACTTAATGTATAAAACTTAGATTTATTATAAAATAATTAGGAGCCCTTCAGAGGCCTGGCTGACACAGGAAATGTCCATAGTCTTCTACCTGCTCAGCAATTGAAGTGGGATGCCCAGTCCCTGCCCTCATTCTACCTGTGGGAGCCTCCAGCTTCATCTGATTGGCCTCTCTGGGCAAAAGGCACATGGGGGGCAGGCTGTGAGTGTACCCAGATGTGCTGCTGTTCACAGTTGTTTCCTACACAAGGGATGTGAGAGGAGCTGAACCTGCAGTTACTTCCACCAGCACGAGCCTTGGGTGCTGCCAGGGCCACAGTGGAACACCCCTGCCGTGGAGGGCCCTTCTATCACACAGCCCTCCCAGACAGAGAGCCATGCTCTCCTCTCCTTGGCTGGCTGGGAAGGCTCTGTGGGCGCTATGTGCAGCCCAACAGTCCCACCACGATTTTTTCTTTCAAAACAGGGATTTCCATAGCCAACGCAAATCCTCTTCTACTCTGTGTTACAGGAGCTTTTTGCCCCTTGAAGAGCAGCATAGGTAAACTGAAATCAGGAAAAAATAAATCCCCTATTTCTAGTATAACTGAATTACACAGGCAGAACCTGAACCTTGCATGTCTGTCAGGCCTTTCTTTTAGTTAGGAGGCATTTTTAACCTTTCTGCAACTGTGTCATACTCACAGATATGTTAGTCTTGAAAAATAAGAATAAAAGAGTATCCTTAGGAGCTATCAGTAGATTATGATGGAAAGCTTGTTCCACCTCTGGCTTGGTGGAGTGGGGAGCCACCCACTGCTGCTGAGAGCCTGTTTTATGGGTCCTGGGTAGCAGGTCTTCACTTAATATGGGGACAGGTGGCAGCTGGGCAACCACTTTGTTTATGGTCTCATTTTCCCTCCTTCTAGGACTATTTTTTTCATAGTTCTGTTCTCTCAGTACTTGAAAGATGTTGCTGTGCCACTGCCATCCTTCCAGAGAGGCAAGAAGTGCCACTTCTTTCCAATCTACCTCTTCCAGATCTTCCCGGTACATTGGGGTTCCTGGATACCAGGGGTTTGTGACAGGGACCCAGCCCGGGCTCTTTCACTGGTCAGATGGGTTTAGTGCTTCTCAGCTGAGGCTGTGTGGTGAGGGGCAGAAGGGAAAAAGCTCCTCATTGAGAAAGAGGGAGGCAGGCAGGGAAGGAGGCAGGCAGGGAAGGAGGGAAGGAGGGAGGCAGGGAGGGAAGGAGGGAGGGAAGGAGGGAGGGAGGGAGGAAGGGAGGGAATGCCACCAGGGGCTCCTGCTGCCTCTTCCATTCCGTGCTCAGAGAAAAGGGTCGGGCGGGGCACCTTATCCACCCTAGCCGTGCTGAAGACGCAGCCATGCCGTAACCAGACCGCACTGCTGCTTGTGATGGGCAGGTGCTGCTGGGGCTCTCCCTGAGCTGGCTGCTCTGCTACGTGCTGACAGTGACCAGCGTCCTCCCTGCGGCCCCCACTGCCTACGGCCACCTGGCTCGGACAGACACCCGTGGGGACGTTCTGTCACAGGCTCCCTGGTTTCGGCTGCCTTACCCAGGTACCACTGCCTCCCCTTCCCCATCCTGCCTGCTCCTGCTTGCACCTCCACTTATGACTACCGGGAGGAGATGAAATGTCAAAAATCAGGCGAACGCCCTCGGGCATTCCTGCTGTCCTTCCTCCCCCGGGGCTGATTTCAGGGCAAATGTGCCCCCACCCACATAAACCGAGTTTTTTACTTGCAGGCCAGTGGGGAACGCCAACGGTGAGCCTGGCTGGGATCTTTGGCATCCTGGCCGGGGTGATTTCCTCCATGCTGGAGTCCGTGGGCGATTACTACGCCTGTGCCCGCCTGTGCGGGGCCCCGCCGCCGCCCAAGCACGCCATCGGCCGCGGGATCGGCGTGGAGGGCATCGGCTGCCTGCTGGCTGGGGCCTGGGGCACGGGCAGCGGCACCACATCCTACAGCGAGAACGTGGGGGCCCTGGGCATCACCAAGGTGAGCCTGGCTGCAGCGGGCTGGCTGGCTGGGGGGGCCTCCCCGAGGGCTCCCCCGCGGGTGTGGGTGCGGGAGAGCGGGCACATGGCTGAGTGCTGCCCTGGGGAGTGATCGCAGCCCACCTGCCGAAAGGCACACTGCAAAGTGTGCCATGGCACATCGCTGACCGGCCCAGCAGCGCTGCAAATGACTGGAGTGACAGAGGTGCGCAATGCTTCTGGCCTGCACAGGAAATTAGTGCACTCAGTGGTGGCTGAAGAGACAATGCTACATCTGAGCTGACCTGTATGGGAGAGGAGAGGGTGAATATTTAATAGGGCTTCAAATTCCACTTCTATATTTAATACACTTCTATAACCCAAGGATGGCAATCATGAGAAAAGGCAGACTGTTTCTTCTGGGTTATGAAATGTGATAGCAAAGGTTTGTGTTTTTATGTCTCTATCAAATTTTGTGAGTCCTTTGAGTACATTAATTGCACTTACCAGGGAAAGAAATTTTCAGTGATAAGCTTGACAATCAGATCAAATATTTTCACTAAGATTTGCAGCCAGAGGATAGGCTGACAGGCATACAGCTGCTAACTGGACAGCATTTTCAAATCATTGCCAAATAAGCAATGTAAAATGCAGAGGAGCTGTGAGTCAGTAAATAAATGCAGCTTCCTTACAGCTTCCATTCTATAATATTGCTCATTTCACTGGATTCTATAAACCTCACTCACAATAACCATTTCTCATTCATTAACATTGCAGTGTTAATGTTTGACTGAGGTGGCTGCCTGGAGCACCAGGGGCTGTCTGGATGTCCAGTTTAGCCTATCACCACGTGTGCATTGTCACTAGAAAGTCTGTGCATACTAACCATCTACCTGAGCCAGTTCTTTCCTGACATGTAGTTTGCTGCATGCAGTGTACGTATGGGATGCTGCCCAAATTCATAATTACCAGATTATAGGATGCATATTCTCACAATGTATGCTAAATCCTCCAGGTGGACATGCCATCCTTGCTGATTCTGGAGAGATTTTTCCCTTGGATCCCACCTCTGCCCACTCTGTCCACACTTGAAAGAGCTGAAAAGAGTGTCATCTCAGTCAATTTAAATCAGTGTAAACACTCTGGCTGGGACAGATAGGGATGTTGAGAGCACAAGGCAGATTTAATATCATTTTTTACTTGGGAAATGTGTTTTTCCATAACAAATGGAAACACAAGGGACTTGTTTCCTCTACTTAAACAGAGCTGTCCAACACTGCCTGAGAAAACTTTGGAGATCTCAGATACATACAGGATCTGACAGATAAGGCAAGGAGAAGCTGCTAGAAGCTGCCAAGATGCAACATCTTACATGGCACCGGGCACCAATATTTAAACTGCTTGATCAGCCCAGTATGCCTGTACTGAGAACTCCTTTCCAAGAAAAGGAGGATTTTAAGGAGAGATAAAGGCCTCAGAGTCACCACATATTGTAGGGAACCCTGCAGTTTCTTCAGCCTT
The DNA here is from genome assembly GCA_018697195.1 of Certhia americana. Classification (NCBI taxonomy): domain Eukaryota; kingdom Metazoa; phylum Chordata; class Aves; order Passeriformes; family Certhiidae; genus Certhia; species Certhia americana. The sequence continues at coordinate 45,127,682 of CM031879.1, forward strand.
AAGAAAGAGAACTGATTTTATTGATTTCCTGACAGAATTGAAACAAACTCTAAACTAGTGGCTTTAGCAGAATATGGTCACGGTGCTATCACTGGATTAGGTCTTTTGCCTTTAAGGCCAACTCCATATACATGGTAATTCAACATTTTAGCAAATTGAGACTCTGAGTCTTTGTTCTAACCCTGGAACAAATAGATGTTGGCTTTTATTAATTAACATTTAAATGGTAATAATGTCCCAAGGTTTTAAGCCAAAGAATATAAAAAGCACTGAAGCACCTGAAAGCAATGCATGATTTTATTTTGAAACTCCACACCAAATCTTTTTACTTGATTTTTCACAATCAAGACAGACTGAAAATATTTTAAAGGGACATGTTTAAGAAATAGTTAAAAAGAGATACTATTAGTTACTGAGAATGTTTTTGTTGAAAGCATTCACAAAAAGCCTGTCCTGTAATTAGACATTCTTCAGATATTTAAAGGGAGGGCTTAAAATATTTAGTTGAATTATAAAATGTTTGCAGAGGATTACAGAGTTTTCCTGACACAAATATTGTAAGTTTGACATGATTCTTTAGGCAGTCCAAGTTTTGGTGTGGGAAAGGCATATATTGACTTGGAAGTTAAACAAATGTTCCTGCTTTCCTTTTCACTTTCCATATAAATGTCTCTTTCAACCCTTTGTTTGGCAGATACTCTTTTTCTTTCCTGTTCATATGCTCGGCAGATCTGAATGAAGGGCTTGGCTTGGTGCTTCATCCCATCTTTGTTGTAGTGCTCAGCAGGAAAAGGCCAACCTGACTCTTCTTATGGAAAAAAATGAGAAAAAAATGGTTTTACTGAAGATAGATGGGTGGTGAGGGATAGGGACAGACCAAGAGACTTCCTCACTCTTATTTCTTGACCATAGAAAGGATATATCAGATCCCAGAACTAAGGATGGAGCAGCCAGCCAGCCATGGTCTCTGAAATCACGGTCTCCAGGGAATGGAGGGATCATTGTGGGACACCTCATTGAAAGCCACTTCTGGATGCCAATCCAAACCCTGGTGGAAGGATTAGGTGTGGTGCTCTCAGAATGCCTTTCATAATAAACATTTATGGTGCACAAATACTGATGCTTTCCATTCAGTATCAGCATCCCGGCTCATCAGCAGCTGTATCCAAACCTGTTCCTGAACATGCCATGGAGTACTAGGGCCAGATCTGCAACACATACCTGACAGGCACTGCAGCCATTCTCTGCGGGTCAGTGTGTGACTGCCTCCTCTTCCTTCTGCCCCAGGTAGGGAGTCGAATGGTGATCATTGCTGGTGCCTGTGCCATGCTCCTCAGCGGCATCTTTGGGAAAGTTGGGGCAATACTTGCCAGCATTCCCATCCCTGTGATTGGAGGCATGTTCCTTGTGATGTTTGGAGTTATCGCAGCAGTGGGGATTTCCAATTTACAGGTAACAGCTCTGTGAGTACTGTGTCATCCCTGGAGAAGGGGTCTTAATTTCATTGAAACAAAGAATCACAGAATAAGCTGAGTTGGAAGGGACCCATCAGGACCATTGTGTCCAACTGCTGTCCCTGAGCAGGACACCCCAAGTGTCACTCACACCATGTGCCTGAGAACATTGTTCAAACACTTCTTGAGCTCTGTCAGGCTGGTGCTGTGGCCACTTCCCTGGGGAGCCTGTTCCAGAGCCCCACCACCCTTGGGGTGAAAAGCTTTTTCCTGATATCCAACTTAAACCTCCCCTGACTCAGCTTCATGCCATTTGCTGTCACAGGTCATGAGAGTTAAGAGATCAGTACCTGCCCCTCTGCTTCCCCTCCTGAGGAAGCTGCAGACTGCAGTGAGGTCCCCCTCAGTCTCCTCTTCTCCAGTCTGAACAGTGACCTCAGCTGCTCCTCATATGGCTTCCTCTCAAGGCCCTTCACCATCCTCATTGCCCTCCCTTGGACACTCACTAATAGCTTTATATCTTACATTGTGGTGCCCAAAACTGCACACAGAATCCCCAGTTTCAAGTCAGCTTCTTACCAGACTCTGTCAGCTATAACCACACTGCAGCAAATGTAAGCATTAATGTTGGCAATTCCCCGGGTAAAGATAAGGGGCTGTACCCAGAGGGGCAAGGGCAGGGCTGGCTGACAGTGGGAACTGCAGGATCACAAATGCTCCAGGAGCACCAGGGCTGGGTCCAGTTCCAATTGCAGTGTTTGCATCCCACCATGTCTCATGAACATAACAGTAATCCACAGTTTTATGCACATAATGTATGAAATTTCTCTGTGCAGTACACAGATATGAACTCCTCAAGAAACATATTTATCTTTGGATTTTCTCTATTTGCTGGCCTCACAATTCCCAACTGGACAAGCAAAAATAGTACGCTACTGGAAACAGGTAAGAAGTGACATCAGAAGCACTTTCTGTAGCATAAAACTGAAGGAAAGCCTTATCAGAGAAATCTTTTAAAATAGTTTTTCCTGATAAAACGCTGAAACCTGTGTTTTGACTGTTGCCTCTTTCTTTCTGTGAGGGCTGTTTCTGCTCTGATCCAGAGCTCTGGTGCAGAAATCTCTGCTTTTGGTCAGTGGCTGTACTTCAGCAGATTCTTCTTGGGTTAAGGATTGCAGAGGACACATTCCCTGGGACACATTCCTGGGGCAGGGCAAGAGAATACTCCAGGGCTGAATCTTGGTCAAGGTTCTCAATGAATGAAGCTTTCTGTGCTCATACACAATAAAATGCTGTGCTTTCAGAATGCAAGAGCATACTCCTCTACTAAATTCCATCAAGTTCACTTTATTGAAATTTTCAGTTTTCTAACAGCTTCTCTGTGTCTTGTGTGACTAATGTTTTCATCACAAAGGCCAGAGTGTCCTCTCTTAAAGTATCAGTGGTGTGCTGGGTGGGCTGATTAAAGACCACATGCTCTATAGATGCTCTACCAGATGCTCAGTGCCACTGGGCTTTGTTCATGGCCATCACCCCTCAAGGGGAAACATCACACCTGATGAACTTGTGGTGAAATCCCATGCTAAATATACTCATATGTCTTTGGGAACTGAAGCTTGTACTCATGTAGGGAACTGTTAGGTGTTATGTTGTAGAGGTGCTGAATGTGTTTGGAGCAGAAGGTGGCATTTCCTTGGATAGTGTTGAGGTCTGCACTTTTAATAGGCTCTTAATGTGTTTATGAGCCACCTCCTTCCCACTGTGGCTTTGTGAATAGTCTTGTAGAATAAAACTGTAGGTCTGAAACTGACTGTGAGATCATCCTCCCTTTGCCAAATTTTACACTCTGCTTTGGATTTGCAGGTCCAGGCAAGCCTAGTCCAAGCAAGCATGCAGCTTGCAGCCTCTTGGCACCAGAAGTATTGCTGGTAAGACAGGTAAAATGTGTCTTCCTGTACCATGATCTAAAGCTTTATTTTTCTGCTAGGAGTCATCCAGCTTGACCAAGTGATCCTGGTGCTGCTCACCACTGGCATGTTTGTAGGTGGACTTCTGGGTTTTATCCTGGATAACACCATTCCAGGTAGGATTTGCTGAAATGGGCTGATAGTTTGTGCCTGTCCTAGGGTATGTTCCCTGGTACTTTTTGTCTTCATGACTCCTGCTCTATGGATAGTTGTGCTAGCAACCATGAAACACTGTATGACTGCACTCCTCCCAGAGAGGTGTGAGGAAAAGGAGACATCACTGAAATGGTCTCTAGCTGGAAAACAGCAGCTTATCAAAAATTAAATAATTTGTGAGGAATAACCCAGGCTGTGGAAAAGGTTATTTGGTAAATACGTTTTTCAGGGAAAATGACAGCCTAAAACCATGTTGCTAGTTAAAAGGAGAAAGGAAAGCAGCTGTAAGAAGTGGAAAGAGCCAATGTGTGCCAGTATGGGAGCTGCTAAAACTGAGGCTGAACTAAAGCCACAGCAGTGAAAAGCAGTAGGAAAGGCTGGTGACCAAAGACAGGCCACCTGCAACTGGCCCTCACAGGCAGCAAATGGCCTTGGATTTTCATCTAGCATGGGGAAGGAGGGCATAAGAATAGAAGGCACAAGAATTTTCTGCTGCAGGATAAGAGCAGGAAGGAAGGACACTGTTAATTGGATTCTGTTACTGTCTAAGGCTTCTCGGAAAGCCAGTCTCTCTTTGGCTCATTATTCTCCTGTAGCCTTCAATCGTCAGCTCCTCTGGGCAGAACTTACAGGTGTGCTCAGTCCCTTTCCCAAGAGGGACTTTGCTGCCACAGCAGTTACAGACACTTAGGAATTCCTTTGGCTAGGATAAGTACCTGTGACTGACTAGTAGCTGCTAGCTAAATCCACTCTGAAGTGTCTGGGCAGTTAACATCCAGCCTTGCTGTCCCAGCACTGCATGAACCTGCCCTTTGAAGAGTTATTGGATCGCCTGTGGCAGGTGAAAACTTCTTGGTATACGTGGAAAGCAGTTGAGAAGGCTGCTTATCCAGAAGCTGTTGCAGGAAAAGGGGTATTGTCTGTAAGCTCGTTAGTGAGTATTTGTAGAGCTCTTTGGAGCTGGAAGGGTTTAAGTAGAAGGGATTTGTATTTTGTGCTGGGTCTGCTGGGGTTTGAGCAGTGGGTGTGAGGCACACAAAGCAGCCCTATGCTCGAACACCTGCTGTTTTAAACACAACCACCTCACTTTGCTGTTGCAGGAACACAGGAGGAGCGGGGGCTCCTGGCATGGAAGCAAAGCCATGAGGGAGGAACGGAGAGCTCTCAGCTCGTTTCCAAGGTCTATGATCTTCCATTTGGCATAGGCACCAAATATTGCAATGTCTCTTGGTTTCACTATCTCCCTGCTTGCCCCAAGAGACTGTCTTGTGACAAGAGAATGGATGAACTGAAGGCTGTTGGGCAGAAAAACAGTGTTAAAGCAAGCTTAGAAAGAAACTCTGAGACTGATGCTGATACAAGAATATAAGCACCTGGCCTGCAAGTGAACTCACCTCAGAAGCAGAGGTTCTCTGAAAGTGTGTCTGCAGCACCCATCATCTGAGCATGAGCTGGCAGCTGTTAGAGGGGGGAGCAGGAGATGGATAATGTCTTCCTCTTCCCAGCTCTGATGACTGCACCACTGATGGTCTTGAGAAAGTAATTTTTCCCCTCTCTCTTCCTGCCTGCTCACTTCTAGGAAGAACCTGTCCCTCTTTGGGGAACACCAAAGCCCAAGAAATGCCTAGGAAAGATGTTCTGTTTCCTTCCTTGCACTGACCCTTGGGCACCCTAAGGGGCAGCTGTTCAGCTGAAGCAGAGGGGCTTCCTGTCCCCTGCTCTGGCAGCTGAAGGAGCCAAAGGAGAAGGCATCCCTAATGTGGGCCCTGTACCACTCTCAGGCATCCCTTGGGGTCAGGTTAATCCCCAGCACCTTAAACAACACTCCCCTCTCACTTTGTGTTTTATACCTCATCCTGGCCAAGGGGAAGGAGCTGGTGTCTCTATGTCATGATTCATCTCATTCCATATTCCCATAATTTAGCCAGCCAAATGAATGTTGTTTTAAGAGAGGCATCTAAAGTTAATGGGATGGATTGTCTTCTGAACCTGTCTGTTCTGCCTCAGACCACAAAGGGACTCTAGAGACCTTAGTTACATTCTTGACCTAAGAGAAAAAAACAGCTTCACTGAAATGTATTCCACCTTTGGAGTGCTGGGAGGAGTCTCTCAGGTGAACCAGTGTCCTGTAGGACACCCAACGCTACAAAGATGAAGGAATCCTCATGAAATATAATGGACAAAACACTTCTGCTCACAATATTACACATCCCTATGCAACTGCTGTCCTGTGTACCCTTGCTGTACCTGTTTGGTCTGGTGTGGTGATTGTGTGGTGACAAGCACTTCTCTGGAAAACAGGTGTGCAGTCATCAGAGTGCACTATTCCCTATTATCTTCAACCTGTATGGCCACATGCTGTGTCATCACATGTGGTCCTGGTTGCTGGTGGTGTGTAATAACATTGTTGCTGTAGCCTAAGCTTGTGTTTCCTTCATTGAGATTAATGCTTGTTTTTTTGTAAGTATAATGAATAATAAATAATAAAATGTACAATGTCATGGTATTTCTCAGGGTGGTTGCTGTAGCAAGTGGCAGGTGGTTTCAAATTATCACTTGCAGGCCTGCAGTCATGATCATGCAAGAGGAGGGACCAAAGTAACATGTTCTTCATCTCCTTAACATCATTCCAATGCTTCTAGCCTCAAAGCAATGCCAGCATGTATAAATGAAGCACACTGGAAAGGCCAGGGAATGGCAAGGCTGCACCCTGGAGAACTCCGAAGAGTTTTAACCCAAACAGGACCCCTGCCCCCCCACTTTAAAACACAGCAGCGTGGCAGACACTCATCTGGGGGTGCTACCATAGCCTCAGCTGCAGGGACAGAAAGAGCTCTGTAGTATTTATTCTTCCCTTGTACTTCACTACTCAGCTCCACGTGTTTTTCTCTAAATGTATCATGCTTTTATGCACCAAAGCACTGCTGGGCCACAGTCTAGGTCTCTTGGACTCAGTCTAAGAGCTGGCTGCTGAAGTTGGATAGTTAGGCATGCCAGCTTTAGTTTAGGTTTTAACACAAAACTTCCATCCTTTCTGTTTGTGATGTCTGGTAGTGTGACCTCAACATAACCACTATCAGAACACAGTTTGTTCAAGTCTGCAGAGAGCCTTTAATGATAACTCAGAGATGTGAAGGACTTTATTCAATTTCACAGCACTATTAATTCCAAGACACTATCTGAGCAGCAATACTCATCCAAGAATCAGATGTGGAAAAAGAGCACAGGGCTGATCACTCAGCTTTACACACTTCACAAAAGTAAATAATCCAAAATGTATTACTGTGCCTGCACTTTTCTGGGTGACTGAGGAGTGGGTGTTCACTGCTGCTGTTAAAGAGACAGAAGAGCCTCATCCCACTCTCTGTGAGGAAATCCCTCTTTCCTTGCCAGCCCAAGATGAAAAATAGCACCAGAAAAGTAATCACTGCCAGGAGGTGACTTTTGCAGGTTGCAGTTTGACACCTGAATCCTGTGGGAGTGTGCAGATCTGGCCTCCCTGCTGCTCTTCCCACACCTTATGCTAGGCAAGGTCACTTAACTGTACATGCCTCACTTTCTTACTGAAGCAAGGCTAAACATTAAATAGCAATGGGTAAAACCATTTATTAATAAATAGCTAAGACCTTTAAAACCTTTAGAAAGTATAAATTACTCAACTGATATATTAAGAAGTACTAATGAGGGGAGGAGAAGTCAATGGTAACAAACCATTTCAACACAGTGTCTCCACACTCTGCTTAGAGAGGTGGCTCACTGAATGAGGTGAAGCCTCCTCACGTGCCTGGTGTACCTGGCAGGGCTTGGCAAGACATATTAGTGGAGATACTGTTTAGAAATCTTCATCATCGAAGGTCTCAGTGCACCGCAGCATCACAGTCTCATGATCATAATGAAGATCTTCTTCCTGAAAGCCCCCCCAAAGTCAAGCAGGATTAAAAACCAGACAAGTTCATTGAGTTTCAAATATACAATGAGTCGCTCAAGAGCTGATGTACCAGCAAATGCAGCATGAGCCCTCCCTCCCCTCTGGATCAGTCACCAGCACTTGATGAGTTCCTGAGGTGCCTGATGAAGAATGGCTCAAATTTTCTGCAAATTTCCTTCTAAAATCACAGGGCTTCACCCTGTGTCTATTTACATCATCTAGACAGCTGTTACTGACTGTGCTAGCAAGTAAGTCACATAACAGGATCTAAAGGTATGAGAGCTTCCTTGAGGCCTTAACTTCTACCAACTTCAGGCTTTGCTCCACTTTTAGCAACAGAAGGAAATGGTCTTCTTTTTCACCAGTTTACAGAGAACAAGTGGCTCTTGAGAAATCAAAGTCTGGAAGATAAAAGTGTTCATGCCTGCAGTCCATCTAGTCCACCTTCTGCATTGATGCAAGAATCTTCAGTGAAATACTTCTTTTAAAAATAGGTGCTGTTTAAAAATGTATATCTCAAAGAGCACTAAATACCACTTGCTTGTCAAGTGACTCATCTGAAATCCATAATTTTAAAAGAAAGTGTTCCTTTGAAGACACAAAGGTATTCAGTACTATTTAGAAAAAAACACCCACTAAGTTTCATTTAGGTAAAACCTTTGGATCTCAGTCTAAATTAACTCTTCACTGCCTTTGCTGCTAAGCTTCTCTTATGATGTGACCTTAAGACAACATCTCTTGAAAAATGACAAGATTGCTTAACTAATCTCATGCTCAGAAATATTTCTCTTTCAAACACTGTAGAAGCATGCATCTGCTCTCATTTTGGGGTTCCTGCCCTTTTAAGAACTCTCCCTTTCCTTGTCCAAATTATTTCCCCTCTCCTCTAGTGTGTCTTTCTGAAGCTTTTTATTCCACTGGGATGCATTCCCTTGGCAGCTTTCAGAGCCAGGGCAGTGGCTCTAGAGGAGCTGTGCTCAGTAGCTCTGTGACTGTGAAACTGTGACCATCCACAACCCAGCAGCAGTAGTTGTAGTTTATACCTGGACAGTTAACCAGAAATGATAGAACATGGCAGTGGCATGAATCTATCAGCTCTGCAGATGAAAGGAAAGGAGACCATGGGCTGCCTTTTGTATTTCAGTGGGGTGCACATCACATGCCTTACCTTGGTACTTACTGTATTTGCTATCCACCTCTGTATCTTCTACAAGGTGTGTGCACAGTGTACTGGGACACTGCTTTATCCTTGAGATAATTTACACCAGCACTGCCCAAACCCCTGTGCTAGCATAGCACCAGCACAGGTACCACATCAAGGGAAGGGGAATGGTCTGCAGGGGTTCAGTCATACCCATAAGGTAAGCAGGACGGGCTCCTTTCCCTGTCAAGTCCAGCAGTCTCTGATGCTCTGAGTAGCCCAGTTTCTGGGTGAGCAAGGTCAGTAGCCTATACTGATCTCTCTGCTGCTGCCTGAGTTGGTGTGTTTCAAGCTAGCTGGAACATCTTCTATCCCTGCTCTGCAACCACTTTCATAACTGTCTCAATCTGTTTGCTTTGAGATGGATCCCGAATTTCTGCTCTCAAAACAAAAAATAGCTTGTCAGTCATATTTTCTTTTTTCTACTTTGTTGCCTCTTGGCAGCACTGTCTAGATGTGCTGTTCTGCACTCTAAATCAGATCAGATTGTGACCTTCATATTATCTAGCCTGGGTGATTTCTGCTCAAACTCCCTTTTTATTGTCTTATCACAGATACCTGAAAATTCCTGTGTAAAAGAAGCATTTTCTGTGTAGCTGTGCAGCCTTTTCTATTTCCTTCTGAATCCACACAGTACAGTTAACTGCCAAGTTCCAGTACTTTGGGCTCTTTTGTTGCTTGTCTTCCCATCACTCTGATTCTCCTGGTCTTACTTTAAATGTGCCTCTTTAAATCTTGAAAGAGACACTACCTCTTCCCATACCACCTCATCTGGGAGCTGTGAGATGGACTTGGGCTCACACATAATGAGGCAGCCCCCAAGCAGAAGGATAAGGTGAGACCACGCCAGGTCTCACAAGAGAAATTTACTCTTTTACTCATGCACTCACAAAAGCAATTTAAAACCTAATGCTTTTCTTTCTTTTCTAGGCCTGCTGAGTTCATAGTCATTTACTTAAACACAAGAAAAGCTCTGCTCTTACACAGAACATAGCTATTCACAGACCAAAGGGCTGTGTAGATCAGTACCTTGTCTTTGACAACAGTCAGCAGGGGAAGTTTAGAAAACAGTGCAAGAATTGGGCACACAGTGTGCTCTGTTTTACAATAAATGCTCGTACATTATAACAAACTGTGCTGTGAGTCCCTCCTGCACTGGAAATTGAATCTGGACCTTCAGATTTAGTAACTGCCCATGGATTGATGACCCTGGAGTCTAATGTAGTAATTTGTACTTGCAAATATTTTTAATACGTTGCTTGTTCATTTTATTTAGTGCTTTTGAGTTCTTCTGGTGTTAGACACAATTAGTAATCATTCTGTGTACCAAATCCACACTGTGTACGAATAAAATGGTCTTGCAGTACCCCTCAGTCTCTTTTTTGTAGAAAAGTCCTACTCTTAACAGTTTCTATTTGATGCCTTTTCCTGTGCTTGCTGCCGTTCTCTGCACCTTCTCTAGCTCCTATCTCAGGATGAGGGAACCAAACGGCACGCAGCACTCTCTCTGAGATAGATTCCAATAGTGGTGCAACGCTAGTTTCTGCTTTGTTTTCTGTCACAACTACTCCTCACCACAAACCTCCTATTTTCCTTCAAAGGAGCAACTGCTCCTTTGAATGACCAGGTGGGAGCTTGGCAATAAAACCCAGCAAACCAGTGGCTACTGTGGATGTACCACTGACTCTGAACCAAATCAAGCACGCTTTGCCTGAGGGGTATCTCCCTTTTGGTTCTTCACCCACGTGCAAGCTCTGAGCCACCTCCATGGCAGGGAGAGAGGAAGGAGAGGAAGAACAATGCAAACACAAAGACTTCTGGCTCAGCAAACCTGCAATAGTAGGCTGAAGTTAAGGGGAAGCTCAAGAACTTTCATCTGCTCTTTCAAGAACACAAATATCCTGCTTCTAGGGCCTACCAGTGGAGGGTTTAGGGCAGGGAGAACCTGGCACCCAGACAAGCAGAATATGGTTCTAATGAGCTCAGAATGAAGCAGCTGGGGGTTGATGGAGAACTGAAAAGTGAGCTTTACCTGCTCAGAGATCACTCAAGCTTTTCCACAAGGAACTTCCATGCAGACAATAATAATAAAAAATATTTTGCAATTCTTCCTGTCGTTTGCTATTTTGAATAATATTCAAAGCACTGTTCACACAACTTCTTACAAAGGCAATCCTACTGGCCTTTTGGAATGACACATCTAAAATGATGAAGCCCAAGTTCTTATTTGTAATCATTCTGGACAATATGATCAGAAGCATTGAATACAAAACTCCCTTTCTGGCATTGCTCCTGAAATACATTGCTCTGAAATACCCTGCTCCTTTTATAAGGAATCCTTTGGCAAGGCTTACCTGGCAAAACTGTGTATTAGTGAAGAAGAGGTGTTTTAGGAAGTCAGTGACCTGCAGATAGAGCCTCTGGTGATCCTCTGGATTTTCAGAAGTGCAGCTTGCAAATGCTGAACTGAAAATGGAATCAGATACTGTATTTAATTTTCTGTTTTGTTCTCCTTACTTTCTCTCCTCCATATTTTACTTACAATTTCAAAGAAAAAAAAATCAAATTGTTTTCAAGATGGTTCTGATATTAAAGACAATAGCCAAGCAAGAGAGGGAGGAGTTGTCATGGCTGTATTGATGAGATACTGTTTGCAAAGGGCAAGGCAGATATGTAAGGACAGAGAACAGAAATACAAGAAACTGGTGTCACAACAAGGAGATCTGCTGATACATTACAGCATAGTAACACTGTTTTGGGGAAAAGTAAATATCCATTAAAACAGACAGCAACAATGGATACTTGGGAGTGTATTTGGTAGGGCTGTTCAGAGGAACAGCTTTGACTTCTGTAAAGTTTTTGAGTGAATGCAGTAACCTGTGGTCATGAATTGATGTGTTAGCTATAACTGGCAGGTTTGTTCTCAGGTAACTGTGGCACAAAGCTAAGCTTTTCATTCTGGACGTCACCTCTGTGTTCTTTCTCAGATTTTACAAAGTTCTGCCATCACACCTCTGTCCAGAATTACAAGGTGCAGAACAATAGGCAAGAAAGAGAAAACAGTAAATGTTGACTATTGAAATACCAAACTGATTTTGGACCTAAACCAGACTTTAAATATTATGGTAATACTTGGCAGCATTAAGGAATACTTAATCTTACTTAAAAAAAAAAAAAAAAAAAAAAAAAAGGAAAATGTGACCTAATAAATGTTATTTAATAAATAAATGTTTGTTAAGCTTTTTCATCCATTCAAGTATATTATGATCATTAGCCAAAACTACCTAATTTATTCTCTTCAGGAAGTACAACATGGAGTGGTGGTAGAAGGAAAAGATTCACATTAAAGATCACTCTAAATGTTGAAAAATAAGTAGAAAATGGGATTTAAAACCCCACAGATTAAAAACATTATTTGCAAAGAGAAAGAATCCTATAAAAGACTAAGTAGGAAGAATACATAAAAGATGAATCATAATGTGATTTTCCTCTTGAGGAAAACAATGCTTTCCTTTCTTTGGTCTACTGTGAAAAATCAAGGGCAGTACCAGCTTTGTATGTGACGTGTTCTCTTTTAGATAACTCATCTGAACTGAAGAGGAAAGAGATGTTATTATTTAACAGGTCCAGTTTCTTTTGTGTTACTGTTCAGGTCACCCAAACTTTAACCTGATCACCTCCGTGTGACTGACTTAGGGTAAGACAAGGGAGAAAATGTTGAAAAATTATCATTTTTGTCTCATTAAATGAGAATACAGTTTATGATTAGCTGATTTATCAGGGAATGCCTCTTGGTCCTCATAGGCTTGGTAGGTGACAGAGAGAAAAAAAAAACATTACGAGTATTGTAAATTGAAAAGACAGAAAGCTGTGCAGAGTGGAAAAAAAAAATCAGAAGGACCTCAGTTATCCTGAAGTGATGGGCTGCTCTCAGTGAGTGATTCTTACTGATTCTGCTGTAAATGACCATTAGTCATTTCACTTTTCCCCCTTAAAAGGAAGTATTATTGTGAGCACAGTTGCTGAAGGCTGCTATTCTGACCGTGTATTAAAAAAGAGAGCTGTTGTCTTATTCCACAGAGCACTTGCTGTAGAGTACTGACAGTGGGCTGTTAACGTACTGTGTCTATCAAAAGGGGGGAGTTTGTAATTTACCTCTGGCTGGACATTCCCTGAGCCTTGCTTCTGTCAAGGAAACCAGCAGCAACATCAAATGCATCTTCAAACATCACCTAGCAGAGAAATCACTTCAGATGTCAGTATATCCAGCCACCTAAAAAGTTTTACCTAGGGCATAATTTTTAATAATGAAGTCTTTAAAAACATGACATTTTTTCTTTATATTTAGCAGGCATGGTTACAGCTAGAGTAAACCAAGAGGTTTTGTGGAGACAGGAATAATGTGGAATAACTGTATTTCATGGCTAGGAACACAAGGTCAGTCCACTCCCTTAAGCCTGTGCTTCAACTTCTAGGAATTAGACCTCACATTACATCTCCCAAAAAATCAGTAAAAACCATGAATTGTATTGGTGCTTTAGAGACTTCATTGTGGACTGCTGCTTATGGCTGGAGACCTCAGCTGTATCAGCCAGTCTCTCCAAAACTGACTCCAGTTTACAAAGGAGTTTGGCTGCTCCTTGTGCCAGACCTCTAAACTCATTAGTTCACTCTGCCATAATGCAGTTCACACACTTTCTGTGCCAGAAATACTGTACAGGGAACATTCTCACCACATTTCCTAAGGCAATGAGCAATATGAGTTGTGTCCTGTGACTCAAAAGGAACTTGCCAATGTAATTTACTTATATGCTAAAGGTAAATATCTGTCCCTTCCTTGAAGCAATCAGTGCTCCAGGAACCATTTATAGAACTGGCTGTTATTTAATCAATCTCTTATTAATAATGCCCTGGTCTACTCAGTCACTGACTTCTTGGCTCTGCAGAGGTGCATGGTACAGGCAGTCATTGGCCCTGTACCCTGGGCCTGGTCTAAAAATACTTCCTCTTTGCTACCAAGTGCTTTGATGAAAAAAACAAACCCAACCCAAAACACAGCAGGTTTTGGTAAATTTGGTATCCCTTCTGGATTTAGATCATCTGTGCTCTTTGGAGAGTCTGCAGAGTACAGAAACTATATAATTCTTGTTCTTGCTCCCTGATCCTGGAGCAATGTCGGAGCAAATTTCACTGTTACTTAGCACAGAAACTCCCCAAATCAGTGGAGACTAGCAGGATTACTACAACTACACTACTGTAGCTTGCTAGGTATCTTACCAAGAGAAAATTTGGTGCAGACATTTACTCAAAGACTGCTTATTGTCTCCACTTAAGCACTCAAGTGATCTTGAGAAAGCTCAGTTACAACTACTGTATGTTTGCAATTAAAAGCTGCAGAGCCAATTAGCATCTGAAGGCTTGGAGTTTCAGAGGCAGACTATGAATGTTGCTGAGCACTTACTTCCTCTGGTGTGGAGACTGAGGAACCACTGGCTTCCTCACTGTTACCTCCGCTGTCCCTCACACTACCTTCAGTGCAAGCAGGCTCTGGGCAAGCAGCCTTGGGATCCATGAGGAAATCTCTCTGGCTACAGTACTGCAAGATGCTGTCCCTGCTCTCTTCAGAAAGCTCTTGCCAGAGATGTGAAATAGCTGTGGAGACCTCAGGAAGAGGCACGTCTCCAGTGCAAACAATTCCATGCTCTATCAGCAGGTCCACTGTGTGCTTATAAAAATACAGGTATCTGGAAGGAAAGGAAAGGCAGTATCTCTTAAGAGAAGGCTAAAAGGCAGCCATCTACTGAAAATCATCAGGACACTGGGGAGTAGCTCTGATCCATAACTACTTCACTGACTCTGCCTCCAAGACTTCATACAATTACTGAATGATGCCCAACACTGACGATTTCACCCACGAAAAGGCTCCAGCTCCAGCCTCAGCAGGATTGCCTCACAACAGAAGCTCCAAGCGCTGCAGGTTGTATGGGTTGCACAGGCAAACCTCATTCTGGAATTTAACACATTTTCAGCTGCCTGCTTTTGTATCCTGAACCTTTTGCACTGCAAGTCACTTTTTATACATTTATTGGCATTGCACTACACTTGAAAGCCCTGGCTGAGGCCATATCCTGATGCATTAGGTACTGTACATGCAGACAAGAAAGACACTACCCCAGGTCTGGATGCTCTGCCTTAAGCATGGGAGCTCCATTTCCTCCATTTTACTCTTACATACATAAGCAAACACTGCTATGCAGTCTGTAGTGAAACTGGTGGTGGAACATAGGGGTCATAATTTCAACCCAGTGACTAAATCTCAGAACAAACCTGCTTCTTCTGTTAGCACTGAGTGGCACAGTGAACCAAGGGTATTAATATCTACTTCAGAAAGCAGCACTGAAGGTTATTTTACATTAATTAAATGCTTAGAGAGTCTCAGATGAAAATAAAAAGATCAAAGGAGTACAAACCAAGAGTTCTATAAACAGCAGCTACTATGTTTGGCCTCAAAATGATTCCTTGGAAGATGTCCCAAATGAACACATTTCCTGATTAACCAAACAGTATTGCATGAGAAAGTTACTCAAAAGAGGTCATTTTTTCCTTTTTTATTTGTAAATATTTGTTCCAACAAACCAATATTGAAAATAAAATTTTGTAGGGAAGCATAAAATTGTCTAAACCCCAGTTTCCACACTCTGGAGAGTTTTCCACCACTGCTGGAAACAAAATAATGGAAGGGGAATAAGCATTCTTATGTAAGGTATTGCACTCACTAAGATTTCTGGATGTCCAGCTCCAAGAAAAGGACTTGGAATTTCTCAAGCAGAACATGAACCACCATTAGACTGCTCTGCTAAAGAAATTAAGCTTGAAGCACAACTCAAGTTTTTCCTTCCCAGTTGGAAGAAGACAACCACATTTTACACTGGACAGAGCGCTGTGAAATCCTATCAATGTATCTCCTGCTGCTGAACACAGGAAAAAAAACCCAGTCAGTTGAAGCTCAAAGCATTTCTGATGCTTCCCAAATAATGTGATTACATGATCACCAAAAGGCTGTTGCTTCCTTTGCTGAAGAGTCTTTGTCATTTTATGCCTGTTACAAAAGGTCACTTTTTGACAAGAGTTAGCTATAAACCAAATGCAATCTGCCCTAGGACTACAGGGTAAGTAATCTCTACAGTGCAGGCCCTGATCTCCTCGTCAGTAAAGAACATGAAAGTCAGGTGTTTATAGCTCTGTCGTGCAGTCTTTGATGAAGCAGATTTTTCTCATCCTGAAAATCTTGATTCAGCACATTTCAAGGTCTTCTAAAAGACATCTTAACTACAGCCACCTCTAATTCTAACAGGAGCAAAAGCTGGAGCAGGAGTGGGAAGCTGGTGCCATCTGCTGGTCCAGCCGCAGCCTCCTTTTGAGGAAAAACACGGTAATTGAAGGGGTTTTAGAAATACACAGCGGTTCAAAGCAAAAACAGAAGAAAGAACTTTTTGGTAACAGTGGTGATGCCATGGAAGAGGATGCCAGCTGCAGCTCTGGATTCTCCTGCACTGCGTGTAGAACGGTTAGGGTGAAATTGAGTGCTTGATGGTACAGGATAGATTACACATGCATCTGTTTCTCATATCTTGGCAATCAAATAATCGTTTATCCTGTTGGAAGTGCAGGATAAAACTTCGAAGTACCTCCTAGTGCTGTCTGACATGAAGGGGAAGAACACAGAGCATAATACTCGGTTTTAAGATATCAGTAACTTTGGGGAAAAAAAGTAATTTTAGCATTATGAGTTCCAAATACATGGACAACTGACATGAGAACAGTCGTGTTTGACTTTAGGTCGTGCATCAGGCATTTAGGAGCTTAAATGGTCTACAGACTCACATCTACTAGCTCTAAGTGTAACACACAAGTGTTAAGGTTCCCTGTCTCCTCCTCACTTTGCAGAATATTTTGCACTGTTGCAGAATGCCTTCTGGTGTCTTCCACACAACCACTATTCTGCAATGCAGAGGCTGAGGACTACAAGATCTTCCTGGATTGAACCTAGTCTTACCCTGCTCTAATCCCACAAAAAAAAGTATTCCAAGCTAACAGGAGCTAAGGGTGTTTCTGGAAGGGGCAATAGTG
This sequence comes from Certhia americana, assembly GCA_018697195.1. Lineage (NCBI taxonomy): Eukaryota > Metazoa > Chordata > Aves > Passeriformes > Certhiidae > Certhia > Certhia americana. Next base: position 45,144,518 of record CM031879.1, read on the forward strand.
TTCAAGCTCCTCGTAACAGTGCCATTAGAGGAAGAATGAGCATCACTGTGAAGATAAGAATGTGCCTACCTCTGGTTCCTGCACCTCTGGTTCCTGCACACAGCTAGAGTCTTGGGAAATTCATCTGATGCATCAATTCTTACCCCCCTAAAATCTAGCCCTGTGGCAGGGATACAGTGGTAAAATGTGGCAACACAGGGACTGACACACTTGAAAGAAATTTTCTTCTTTTTCTTAAGGAGTGAAAAATCCTCAGGGATTTACCAAGGTCTGAAAAGCTGGGCAGTGCTACAAATCTAAGAATCCATTCCTGTGGAAGTTGCAGGGACTTAGGAAGTGATCAGCTTCATCACCAGCAGGGCCAAAGTTGCTGGCAGAAGGCTTCTGTGAAGCAGATGCAGGCTCCAACAGGGCTGCATGAATGGCAGTGCCTGGATGCACAGTGATAACATAAACAAGTTAAAAACCCTAAGGCAACGTGGAGTGCACCTACCGTTCAAATTCCACTAGATCTGTGGATAAAGTGTCTGAAAACTGAATCAATTCTGGCTTCCCATATTCTTCCAGTGTTTGTTTTTCACGTTCTTGAAGCAAATACCAGATGGCAGAGTCACTTTCACTCATTTCTTCTGAGGCTGATGTAGTGCTGGAAAGTACACAAAAGAAAAAAAGCCACATGAATAACTTCTCAACTGGATTAATAACATCCTTGCCATGGTCATTCCAGAGCCTAGGGCCATTCTTCCCAAGCCAGCTTTTTCCTCCTTCTTTTGCTTTTCAGGCAATGAGAAATCCTTGCCAGAGATCAGATACACAGAAGGGGAAAAAAATACAAGCACTGACTAGAAATGAGATCAACAACATGCTTAGAATGTTTGTGCACACCATGGGATTACAGCAGTCCAGGTGAAACCTCTTTGTCCTTTCCTCATGATGAAAAACCTCTGCTTGGAAATACAGCAGCAATGACAAAGAGTTTCAGAGATGCTGGGATGGAAGCAAGTGCAAAATATTATTATCTTTCCTTGACTGGTATAAGCCCTTACCTGGGACTGCCAAATTGCCTCCTGACATATTCCTCCCTGACTTCCTCCAAGCTGGATGGGCTCCCATCCTCCAGACTGCAGCTTGCTGTTGGCAGCAGAAAGTTTACTGTCACATCAATGGCACTTTTGGCTTCTCTCTCACCCTCAGCCCCAACCAAGCAGAATACTGTCAACAACTGGGTCTTCACAAGCCAGAGCTTTTCATTAGGCAAAAATGACATGAAAGATCTGTCTCTTCAATGTAACTGGCACTACTGGGAATTTATGAACACTGAGGAATTTAGAATCAATGCCTTCTTCCTAACACTGATTTTACAGAAATTGATGGTGAAAACAACCTGCAAATCAAACTACGGGCACGCAGTAGTCAATACAGTATTTTTGGATTACTTTATAATGAACAAATTGCATGTGAGAAACCGTGACATCCAATCTGTGATTCACAAGCAGTATGGATTTTGCATATATGCAAGTAATACAAGGGGAAGCTTTGCCTCAGAGTCCCCTCAACTTGCCTCACTGCTTGTTATCCTTTCAATTTTCTCTGTCAAACTATTCTACCTGTGACTCACTTTTATGGGTTATCCAAGGGTGCGGGTTCAGATGAGGTTGTTCATTTTAAGCACTCAGACTTCTAATTGCTGGCAAATTATTGGAGGCGCAAGTCACATGAATCACATTTTTTTTTTCAACCTGACAGGAATTTGGACACTTGAAGGGACAAAAAAGTATGTGCAAAGCCTCTTTCCTATCAGCCAAGACAAGCCCCTAGTCCTGCTTGCTGCCAGGAGAGGCAGTGGCCAGCAGTACTAAACAGAAGGCACGTTGTTGGGGGCATGAGGCCCTGCAGCAGGAGCTGCCACAAGGGCAGACAGTACCTGCTGACCACTGTGACCAAGGTGTCACAGGCTGTAACAGAGCAGGGCGTGAGGACAGCCTGCCCAGCTGAAAGAAAACAAATCTGTAGCATCTCTCTCCAACCATTTATATCAGAGTACACTGTTAACCAGAGGACTCCAGTTCCTACCCTAGGAAATCCTTTTACCTCACACCACAGGGTGCTGTTGTGCACTCTAAGCTCTGGCAGGGCTGGCTGCTGGTGACAGCTGTGACTCGTGCTGTGCCACGCTGCTGTGACCAGGAGCACACAGCTCCTGCAGGCTCCGAGTGGGAGCCCAAGGATCCAGCCTGGGGATCCATTCCAGCCCCACACCTGCTGGGGTGAAGCTGCCAAGGGTACTCAGCCTGAACGGCCTGCTGCCATGGGATAGCAGGAATTGCTTATTTCCTTTCTTCACCTAGGCTGGGGAGGTGAAGACTGAGACAGAGGGGGATTTCTGAAATACAGTGCTGAGTGGATTGACAGACTTCTCACTATCTCTTACTTATTGCTACAACTAAAGCCACAGATGGCTGCAATGCTTTAATGGACTCAGCTGTGTACTTCTGTCTCTATTTAACAAATACATAAAAACCAAGACCAGGCTCTTTGGCCAAGCAAATACTTGCATACAGTTACCTTTCATCTTCAGCAAAGAACACAAGGTTTGCTCCAGCTTCTGGATAGATGTCTTAGCCTTACGCAAAACCTGATACTAAACATAAGAAGAAAACAGAACTGATTGTTCTCTGCTCTAACTAGATTCATGTTTTAACATGCCTTCGTTGCTTTGCTTTTCCTTCATGTTTACCCTCAGTAATTTCCATGTCTCTGTGAAAACAACTGTGTTGTTTCACTAGCTACCCTTACACATATGAAAAGGGGAAAGAATTAATAAGAGAGTAAGCTTCAATATAGAATATAAATATTTGGGTATATATTATGTGATACATACATATAACACCCAGTCACACAGACATTTGTTACTTAACTCTGATCTTTTTTCATCAGCAAATGGTCTTGTTTGGATCGTTCTCTTCTTGGAGCATGTCCAGAAATACCATGCTGTGAAGTCTTGTTGGATGCCTACCAACTTAAGGCATAAGATTTTACTAATGATTTCCCATGAGACTTTTGCCAGGAGAAGCCTTTGCTGTGTTCTGTGTTGCTGTAACCTGGATTACAGCAGTGTAGAACATGGCAAAGGCTTCTCCTATCAAAAGTCTGAACTAACAGGATTAACTTCAGTGCTGCACATCATTCCTTCCTCATCTATACCAAGCACAACCAAAAACATATGGCCAGTGCATTTAAACATACACATCTCCAAAATATTTCAAAATTTTTGTGGTGAGACCATCCATATCTACCTTGCAGAGCTTTCATGCTGGACATTTTAGCCAGGCACCAAGCACTAGGATTACAAGCTACCTTCTGTATTAAGGCTTTTTAAGATATCAAACTTCCTTGGCTCCCAAGTGTCACACAAGGGGCACAAAACAATATGAAAAAGCAATTTCGAGAACTGGCATGTGAACACAGTCCCCTTAGACCAGGCAAAAGAAGTAGCTGTTTAGTCTTGGCTTCTGAGATGGTGCTGACTTCAGGTTAACTTGTATCTTGCTCAGAATATGGCAAACTGAACTCTTACCTCAACCTACATGAGGACTAAGGGACTCAGCAGGCACAAGCCAACTAAAGAATGGTGTTTGGTATACTCAGGGGACAATTCCTGTCCCAAACAATCATTACTACCTCTACTTTACACACTGGAAAACTGAAGACAACCAATGTAACTAAACGAATCAGTGGCAGAGCTGAGAAAATGCTCCTGATGTTTACTCCTCTGCCTCAGCATGGTAATTTCAGTCTTTTCAGTAGTATCCTGACTAAATTTCATCTTTATAAACAATTTTGCTTAGTTTCTTCCTTTAGTAGAGACCAAGAAACAGTAGTGGTGCTTGTTTTTATTCCTGAACTTATTTTTCCAGTGTCTTGAAAACAAAGTGCACCTCATAAAGTGGAATGAATTACTCCTTTCCCTCTAACTCCTTCTGTCCCTAAACTCACTGTTCTGATTTCAGAACAAAATGCTGTGACATCAGCTTCATCATGGGATCCCTTGGTTTGTTTCCAAAATACTATAAAAGAAAATGCAAAGCCATAAAAATGCTGCAAAAAGCTTGTAAGAAAAGCACAGACAAGGCACATGATAAACTCATGACCCAGCAACTACAAACTGGACAACTCGCTTAGGCTGAGTTGGCAGCTTTAAAGAGATCCAGGAAAGGTGCACACAGTGAAATTACACACATACTGGCACCCATAAAGACACAGTCATCATCCTCATAGACTGAACCTAAACCTGGTTAAATTTGAACATACTCATGTATGACAGTAAAGCACAGAGAAATAGTCACTGTTCCGCACCTTTGAGGCACAGCTGTCTGACTGGGATAAAACTCTTCCCCGCAAGCTGCTGAAGAGTCTTGCCAGAGGAACCCAGTGGTGTGCCTGTGGCAAATGCTGCTTTGCCATGCAGCGTTCTACCTCTTGCAGGTGTCTCAGGGGATTGAGACTCACTTTGGCATGTGTCTTCCTACAGTCTCCGGCTGTGCCTGTTGAAAGCTGCAATGCAACATTTATTTATACTGAATAAATGTCTAAGTGAAGAGAAAGAAATCTTACAGCCTGCATAGTGGATAGACTAAAATAAAAAAATCTGGCTGTCAAAAGCTTATCTTTCCGTAGATAATCATGGAGTTTGAAATACTGTTTGCCTGAGATACCTGCCTGTTAAGTACTTACTAAAACCTATTTCTCCACTAACAATTAACAACAACCCAGATGAAGCCAGCCTCCTATCTCCTGCACCCTTCCCTACAATGATTTATGTTTCATTTCCATGGAATATCCAGGGCTTGGCTTCACAAAGCACTGAGACTCCTCTGGTCCTACCGATGTTGCTAAATGACAGGTTTCTTTACAACATTGATTTTTTTTTTTTTTTTTTCCCAATAAACTGTGATACATTGATGGGGGCAACGATACCAGACATACTCTTGAACGAGAGGGCCGGATCCAGGCCCAGCCGGGCCTGCTGGAGCTGCCCCGCCGGCCTGACACAGCCTGAGGCACCCGCCTGGGAAGCCCTTCCCGGCCTTCCGCTGGATTAACGCCCCCTGCCTCGCTACCGACCGCAAACACCGCCTAGGTTAAGAGTGCCCGCCCCTGCTGCTCCTTCTGAGGTCGGAAGGGACAGGCCGGCCGGGGGAAGGCCGTGAGGGGCCGCGCCGGGAGCCTCAGGGATGTCGGTGTGGCTCGCCGTGCCCATCAATCCATCCATCCATCCATCCATCCATCAATCACTCCATCCGCGCCGCCCGGAGCCCGCCCCCGCCGCGCCTCTGCCGCCCGCGCCAAGCAACACCAGCCGCACGTGGCGGACGGCCAATCCGCACTCAGCTGCCGCCCGGCAGCGACCAATCAGAGGGCGGGAAAAACGCGGGCTGGATGCGCCGGCGGGGTGGGGAGCGGGGTAGGGAAGAGGCGGGCGGGCAAGGCACGCTGGGAGCTGTAGTCCCCCTGGCGCTGGGCCGGGCCATTCCCCTCCCCGCCCGTGGGTGGGCAGAGCTGGCGGTGCCGCGGGGTCCCCATGGCGGCGGCGGCGGAACGCACGGACGAGCTGGTGCGGGAGTATCTGCTCTTCCGCGGCTTCACCGCCGCCCTGAAGCAGCTGGACGCCGAAATCAAGGCGGACCGGGAGAAGGGTTTCCGGGTGAGCGACGGCCGTGTCGCCGTTCCCGGCGGGGCGCTGGGCGCGGGTGCAGCCCGGGGAAGGCTGGCGCTCCCCGGGCGGGCCGCGGGCGGCTCTCCGCGCTCCAGGGGCTGGCCGAGGGGAGCGGGCCTGGCGGCGGGGACAGCCCTCGGAACCCCCGCGCCTCCCCGCCAAAGCGGCCCCGCTGGGCTGGGCTGGGCGCCGGGGCCCGGCCGGCAGCACAGGCGGGATCCCCGCATCCCGGAGCCGCCGCTTAGGGATGTGCAGCCTCCGGGCGGGGGGTGTCTCCGGTGCAAGGCTCCTCTCCCGCTCGGCTCCGGAGCGCTGTCAGCGCAGGATCGGCGGCTCCATCCCCTCGCCTGCCTCCCGAGCCTGGGGCTGCTCGCCGGCCAGCCCGGCCCTCTGTGCACCCTGCGTCCGACCTGTCCCCCGCCAGCGCCTTCTCGGCTTCGGGACGAGAAGAACGGAGGGGAGCCGCCGACCGAGGGAAAGAAGACATTCCTTTGCTTACATCTTTTCTCGGTCATGAGATTTTTATCCAGCGGCTTTACAGCTCCGCTCTTTACTTTGTATGTCTTGAGTACCAGCTGCCTTGACTAACCTGTGGAAATTGGTACAGAATTTGCCAGCCTCAAAAACACAGTCCTTCGTGTGAGCTTTGTGTTCCTGTAGCAAGTTTTGGGCACCGAACGTAGTGCTTTGAACAGTCAGATTTTTCTTTGACCAGCTATATAAGTACTACTTTTATCATTAATAAAGCATGCTCTTTTATTTTTTAAGACACTGGCACTTGGCTAATGTTTAGAGGTCGGCAAACAGCTGACTTAATCAGAATTGTCCAAGAAGGGTCTGCTGGGGTCACAAACTTCAGTTTTCTGTATCTGTAGGAAGTCACAGAGATAAAAGTTGGATATGTCCTAAGCCACATATTAAACAACCTTAGTTTAATTTTATACAGGATGCAGTTTTTTCTTTTTCTGATGCTTGTCTTGGCCATCAGAAACCACCGAAGAAAAAAAACCTGTCCCTACGCCACCATTCTGCCTTATTCATATTGCAGTAATGATTTCCAAAGATACAACAATGAAAAAAAAAAAAATCGTTTTTAAAAATTTTATGTTTGGCTCATTAGTAGATGATGTCACTAAAGATAAAGGTACTTCAAAGATTGCAATAAAGCAGAAATGAGTTCTTTCTGTTGGCTAAATGCAGGTGTTTTTCCTTTTAGTCTAAAAATAATACTGTTTCTTAGGTGGTGCACTTGAGTTTTCAACATTTAATCACTTTTTTTTTATTATTATCAACTTACTTTTAAAAGAGGTAGAAAGTTTTGCTTACTTGTAAAAAACCCCATCAGTTGGGTTCAACAAAAATGCGATATTTCTGTCAAAATCTGTTTGGCTATGCTCTGTCATATTTCTTTTTCCTTCATTTGCAAAGTGCTGCAGAATGGAAGAATGCTAATACAAACTGCAGGGTGTTGCCAGGATTAGAAAATAGCTAATGCATAAGGATTGTACCTTACTGCTTGCACACTTACAGCTTCTCAGCACGAAATTACAGAAAGTGTTGTGCCTCAAGAGCCCTCATGTGACTGAAGTCTTCTCTGTTTTGCCCTCTTTAGGTGGATAAGATAGTGGAGCAGCTGCAGCAGTTTGTTCAGAGCTACGATCTGGCTGCCCTGCGGGATTACTGGAGTTATCTGGACCGGCGCCTTTTCAGCCGTTTGGAAGACGTGTATCGGCCAACAGTGAACAAACTCAAAACCAGCTTGTTCCGATACTACCTTGTCCATGCTATTCAGGTAGTGTTTGCTTTTTAGGCTTCTGCTTTATGAAGATCCTGCTCTCTGAAACCAAAGCAATAAACTACCCTTGTGAGCCTCTGCCAGGCCTGCTGGGTTAGGAACAAGCAATTCATGTGTCATGATCAGGGGTGTTGTATGGAGTTTGATGCAGGCTCACATGACAAGTGTGCAGGATAAGGAAACTCAGGCAAGAGGGAAACATGGTTTGCTGGGTGCGAGATACTCACATAAAGACAGGTTTCCCTCAGAAAAGATAACAGTACTGCTAGCTCAGTCCTGCTCAGTTAACTTAGATACTGGCAGAGAACGCAAGGTTCAAACCAGAACAAGGAAATGTGGGAGAGAAAAAGAATGTCTTGCTTTGAATAGAACAGAAAATAATGAGCTTTAAATGGAACAAGATTTTTTTTTCTGTTCAAGCCCTGGTAAGTCAATGGAGTATATTGTCCCCTTGATTCTTCTTGGTTTCATTCCCTGACTGAAGATCTGGGTGTTGGTGGAGGAGTCAAAATCTAATGCATCTTTCCAGAAGTGTGTTTTTTCATGGTTTGTTTTGCCATGTGCTGTGTAACAGTCCTGTCTGAATAACGTGTCAGATGGAAACCTTTCCAAGCTGCATCTGCTGTAGACTTGAGTAATTTGAATTATACTTTGGTCCTGTATATGAACGTTCATGTCCCATGTCAGTGCACTCTGCACTGGTGTAACTGCAGATCAGTGTGTTTGGTTCAATTGGTCTCAGCCTTCAAACAGGATTGTGGCGACTAGAAAGAAGGTTGGATTAAGTGCATTTGTGAGCTTCTCCTACTGTATTTGGGATTCTTTTGTTTCCTGGTGAACCTGTAACTAACCACTTGTTGTATCAGGGTGGTGAAAATAGTTGTTGTGTTCATAACAAAAAGCAAATGCTCCTGGACCTAATCTGGTGGCATTAACAGAAATGTGAGCCCTGTTCTTGCTGTGTTTCAGAATGGCCGCAGTGACAAGGCGCAAGAGTTTTTCCTCAAGCAGGCCTCTGAGCTCCAGAACCAGGCAGAGTGGAAGGATTGGTTTGTCCTGCCCTTCCTCCCTGCTCCAGACTCCAACCCCACCTTTGCTACCTATTTCTCACGCCAGTGGGCAGATACGTTCATTGTGTCTCTGCACAACTTCCTGAGCGTCTTATTTCAGTGCATGCATATCCTTTTTGGCAACTAATAGTTAAATCTCCATTCCCTGGTGTTATACTTTCAATAGTCATACTAAGGATATAGTACTATGGAACCTCCTGCTTTCAGGTGATTTTTTTACAGCCAAGAGTGAAGTTGGTGTATACTAGGGGACGTTGGAATAGTTACTGCTCAATTATCTGATGATATGTTGTATTCCCTGGGCAAAACAATTGTGGTCATTGCTGATGCTGAATCATCCTGATGCTAGTGACTAGGAGTCTTGTGCACATCTTGTTCTGAAATGGTTTTACTTTTTGCTTGATGTAGTACAAAAGAGGCATACAGCCTTGGGTCATAATCCATAACTGTATTTGCATCTTCTGTTAGATCCTTCTTTGGGTACATTGTGTTCACAACATTGCCTAGTGGCAGCTCATTGTAATAGAGCAGTTGATTGTTGGCAGAAATAAGTTTTTTGCCCCAAGCTACAGAGTTCTGTCTTACTTGTTTGGGGGTGGGCAGGCTTATGCTGCAGCTAGAATGCAGCTCATCTTGAACTGTTTCTTCAGTTTACAGTAAAGCAGTAACAGAACCTGTCCTGCCCTCCGCTTCTGACTCTAAAATGAAATAATTTAAAAATCTTTGCAAAGTCCGCATGAAACAGTTTGTGCATCAGCAAAGTAAAAAGTTGACTTAAGTAATTAAGCTGTTGCTAATCTTCTGGTCATGCACATACTTTTTGCTAATTGTAGGAACTGGGCAGCTTTGTTTTTACAGATAAATGGCCGGTATGGAGTGCTGACTTTTAGAATTAAGCCAGGTGCACACAAGTTATTGCCTCGATTTTCTTTAACATTGCTTACCAGTTCCAGTCATACTGAACTTTGAAGCTGAATGTCTCAGGAGCAGTCTCATACAAGAAGAAAATGAATCATTGCGGCATAAGGTCAGAACTCTTTAGCTGCTGACTGTGTGATGTGAGTTTTGTAAAATTGATTCCATCCATTAAAGAACATTGTAACTGTTCTGTTTGGTGCAGTTATTCCAAGGCAGATTCTTTAAGTCTTTTGTTTTATTTTGTTTTATCTTTCAGTTTTCTTCAGCAAACTTAGGCTTGTGATCATATTATGAAATGTGTGTTTAGGATATTCCTGTCCCTCTGCTGGAGGTGATTGTCTCCCCTCCCTGTGCTGTCTGACAGGTGACTGAATACTGTAAAAACCCTTTTCTATTACACTGCGAAGTCCAAACAAGGTGAAACTGGTGACAGGTTAAGGGTATATGTTGTAGAGTTATAGAATGGGTTGGAATGGATGTATGGCTGATTTTGTGAATAGTATTCAGTCACTTCCAGATATTAGCTGAGCAATAGAAGTAACAGAAATAGACAGTAAATTCTGGCAAAGAGACAGAAACTGTTACTTCTGAAATGGCCCCTTCACCATGTTTGATGTGCACTTAAAGTAATTTAGACCAACTGTTGTAAATGCTGTGAATGTGTTTCCCAACTCTAGATCTTACAGTAAACCATAAGAAGGGTCTGTCTTTTGCTTCAGACAAAATACTGCCCAGCTGTTGTTGTTGTCTTGTGTTTGACAGTATCATCAGCGGATACTTAGGGAAAGGGTGTAACACGTGTCAGTCATTTCCAAGTATAACTTCCATAGAAGAAGAGAAAATTGTGAAATCTGCAGTTTAAGAACATTCTAAACTATAGCTCATACGTGGATGCTCACATACAAGTAGGAAGGCTTATTCATGTAAGCAGAACTTTAATTTCGCTTCCTCAAACATACCAAGAAAAGCTCTTTCTGTATTAAATACTTCAGTAAAGTTTGTGCTTTACCCCCTGTGTTACAAAAGGTTGTGTGTTGTGTTTCCTGTTTATACTGTTTTAAAAGCTATTCAACACTGTCCTAAAAATTGGAGTAAAATAGAATAATTGGTTTCAAAAAGGAGGCAGTTTTTGGGGAAAAAGCCCAAGATGTGTCACTGTGTACTGTATGGAGTTAGTAGGTCAGTCAAAAATTGACAGAAGGGTTCTGCGCAGATGGTCAGTGAATAGGGAAGAGGATAAGGTATATTTTAAAATAGAGCTCTTTTATTTCCTAAAATTTTATATTCTTTACTTTTAGTCAAATTATAGCTACGGTTTGTGTTTTGCATGTTGGCTGATATCATTTGCAATCTGGAGAAGAGTTTTCTGGCAAATTGACAGAAGTAAAACTAGACTTTTCCTTTTACACAAGTCCTCAGGTCAGAGGGGGAACCAGCTACCTCTAGGGTACAGGTTTTAAAAAAGGATGTCAATAAATACTGAATTTTATGCTAGCTGAAATTAAGTTATGATTCTGTTTTATGCTGCTGAAGCAATGCAAATACATAAATAGCAAGCTAGATTTCTAAAGCTCATTTGTCTTCTTGTATTTTCTTTCCTTACATACTGTGTTAAAAAGAAAAAGGAATATATCTGAAAAACAAATGTACAGAAACAGAAAGCCTGAGGAGCTCTTTGTGTGAGTAAGAGTCACAGGCATAAACCACATCTGTTCCAGAAAGCTGCATCCTGAGGTTCCTCTCTGCTAAAGGGAAAAAGAGATGGTTTTCTTTCTCCATGATGTGGGGATAAATCTCACTATTATGCTTGGGAAGGAGTTGCACAAGGGAATGGGACTGAATTTCAGGGTGACCTGGTTTCACTGACCTTGGTGCACCCTGCCAGTTCAGCAAACCCTTAGGTATGGAAGAAGATTACCTTCTAGGCTCGCAGAGAGGGACTGGTAAGCTCTGCCCTTCCCAGCTCTTGTTTCCCAGCACCACTAATGTCCCCACAGCAACAGCCCGAGGAGAGTGCTGAAGGGTTTTAAGTAGGCTCCAGTATCATGTGCTTAAAGTACTGATTGTTTTGACTAATTGGACTAACGTGGTGCTCAGCCGGTCAGAGCAACTTTTTTCCTTCCCCACCCTTCCAGAGCTGTTGAAATAAAAGGAGTAAACTTCAGTGAGTGGGAAGGAGGTGAATCTCAGTGACCCTGTGTTTACTTGGCTCTTTTCTCCTGTCGTAGCTGTTTGCTCTGCAGGCTGAATCCTCCCGCATGAAGAAAGAGGAACTGGAGGTGGAACAAACAGTTATGCATCATCACAAGTTGCCTGCATATGTGGCCAACATGGATCGACTAGGGGACTCTGAACTGTGAGTGGCTGCAGGAGAAGAGCTGGGGACAGACTGCTGCTTTTGTTGGGTCAGGGAGGTTTGTGGAGGGTCATTTCCATTGAATCCCAGGTCCCCTGCTCTGGGATTCAATGCAGAAAGACATCCAGGCAGAAATTATGGTGACCTAAGTAGATTTAAAGGAATTCACGATAGGAGTCTCTCCCATTGTTTGGGAGGTTCTTGCAAACCAGTGAGAGCCCAGGCACACGTGGAAGTGATTCTTCTCTGCTGTCAGCATTGCACCAAGGTGTTCTGGGCATCTAGGGCACTGGTAGCAGTGCAGTACCTGCAGTATTGCTCAAATGAAGTGGATTGTCTCTTGATTCCAATTTACTTGAGTGCCTGCAGTGCCATAGGTGAATGCCCTGCCTTGCTTTGTAGATACTGTTACTGTATGACCCAAAGGGATTCTTGTTACACAGGGATGTTTTCTTGCTTTTGCAAAGTCAAGAGAAAAGGAGCTTCTCTTCTTTGAGGCTCAGTAATACATGGAATTCCCCATGAGCTTGCTGCAGTTAAAAGTGCATTTTATGGCTACATCTGTTTTATGCCTATCTCTGGAAATTAGGCAACATACACAGTGATACAGCTTCTTTAAAAATTTTTTTTTTTTTTTTTGCCCCAGTACAGGACAGGAATAGGATTGATTAAATTATGCTGTTGCCAGTGGCAGATAGAAGTTGTAGCAGGTATTATGCACAAAATGTCTTAATCTAAAATTTGTCTGATTAAGTAGACTTAAGTGTCTGTTGAACGATTTTGATAACTGCTCTGCTGTCTTTGCACAGGAGAGGCTACAGAATTTAGTTTGGGATATGTTTTTTTTAACAACGTGGAAAGCCTTGATGCTATCTGCATGTATGGAGGAGTGTGACATGAGGGATGGGGTAATTTATTACTGTATTTATTTTTGTCCATTTGAATTAGAAAAATTTGCCTAAGAAGTGGCATTTCTTGCATGTGCAACTTGTCACTTAGTCTGCGGGCCAGTTCTGGTTGCTTATTTTCGTGTCTCTGCTTAATCCAAAGCCCAGCTTTAGTAGGACAGTTCCATCCTTGAAGAGTGGATAGAGACAGTGAAGATTATTGTATTCCCCTTGCCCTTGCTGCCACTCTGCTCTCAGAGGAAGCTGTAGCACAGTGAGGTCAGACAGTTATGTTCTGGGAAGCAGCTGCTGTTCTTGGCATTGTGGACTGAGAAGAGGAGTATTTATAATCATAGAAATGGGCTGTAGCTCTCATACTTTCTTTGGGTCTGGATTTTGAGCTATTGAGGGTCCGTGCTGTAAAATTGTTGAACATAACTTGCTGATTATCAAAGGGTGTTTAGTGAAACATTGGATGCTGAATGTCTCTCACAGTAGGTCTGTTTTATATTTTGAATTGGGAACCCCATCTGAATAAGTTCTGAATTCCCCTGTCTTTCCCTTAGAGTCTTTCTAAGCAAACCAGGTGGATTGGAAGTTTTAGGTGGCCCTACAGGGGGTTTACCAACAGTTTGAGCTCACTGTCTCAGCAGCATTTCTGAGAAGTGAGCCTTTGGTTACAGTAACTATAATGACCTGCTCCAGGAACTAAGGATATTTTCAAGTAGTTTTTTAGTGCATAGTGGTACACTGGCTTGGAAATAAACATCTGTCTTCCAGTGGTTCAAACAGCTGCCACTTCACTTAACTAGGTGGTCTTTGATCAGGTTGCCTCGGTAGACTTTCATACTCTATTTGGTGGTGTTTTGTTTTTTTTCCATTAGTGATATGACCTGCAATCAGAGGAGTACAGCACATTCTCTTCAGTCCCGGGGAGGTTTTCTGTCCTCTTTTCTCTCCCAAGGTAAAAAGGGCCCTTCCAGACCAGCTCATTCAAGTGGGGCTTCTCCAATGCAGACTAGTAGTATGCTACTAGGGAAGAAGGAACCAACAAATCACCAGGTAATTCTAAGCTGAATGTTGCTCAGTCTCCAAGGAGTTAACTTGCAGCATAGCACTGCTCCAAGCTTTTGCTTCCACCTGAAAAATTAAATGCCCTTTCCTGCCTTGCAAATGTATGCTGGACCTGAATGCAGCACAAGAACAGCTATTGCTTTCTAAGAGCTTGTGGGGCCCTTGCAGGTTCTTGGTTGCTTTGCTGCTTCTTTTGCTCTTTGTTCTGCAGCCTACTAGATGCATAACTTTTCCCAATCACTTCTCTGCCTTCCAGAGTGCCAAAGGAAAAGAAGGAACCGTGAGCTGTAAGGATGGGAAGAGCCACTTCAGTGGTTTAGTGGCAGGCGAGTCCAGTTCCCTGCAGCAGCGGCAGAAGCGCTTGCAAGAGCATGGGAAAGAAAGGAAGGAACTGTTGTCAAAAGGAACTATCCAGGTACTGGTCAGCACTGCAAGGCAGCTGGGAAGCAGAAGGCTTGTATTTCTGTAAAAATAAGTGATAAAACAAGTGCAAGTGTTTCCTTTAAGCTTCAGAATTGCTGGGCAGAAATAACTGTATCAAAGGTTAATGCCTGTAGTTAGTCAACTCCTTCTGCACTTGGTTTCTGTGTTCTTGGAAGTTAATCAGTATTGGCACTTCAAATGGAGGAAGAGTTGTCTTTTGTCTCCATGTTTTTCAACAGCCTGGTCCTGAGGCTTCATTAAGGTTTTCTTCACTTTTAATGGTTATGTACAAATACATTGTTAAAATCCCATTCCTAAGTAGTAATGAACTTAGCTCACTCATCCAGCCGAAGTGAGTTCTCTTCCTGTAGGTTCTTATGCTGATTTATGCAGTCTCTGTGTGGGACAATGAAAACTAAAAGAAAATTTTCCTGGATAGGAATAGAAGTTGATTTCCTAGTAAGATTTGCCTTTTTGGAGTTCTTTGTACTTTATTGTTGCAGTTTAGCCTGGGGGTGTGCTTTAAAATCTAATGAAATAATAAAACTGGATTTTAACTGCTGAAGGTCAGCACGCTACTTCTGTTCCTTTCTGTGTTGTCTGGCTTTCAGCAGCCATGTTGTGAAAAAGTACAGAGCACAGGCAGCATCTCAGCTGTTGTTATATTGTCTGTATGAGGCATTCTGCCTTGTAGAGGGACAGTACTGAGGGACTTTTGCCCATTGGCCAACATGTGGCTGTTATGGGTTGTGGAAGTACTGGTTAAAGAGATGTTTCTCTATCACTCAGCATTCAGGGCCTTGAGAGAACTTGGTCATTCATGGTTCATCTAAAACACTTTCAGCATTGATTGGAAAATTGCAAAGCCCAGTTTCCCAGTAAGTTTACTTTGACTTTCCTTTCTCTACAATGTTCCAGGGTAAGGCAGTGATTTTTGGGCTGTGTAAAGATTGGTCCTTGTGCTCTTGGGGAAGCTTGATACTCTTTAACTTTCTCTTGTACTCAAAGCCTGTGAGCAAAAAGGAAACTGAAAGACAGCTCTGTTTCTTTCACATGAGAGTCATTCACTAGTTTTTACTTCCCCACCAACCTTTTTCATCTCTATGATTTCAGATGATTTGATTATACAGTGCTTGATCCATTGGTCCTGATGAGAAGCTACTGTAAATTAGGGAAGCATGTGTTACAGAACAGGAATCCATAACCATCAATATTAACACCATTTTGGGGACACTTAATTTTCAGAGGATGATTTATCAAAAGAATGCTGGCAGATGATTTACTACCTTACATGCTGTATCAGCTTCTTGTTCAGCTTCTGGTGGCAAGAGAAGACTAAGCTGCTTCCAAATATATCTGCAGTGCAGATCTTGTCTCATCCAGATACCATCACCTCCTAAAACTCCATTTATTCTGTGTGCCCTGTCAAATTGAGTTTTAAGCTTTTGGACTCGTGTCAGTTCTACTGTTGTCATCAGTCAGTTGGCTGCAGTGGTGGCTCCAGTGTGCACAATCTAAATCTCTGGCAGATGAAGATAATCCATCCACTGGAGCTCGAGAGCCAAGTTTTTGTGCAGGTTTGCTGAACTGCATATTACACAGGCTTAACATATATAGCTGAATGCAAGAATTCCTTGAAATATGTTGATTTACTTGTGAATCTGTGCTCTAATGGCATGGAAATGGGCCTCTGATATTGGCTGAGGTATGCTAGGAATGCTGCAATTCTTTTAATTCTTACAGAAAAGTGCATAGCTGAGCACATGGAGAGGGATACAAGGGATTCAGCAACTAAGCAGGTCATATTAAATAGTTCAGTTGTGCAACACATGGTCCTTGTACTCAGAAAAGTCCCTGGCAGAAGGAGTGTTGGGCTGACAGTGCTTCTCCTTCGTTGCAGCTGCTTTTTTTTTTTTTTTTCTCCCAGCAGGCTGGGGTAGCTGAGGAGCTTGATATGGAGCTGCTTTCTTGTATTTCACACAGGATTTCTTCCTTCAGGGCCCAAGTGCTGAGAAGAAAACAGATGCTAACATAGCTGAGGCAGAACCATGCTCAGAGGTGCATGCTGAGCAAACAGAGGCTTCAACCAAAATGCCTGGCAGCAGTGTAGAGTCTGTGGGGGTTCGGCAGGAACAGCCTTTCATCGTCCTGAGCCAGGAGGAGTATGGGGAGCACCATTCATCCATCATGTACTGCAGGTAATGCACTGGCAGAAGAGGGCTGTCTTGCAGAAGGCTCTGCAGAAGGATCAGCTGTGTTTGCCCTCTTTCTCCCAGTCTCTGTTCTGTCCAGCGTGTTGGACATGTACTCTCAATTGTAGGGCAGTGAAGTCGGTGTGACTGGAAATAGCATGCAGCTTGTGCAGTGAGAATGGACAGAGATTTTTGTGACTGGGCAGTGCTAGTCAGGAAAAAACTCCCTTGGAAAGCAGGTATTGCTTAAGGGTTTTACATTATTCTTTACTCCTGGAGCTTCGTTCTGCCAGTTACTGTGGTGATCAGGAAGCAGTGCAAAGAAATTCCAATTCCTGCAGAAGGAACAGATGTGTGGTCAGGAAAGGAAGGGTTAATGGGTTGCATCTAAGAATTTGAGGGAGAAAAATATCCTATCAGTTTCATTCTACCCACAGGGTTGATTGTTCTGGACGGAGGGTGGCCAGCTTGGATGTGGATGGGGTCATCAAAGTCTGGTCTTTTAACCCCATAATGCAGACGAAAGCTTCATCCATTTCCAAATCTCCATTGCTGTCCCTGGAATGGGCCACCAAACGTGATCGGCTGGTGAGTAGTCTGCATGTGGAGGCACAGCACTAAGAAAAACTAGAGTGGGGAGTGTATGCTTTGTATTGAGCAAGGAGTTCATCAGCATTTGCCCTGAAACAGAAATTCCCAAGCTGCAGTGTGGGTAGAGCTGCAAGATAGAAGTAGTGCCTTTGAGAGAAATGCCTGTCTTTAGAGATCACACAGCAACTTTTGATGACAGGCAGAGGCAACCGAGTACAACAGCCTGTGGGAGGGACTACAGCAGAGAGCTGTGGAGCTTTACTCATACCCTGAGCCAGCAGCAGAGAAAGGGAAACAGGGTTGTGGGGATGGCATTTTACTTGTGCAGGTGTGAAAAAAGCTCCATGGCTGGTTTTAGAGTGGTGTCTTAAGGGTCGAGGGTTTATGTGTGCATAAGGAGCTTGGAGCTTGTTTAAATAACCTGGCAGTTTAAATGTTTCATATATCCCTTTTTCTCTAATTCTGTTGCTAGAGAAGAGCCTTAAATGATATGCATTCCTCTGAGTCCTAGAACTGTTGCTAGTGTTTTATGCTCTCCCTTGGCAGATACAGGGCTGTGTGAGAAGGCTGGCCTGCAAATGAGGCAGTATTTTACACATTTTGGCACTGACACTTTGTGGCTTGCTAACCCCAAAATGCCACCTGTGAAGAGCTGGTGCTACAGCTTGTCTCTTCTTTTGTTTTCAGAAAGCAAGTTGTCAGTGCAGTTGTTGCACTTTGTTGTGATTATGTTTCTTCTGCTGTGTGGAATTTATTTCCTCCTTGTTAACAGAAAGATTCTTCATTCTGAAATACATGTAGGATTCACCAGCAAATTAAGGACTGAAGTGACAAAGATCTGGCTTGCTCAGTTTTCTTTTATAACGCATCTCTCCATGAATTAAATTTGAATTGAAATTGTAACACCACTGATAAAGCATATGTGAGCTCTTCTGGATGATTTCATCCTCCCATGGGTGAAAAGAGTGTGCTTCCACTTGATTTTTCTCTTTAGTACACAGTTAACAATCTTAAACTTTTCTTTCCTTGGATGCCTAGATATTGAGACTTCATACATGTTTTGCATCCTGTAGGGTCGAGGCATGATCTAGAAAGTGATGTTTGTGCCACCTTGGTGCCTATTAGATTTTTTTCTCACTGGGAAGCAGTGTTTTTACTCTGACTTCTGTGGCTTTGGGGTAGTCCTGCTCAGTGTGATTGCACAGGAAGACAGGATGTACCATAATGGATTAATATTTAGTCTGAATGCATAAATAGAATAAAAATTACGAAGTCTTGGTGGTTGTTGGCCATCATCATTGTACTGCTCACTCACACTCTTTCCATTTACTTCATTGCTGGTTTCAAGCTATTGCTTGGCAGTGGGGTCGGGACGGTTCGTCTTTATGACACAGAAGCAAAGAAGAATCTCTGTGAAATCAGCATTGATGAAGACATGCCCAGGTAACTCTGGAATACTGATTTTGATACATAAATCTAAATAAATACTGTTGGTTTTAATATTGAACATCTCAATGTTCCTGCTGCTTTTCTGCAACTGCAGGACTATTCAGCCTTCAATTAGAGGGCAGTCCCTGCCTGAGCAGCATAAAACTGCTCAGTTAAATGGGAGACACTCAAAAACTGAGCACATGAATCCTGCCCTCCTTTACAGTGCACCCTGTCTTGCGGGGTCTTAATGGGAGAGCTCGTAGGTGAGTGTTTTGCTTGAGGCAGCTGCAGGAGGGAGGTGATAGAGGTCATGTGTCTGTGTTTCAGGATCCTCTCGCTTGCCTGCAGCCCAAGTGGTGCCTCCTTTGTCTGCTCTGCAGCAGCCCAGAGCCCTGTCTCCCACATTGACTTCTCAGTAATCAACTCTGGGGGCAAAAGCATGAACCAAGTTCCTGGAAAGCTGCTACTGTGGGACACTAAAACAATGAAACAGCAGGTACTTGCTGAGTTTATTTCCTTTCTCAATCTGCTTTCTGGGAATGAGTGTCTTCTGTTTCAATGTGTAGGAGCCCTCTTTGTAAATTATACTGACTTTCTTTTCAACACCCTTCTTTTTCCTCCTGCCTCCTTTCCCCTCTGTCACATTCAGGATAAAAATAAATAATGTAAGTGGTTCCTGGAGTGGGTGAAGATTTTTTGTTTTATTGGTGTATTGGGGTTTTTCTGAGGAATTCTTCAGAATAGTCTATGGCCTTGTTTCTATCCTGGCTGCACATTTTGTGATTGGAAATATCCCAAGTGGATTGAATGATGCTTTGCTCAGGCTTTCTTCAGTTGAGCTATACTGAAGGGTTTTCATTTCTGCAGTTTCCCTTGCCTTCCCTGTTTTAAGTGAAGTGCTGTCCCTGACATGTAGGAGAAAGCAACATACTCAAGCTAATGCCTGCCAGAAGCTGGTTTTGTAGCCTTGAGGCCATGGCCAAGAAAGCTGTGTCTTGGCTGAAGTGAACTGCTGGTTTAGTGTCACAGTAAAATTCCGCTGCCAGACTTTGAAGTCTGTAGCCATTAGAGGTGTAGGGCTCCAAACAATAGTTCTTGTTACTAAATACCATCTTTTTTTCTTCCTTCCCCTGAATTCAGCTCTTCAGCACACCCAGCTCCATTTCTCAGCATTAATGCAGATTTTCCCTTCCAGTTGCAGTTCTCCCTGGAGCCTGAGCCCATTGCTATTAACTGCACAGCCTTCAACCACAATGGCAACCTTCTGGTCACCGGGGCTGCAGATGGGATTGTTCGTCTCTTTGGTACGATGGAAGGGACCTGGGGGTGTTGGCTGACAGCCAGCTGTGAGGCCACATGGCCAAGACTGGCATCTGGGCTTGTATCACAGACAGTGTGGCCAGCAGGATGAGGGAAGGGATTGTCCCCCTGCACCTGGCACTGCTGAGGTTGTGTTGTGCCTCAAACAGCACGTTAAGTTTTGGGCCTGTCACTATAAAAAAGACATTGTGGGGCTGGAACGTGTCCAAAGAAGAAAACCAAAGCTGATGAAGGGTCTGGAGGAGGAGCAGCTGCAGGAGGTGGGGTTCTTTAGGTTAGGGAAAAGGAGACTGAGGGGACACCTTACTGCTTTGTACAACTATCTGAAAGGAGGTTGTAGCCAGGTCAGTCTCTTCTCCCAAGTCACAAGGGATTGGACAGGAGGAAACAGTCTCAAGCTGCACCAGGGGAGGTTTAGATTGGATGTTAGGAAAACTTCCCATCACCAAAGGGATTGTCAAGTACTGGAGCAGGCTGCCCAGGAAAGTGCTGGAGTCACCATCCCTGGAGATATTTAAAAGATGTTACAGATGTGGCACTTAGGGTTATAGTTTAGTGGTGCACTAGGCAGTGTGAAAGTAACAGTTGGGTTTGATTATTTTGGAGGTCTTGTCTAACTTAAATGTTTCTGTAAAACTGAGTAGTGAGGTGGCCTCTAGTCCTCAGCTGGCTGCCCCTAGCAGGGAGGCAGCTGTAGGATATGCTTGGAGACAAAGGTGGAAGCTGTTGTCTCCACAGGAGCTGTCAGGAATGAATTGACATAGACTTTTTCTGGAGGACATTGGCTGGAGACCCTGGTAGTGCTGCTGGATTGGTTGTTTCCTGCTGAAGAGGAGAGTGAATTTGCCCTTAAGCCATGTGGTCTTATGCTGTGCCAGATAGCAGTACCACTAGAGGCTGAGTCATGAGGAAAACAATTAATGTGAGACCTTCCATTTAAATGCAAGGGCTTCACATCAGTCCTCCTTCTGGGACCAATTTGTTTCTCATTTTTTTTGTCCTCTTCAGCCTGTCCTTGCAATAAAGGCAGTTCAGGCCTCCTGCCTTTAAATGGGGAATCTGCTTCTGGCACAGGTGGAGGCTGCAGTTCCAGGTCTTTGGGAGGACAGAGCTGTCAGCAGCTGGGAGGATGGGCAGGATAACAAGGGGAGGAGGAGTGCCAGTGGTGCTTGGATGCAGAATGCCTTGCAGTTGACAGTAAGCTTGTGAGCAGCCCTGTAAAGTTGAGTAGTTGATTTTTGGGGCCAAAGTGAAAGTGGGAGTATAGGCACAAGATGCTGGGACTGGATTTGGCTCCCCCAGGTTGCTTTGGAGGGCTGTCACAGAGGCCTCAGGAGCATAAAAGGCCTCCCTCTCTTCACCTCAGCTCTGGTGAGTATGAGGAGTGTTCAATACTGGTTCTCCCCTCAGACATGCAGCAGCATGAGTGCGCCATGAGCTGGAAGGCACATGATGGGGAAGTCTACTCCGTCGAGTTCAGCTATGATGAGAACACGGTCTACAGCATAGGCGAGGATGGCAAGGTAGGCTATGGATGACCTCCTACTGATCAACTGGCAGAGAGATCGCTTCTGGAGTCTCCTCCATATGATGGGGACAATTGTAAAAATACGCTCGGATTCTGGATGAAATGTGGGCTGCTGACTGCAGTCTTAGGTGTGCAGTACCACCTTGCTCCATGCAATCTGCAGAGAGTGGCTGAAAAATGTGTTGGAGCTGTCTTGGACCTTGTGTGCAAATTCTGCTGTTGGTGACATCCCTTTCCTAGATAGTCCATGTGAAGATGACCTTCCTCTGCCCCAGAGATCACCCCATTTAAGATCTGGGATTCACAGGGAAGCATATGCTTGACCACTTTGCATAAATCTCATCAGCAGCTCCCTGTTGTTTATAATAAACACTTCAATTTCTGCAGTTCCTCAGTCTTCAGCAGTAGAGGTGTAGCTCAGGGAGGGACCTTGGCTGAGGAGTTAAGCGAGTTCTCACCAGAGTACTGCATGCAGTGTGGAAGGACACATAGGCAGTAGTGCTTGAGGAAGGCAGGGCATATCTTTGCCTGGATAGAAGGCACTCTTGCAGCCTTTGCAGCCTGTGTTTTATTAATATAGCCACTTAGATATAGATGTCAAAATGCCATCTTCTGTTTGTGAGGAA
Source organism: Certhia americana (assembly GCA_018697195.1). Lineage (NCBI taxonomy): Eukaryota > Metazoa > Chordata > Aves > Passeriformes > Certhiidae > Certhia > Certhia americana. The sequence continues at coordinate 45,166,445 of CM031879.1, forward strand.
TACCCACTATTTTGCTTAAAAGCAAAAAAAGACAACTCTACTTGCATCCCACTTAATTTCATTATAGGCTTATGTCATCTCTGTTTCTCATTCTAGTTTATTCAGTGGAATATCCATAAAAGTGGCTTGAAGGTGTCAGAGTATGACCTTCCCAGGGAAGCTACAGGTCCTTTTATTCTGTCTGGGTACAGCGGCTACAAGCAAGTCCAGTTCCCACGAGGACGGCTTTTTGCTTTTGACTCTGAGGGCAATTACATGTTGACATGTTCTTCTACTGGGGGAGTAATTTTTAAGGTAAGTCTGAGAATTGATAGGGAGTACTCTTAAGTATTCATACAAACTTCTGTTAATTACAAGGGTGCAACAGCAGCCACTGGAAGTTCTTAAGCAGCACGTACCCATCCTTGCTCTGTCAAAGTTGCTGCTTAGTTTGACACAGTGTGAATTTTAGCAGTGTGTGGTGTACAGCAAATGTTTGGGTCCTATATATGTAGCTGGAGTATTTGTGCTCCTTCTTAAGCTTAGTTTCTAGTGTCCAAGTGCCTAGGACAAAGTTTTAATTACTTTTTTAATAGATGGATGCATGCCAGTTCAATGCAAAATGTATGCTTGTTGACTGGTGCTCATGTTCAGTTGCCTTCTGTGTCTGCTGATTCTATGTTAGACCCAGCCTGATTCTTTTCCCGTACTGTGTACTGAAATTAAATGAAGGGTAAGGCTGAATGGTTCTGAGAGCCCAAATTTCTGTGCTTCAGTAACAAGTGTTACTGATCACATGTCCATGCTCTTACAAGGCAGATTAGATGGAATTTTTACTTTGCATCTGGGGCTGTCAGAGCACCTGAACTAACATGAGCTATAGCTTAGGCTTAAGTGCTTCTCATCAGTGTATGCTCTTAGCCTGCCTTGTTCAATTACTGCAGTTCAGCTGATGTCAAAAGTTGAGCTGCTTGAGAACACGTGCTTCTGGAAGCTTCCTTTCATGTGTGTGCTACACACATCTCAGTATCTCTCTGATTATGCATGCTCTTAGAGATACAGTCTCTCTCAGGCTTTGGCTTGTCTTGTTGGGTGCGTTGCCCCCACTGCAGAAACTTACCTCCTTAAAATCTAATGCTTTCCTTCTTTTTAGTTAAATGGTGAGGAAAAGGTTCTGGAGAGCTGCCTTTCCTTGGGAGGACACCGAGCTCCTGTTGTCACAGTGGATTGGAGCACAGCCATGGACTGCGGGACCTGCCTCACTGCTTCTATGGATGGGAAAATTAAATTAACAACCTTACTGGCTCAAAAGTCTTAACCTGGACAGTACTGAAGAGGGAAAGAGCAATAGACTTGACAAAACCAGTGTTAACTCACAGGAACAAACTGCATGGGAGAGAAGGCAAAGCAAAGTCCCTCTTCTCATTGTAGCTTTTGCATCTTGAGAATACATTTGCCAAACCACTGTGCAACAGAATGCCAGTATGGGACTGGATCAGTGGCAGCACTGAAAAATAAGTCTCCACTAATCCATTGTGGCAGCTGGACTTCCCTCTGTTAGGGAGTCATGAGTAGCACATGGCTAAAAGGCTGTGGTCACGTCAGGGTTCTGCAGAAGGTGAGGCTGGAGGAAAGAAGCATGAGGTAGCACAGTGCATGATGATGACACAAACTGGAAAGGTTGATGAGAAACCAGAGTATTCTTTGGGTATAACATTTGTTGTTATGATTTTGTTAGTTTGTTTTTATTTGTGGGGTTTTTTTTTCCATAAAAAGAAGATATTCCCTTGCATTTGAACTCTATGCTTTGTTCAGCAGTTGCTGCAGAACATGGAGGGTGGTGAGGGCAGTGATGTGCCAAGTCTCCTGCATGCAAAAACCTTTGTGTTTTCACTACGTGCTTTCAGCACCACACCTGCACACCAGGGTGAACCAGACATCCAGGAACAAAAACAACTGTGTTTGCTTGGATGTATTTTGTTACCTTGCCATAGGTATCTGCTACTAACCAGAGTAGAAATCCTGCGTCAGACTTTGAAATACTTGTGTTGGCGTTCAGAAGCTACATAATGCCTAGCAGCTACCTGATGATGGATAGGGGGAGGCCAAGGCCAAGAACCTGTATAGGGCTCTCTGTCACTGGGCTGTCTCCCTCTAAGCCCTTCAACATCAGGGCAAGTGCTGTGCTCAGGTATTGCATAGTCTTTGATTGGACTAAGCAGATACATTTCATCTGCCTGCTTACACATTGCCATGGAGCTTTCTGCTGCTTTTGTCCTTGGCCTGTATTGGGAGTTTATGGTACTGTTGTTCCATGGCAGAGCATACACTCTGCTGGAAGATGAACAGCCATTCATGAGCCATCTGGGCTGCCATACTCACAGACAGCTGTTCAAGGGTAATATTGCTGGATACTGAAGTCTCACTACAGCCACATTCATGCTACAGGTACCTGTTGTCCATGGAGTAACTTGCTTCTGTTGACTACACTCATCTGATAACCCCACCTTCCATTTCAAGGGCTTCCAAGATTAACAGGCCCCCTGCCAGACTGACATCTAAGTACAGGATTTCCATCTCAGTGGGATGTGGTACTAATGGTGCAGCTGCTCTTCATGCCAGTCTGAGTGAATGTCTCCTCAAATCCAGTGCTGATTTCAAACTGGCTTCAGGAATCAGTTTGAGAGTTTAGAGAGCTCTCAAATGGGAGGAGCCTTTGGCCTCTCAAAAGGCCAAGATTGTGGCTGTATTCCAAGCCCTGCAGGGTTGACTATATTACATAGGTGCTTCAGAATTTAGAATTACAAAGTTATAGAATGGTCTGGGTTTGAAGGAAGCTAAAGCTCTTTCAATTCCAACTGTCTGCCATGGGCACAGCCACCTTCCACTAGACCAGGTTGTCCAAAGCCCCATTCAAGCCAGCCTTGAACACTACCATGGATGTTACTTTCTTCCAGATGTTACCTTCACAGAGGGTCAGTTGAGATTTCTGGAGAGACTATTTTCAGGTTTGCTTCATAAATAGGACTAAAAGCAAACCAAAAAACGCCAAACAGGGAAAAGAAAAAGTATATAAAAACGTGCACCAACCCAAGGCTGCTATGCAAAATGATGCATTAGCACAACATTGATACTGTGCCAAAAGCCTGGAGGGAAGGAATGAACATGTTTTGCTAGAACAGTGCTCAACATTCTGTATTCCCGGAGGTGCTCTTACTCCATCCTTGACCCTTCTCTCCTCGCTTCCCGGCACGAACCCCGCCGCTCTGGCGGAGCACTGCCGCCCTGTGCGCCCGGGGATTGTGCCGGGCCCGGCCCGCCGTTTGCTCCGTGACGGAATAGCGAGGGACGCGCGGCCTCCCTACGTGCCTGCCTGGTCAAACACGGGGCTCTGTCGTGACTTGGGTTTTAGGGTGGTTGGGGCTGCTTTTCCAGCCCCGCTGCGCTCCCGGTGGGCGGAGGAAGCCGCCTCGGTGTGACGGGCGGAAGGCGCCCCGGCGGCACCGCCTCTGTGGGCATGGCGGCGGGAGCGCGGCGGCGGCAGCTCCCGGCCTGGATGGGGGCGGCGGGGGACGAGCGGGCGGCGGCGGCGGCCCCGTTCCCCCGGGCCGGGCGGCGGCGGGCGGCGGAGGGGCGCAGGTAGCGCCGCTGGGGCTGGGGAGCGGCTGGGGCGGGAGGGCGAGCCCGGGCGGTGCCCGCGCTGAGCACCCTCTGTGCACTGCCCAGGCCGGCGGCGCTGTACTGCATGAACGAGGCCGAGCTGGTGGAGGTGGCTCTGGCGGTCCTGGCCGAGGTGAGCCGGGACCTCCGGGGGTGGAAACCGTAGCGGAGCACGGCCTGGCGGCAGGGCTGTGGAGGACGGGCAGGGAGCGCTGCTGCCCGCGGCTCCCTGGAGGCCCCTGTCTCCCCGGCCGCCTCCTCTCTGTCGCCGCAGCGCTGCCGAGCAGGACGGCGGGCCTGGGGCCCGGGCAGGCGCGGCTCACGGGGATGGTGGGCTGCCCTCCTGCTCCTTGGGGTGCGCCAGGCGTGGAGTCACGCACGGCCGCCGCTTGTTGTTTTCCCTCTGGTCAGAATCTACAGTGCGAGGAAGGTGAAGAGAAGGCCCAGTCCGGGAGCGAAGAGGAGCAGGAGCTCCCGCCAATACCAAAGAAGGCTCCTGGAAGCACGGCAAACACAGATGGAGGCAGTGACCACGGTGCGGCACTTCCATCCCCTCCTGGTGCTGGTACTGATGCAGAGAGGACAGGCGGGGAGGACTCTGAGGACGATGTCCTGAAATACGTCAGGGAGATCTTTTTCAGCTAACATCTCCTCTTAGACTTGCCGGGAGAAGAGGGCACAATGGGGAGGGTGTCTCCTCCCGCTGCCCTGAGAAGGGTGGGAGGAGGGCCTGGAGGGGGCTGCGCCTCCATCTGCTGTGTTGGTGCCCTGTGTAGATGGTAGGATACCCATGAAGGGCAGAGGGGGAAAGGAAGGAGGTACTCAGTTCTCCCACACTGTGCTGGGCTCAGTGGGATTTGGTTCCATATTAGGATGTGTTCATTTCTGTTCCACATTTCAGAGCATGGACAGATTAAAAGAGGACATTCAGGTTTCTGTGAGTATCCCTTTGGTGGGTCGGTGTTGGGCACCGAGGGCAGCAGGGATTTGCTGACCTTGAAGACTTTTGCTGGCAGAGCTACATGGTCATGGTGCAGCCTTGGGGGCTCCCTTGTCCTTGTGGTCCCTCTGTCACAGCAGTGGGACCTGGCAGGCTGTCCCCATTGGGCCTGGTGCTGAATTTGCCTCCAGACTCCAGCAGCCCTCCCAATGCTGAGGAGGACATGCGGGAGCAGACTGGCAGGGGCCAGGACTTCGCTGAGAGGGCTGACCCTGTGACAGTGTGCATTAGGAAGGGATGAAGATGGCTATTCTCAATCCAAGAAGGGGATGAACAAACCACATTAGGCCATGCTCATATGTGAGAGCATATATTGAAATGAAAAATCGATCAAATCAGCATCACCAGCATCATCCCCACCAAGGTTGAAGCAAGAGAAAAAACAAACCCTCATGTCCCTTGAAACAAATCTACTAAACAGCAAAGGATATCACTGTTAAGCAGGCATTCTTTATTTTCGTAAGTTCTCGCAGCCACTGGATGAATCCATGCAGTTTTTATTTACAAGTCTGTTACATATTCACTGCACAGGCAAATCAGTAACATAAACCACCTGTTTTGAAAAGTGTTTATACGAACCGGAGTTAACTATTTCAGTCTTTTCTGCCATCTAGTGTCCTATAGGAGTTTTGGTAGTCGATCATCTTCTTCACTTGTTCTTTTATTGCACTTTCTTAATTGGTGCATGCTCAGTCTGTTACCTTGTTTTCAGACTACAAAACTAGTTCTTTCTGGTGTTAATTCTGTATTGTCCTAGATGGCTTTCTTTGCAGCCTTGAAGATTGGTTGTAGATTGGCTGCTTATTTATTTTAAGTAATATATATCCTGTCTACTTACAAAGAAATTACCTATTTGGTTACATTTTCCTGAACATGTATTTCTATATAACCTATTTGTTAGTTCGTAGTTAAACAAAATCTACAGATCCTGTTATATGGTAGGGCAAAAAGTAATAAAAGTGTTTTGTTAGTTAATTATAGATTTAATCGCATACTATGAGATACGAACAACTTTTTTTACTTAGACTAGGTGTGGGCAGAGGGCTGTGTCCACTGTGTGTTGTTTCTGCTACCTTCACTGGCGAGAAGTGCTGTCACTTTGATGCTGTGCCCCAAACTGAGGGGTGTTACACACTGTTACACACTGTTGTACCTGGGAAGCTTCTGTGCTGTGGCTGTTGGTGTCTGCTGCCAGCTTGGTGCAGGAGCGCTGCACACAACAGTGTGCCAGAGCATGTCTCAACATGAGCCTTTGGACTGGGAATCAGATTTTTGCTAGGGAGTAAAGCTATATATATATATATATATATATATATATATATTTACTATTTTAAATCGTGTTACCGATAGCGTGTTACTGATAGCTCTTGCATCTTCTTCACTGTCAAATCTTAGTAGGCAGGGCCTCCACAGTTAAATGGCTTTGATACATATTTGTGTGCTTCCCCCAGCTGAGGTACACGGTGGCAGTGAGAATCCGGAGCAGTAGCAGAGCCTGAGTCCCAAGCAGTGCCAGGAAGCCTCCAGTGAAATCAGAGGGATGAATCCACGGCGAGGTTTGTAAAAGAAACATGCCCAGGCCTCCGGACAGGATTGTCATCTTGATGAGGGATATGATACAGATCATCTTCCATCCCTCTCTCTGCCCTGTGCAATTCTCAATTAAAACATAAAGAAAATGGAAGAGGATCAAGACCAGGCAGGCATACACACAAATGGTGGCTAATGCCATTTCCAGTGGACTGATGCCCATTGCCTGTTGATGCTTGCTGTCCAGGCACTGCTGCTGCCCAGCTGTTTCATTCCACAGGCAGAAGTTGTAAAAGCCAATGCATTTGTCAGGGAGGTTCACCAGGTTTCCGCCTTCGTACACCAGTGCGTAGGACATCAAGGCCAAGGTCCCAACTGTCCCCAGTAAAGACAGCATGTAGAGCAGGTTCTCGGTACACCTGTGTTGCAGCAGACCCATCCTGGTGCCTGCATGCTTTCCTGCTGCCATAGCAAAAGCTGCTGTGGGGATGCCTGTTGAAAAACACGAATGGGGAGCCCCTCAGTTGTTGCCTCTTATGGCACCCTTCCCAAGATGGGCTCTGAGCCTTATGGCTGGGGTCTAGGGACTCGCAAACAGAGGAAGAGTGTCTCAGTCGTGCCTAGGACTGTGCTGCACATGTGTTACTGGGTTGAGGGGGGTGCATTTGGTGCCCTTTTGGTCACAGCAAAAGCGGCTTAATGATGTCCTATACGTGGAGCAATACTGGGAGGAGAGTATTACTCAGCCCCACACATGCCCTTTGCACCATGGTCTCATTGGAAGGCAATTGTCAGCAAACTGCAGGGACGTGAGGAGAGAAAAACTGCTGTCTGGTAAGAGGCAGGATAAGAGCTGTTCAGGGACAGTGCCTTTCAGTTTCATCAGACAAAGATATCCTTTGTGATCTTTGGCCTATTGAGTAAAAGAAGTAGGGGTAAAGAGCTATTCTGGGAAAATGCTTTTCTTTCAGTTACAATCAGACATCCCTTGTGATCTTTGGACTACTGAGTAAAGTGCAGACATGACAGACTCTGAACTGCAGGGCTCCTGTTGCTTGCCTGCCCTTGACACAACAGTGCCATTGATACTACTCATTTCCAGCATCTGAGCTCCACATGCAGGTCATTGCATGCCTGTAGATTGCTGAGCACTGCAGGACTGAATACCTGCAGCTCTGCTACCCACTGAGGCTTGCAGACATGGTGCTCCTCTGTCATGGTTGCCTGTGGGCAACCATGGGACCAGTGCCTACAGGCAGGTGCCTGCTCAGAGAGGCACATTAGATCCACCTGCAGCCACTCGCCTTCCTCTGAGGCCCAGGGACATGGGTGCTGCTGAGACACACCTGTGATTGCCATCCACCTTGCTCCTCTGGCAAACCTGACTCTGCTCCTCTCCCCGGACTGTGCACTGTTCTCAGTCTTGCAGGCTTCTGCTTCACACTGAAAAACAGGGAAGTGGCATTGGGAAAGGGTATCATTGGCTGCAGAGCCACATGGCATTGAAGCACTGGCCACTCAGGTCTGCAGTGGGGCACAAACACAGAGACCTTAGCTTCAAGCTCGGCCTCAGGCTTGAGGCTTTGCAAATAACTCTTCCTCTCTGACAAGCTTTATCTGCCCATTTACCACTTTAAGAAGTTCATATTGGCCCTACTGTCCCCTTCCACTGCCTATTACCCAGTGGTATATCATCCTTCAATCCTGTATGGGCCATTTACTTAAGAATTGGACTCTGGGTCCCTTCCAGTTCAAAATAATCTGTGAATCTGTAATATCCTGGATGTCCTCCTAGACCATCACCCAAAGCTGATTGTAAATTTGGTGCAGCCTCTGAGTTTTTAGAGTGCCAGGAGAGACTCCTCTCAATCTGTACTCAGTGCCTGATGGTGGTGCTTGCGACTAGAGACCTTTCAACCTAGAGACCCTCCCACTCCTCATCTCTCCCTGGAAACTTGGAAGTGAGGCCCCTTGTTTGGTGAGCACAAAAGATGAAGCTTCTCAGTCCCAAGCTTCTCCCAGGAGCAGCACACACACAACATGGAAAGGGGGAGGGGAGTGTCACAGCATCAGACACCAACCTGTCCACTTTCCCTGGTCACTTTTCCCTCACTTCTTGTAGTGTCCCTTGGAGGGCTTCTTCACAACAGGCTTCTGGAGAGACTGGAAGGTCACATGGAGGACACCCATTGTTCTGAATCTGCAATGAAGACACAAACAATCAGAAAAATATCTATGCTTGGGCACATAGTGTGCTGCAGAATGAGACCTCTGGAGGATGTAATTTCACCATGGTTTGTCTTGTCTATAGTATTGCCCCTTGGTTTGTCTGTCTTACACATGGTCTCCTGTACCCAGGCACTGCTGCTCTTCCTCTCCCTGTTCTGCAAGGGCTTGCACCACTCATTGTCCTCCTCGCAGCCCTCAGAGGAAGAACAAGCTGCACTTGGAGGGAGCTCTTAGCTGGCTGACCAGGTCTCCAGGGATTCCTGTAACACCTCAAGGCTGAGGTGTACACTAGGTGTACACTGTAGTGTACCACTACAGCCCAGCTGACTCTTGGCCCTGCCCATGCAGCAACCCTTGCTGCTGTATGGCTTTAGACCAGTTTCCTAAGGAAAACAGGCTTGTAGAAATGTGGCTTCATGTTCAATCATCTCACACTCACTCTCTTGGCATCCATAAAACATAAAAGATATTAAAAATTGTCCTAGTTGCACATGTTTACTAGAGAGGGGACAGAGAATGAAATTCCTATCAGGTTTGTGGTAACATATGGCATGGGTGGAGGACAGCCACCTCAGAGACCCTGGGCTGCTGTGTGATCTCTACATGTATGAGGACCTGGGGAAAGCTCATGGTGTATCTGCCCTCTCCTCTGCTTTGAGGCTCATGTGTGTAACGACATATTTTCCCAGTGATGTCCGTCTCTTCCCTGCCAAATTGCTGCCAACTTTGCCTCCTGCTGCCTCCCTTGTCCAGCCCAACCCAGTAGGTAAATCCCTGTCCCTGCTTGTGACTGATAGGACCAGAAACATGCCTGGGTTGGCTTTGTGCCAGCTGGATACAGAATTTGAGTGGCCTGGAGGCAGTGAAGGCTGACCTGGCACCCTGCCACAGTGCAGCCACAGACTGAATATTGGTGAGCTCTGCAGCTCGTCACTTGAGGCAGGTCTGGCAGCAGCCTGGCTGAGAAGCAAGGGACAAACAGGAAAGAGCTCTCACCCAGTGTACAGCTTGGGTTTTTCGCAGACAGCAGCAGCCTCGCTGCCTCTAAGGAGGCATCTAAGCCTTTGGATGGGGACTCTATGGCTGCTCTTCTTCAGAGGTGCAAGAAAGAGGAACCTGAACATGGCACAGTGAGACCGAGCCTGGATTCAGCCTCCTTGTTCCTGGACTGGCATTGATGAAAGCACTGGGTCTCACCGTAGGAGGGCTCTGTGTTTCAGTCTCCCTGGCAGAGAGAGGCCCCATGTGAATGGCTCAGGAGCTCCCTGAGTTCTTTGTGTGGGAGACAAGGCTTCTCTGCACCCTCTGTGCTTCTCGGACTGTACAGCCCTTTCCTTTGCTGCTCACAGGTAGCTGGAGCTGTGCCTTCCTCCAGCAAGCAGCTGGCGGGGCGCCTGGTAAGGGGACAGGAAGGCACACAGCTCTGGCACAGGATCTGGCCTCCGTGCAGGTACGAGCATCTGTGGGCCACTGGATACCGCTGCAAAGTATCTGAGTGCAAAGGGGCGAGGGAATGAGCATTTCCTTTGGCACTGAAGAGACCACCAGACAGCTTGACTTTCCCACAGCCCCCCTCTCCCTGGCTGCTGAGGGGAGAAGTGCTGTACAAGAGTGACAGGAAAGTGTCAAGCTTTGGACATGACATTTTTCCTTCAAGGAAAGGTCCTGTCCCTTCACCACCTCCCCACCCCAGCTATCCGGATAGTCTCTTCCCCTCAGGCAGGATTAGCTGCAGAGAAACAATGGGTGGAGAAAGGCCACTGACAAGCTAAGGATTGCTGGTAAACAGAAACCAACCAGCGGCAAATGTAACAGACTGTGGGGGCACTGCCCTTAAAGCGTCTTACAGCAGGGGAAGGACCCACCAAGACGTCTGCACCCTGCAACACCACTTCTCTAGGTAGTTCTCCCAATGCCAGTGACATTAAAAAAGTGGGGGTCTCAGTGGAGGATACTTACAGGCTGCCCATTTGTGTGGGTGAGGCGCTGAAACACGCTGGAGAGGGCTGTGGTGCCGTTCTAGGAGCCAAGCAGGTCTGTAGCTGCTGCCGGTCCTTTGCTGGCTGATGTCTATCACCACAATCTGTTTCGTCACATGCAGTTATCAGCTTTCTCTTTCGGTTCTGAGAGCTGTGCTCTTTCCCGATATTGAGTCAGCTGCATATGGCCAAGAAAACAAGCCAAGCCAGGGTCAGGCTTGTGTTTCTTTTCCTTCTCCCTGCTGTGCTAACCAGCACGAATAACTGACCAGGCTGAACTCACTCAGATTGTTGTACTCAACTCAGATTGTTGTGCTATTACAGTAGCTTGGCGTCTAGGTTTGAAAGACAGGTGTTTGCTAAGGAAGGCAGGAGCCTCCCTTGAAATGGAAAATGTAAACCCCCCCCTCCCTCTGAATTATTATAATTTTGAAATTAAGGGGCTTTCAGGCAAAGATATGGGGATAGGAATAACAGTTCTTTATTAGGACAATTAAGATAAAAATTCAGTAGTACAAAAAAACAAAACAAAACAAAAAAAAAACAACCCACTGACAGAGTCAGAATACAACCTGACGACACCCTGTTGGTAGCAGTCGGTTTAAATGGTGGCTGCAGTCTTTTTGGAGGGACAGATATGGTTCTGATGAAGCAGAGATCTTGTAGAAGGATGTAGTTTTCTTCTGAAGGTCCAGTGGTGATAGGTGGACCTGGTCTTCCTCTGAGCATCTAGTGGAAAAGGCTGCTTTGGTGTTTTAAAACTCAGAAGTTATCTAGGTAGGAAATGCTTGGCTCCTCCCCCTGGGTGGAGCATCTCACAACGGGATGATGCAATTTTATCAATTATGTAGTGAGACTCAATGGCCCATTAGCAGAAGATACTTCTCTGGACAGAGGATGGGTTGTGGAAGAGATAAAAAAACCTGCCCCACCTGGGTTTTTAACAGCTGGCCCATTAACAGAGGATATCCCCCCCAGAATTATGAAGGATGGGTCATGGAAGAGATAAAGAGCACTGCTGCACCTGGCTTCAACAGATGGTGATAGAATACATACTGCAACCCAAGACACTTGAGTGTCCATGAAGGCTTAGATGAATTTGTTTAGCTTTGTTTGGACACGTCTTTAGAGGTGACTGACTGTCCCAGCACAGACCTCAGTACCTCAGCACTGCCGGAGTTCGCTGCCAACAAGGCCCTTCTTGCACTTTGGACACCGATCCCCTCCTCTGCTTCCCAGCCACAGCATTGCCCAAGTTCCCTCTCCTGCAGCCACTGTGCTTACACAGGCACAGTGCAAGGTGCCAAGGTGCTACAGGGAACCTCTGAAATCTTGAGTTATGCAAAGGTTATCGAGTTATTGTGTTCCTTTAGCCCTCCTGGGCAGATCTGGAACTGTTTGTCCTACTAGCAGTCTTTGTGGTGGGTCTGTTAAGAGGGCTGTGTGTTGGGGTTCTGTTTGTGTGAAGCTATTAACCTATTTTCACCTAATACTTCCATGTTTCAGCATGGTCTAGAAATCTCCATGTGGTACACATGTTGTGAACCTGTAATAATGGCACTCACATCCAAGAGCACAAAGTAAGTGCAAAGAAATATATGAGTGCAAATACATATGCCTCTCTATGTGGAATAACTTCAGCATGGAGAGGTACAGCTATTTGGATCAAGGGAGTTCAGATCATGGGTGACTTAGGCAGGGGTTCTGTTGGGTGGGAACAGAAATCTTGCAGCAAATGAAGCCCAGCAGTTCAGAGATGCTGAGCTGAAAGTGGTCAAGGAAGCCTTGGGGCTGAACATGGCCATTCTCTAACATTGGGGCTGATGGCTGGGAGACTGAACAGTAAGAGACTTCTGAGGCAACACCTCTGTTCCAGTGAAGTAACATGCTTCGGCAGGAGGCATGTTCGTGCTCCCAAGAGTCATGCACTTTGGCAACATGCTGTTCATTTTTCTGTCATTCAGGGAGAAAAAGAGTATGTATATCATTTTGATCTGGTGATAACCAACTCCTTAGCTGATCTCAGCGCCACAAGTGAAGCTGCTGCTTCACTGTCATGGGCAGAAGGCACAAACAGCTCCTTCAAAAATGTCCTTGCTTTCACACTGGGGTCCTGTTTGCTGGGGTGATCAGGATGACTGCCACAGTGGGTCTGCTCTGGTATGCAAGAGCATTTCTCCCTGGAGCCACTGTTCCCCTAGAGGGGTGGCTGTTCCAACACCAGCACAGCATGTAATCTGATATTGCTTCCACTGGTACACACCTTCCTTTTTTTGCCTTTTTCCCCAAGAGAAGATCCCTGTTCAGTCAAGCTGGCGTGCTGCCTCATCTGCTTGACTTCCAACATTTTGGAATTGCTGGCTACTGTGCCCTTAGGAGGTGGTATTTAAAAAGTTTAAATGTTTAAAATACCCCATTTGGGAATGTTACTCTTGGAGTGTGGCATCTCACTGGCCAGAGCTCGTTGCCTGATCGTGCACCTGTGGCAGAAGCACTTTCCAGTGTTTCCTGAGGAGCCCCAGGTCTCCTTCCTGGCAGGGTCTCACTCTCTGCTGCGTTTAATGCCTCCTGGGATGCCATAGTTGCCAAAAGGGAGAAGTCCAGTCAAAATTTCACTCAAGACTTGCCCTTGGTCCCAGCTGACCTTCTGATTCTGGAGGCTTCCTTCCACACCTGCGGCTGCCTCTCTAGCTGGTAGTTCCCCTGCCTTCTCCTTCCACGTATTTGGGCAGGGAAGATTGTGCCTGAAGGCTGGGCAGAATGCAGCATGCCTTTCCATTCTCCTTCCTAGGGACGTTTTACATGTATGCTCTGACTGCCTCTTGGCCTTCCACTGTCAAAGTCTGTCTGATGGTGATGGAGCAGTTGGGAAGGGTAAGTCTGATGGGGATGGTGTAAGCAGGGGAATGATCATCAGCATGTCTCATGGGGAAAGAATGGGAAGGGAGAGGAGAAAGAGCAGGGCTTCCACCTCTGCGTGTGTGGAGAGACTGGATGGGCTGTTTGGGTTGCTGGGTCCTGTTTTCTGTGGGTGGGAAAGGAGAGCATGTTCCAGGAGCCAGCTTCTACTAAATTCCTGCGTAAGCGTTGCTTCCTGGAATTGTGTCCTGAAATAGACATCATTTTTTGCATGCATTAAGAAGGTTTATGTGACTTTAAAGTGGAATTGAGTGCTCTGCAGTTCTTGATATCTCATTGCGCAGTTAAAGCAAACACTCAGCAGTTTAGTAATATTAGCAATCACAAGGAAAGCATGAGATGAACTGGGACTTTTCAAAATTTTTTGCTGATTTTACCCTCCTGTTTTAAAAGTAAACTACTACCCCTTATCCCACATACAATCCTTGTGATTATACCAGTGTGACTATAAAACACAGAAACAAAATATTAAGAGCCAGGATGTTTATTTACTTGTTTGTTAAACTTCCTCTAAACAATGCCAATTCTGGGAAAGCCTAGAAGAACGTGATCTGTTATGTGTTTCCCCTTGGGTAAGGTACACAAGCTGCAGCTGGGGGAGGAAGTGCCAAGGTTGCAAAAACATTTAAAGAGACATTCTTTTATTAATCCCCTCTTTGGCAGGCAACCTCTTAGTGATCATAAAACTGCAATATACTCATCTGTACCATACTTTAACTCTACTTGAACTCTACTTACCTGGACTGCCTGTCCCACAGAAGACAATTACAGCTGTAATGATCTGTGCCCAGACTTAGAGGCTGGGAGAAGGGGACTCCATTTTAACTTCATCTCTCCCTGCATACTGTGAGTGGCTGATACATCTGTTTTCTCAAGACCTGGATCTCCAGTGCCTTGGCTGCTGTGTCAGGCACATCCCCCACACTGATGGCAGGTGAAGACCACATGTCCTCAAGAGCCCAAATCAGTGCTGCAGGCCAGGCCCCTGGGCTCTCTCTCTCAGCATGACCATGTCCAGCAGATGTGTCTCACCAGCTGGACAGGGCCAGGTTAACTGCAGCTGGCTTCAGTGCTGCACTGTGAATACCTCCTCTCCCAGAACCACTGGGTGAGGTCCATGATCAACAGGTGAGATGAACCAGGTCTGACTATGTGTGGAGTGGCGTGTCCCTTGAGAAACAAAGAATATTTACAACGTTTTAAAACACCTTTCATTCTAAGCAAAGAGGTGGCTTTTACAGTTGATATTTAATTTCATTATTAATATTTAACCCAATGAGCACACAATTACAAATGCATGTACCCTACTGCCAATAGGAGAAAATATTTTTTAACCTCTCTGGAATTTACCTTGGGTTTATTTTTTCTCCAGTGAGATTGTTGTCAATCAGTAAATCATAGTGTTGTAATGTGATAAAGACAGTTTAAATTACAGAAAAATGAGCTCTTCCAAATGCTGAGATTGAGGGAAATCCCAGCCAAATAACTCCTTCCTTATATTTGTTTAACTCTTACCTGAGGTTTGAGATTCTAGAAAAAAAAGGCTTATTGGTATTTAAAGAATTAATCAAACCTGTAATTTTTACTTTTTTCACAGACTCAGGTACCTGAAATATCTTAGGTTGAGTATGAGTGCTTTGAGTCTGTGAAACAGAGTAGTGCCTTGAGTTTCTGAAAAAGAATATAAACAGGAATGAATTATTGCTACTAACAAGTTCCAAAAGACTGATTGACAAAAAGGTATTATCTATCAGTCAGCTACTTTAGGGGTTGTTTAGGGAGTGTACACCAGGCTGGGACAGGGAAATCTTGGCAGGAGTTCAGTAACTAATGGGAAAACAGTTATCACATAAAGGCTGGTGTTTTTCTTTTGGTGACAAAATTGTTTGTGTAAAGTTACAGTGTTTAAATTAAATTGTCATATATCTTTCTCTGCTCAGAAAAAACCCGAAACAGCCACAGCATGTTCCTCCTGGGATGAAAAATACAGGTATTTTTGCTTTTATGTCTTCTGTTCTTTGCAATGCTGTGAAAATGTTGTCCTGATATTTTAGGGGTCTTTTCCTGGTGTCTTGGTAGCTATTTTGATTCATAAGGGAATATTACAGTTACAAATTAAAAAAGCCTCAACAAACCAGATCAGCACTTACAAATAAACATGATAATCACAATGCCAGAAGTACACCTAAGAAAGCTGCTCAAGGTTGAATCCCTTCAACTGTTCTTTATGCTGTTCTTTTCAGCAAATATTTATGAACCTGGATAGAAACGTATTATTGACAAGGGAGCTCACTTCCTACTCAATATGACTTGTTTATTTTTAGTCTGGGAACCTGGACAGCTATGCTTTCTCAGTAGTATTAAGTGCCACTGCTCTGTTTTTCATATGTTTGGCCTTCTGAAAAGAACAATTGGCATAAGATGCAAAAAGCTCCAGAAATGCTGGTCTACCTCTTGAACCAATGAAAGCATTAATAAAGCAGTCAGCATTATAAAGTTTGTGTGCATAAAAAGAACATTATCCATCGAAATATCAATGTGACTTCTTTCCAAATAACAGTTTGCTTTCTCTCAACAGCAATAACAGTGCTCCTATTTTACATCTTGGGGCCGTATAGTTTTCTAGGCTGAACATACAAAGTGTCATTGAGGGCTATGTACAGCTCCAGCATTAACTTCTGTCAAAAATTCTGCTGCAGCTGTGTTCACCTTTTTTCAAAGGCCTTTAACAACTTTAATCAACATCAACAACAGAAATTCTGTTAAGTCTTGTGATGTTATAAGCTTACTTAGTCACTGAAGTAGATTCACATGGGAAAATGCACATAATTATGAGAGGAAGAGAATTAAGATTTTTGAAGGGATCATGATCCATTTGATAAACTGTTGTTACTTTACATAGTAACAGCATCACGGTGACGTGTTTTGCTTCTGGTACACACCCAGCAAAAGAACTTCCTTCATTGCATGAAAGATGTATGAATGCAATCCATACTATTTCATTGCGGGAAAGATATCTTCACTTATATTTTAGCAGCAAAAGGACAGAACAGGACCTAGTGAAGCTCAACCTGATAAATAGTTTTGCAATGCATACTGGTGTTTATACGTCTTGGCAAGCAAACAGGGCCAGGCTCTTAGGTGGGCAAAGCATTGTTCAGGCCTGAACATCTCCTCCTCTGCTAAGTTTTCCCTTTTTCTGCTGTTTATTTACAATATTTCTGTCACAAACAGGAAGTAACAATTTACAGGAACTATTATTGTTGGCTAAATTTCATCCCCAAGCTTTCTAAAAGCCATTCACTCACAGGAGTTTGCTTTGCATATCTATGGTAAACCTCTTGAGTATTAGTACGTCAATCACAGGCACCAAAGAAGCAAACACCAAGTAAACAAGGAGAAAAACATGCTTCAACCCTTTTTTTCTCAGCAAAACAAGTAAATATAGGTTACAGGAAAATAAAATGTTTCTCTGTCCTCCTGTGAAATCACTTTTAAATGTGAAGCTACATTTGTCTATGAGCTTAGATGTAGGCAGTGGGCCCTTAGTGACACTGTGGTGACTCTTCTGCATGTGTGAGAGGAGGACACAGCTCCTGAACCGGGTGTTGCAAATTTGACTGACACCAAAGTACATGAACATGATACTTCTTGTGCTTAACACCAGTGCCCTCCCCAGTCCTGTGACTGCTTACTCAGCTGTTCTGACAGATGAAAGTTACCTTCTTTGAAACAAAAGCTGCCTTCTGGATGATCAGGGTTAAGCTACAGGGAAAATGAATACTTCTGATCTGTGCTGCTCATTTCAATTACTTCTCTGACAATGCATCAAGATCATAGAACCATCACGGAATCACAGAGTGGTCTGGGTTGGAAGAGACCTTAAAGATCACCTAGTTCCAACTCCTCTGCCATGGGCAGGGATACCTTCCACTAGACGAGGTTGCTCTAATTCCCATCCAACCTGCCTTGAACACTTCCAGGGATAAAGCATCAACAGCTTCTCTGGCCAGCCTGTTCTGGTAAGTATTCACGATAGATCTGTATTTGAAATACAGCTCCTGGCCTGTTAAAATGCAGTGGTGATTTCCCACAATCAAACCATCTGGATTCAGCATAGGCACTGCTTTCAAGATAAAACTGTCCCACAGGATTTGAGCCTTTTTTATCCAGGAATCCTTAGTTTCTCCTGGATGCATCCTCACTATCAGTATTGCAGCCTTCTGCTCAGTGCACTTGCCACATTTGGAGGGGTGCAGTGATGGTGGTAGTTAAAACATAGACTGTATTTCACAGTGAACAGCATACGATGTGAACCTTGCAGAACTTAAGACACCACTGGACCTTTAGAGATGGCCACTGGGTACCCCTGCAGATTGTTGTGGGTGTAAGGATAGTAGTGGGCAAAGTTGCAGGTGTCTTGGTCAGGGAACTAGAACATCCAAGTGAGTGAGAAATAATGATGTCTGTCTTGCCCCACACTGTTTGTGTAATACTTGATTTATTTCCAGTCCTTTACCAGCCATTTCTTATGCTGTTCCTTAACGCTGGTTTCTGAGTGCAACAGTGGCTACAAGCCATATTTATACAGACTGTTTACTTGCTAATGTTGTCAGTAGTAAAGCAGTAAAGCATCCCTGCCTGCATAGTGCTTGCTTGGAAGTAGCACACTGTGTGTGTCTGTGCTTGTGTGGAGGTTGGTGTGGGGTCAGCCAGTACTAAAATACAGAATTAGTAGGCAGAGAGCAGACAAACAGTGTGAGGCTGGCTAGCACTGTAGCATGAGGTAGTGTCAAACAATGTGCAAGGCAATGAAATAGCACCCTGCAGTGAATCAGGTGCCAATCTGATTCACAATGTTATAAATCAAAGTCTAAGCAATGCCAGGAAAAGATGCCTAATTCCACCAAGCATACCAGTAATGCAACTGGTGTCTTGATTAGAACTCTTAGTAATAACTAGAGCTTCTTAAGACACTCTCCACACTATGCTTTAAAAAGAGGTGCTTAAGAAATGTGTTGAGTTAGTGTGTATGATGATCACCTAGAGAACACATTCAGAGCCAAGAAAGCACCCAATGTTCTACTGTAGTTTGATGCTTGCTATCCCCGGAATTGCTTACTGCTTGTAACTGCCGGCATGTCATTCCTCAGGAGCAGGAGGGACAACTGGCTGCATTTAAAGGCAGCAGTTTTCTTCTCCTTGGTCGGAAAGTTTCATTAATGAAGGCTGAGAATCACAATACCACAACACCCTCTTTGCTGGAAAACTGTAGAGGCTGAAAAAAGAATCACTTCCAGTTGCCTGTGCATGAAGTTCAAGTCAGTAACAAAAAACATGCAAAGTTGCATTTTTAAAGAACAGCAGCTAAAAGACTGTAAGAGAAATCCGTGTCCTTGTTTACAAGGCAGGGAGCTGAGATTCAGAGTGTTCCTCCACATCTTATCCCTTGCAGTAAATTAGCATGTCCAGTTGCAAAGGACAGATGTTCCTTCCTACACAGCAGTTACCAGTTCTCCTGACCACCAAGCATAGCAATCTACTCGTGCAGGTAATATGCCCATACTGCAGAAAGTACCTAATTTCTGAATGAACTAATGTCAAAGAGTACCAGTGCTTTTCTGTGTATTACAAGCCTTTACCAACTGTATTTGCCTCAAGAAAGGTACCAAATCCCTTTCAGTTTTGTGCTTCTGAACATTTTGTGGCCACAACTAGTTATCCTAGGATTGCAAAATTATTATAATCCTTTATTATCCATGTAAAAGTGTCCCAGGACCAAAATCAACAACTGCCAGAAGTTCCAAGTTCATCCAAGGGAGTGGGATCCACTTAGCAAACACAGGAAAGAATAAATAAATCTGATACTCAAGTGAAAGTGGAATAAGGAAACTAATTCCCTTCAACTCTGTCCAAAGAATCCTTGCCAGACAGAGAAGCCTGTGTTCGAGAACTGATCCAATCTGACAAGGTTTTGTTTATAAATTTTGGCAAAACCAAAATATTCTTCCAACACAGACTTCAGTGTTGATGTTGCAGTTACATAGCTCTCATCTTTTTCACTTTCTCTTCTGGTTCTTATCTTTCTTTGCTCATATTTTCTCAACAAACTAATTTTAAGCTGGTTCATATTGTTTTTCACTGAGAATGATGGCTTGAGCTGAGCTGGACTTCTGGAAAAAGTAACAGGATAAGCAGAATTTAAAGAAGATGAGTCAGGTTTGTAACTATGTGACTAGTTTCTGTCCCCATCTAAAGGAAAATAGTTTATTCCCAAGTGCTTTAAAATTACATGGAAAATCACATTGATTCATCAGGCTTTGAATTATATTTGTAAAGGAGATTGAAGCAAGTGCTTCATCTGACAGCAAGATTTCTTAGGCTGTTCCCATCTTCTCCTAAATAAATCACTTCTAGATAAAAACAACTTTGTCAGAGTTTGCTATGGGAGCATTGTGTCCAAACCTGTTGTAGTCTACAATGATTCAGGAGTAGTGAGTATCCACTCTGAAAAAGGTAGCAGAATAAGGGCATAGATGTCTCAGTCCCAAATCTATGGAAAAAAATTTCCAATCTTTTTATTATTTCTGAATTGCAATTTGTTGTCTATATAAAGCACAGAAACTACCTTAGTCTTCACTATCTCAAAACAGGCTTGCATTAGGACTTCAGTACAGGCTGCATAAAATCAGTTATTAGCTGACATTCATATTTAACCCTATAGCCCTGAAATACAGTATTTCATTACATTGCTGATAACCAGACATGAGTTTTGTACTGAATCTGTAAGACCTCAGGACTAAAGTCATAACTTTATCTGCCTGCAGCTTTGTTTCACTAAGTTTAGCTGTGACAGCAATTTTTCTAATTGACATGCATGTCTAATTTGTTTTATTTTGTTTGGCTTTGTGTGGTACAAACATAGGCTTATACAAACCGTGTTTTAGGGGTAGCAAAGAGACATTTGAAGTTGGAGGGGGGGTTACTTGCTTGTCAGCAAGGAATTCTTCAAAGCTGGGAAAACCCACTCAAATGGAAACATGACAGGCGGAGAAAAGACTTTGAAAAAAAATCTATTGTTTGGATGATTGGGACTGCTGGTACTGTGCATTGACTGCAACACTTATTGCTCAGAGTTGATTACTTGTCATAGGATCATACATATGAAAAGATCCCCTTTCAAAGCATTCCCTATCCTTCCTACTATCTCCTTATATCAGGCCAAAAGATAGAAGTTTGTTTGCATGTGACTTTGTATTTGCTTTGGGTCTGAATCAGATACCAGCACCAGTAGTACAGATATTTTACTAAAAAAAAAATTCTCATTGCTTTAGGCCTGGTTTCTAGATTTAATTTTCTTCACAACAGACAAAACTCCATAATAAACAAAAGATTTTCATTTGAAGGATCTGTTTTCAAGTGTAGATGACATCATATATGAGAAGTAAAGGAATTAAATACAAAACCAATGAACCCATTTTTAAACTGTAGTGGATACCTAACTCTAAGTGGTGCCTGGCTCAGTAACTGGTGGCTAAGGATGAGCTGCAAGGTGAGACAGAGATAAATACTCGCCAGGTCAAGAACCATTAAATATGAGTAGATCAATTTTCAATTTTGTTTAGAGCTTCACAGTAATGTGATCACTAATATATTTTCCCTTGCCTTATCTTCCACCCTGAGGTTTTAGAAGGAAAATGTAGGAGAATAATTAAAAGTGTTTTGATATGTAAGAACAGTGCCGACTCTTTTCTGTCACAAATTAGCTTGAGGGCTGTCTTCATCCTAAACCAATTAAATTTAAATATTAAAATAAAATTGAAAGTCCTTAGCAGGATAGTTTGATTTTGTTTATTTTCAGAGAGGAGCTGTCTCTTTTGGTTTGTTTCATCACCTGCAGAAGAATTAGATTTAGTGTCTGTAATGTGTGTATTCCACCATTATCCCATGCCTGGATTATACTCCTGCCCCTGTATAACTGAGACAGGGTGCTTTTCAGCTGTTTGAGGAGACATGAGCAGGAAAGTCTGGTGGGTTATATGATGAAGGCCCAACAGAAAGGTCAATTTGCACAGGAGTTCAGGAATAACTGCGGCGTTGGAGGTCACAACCACCTAAGCAAACTGGCTGGACTCCTTCAGCTTCTTCTGTTGTCCATGAAGGTATGTACTCATGAGGAACAATTCAGAGCATTGAATTTTGGATCTGCTTAGGTTTGCTCTCTGGAAGACCTGCTTTTCCTTCACTGGTTGTAGAGGCACCAGTGGTGAGTTCCTTGGCTAACACAGGAGTCCACGTTGGTTACGTGTGAATATACATCCTCAGGATTTCTCTGAATTTCAGGTAGGCATGACTGTCCAGCCCCCTGGAAAGCAATGGATGTGTTTCTTTCTGTAGGGAAGGTGGTCCTGAGAGGCAAGCAGGTGTGGAACATCTGGGCCATGCTACTAAAATATTTGAAATAAATGATATCTCTTAGAAAAGAGATTTGAACCATAATGTTTCCCTACTCATGAGATAAAATTGTGTGTTTAATATAACTGTATTTACAGTACTACTGTGTGCTGCAAGAAAATTTTGTAATAAGAACAAATAGTGGGAAAAAATCCTGAAACTGGCCTTAAAGTTATTCTGTTTTTCAGGATGAAAATTAATATTAAATGATCAATAACCTGTGATTTTCAGAATTATTTTTTCTTTTCCCAAGATGTCAGTTGAATAATCAGATTTACTTCCCTTGTATAAACAATAATTTCTGTAATCTAATCACAAACCAAATAAGCTCAGTCATATGCTCTTGTTTCTATTATCCAATTTTATTTCTATCATCATGATACTAAAAAAGTCATCATCTCAATTGGAATCATGTGTAAGGTGCAGTGTTTTGCTAAGAGTGAACGGAAGAGGCAGGGAGGGCAGGGATAGGAGGCAGGAGTGACTGCTCAGAGTTTGGAATGGAAGAACTGCCAGTGAAAACTGTTATAAATCTGTCTTGTCCACTGGACAGCATTAACCCTTACATAAGCTCTAAAATTTGCTGCTGACAGGGGGAACTTCACAGCCTTAGTCTAGGATCCCCAGGAAATTTGGGTACCTCTGATGAGAATTTTGTATTCTCTCTTGGGAAAAAATGCTTGTGTTGGTAGCAGCTTGGTTTAAAATGTTTTCTCTAAGCTTTATATTGCAAACTATTTTTCTCTTGAACTCTTAATTTGTTTCTGAGTGAATCAAGAATGACAGGAATTCAAGAGGAGTGCACTAAAGGTATGTTTGGTATTGAAGAGATCATTCTTCACAAATTGTTAATTTGTTTTTAAAGGATCTACATTATATTTCCTTAGAAGAGTTTTATTTTTTTTTTGCAAAATAAAGTGATAGGTGCTATTTTCAGATCCTTGTGTAAACTTTATGAAAAATGTTTTGGACATGATTTTCTTTAATCTTATTCTTTCTACAGTGTCACAGTACACCTAAAGTGCTTTGGGTTTGCTGCTTCTTTCCTAAAGAATCGTTTATTTCTAGTGGAACAGCTAAGAGGACAGGGGAGAACAGAACTGGCTTTTAAAGAGAGAACAAGAATGGCCACAAGATGGTAGCAGTCTGTCAGAGAAGGTCAGGAGATGGAACTGAGCATCTCTTCTTGATCCAGGGAGGCAAATGCACCCAGCGTGCCTTGTACCTTACAGTGGAACATTTGCAGTGTACAAGCAGAGCTATTTTAGAACTATTTTTTGAATTATTTCACTCTGAGGTAATCTCAGAGTGTGAGGTAAAGCAATAAAGAGAAACACCATAGGCTGGCGTGCCGTGACTCAAGCAAGGATGCCAAGTGCAAATCCATTTAAAATTTCCAGCATAAGCTGACATCTGGGATTGTGCCCTGCTGTGAGGCCTTGGCTGTCTTGTTCAGTCCTCGTTTTTGGGCTGTCCTTATGGCATCCAGGATGGCACAGCTCCAGGCTGCAGAGTGTTGACCTGCCACCACTCCTTTTGCCCTCTCAAAACTGTTCAGAGTAATACAAGGGGTTAACTTCATACTGCTTGGCCTTGTGAGAGATCAGGTGTTGTCCACTCTCCCCTGGCTGACATAAACTTCATGTTAATAGAAAAAGACTGTAAAAACTCCATCATGTGCCCTGTCTGGTTTGACAGAAATGCAGTCATATGCCCACACATTATCAAGATTAAACTTGTACAGCAGAGTGATCTGGCAGTGTGCAAACTCCAATTAATGTGCACAAAGACACAGTTTTGGGGGGAACGAAATGAAGTTTTTTACTTCTGCTGCTTCTGCTGTAAGATAAAAGAGAAAGGAGAGCTTTTAACACTGTTTGGCTCGGGAACTGCAGGGATTGTTTTGGTCTGGGTTGCAATTACCAGAAAAGATGCAGGAGATTGTTCTGTAAACCACTTCACTGTGAATTCTGGCAGAATTTCATCTTTTTTTGATGCATGGAATTTATGGGAAGGTTTGTGAAGGCTGACACACTAATCTATCTTCTATCTGTTCTACATCATGCTTGAGATTGTTGTGTATCAGCAGGACTTAATATAAAGGTAACATTCAATTTACAACATTGCAAAGTTAATTAAACTCTGCAGTGAAGATGAGCCCTGCACTTCTTGTTGCATTTCTATGTACAAATGCTAGTTGTATTGCAAATAGCAGCAGCTTCATTTAGGCATGGTGAATGCTAATAGCAGCAGCTTCATTTATCAGCTGTGAATGCTCAAACACCTTCCAGCATGTAGATTAAATATTTCAAAGCCAGAAAAATCGTATCAGTATTTGTATTGAACCAACTTTCATGATCATTTCCTTACTGGGAGCCATAACCAACAGTCTGAACAGCCTTCTCCTCCATGAAATCCATCTTTTGTGTAAGTTTTTCTCTTCAGTGCTAATGATTTAAATACCTATTCATTACACAGTAAGACTCTGTCCCTGGGGGCAAAGGAAGAGTCTAAATGTCACTTTATGTCACAAAAACGAAGACATGGTTTGTATGAGGTGCCTTTTGCCCCGTGCAAATATGCACACATAATTTAGATTTCTATAGGACTATTCTTAGCAGCACAGAAACGTGGTTATGTTAAACATGCTACAGAGAAGGTTCAAAATAAATCATGTCTCGAATTGACCTGATTCTTTTCTTTGCTGTTTTCCTTTGGCTATTATATAGCTCACAAAGGGATAAAATGCTGCACTGAAAGTAGCAGTTTAGTTTGTTTCTCTCTGTTGCAACCGTTGACACATTTTCCTATTTCTGACTTAATTTCCATGCTTTCCTTTGATTGCACAATTCTCAAAGGTGCATCCTCCATTTTACAGAAAGCAAACTGTTTAAGAATATATATATTTCAGATACTTCTAGCTAAATAAAAATAATATGCTCTCTGGATACTTATGCAACTGGCTCTCTTAAGGGATTTGGTAAATCTCTATGAATTTTTACAGGTATTTGAGAAGCTACAAGTCAAGCAGGCTCCTTTAAGTCCAATTATTTCTGCTTTGCTCTTTTCTGTTCTTTGCAGACATTTTATTCTCTCAGGTCATCTCACAGTGCCACATCCCGAGCAGCCAATACTGATTCTTGTGTCCATGCTTAGGTTTCTTTCTTTTTTTTTTTTTTTCCAGTTCCAAATTTAATATGCCTCCTGGGCTTTCTTTGAAGATTTCATTTTTTTCATTTGCAACTGCAAAGAAACCCTTGTGTATTCCAAATCTTTATGTGGATTAAAAATGTTTTAAAAGACTTTTACTTTGAAGACTGAACGTAAGAGTTCTTGAAGATATATGGAGCTGGGTACTTGACACACACCTGAACTTAAGCCTGGTACACAGAAAAAGTAAAAAACATGTAAAATATTTTTTTTCTTTCTTTAACAAGTTGTTCTGAGCCTGTTGTAATGCTTAAATTCTTCCCTGTGTTCACTGAGATATAAAGGAAGTCTGTAAATATGTTTCTTTCCTATTTTCCTCCAAATGTTCTGGTTCTTGTATATATGCAGAAATTTCTTCTCATAGTTGGGGAATAATTCTAATATTTTTCTTTGTAACCTCAATCTGTTTTAAAGTCTTGGCTGAAGTTCTTGAGACATTTTGAAACAACCTGAGATCATCTAAAAGGAAATCTGAAAAGTCATGGTACAAACCTGGCCTTGCAATGTCAGAAAGTTTGCAAGCAACTATATATGCCTTTTTCTGAGGCAACGAGGTTTTAACACAAATGCTTGCCCAAATCATGTTACTGTATTCCTGCACAATCCCTTGAGAGGAATGGGCAATGCTGAGAAACTTTTGGAAATGGTTGGGGAAAAAAAGAGTCACAGAAAATGGATGGTGACCACACGTGGATTTTACTGCTCCTGCACATGACCTTGAGAGATTGGGAGTGCCTTTTTGTTATATGGTTGTGCAGTGCTTACACAGCAAAGCTTTGAACCCTGCTAAAGGGTTTTGGATGTTATGGGAATGCCATTTAACCAATGGTTAAAGGCCTATTTAACCAATGGTTATTGTAATGCTTTCAGAATTTGTTTTGTTCCCACAGGATTTATTTTTATCCACATTCCTCAGCTATGTGTTGGTGTGACTATCGCTGTAATTGTTTTGCCAGGATTGGTCCTCACTGCATTCTAGTCTACTTTATTTTTGGATTCTGAGTATGGCGTTGGCCTCTGTCAAATGCAAATGTCTCTGTCTGAGCTAGGCACCTTAGGGTTTCCCCCTTGTTTGTGAAGAGTTAATCAGTGTAGCTGAGACAGGAGCACAACTCATCTCAAGCTGAAGCAGATGCCTGTGTTTGGTTAGATGAATATATCCTTCAGCTCCAGAAGTTTTATTGACTAGATCTCCCTTGGCAGTCATGCTATAGATACCTAAAGCCAGGAGAGATGAAACCCATTCTTGGAGATCTGTACAATGCTGCCTGTGTAATTAAGCATAGGAAGATGATGTGTGGAGGTGCTTAACCCAATCCCCATCAGAGGGCTGGGGGCTGCAAGGGCCATCCCCCCACACAGCAAAGGGGCTCCTCTCATTTTTTCCTTTTCTGTGAATCTGTCATAACCATGTCCACAGAGCTGGCCACATCTAGGGCAGAACATGAGCTCCAGGTAATTTCTCTCCCTTTTTTTCTCTGTCACATCTTCCCTCCCTGCCCTGTCCTCCCCATTGGTTAGTCCCTGTTGCTATTCCCAGTGCTATCCCTGTGCCCATAGCCATCTGGGATGATTAGGGCTTGGCGGAAGACCGGTGGTAGCAGGGCTGATGAATTTCAGTGTTGGTACAGAGTCTGAGTTTGTGACTTGCAGTAAAGATTGCCTCTGATTTAATACTCAGCCATCCAGGCTGTGGATGCCCTGGGATAACCAAAAGAGTCCTGTGTCTTAGAGAGACTGCTGTAAGATACAGTGCAGCCAGGAGGCTTCTTTATCTCAGAGATTCCCAAAATTGTAGAATGCAGGCTGATTGTGAGCATCAATATGACACCAGTGCTGGGAGGAACAGTGACTAGCTTTCCAGAATGGCACAGAAATGAGGGGGAAGTGAGAAAAGCTGATGGGGAAGATGCTTTAGGGCGTGAAAAGTTTTGTTTTACAAAATGGAAGGTGCACAGACAGTATATGCCTCCTGATGGCAAGCTCTGATCCTACGCACTGCATCAATAAACAGGAACATTTAGAGATCAGCTTTCCTAATTGTGTAGCCTGTTAAACACCATGAACTTGGATTAACATTTCCATAGTGTTTTGTTGGACAGTGCTCCACTATTAGGGCCAAAACTTTCTATATCTTGACAGATATATTTTTCTGCTGTTCCAAAGATACTATGTCCTACTTTCAACACACTACCTACTGTTAAGAATCCCTGATAACCTTCTAAAGTGTGTTTTTACTTCCAGAATCAATATCTACAGCATAACTCTTAAGTTTTCTCTTCTTTTCTGCTCCTGAGGCCTGCTTTATGACTATCCTAAAAATCCTTTACCTATTATGATTCCCACACACTTGAATTAACATATCCACAGCACAACACATGGAAGAATTATTTGTTATTTTCTCATTTACTATTTTGTGGAAACGTTGTCTAGAGGTGATGTGGTTTGTGTGAAATACTCCACATGCCTTCAGTGATTTCTGGACTAGCACATGGGTGTCCTGTCTGTATTTCATAGCTCAGATGTACTGGGCTGGCTCCAGTTAGAGCTGCCATACCTGAGCAGTGCTGTGCTGAGATAGCAGTCTGAACCTAGAGAACAGCACAGCAGTTTCACTGGTAACTCCTTTTCTCTGCAGGAAAAGTAGCTGACCAGGCTGCTCTGCTGAGGTTAGGCTGTTTCCCAAGGCAGAACTATTTTGCTGGGCATTAACTCTGCAACCTTTGCACCAGGCTCTGTTGCCTCTTTCTGCACCAAACAGAGCTGCGATGTAACAGACATGACAAATACTAACGCAGCTGAGGTTATTTTAGTCTCTCTGTTTCAGATAGCTGTTCCCAGATTAGGACAATATGGAATAGATCTGGTGATACTTCATAAGTCAAGAAGATCTTGGGCTGGCTGTGTAAATCAGCACAGCAGATCTATAATGCAAAATACAAAAAAATTCAATAATGTTCCTACTTTTAAGATAAAAGCAAAGCCTCCTAGCTCACTGAGATGACAACAGCTCAAATAAAGTAGCACTGAAAAGGTAATGAAACCACTGCAATAACTTTAAGCTATCTGGCATGGATGCTGCTGAGAAAATTGTGCAGCAGCAAGAATTCTGCATGGACTGCAAAATGCTGCTGAGAAGCTATATAAAATCACCATAGGTTCACATTTCAGCTAGTTGAGACACTTGTAGTCCAGAAACTAGTATGTATGAAACAAGTTACTGCTCTTTAGATGGCTTCCTGGACTTTTCTAGACTGCCTCCAACTGTGGATGACTTCTTCCATCTTTTCCATAAACATTTGAAATTTTTTTTCTAGTGGGCTGACCATGAAATTAAAGCATAGTGACAAGCATCTTGCTTGTCTTGATTGTTTTTCCTGTATTCTTTAGAAATAGTTCATGAAGTCCCTGAAGACTGTAGCCCACAGACTGAAAATCATTTAATAATTCTCTTTGCATGTGCCTTGCAAGTTCCTGGGACATAGCATGCCCTTCAGCAGAAAAATTTGGGTGATGCCTCACAAATGCTTTAATAGGTTATTTGAGACAGAAGGTGTGGTTTTTAGGTCAAGACAGAGACGTATGTATGGCAAAAAGAACCTGATAGACAACAAGAAGGCTAAGTGACATTTAGAGTATGATAATGAATTATGTTTTTAATTTCTTTTTGCA
This sequence comes from Certhia americana, assembly GCA_018697195.1. Classification (NCBI taxonomy): domain Eukaryota; kingdom Metazoa; phylum Chordata; class Aves; order Passeriformes; family Certhiidae; genus Certhia; species Certhia americana. Next base: position 45,195,077 of record CM031879.1, read on the forward strand.
TTCAAATTTTTTCTTTATGAGGTGAGAGGTAAGTGAGTTTGCAGAGTAGAAAACACTGTTTAGAGTTCCTCTGCTGTGGCTAGGTTGGGTTTTTTTAATGTTAAATTTGGGTTAGGAACAGTCTGTGGCTGTTACTTTCTTCTTCAGTTATATTTTTAGCTTTTGGCAGCCTCATAGTCTTGAAGATGTTTATTTTTATAGATTTCAGAAAACAAAATAAATAAAAACAAGCTATTTGTATCTCTGTGCTTGTATAATTCAATGGCACGACTATGACTTTCTCTGGTCAAAACCAGGACTCCGCAGCTATTTTCTTCTGCAGATGTAGAGAACTTGAATAATACTTGATAGTATTAAAGGTACAAAATACTTTCAAAAAAACCCATTGTCTTTGCTTCCAGTAAGAGAAAGTTCTTATTTATGCAAAATCTGCCAAAAGATGAAACTCATAACACTTGCTTTCCAAGCAAGCCCATCCCAGCATCTGGGGAATGGCTTACTACTCATTTTCCTATTCTAGGAAATATTTCCATGTAGGGAGAATTTATCCTGAGATACAAAGACATCATTGTGGATGAGCATCCTGGACCCCTCTGTGCTGCTTCTGGCCCCAGGTACTATGGTATTGCTCCCCTCCTGCATGACAGGGTGGGTCATGGGAGGCAGCTGGACTCCTTAGGCTCTGTATTCAGGTGTCAGGTACTACTGATCCTAAGATTCCTCCTCCATCAGCTTTGGAAAAGCTTCCAAATGTTTCTACAGATGGGGAACTTCTGTGTGTTTCAGAGTCAGAAATGGGAAGCTCAGAAGGGTCTTCACTGGGCACAGACTCACTCAGAATGATTTTGCCTCAAGGCCCTAGAAGCATGAGCTAGTAGGGCAGAGGTTTTAGGGCTCAGTTTTTGCAGAGACTCTTAAAGAATGCCATTGTCATTAAAGGAGCTTTCTGATATTTCTGGTTTTAAAAAGTCCAATAAAAATTTATGTGGGTAAACATACCAAAGTCACCCTTATTTTCTGTATTTATAGCTCCAGCTTTCACAATACACCACAGACATTACTGTCTAACCATACAAGGCTGCATGCTCAATAAGGACATCTGTGTTGACCTCTCCTGAAAGCTGGGATGGCCAGGAACTGAGCACCCAGCACTGTGTCAGAGGGGAAGCCAGGCACAATAACCCTTGGAGGAACAGCAGACAGGCACATTGGAACCCCATGAGAGTAGGACATGTTTGGCAGCCACTGTCACCATCCTCCAAGCTTAAAGGAAGCTTAAAGGAGACAGCTGAGTACAGGGCATGGGGAAGGAGGACTGGACAGGATGCCCCCTCCCACATCTGCAGCCTTGGTGCCTCTAGCTCTGGAACCAGAGCTCTTGTCACAGTCCGTGCATGCTACTACTGACTGCAAATCCAAGACATGGCCTTGCTTCTGCTGCTGGACTTTGCTCTGAGGGAATAGGGGTGTCCTGGATATACTCTTGTTAATGAAACCTTATTTGCTGTGAATAAATTAGGAGCATGTCTCTGTTTTGAATCCATTGGGAATCTGCAGTTATCCCTCTGCTTCTGCTGTATCAAGCGTGGACCCTGCCTGCTGGGCACAGTACCTGCTGGATTAATCACCGAGTTTCTGTCCTAGGTGTGTTCTGCCAGCTTTTCTGAGGCAATAATTCCTCACCTTAACTTTGCTTTGAGTAACCCATAAAATGTAATATGCTTAGTTAAGAAATTTGTGAGCATGAGGCAGTCTCCTCTGCTTTGGCATCAATTGCTAAAATACTAAACCAACAGCTACCTCATCTTCTCTAAAATGTTCCTCCTTTCTAATTATTTAATGAAGGTGAAGAACTTTATGTCTATTTCCACAGTAAAGTCCTCAGCCCCATTGTTTCAATGAGCCTAGATGGGTTTTACTGCTGGGGTCAGCTGGCAACACTCTGGAGAATCTGTAGGTTTACGCTTGGAATGGCGATGCCTCAAAAATAAAATGTGGAAAGAGACTACTTGCTGAAAGAAAACACAGTTCCTTGAAACAATGCACACAAGACCACCTGAGCTTCTTCCAAGGACCCAGAAAGCTGGTTTTGTGACCAGCTGCAGTAAATGTATGGTGACTTATGGGAACAAGGTCAATTTTCAGCAGCTGTGGTTCTGATCCATGTGTAGAGAATGTGCGAAGTGTATTTTTTTAAATCTTGAAACTACTGCTTGAACACAGTAATTGTAGATTGTTTTATCTGCCCACAGGAAATTTACTTAACCAACTTCCATTAACTTCTACATATCTTCACCATGTCCTATCTGAATTCTTTAAATGCTGCTCCTAAGCAACATTGACTTAAAAGAAAAAACACCCTCCCCCTGTATTTTGTAACTGTATTTAAATGCAGAAGGTGCCCCAACCTCTCTAGATAAGAAATAATATGGAGTTTTAATAGCTTTCAAGTAGCAATATTCCAAATTGGAATCCACCATTTGTCGTTGATTACCACTGGCCACAAAATGAATGACCACAGCATCCTCTTCCTGGGAGCACCAAAAGTAATAGGAATAGGTTACTTTTGTCAATATAGCACTCTTGTCTCTTCCAAGGGAAGCACTGCTGGAACTTGCAGGTAACATCAAGTAAAATGATGGGGTTTTATGCTTTCTGAGAGAGAAAGGCCACAAATTTATTTATTTGTTTTTTGCATGTATGAGGGTTTATTGTGTGAACTCCTTAACTAAGGGTCCCATAGATAAGTTCAGGAAGCATCTCTACTGCATCATGAAGGAAAAATTTACCAAGTGCTATTGTGCACAAAGACATCATCTCTGGCTCAGGATGTCCTTGAACACAAATCACTGGAAGCTACTAGATATGTTAGTGACATGCTGTTATATATATAATTTGTATCTTGTCCTTTGCAACTATTACTGGTTGCAAAATACTGGGTCTGAGGGACTTTTCCCCTCATTTGGTAGAGACTTTTAACTCTTGTGCTTTTCTGCACATTTCTCATTTAAATTAGACACACGGCAGGCAGCAATGAAAACCTATTTTTGCCTGTTCATAGTTATAAGCTAGAAATTTTGCAATGCCTGTGTCAGGCTCAGTGGCATGAGTTTAACATACATGTCAATCTCCAGTCTTCCAAAGGCTTTTGCAGGAGTACACAGGTTATTGCATTCAAACACAGTTCTTGCTCATGGAATCCCACCTGTGCACCAGTGGGTAAGCACGGGTTTTAGACTGTCAAACACAGCTGATATCATCCTAGTGACATCCTGTACAGTTCTGACTTGAAAGCTTCTCCAGTGGTCCTAAACAAGGGCTCTGAAATTGAGCCACAGATGTTACCCTCAGTATATCTACCCACCTTCCTGTCACACACTCTCGGTTTGAAGACTTGCAGGGCACAGATCATGTGGAAGGTTGTTTCTGAGTTTCATTATTGCCTCTGTGAGAAATTAGTAATGTGGTTCTTATCTGAGTTTGCCAAACCAGCCACCAGATATGATTTCACTTTTCTGCTGCGTATGAAAAAGGCTCATCTCCTATCAGAAATATGTTCCCATGAAGACATTTCTGGGTATAATCAAAAAGCCTTTTTGGCTATGTCTTTAGTAAACTAAACAGGGGTTAAGGACCTCTGATGAAAAATAACAAAGCTGTTTTGGGTTACTGAGTACTGTTCAGCAGCTGAGCTGCAGCAATGAGTTGCACTTGTGCTCTGAGCTTGCTGCAAGCAGAAATGATATGTGCAAGCCTAAGTCACCATGAACTGTATTCTATTTGACAATTGGAGCAGCCAAAGAGGTCACCTTCTCTAACCCAGTCAGTGAGCAGCAACCCCCTTGATTTGGATTTGTGTCCGAGCTTTGGACTGATTTATTCTTTCTGTGTACATTCAGAGCCTTGTCACAAAGCTCAAGGACTAAAGGAGCTATAATACAGATTTCTCATTTTTAAGTAAAGTCAAAATGAAGACATGGCAAGGGCAGAGAATGGATTTTAAACTGTTATGTAGCTCCCAGCCACAATTACAGTTTGAAAACAAGCCAGAGAGTTTGTACTATGGGGAATACTTGGGACATTTATTTGAGGTTCAGAGAGAAATACCAGGTGGTTCCCACAGTATGACTTTTCTCAGACCTTTGAAAGAGGTGATTTAAAATTTCCCCTGCAACTAAATAATTATAATTAGCAACAACATCCTCCTCATTGCAATTTAGTTCATATTAAATTTGTCTTTATCTCACTTTTGTCTGAAAGAACTTGGGAATTCAGTTCATAATTGGCTCATTTAGAGAGATCAAGAAATAATGTTCTTCTGAGAGAAGGCATCCAAAGGCTTCAAGCTTCTCATGTCTGTCACTATATCAGCCCTGGGTTGGGGTTATGAGAGTAAGGAAATATTCTTCCTGAAGAGTTTATCAACAGCATCTTGGCATCAGGGTAGCTAATTATTCTGGTTAAATGCTGCTTGAAGTTCTGTAATTCTTATGAGTGCAGATTTTATATACATAGAAAAGCTATTGTAAGAGAATATAAAATCATAAAGCCTTTTCAATCAGGTAGTTCACTGGTTTCCAGCAGGTTGGGTTTTTTGGTTTTTTTTTTTTGGAGGTTGACCTGTTCTAAAGCTTATGAAAGTCAGTGCAAAAACTCCAAAGAGAATCCTGGTTTAAATTCAAGGAATTAAGTTGTATGCTTAATGCCATAGGATATTATTGCACTAAAGAGCTTATTAAGATTAAAATGGGATTAGGCATTACTATGAATGAATGCAAAAAGTTTACATGGCTGGGATAAAGCTTCAAAGCTTTATTCCACATTTCAGGGAAATGGTTCCAGACTGAAGCAAAGAAAAAAATATTACATATAGCATTACACACAATGAGGTGCATGTTGTGCCTTCCAAAGTAAGAAATCTGGCACTAATGGTAGGATGTGGAATGAAAATCGTACTGTATTTTCCAAAGAAGCAGTTCTCACTGAAGAGTGAAATGAAAATGACTCATGTGCTTCCATGCTCTTTGTTCTGAGCTTGAGATTTTTGCTGGTCTTTTCATACTTATTTTCCAGCACCTGAGAATCTGGCACCTTACTTTGTGTCTTGTTATCAGAAGCTTACAGATGGCTGCTAAACACAGCTTCCTGAGTATTTAGCTTTGATACTGTAATGGCCAAGCATGAATTTCATATGAAAAGCAAACTTACTTTCTATACATCACTAGTGTACAGCTTGAGAGACACAGCAGTGGAGATGGCCCCATGTAACTGCCCTGACTCCTGCAGGAACTATGCCTGTTCTGTACCAAAAGTTCTCTGCATGAGGTTCTTGGATGCTTTTTCCAACACAGTCACAAATGTACTGAGTATCAGAGCCTTCCCAGTTCCCATGGGGTCCATGTTCTCCCAAGGAAGGTATTTGTCAGGACTTCTTGATAACAGCTACTTAGTATTTTGATGTTGTTTTCAGACAGCTTTTACTTGTTTTGTCCTTGCTAATATTTGTCCTCCTTTGTTATCTATACCCTACAGCTGCCTTCAGGTGGGAATCGTAACTCCACTTCACTATTTCAGGGGGCTGTGCACACTGGAACAACTTCCCTGATACTTGTGGAGTCCTTACTCCTCCTTTCTTCATTTTTGTTTACTCTTAATTTTGTTCAAAATACAGAACAGTTTATCAGCTTCTGTCCTCAAAATGCCTAGAATTGAATGGAGCCTTGTGGATGGGGATGCAATGGTGTTAAGATCCTCTCAGATTTATCATAATATAGCTCCTTCTGCTACTCTTTTGGTGCAGGAAGCTTTAGTTCAAAATTGCTTCCTTTGCTGACCATATTTCATTCCAATGTAATTGTTGACTTGCTTTCCCTTTGCTATTGTCTGAGACTGGTGCTTACCAGATCATCTAGCTTAAGGTTTGTGTTTGAAAGGACTTTCCCTGATGCCTCCATCTGCATGTTCCTAATCCCAGCTGTCTATAGGTGACCTGGCCATTATTCTGACATTTTTGAGACTAACTGTGCTGCATCTCTGCAGTGGCCCCATATTAGTGAAGTTCAGTATCCGCAGGCTGGAGTAATACACTTGCTTGGAGACCAGGCTTATAACTAATTCATTAGTTCACTGTGATGTACTTACAAAGTGCCTAGCATGGAAAGACCTTGATCCCAGAGAATGTTTCTGGTGAAAATGCAGTTGCTAAAGCTAGATCTAGTACAACTTGTTGTTTTCTATGTGGTTGGCCTTCTGTTATTTTTCTTCACTTACTTTCAGACCTGCAGCCAGTTCCCTGGTGCAGACAGATGCAAGATTGCTATGCCCATGCCAGCAGCTGTCTGGATGATACAGATTTGAGCTGTCTTGAATCTAGATAGCTCCTGTGAGATGAGCAAATGAGTTTGCCTTCTCCTTGTGCCTAGAGAAACCAATGTGGTGTTTTGATCAAGCAATGAGAGTTTATGCCTCAGGTCACTGGTGGGGCAGAAACCTCTGTATGGCTGAGGAATTGGCCTTGCCTTCCATCTGCCTATAGCCTGATTGTCCCTCTACAGCTCCTGTAAACCTACCTAGGCCATACTTCCAAGAGATGTGTTCCAGCAGCCCTCAATAGTGGGGGTTTTAATGATCCTGGGATTTCTATTTGTTGCTCCTTTTGGTGTCCTGTCCAGTGGTGAGGGGAAGTAAAACACAGGTTTATTGAGTTCTTCTAATAGCACAAGACATAGATTCTCCCACTGACGTTATTCCTGCTTACCTACTTTGTCACCCATGGTTATAAGGTCAGTGTGATGTTAGTCTGGAGCTCCCACACTTTGACATCTTTTTCTCCATGCTCTCTTCCTTCCTGGATGGTTGTGCAGCCACTGCCTCCCACAGAGAGCAAGGTCTCTTGTAAGGGACCAAATTCAGCTTGCTCAGTGCTTTATAAAATATTTGTGCCTTCTGCAGATGCTCTTCAGTATCGTAACAGGCTCAGAATTCCTGCAAGTGTTCCTTGGCCAGCTGCTATACCCTCCCTGTTGGGCACAGACCACAGGGCAAAGCCCAGCGTGCAGCTTTGGCAAGCACCATTTGGGGCTTCACCACATTCCTCCTGTGTTCTCCATGTTCTCGAAGGTATCTTTCCTTCCTGTGGAGTTATCCTGTGCTGACCACTGTCCTGACCAAGGTTTCAGGGCACCAAGAGCATTCTTCACTCCCAGTGTCTCCCTGTCTGAAGGCCTACTCTTCACAGGGTAGTGTAGTTCATCTATTTCTGTCATATCCCTTGTCTGCTCTGACATCTGGACAGTCTGTTGCATGTTGAGTATGTGCTGGTGATTGCTATGCTCAGCTGCTTCATTTATAGCCTCAGGAATGTGAGAGGCCCTCAGAAAAATGCCAGAGGCAAGAAAGTGTTTGAAAATTCCTGAAGCCCTTGATAGAGAAGGTATTCTTTTCACCCAGCAGGTTAAATGCTAATCTTCAAGAAGAGGAACAACATAAAATGTGAGAGTACACGTTAATGGTAAGTTGAAAGCTGCAACTGACAGAATTCAATTGTTATGTATCCCCAGCACAGAGGCTTGAGCCATCCCACTCCCTCCAGGTGGATCACAGTTGATGTGGAAAAAGCTCAAAGCCATAAATGCTCTCTGCCTTGGGCTGTCAGGACAAACTTTGGAGGTGCAGGTGCCTAACATTAGGGTACTAAGCTGATCCCAGCTTCAACAGCTCTGACAGCACTGTGGGGACTGGGAATAAGGTTTCAAAGTTAAGCAGTCTGGTATGAGGAAATTCCAGAGTTGAGCACGTTTATAAGCATGTGATACTATCTTCTATTTTAATTGCATAATCTTATGTTCTTTTGGGTTTTTTTTCCCAAATCTGTCTAGATTTGCATCACAGTGGTGTGGTGATGCTGAAACAGACTGTTGGCTGGGATAACCTACCCACCCTATGGAGCATTACATAAATGCTCTCAAAAATACAGACTTCTTGTTCCTCAGATCTCCAAGCTGAGGCCCTGGATCTTACTGTCTGAGTGAGATCTGACTCAGAGAGAATGAGATTAACTGAGTACTTACAGCTGCAACCACAACTAATGACAGCTGCATTTTAAACTTCAAGATAAAATGCTAAGTACTCTGAAAAAGCAAGTATTGAAGACTGAAAGGTGGTGGGTACTCTCAATTTACTTAACTCTCCAAATCACATTTATAAAATAGAAAAGTGCTCCACAAAAACACAGAGTGGTACTCTCAGGGTACATATTTCACCCTACACCTTATTGATCAATACCATAGGAAAATGTGACAGTGGCTTGATACTTGAGGTGATGATTTGAAAACTATTGGAGGATGGGAATTTTATACTAGTGCTCTTCAGATCTCCTGAAGACACCTTTACACTGAGGGTTTGGGGGCTTAATTTTTTCCATTTTTAAAAAAAAATTATTTTTGACTGAGACTCCTGAGGTGACTTAGATATTGTTGGGGAGAGGGGTGGGGGCATGGGGAGAGAGGGAAGAAAGATGAGTGCTTCTCACTTTTCCAAAGGTTCATTTTTCTTTTCTTTCAGTGATTTGGGTTTGATTAATTTCTCACTAGAGTCAGAAACTGGGGTCAGTGAGGATGGGACTCAAAAGTTGGTTACAGCTTTAAATAGACATAACCATGTGAGAAGGTGTTTTTCTGGGTTTCAAAATGTGGTCGGGAAGGAGTTTAATAAACGCCCTCACAAAGGGAGTCCTGGGTAAATCATATTCATATCTCACAGGATGGAGAACATTCAAAGACAAAAGACTTCCAACTGGACAATTAGTGATGAGTTGCAAGAAAAAAGCTCTTAAGATGGCACAAAAGAAAACATTTCTAGGCTGATATTTGACAGCATAACACAAGAAGTCAATTGCACTTGACCGTCTTGATACCCCTATGAACACCTAGAAAGTTCAGCAACAGAGAGAAGTAAGAGGAGATGAGTGTTTGCAGCTCTGTCTTGCAGTCATGGCAATGAAAAGGAACTAAGTGGCATTCACATCTCAGCAATTTTTTGCTATAGGGTAGAAAACATGCTGACATTCATTTGCACAGAGTCCCAGAAAATGTAACTGGCCAAAAGATTTCAGCCTGAAAGAAACCATGTGCAACACTTTTGGGAGAATATACCAGTCATCACTCAGGAAAAAAACTGCTTCTCAGATGATATCACAGTCATTCTTTATTGCTTGGAGATAAATAGCTGTTTTTCTTTAATGAGAAGTGATAAGTGACTTTCAGGGTTTTCCCCGGGAAAGGAAAGGATTTCAGTTGGAAAAGCTAAGTCATATGTTTTTCCCTGGCTATATTTTGTAAGCAAGTCAGACTACATTCTTCAGATTTTTTAAGCATTTTTTATTAATTTTTATTTCTTTTGACATGTTTTTATAGTAAAAGAATAAGATATTACAATGCATATAGACTGAAGTCCTTCAACATGCTGCTTTAACATATTTGCTTTCTTGCACCATAGCCACTTCTCACTGAAAAATGGAAGTTTCAGGAATTATGGCTCATTAGAAAAAACTCAGAACATCAGACAAAACAATGGTGAGTGTGTTTTAAGACTCTTCCTCTAAGCCTCAAAATTCCTTACAAGTAAAGGAATGAATGTAATCCCTATTAAAGAATAGAAATTATTTTTAGAATAGCTAACAAACTGTATTCGCTCAAAACATCCATCTTCTGATACAGCTCATCAGCCTGGCATGAGAGCTGGGTTATGTGTGCATTCCTGGACTCCTGCAGGAAGGAGATTGGAGTAGTTCTGTGATGGGAACTGGGGCTATGGCAATCAGATGTGGAACTACACCAGGGCCTTCTGGTTTGCTAAAACTTCAGTCCCTGGACTAAGAATTTTGCTTTCCCCAGTATTTTCTGACAAAGTATCTCACTATCTGTGAACTGTTTTCCCAAGGTCTGGGATGAAAAGGGAGAAAAAGGACTAATCAAGATTTCCTTCACTTGTTTTTGTCCTGCTTACAAAAGCTTAAAAATGAGAAAACTCAATTATAATAGAGGCAGCCAGCTGAAAGTTTTCAAAACTGTATCTAATGTGTCTTTTCCCAGAGAGAAGAGGACAGACTGAGAAGGTGGAATAAGGATCATATGTAACAGGATGACATAATGGGAGGGAGAGCACGAGAGGATTGCCATAGGAACATTCTCATTTAACTGCAGAAGGAGAGAGCTACATGAGCTTGAAAAAAATGAAATCAGTTCCCTATAGTAAAAGCTAAATGAAACGTCATTTACATAAAGAACACTTAGGGAAAGAAGAAAAGCGTTAAAAGGTGAGAAAGGCAGGAGAAATTGGAAGTAAGTGGAAAGGACAGACTGCCTCTGCCCAAGGAAGTAGCTGTGGGCTGCAATTAGCTAAATGGTACACGACTTCTGCACTGTGATAGTGCTGTGGTTCTGAACCACTCCATGGCTTACTGCTGCGTCTAATGGCAAGAGTGCTGAATAATAAAAGCTGTACTCTGGACTGCCAACAGGAATTAATTTCCTTTAGCTTGGTGCTCAAGCTATATTTTAACTGAAAACTGCTAGCTTTTATTTCTGGAATAACTGTAGCAGATAACTGTGGCACTGCCATGGATTTATAGCAATGCTTTATGCGTGGGGATCAATCGTTTAGACAGGATTTGCTCTCCTCTCCACAATCACTCCTTGCTCCCATGAACATGTTCAGCATAGGAAAGATAAGATAGGGGGAGGCAGTTCTTATGCAATGAGGTTTCTTAAGCTAAAGGCAATGATTACAAATTCCACCTCCTCTTATGAATATTATGTAGCTACAATCAACTTGCTCCTTGCCTGCAAACAAGCCTTCCTTAATGCCAGGGCCATAGGGAGTCTCAGTGCCTTCCCTGAACATTTAAATGGTTGGGGTGCCTCCCCACTTGGCAGCATTCAGGCTGCCAGAGAACAGCAGACACAGATCGATGGGGTTAAGTGGATTCACTCTGTGCTTGCCTGCATGAATACATCCTACCCTTCCCCTGCCTCCCCACTTGCTCTGCTGTTACTTCTCTCTGGGGACACCATTTGCTTGCTTGTCCAAACAAGTTCCAGAGCTTGAAATTTCCAGGGAGTGAAGAAAGAAAAACCTTCCTGTTTATGAGGGGCAGGGTGAAGGGAGACTTGTCCTATGCTAAACAGAGGGAAGAGGGAGCAATTATTGCAATATCATTTTCTGCTGGATGTGGCAGGACCACCAGCACAGTCTGGTGACAGATCATAAGGATTCTCTGTCTTAATAAGCAGCAAGCATGTCCTGGGGAGCAAACGTCTCATGTAAATATGTATGGGCATGGGGACAAGGGTCACACAGGGGAGGAAATACAGCGTCATTTGGAGTGCTGCTTCTCTGGAACAGCACAAAGGAATGAATAATAGGATTAATTCGCTTAGCTATTGATCTCAGACGCACACATTTTCATTTAACATTATGAGAACAGACAGACTCTCATGGTTCATGAGAGTGGCCAGTACAGCACAGACAGCATTTGCAAGCCCTTTTCCCCATTTGCTGATGAGGTAAATCTTAGCAGCACATTCCTTATGGTGAGCCACTGGGGAAGGATCCCCTGTGGAAAATAGCCTAATGTCTGGACTGGTGATTCTAATGCCATTCTCTACAGATGTACGCTGTGCAAATAATTGCTGGCCCAAATAACACCGGGACCTACCCATGAAAATTCTATATAGAAAGCTGAAGAAAAGGAGGGAAGGAAGAAAACAGAATAGGCTGATTTAATTGGGTCTGGATGTACATGCACACAATATCTCAGCTAATCAGGGAAACAGTTCAAATACAGCCTCCCTGTATCACCATAAACATTGAAGATCTATGACAGTGAGAGAAGAAAGAACATGGTGCAGGGAGACATTAAGACATTTTTCAGTAGTTTCACCACATGGAACATGAGATCTGCTCAGGGTCCCAAATAACTTCTTTGCCAAATTAATCTGCAAAGTTAAGTTTCGCATTACTAGCTCTTACAAAACCACCCTGCCCATAAGCAAGTGGATGCAAGGGCCAAAAGTAAGTGTCAAAGGTGGTAAAGACCATGCTGGGATCTGTGGTGTCACCAGGTGACACCAGTAGAGATGCTGACACCTTAGATGATCCCAAACTGCGCCAGCTCGTGCAGTTCCAGATGGCTGAAAGCTTCCCATGGGCAAATCACAGTGATATCTGCAAAAGACAGAAAATGACAAATGTGTTCTTGTCAATGCACTCCTTGGATTTATTTTTTATTAATGGAAAGGCCAATTTACTCAGGAAACATTAACAAGAATGAGATTCCATTTGAAGGTTAAATGGGCAGATGATCATTTCAAATCTTGTACTACTTGTAAGACCAAACCAGATCAGTATACTTTCTCTCTGTGAGCAAAAACAAGCTAGCAGTTCTTAGTCTCTTCAGTGACTATATAAACTGTAAAAATTCATTTCAGTTATGTGGTTTCTCCTGTTCTTATAAATTACCTGTAGCCAAACTGTGATCTACTTGAAGACATGTGCAGTTTTAGATCAGATGCTCAATAATTTGACCCACAATATTCAGGATCTGTAACTCTATCAATATTTCAAAGTTCTGACTGGCTACAGCTCCTCCAATGCATGTCTCTCAATCCCAGATGGGTACATAAAATTGTTAAAATTAGGATTCTGATGACAACACAAATACTCAACCATCTGGGATTTAGTTTCTGTGATTTTTTTTTTATTAATAGCTTAGCATTTAGCATTTCTTTGAGAATCTCATACTGCTGAAATTCTTAGCCAGAGTATTAGCAGAAAACAAACAAGCACTTCTGCAGCCCAATGTAAGCAGTCTGAAGCTGAAGCATACAAAAATGGCCTTTCTTTCACATAATGTATGTAAGCATAAGCATGAACATGGCAGCTTGGGGAGGCAGAACTAGTCTTCTCTGCTTCCCCTGAGAGCTGTAGACAGGCCAGGGAAACAGAGGCCACCCCAGAATCCTCTCCCATGATCAAGTCTGTCTGCACTAGTGCTAAAGGAGGGCATGACAACATTATTCTGCAGAGCTTACCTGTGCCCAGCCCCTCCATGCCTGGGATGTCATCTCCAAACCTAGGAGAGAAAAGAGCAGGTAAGGAGTGTGTTTGGGGCAGCAGCAAGGAAAGGGGAGATGTCCTAAACCCCCAGCCAAGGAAGAAGAATTGTGGGTAGGGAGCAGAAGAGAAACAGCTCCAGGTTGGAGGGCCTATGGCACTCGGGGCAGGGGGAAGCCTTCTGGCTCCTTGCCCAAGCGAAGCACAGTGTAGCAGTGGGGAGCTACTCAACTAGCATGGTTTCTTTTCCTTCCAAAATTCCCTTACCCTCTTACTCCTTTTTTGGGGGGCTTGCTCTTGAACTGCCTTGTCTGTCTCTGCTTGAACTTGGGAGGCCCCTTGCGCGGTGTGGTGGGACCAGTTGGAGCATCTCCAGTGTTGAGGTTGGCGGCTGGGGTCTCACTCATCGCTGGGCTGTGTGCGGCAGGCACGTGCCTCTCTCAGATCCCTCTGTCTGCAGGATAACAGCAAGGACTGACACAACACTCTGCTTATCTTTTCTAGGTATCAGTAGTCAGATGACAGAATTATGGAAAATACAATTCTGAAAAGATTAAAGATAAAGAAATATTGTAATGCGTACAAATTAAGCAGGGTAACACTGCCTTTCCTCTGGCATGCTAGAATTAAGATACCAAACACAGGACACTTGAGCTAAGACAAAAAAGGCATTTACCCCCATGATGCAATGTCTTGCAGAGTCATGAAGACTAACACCTTCTTTTGTCTCAAACACAGTTGCACTGTTGGAAACAGGTTGCTGCAGAAGCTTGCCCCACAATTTAAAAGTTTAATGCCAATGCTGGGTTTTTTTTCCTAGCTAGCCTTGGAAGAGCATTGCTGAGGTTCTTGCTTACTGGTTCAGGACCTGACTACTATTGGAGCCAAGAAAACGCGTGGATGGCTTAGAGAAATATCCTGTCCTTGGGAATCACCATGATATACTTCACCTGTTTTGATACTTGTGTTTAAGCATTACCTTTAGGATACTGATGGACATGGGACGCTGGGCTAGATGGGTTCTTTGTCTAGGTGGAGCTGCAATTAGAGCCCAGCATTTGTCAAGACTTATGGGAAATTGCATGAGATTGTTGAGGATTATACAGAAGGCTAAGGCAATGCACCAGAGACTATCTTTTAGGCAGAAGTTAATTTTGCAAATTTCTCAGGATTTAGAGGAGTAAAGCCTGTAACTTTCTCCAGGATGTGCCTGTTTCGGTATTTTTGAGGGTTATATTACATGTGCTGACTCCTCTTCACCACACTGTACATGAACCAAACTCCACAGGGGATAAATTGTTACCAGGGAGCAATTTCTGTTCAGGAGACATGTCTCCTGTCTTAGATGGCAGAACTGCTGCACTCTGAGCCTTTTGCTTCCTTCCCAGAAAGGACAGCAATAATTCTCACCAGTGCCCAAAGGGAAGCTTCCAGCCCTTCATCAAATTTTGTGCTAATTAGTATGCCAGAATGGTCTGAACAAGTGCATTTATGGATAAAAATAAATGCAACTTTTTTCTTTCTTCCTTGAAGTCACGTTCTTCCCCATGACTGTTATATATCTCCTATCTCCAGGTGTTCATCCCTGTGTATCCCTGGCTGACGTAATTGCTGATGGAATTAACTTCAGGATTTGGTTCTAATCTCATTAGCTCACCATAGTACTCTGGCTTAATCCCCAACATCACCTGCCATGACACTCTGGACTTTTAATCTCAGAACTATAAATGTCATCTAAGATTTTTTTTCCTTAGTCTAAAGAAAGTTCATTCCTTTGTCCTGAAATAGCCAGAGTGCTGGAAAGCAAATCCTTATATACAAGGAGAAAGAGCATCTGAGAAATCCTCCTGCGTCACTTCCACATCTATGCAAGGTGAAGAGCCATATTTCTGTATCTGTGGCAGTCTGGAAATACTTCACCCAGGATATCTTTCCATCTGTGGTGGCAGTAGGATGGTTCCAAATGATAGCACCTAGAGGCAGGCTAGTTCTTCTGTCGCTTGTGGTCAGGCTTCTGTCTCAGCTGTAATATCCCAAGCAGGAGACTGGACAAGTTCCAGCAGCCCCAAATGGAGCAGCAGATGGTTGTGTCTGAAGCTGAAGTATGCACAGATGCTATTCCCCCGCGTGTAACACAACGCTTCCTAAGCACACACTGTGCCCACAAACACAGGGATCAGCTCAAACCATGGAAGTTACTTATTTGGCTGCCATCTCTGCAGCGCCTGAACAGTTGCCCAGTATTTACAGCTTTTTCTTTTTCCTCACAGCATGGTGGCAGGACAGGCAAACACTGTCACCTTCTTCTTTTACAGAATGAGAATGGAAATGCAGTGATAGGTATGACCTGGACTGCACTGCTAGGAAGAGAGATGAAATCTTTTGACTCACAGATTTTTAGGGCCAAACTGAGAGATGAAGGCATTTTGCCTTCAAAACAAAAACAGAATTTGGTTCCTCTCTATTACTCAGAATGGGAGGAATTCAGATGCTACTGCCCTACAACAAGATGCTTTGCATCAGAAAGCTGCTCCATAGCATGTCTACTAATGTGCTAAAGTCTATTATTATGTTTCTCTGTCTCAGGTGCAATTTTCATCATGATGTTGTCAGTCTCAGCGCTAGACCACGCTCCTGAATTAAAAGGGACATGCATCCACTTTTAAGCACCATGTTAATCTGCCATCCAAGTTACTTGGCACCCTTCTCGAGGGCTACTCCCAAAAGTACAACAGAAAAGACAAACCAGCTAACAGATTTCCATCCTTTAGGGCTGGCGTCCAAAACTTGAAATGTGCATTTGAGCTCCATCTCCAGCTGAATTCCTGCCCTGCTTCAATAACCTCTGCTGTGCACTGGCATGTTACCTTAACCACAAATATGTCTTTGAGGGCCAAAACCTCTAAAACCTTGAGCCCACATTTTGTCCCTGTCTTCACTCTGTAGAGGAATAGCTAATGGAAAGATTCAGCCTTGAAGTTTCTTTTCACCCCATTCTGAAGTAGTTGAATCCATCTACAGAAATTCAATAACCTAGGATTTGGTAGGAAAAAAGATCTACCCAGATCACACTTCATCCTCTCTCACCTGCATGAGTTCAATAAATAGTACTCAATGAAACTTTTCATTAGGTACATTTCTAACATTAGGGACAATTTTAACTTCATCCTTACTAATCTCCCTCTACTTCTATTCTCTCCATGCATCACTCATAATGACAGAGTATGGAAAGCAACCTTAATGCCACATAACAACTCTCCTCTTGCTGCTAAAAACAAGCTGCCTTCCCACCACAGAGCTGGTGGGACTTGCTCTTGCCATCATTAGAGGCAAAGATTTCTCCATTCATGCTGGAGTGGGCCATGCTCCACAGCATGGAGACTGCCCCAGTTCCCACACCTTGGGAACAAACTGTCTCTACACACAGCCAGACAAGCACCACAGGATCACAGATAGGAAAGAAATGCCAGTAGCAGCTTCTTCCCATGGGAATTCCACAGCCTTTTGTCTTACCGTACCTGGTTACTTGGATAGTCCTTGATACCAGATCAAACAGGTGGCTTGACAAAGGTTTTGATTCTCCTCTAGATCTCTGCAAGTGCTATGCTGCCTTCACCCAGTGTTTCCTGGTCTGCCAGAGCTCTTTTGCTTCTGCCAGCACCAGCATGTAGCTCCTGGGCGAGAGGTGATGGCTGTAGATGCAAAGACTGTTGAGGCATAAGATCCTCTGCCATGCACTTCCTCTGCTCCCTCCTCTGATGAGGGGTTACCTAATTGCCCCTGACAGTATTTCTGCTCAGTCAAGGGCTTAGTCCTTTAGGTAAGAGCTTTGCTTGCATCTGAATGCTAATTATACCTAATACGCATTAATGGACTTATCTCAGTTGCGTCAGAAATTCCACCTCGGGGTTGTTGGTCAGGTTAATCATCCTTCTTTTAGTTTTATTTAAATTTAAAGGGGCTTGAATAGTACTGGCAAATGCTGACTCTTTAATCTGTCCCATCCTTAATCTCTGACTCCTTATGGAAAATGTCCCTGACAGATAATGTTGATCTTCTTCAGACCATTTTGGTGTAGGAACTCATCTTCCCCTGTTCAAAGCCTTCAAAAACACAGACGCCTCCATATGCACCTTTCTTACACTGCCTCAGGGTGTCAGACACAGAACCTCCATAAGCCTTACCCTCCATGCAGATACTGTTCTGTGAGTAGAGAGAAACCAGGGGGAAACATCCTTGTGCTCACATTCTTTTTATGCATTTCTTGCATGCTCAGATCTCGGCCTCGGGAGAGCCACTAGCATCATCCTTTCAGGCTTTCATCAGGGAGTATTGAATCCAGTGCCTTTGAGGAGTGTCAGAGCTCCAGTCTCAATTGCTTGAGGTGGTTAATCATAGTGATGGGAAGAAGTCCGTGCAGGTTCAGCCTTTTCTGCTCCAGTGTCTTACACAGGATTTCAAATCCTTCATTCTAGCAGCAGTTTCAAGACGAAGAACAGGTAAAAGAGGATGCACTCTAAGAGACAGAAACTCATTTCCAGTAGAACTATAGTCCCAAATGGGGATCACTGGAAAGACTATCCCAGTTGAAAGAAGGGGTTCAGGAACAGCAGGAGTACAGCATCATGTTATAAACTCCTCATGGATGTGCCCTGCATGTGCAGCTGGGTGCTGGGGCAGGAAACACCAGCTGCCTGTCCCAGCTGCTCCTTGGCAGCCCCCCAGTACTGCTCACATGCAGGCTCAGCCAGCTGAAGACACAAGCCAAGGGGGTTCCAGGGAGCCCCAACTGAGGGCTGCCCAGCATAAGGAACTGAGCAGCCTCTGCTTGTACACCCAGGGAGCTTAGAGACAAACCACTGCAGCAGCACCTGCCCTAATGCTAGAAGAAACAGAAAACAACCATGCAAAAATCACAACTACTTCTCCTAGCAACTGGGTCTGTTCACGAGATCCAAGCACAAACATCCAAATTTTTCCCCCATGGAGTTTTATCTGGACTTTTCTCTCCCCTGGGTTTTGCAGCCAGTTTCTTTTTCATCCCACTTCCCCCCTTGCTATTGCTTTGAGCTTCTGGGAACACTTACAGTGTCAAGGGCTCCTCTTGCAAATCATTCAACTCCCGTCCTCCAGCCTGCGTAGAAAGAGTCTCGAGGTGTCCTTTGTCCTCCAGATATACCCTGCCACCAGGTGACATCAGGGAATCAGTCGTGGGCGGGCATCTACACGGCAGGGGTGAAATGGGGGGAGCACTGGGAGACCAGATTTGTGCAGACACAGCTCCAGCAAGGTCTGGAGGAGCAGCAGACACTCAGCACGCTCCTGAGGGGTGATGTGCCCCCTTCTGCAAGCAGGTGTGGCTTCTCTGGAGCTTCTGGGGGGCATCTCTGGAGAAGCAAAGAGAAGTAAAGAAATAACCTGCCCTTTGAGTGGTGCTGCTTCTTGGGAACACACGTCTGCACATGTCAGGGAAGGGAGGATTCCCTATCCCTCTCCTGTGCTGTTGAATGCCTGGAGGGGTTTCCAGTAAACTTCTCAGAGGTGCTGCAGGGGTGAAGATACACCTTACAGAGAGATGCACGCAGCTAGCCCAGTGTCAACGGGGCTGAGTCTGCTCAAGGGATTCATAGGGAATGCTGCTGAGATGCTGCCAGGGCTCTAGTGAAGCAGATGGGAAGGCAAGGGGAGAATGGGGAACCTTTGTGCTGCATGTGGGTGTCCAACCAGTCACTCCTGAGACCCAAGGTGTTGGGCTGAGGTAACAGCTGGGTGACATCTGGGTACCAGTAGCATTGTTACTGTGAGGGTGCTTCAGAGGCAGGGCTCAGCCCGTACTCCAACCCAACAAAACTCCATGCATTCGTTTATACATACTATTTTATACCAAGTCCTTGGTATCTCCCATGTGTTTTAATAGCCTGTTGTAACTGACTGGAAGATCAGTGCCAGAGATGTAGAGAGAGTTGGTGGAGTATCAGGATGAAAAGAGAAGGTCCAGAGGCCTGTAAAAAGATGCTGGAAGGTCATACTCATCCTCAGCTGCAGCAGTGCCTCAGTCATGGCCTGTAACTGTCTGGGTGGAGGTATAACCAGGAGGTGAAGAACCCTCAGGGGCTCTTGGCCTGGTGAAGCAGTTCACACTTACCCTTGTTGAGCATCCACCTCACTACACAAGATCAAGGCTGGCAGGACTGAAAATAATCCCATTGAATGGAGTAGCACCAGGAGCATCAGAGCAACACAAGGGCAGAAGGAAACAAAAGTGTGGATTTGTTTATGATGGATGGGATTTGTCTTTGGGTGAGATTGAAGGAGGGGATTTTGGAACTACCATGCCAGCCAGGGGCATGTGTGTGACCAAGAAAAGACAGTCTCTCACTGACATGACAGACCCTGGCAGTGAACACCAGTCCAGCACTGAGCTGGTGCTGAGCAAGAGTCCCATAGACAAGGTCTCTGACCTCTCAGATGGCTGAAGTTAGACAAGATATATTCTTCAGTGAGACTCTTAGCTTACATTAAAAAAATCAATAAGTGGGTACTTGAGAAGCTGGGAAGTAAATCCTAGAGGTAGCTGAGGGGCTTTCAACTAGCAGAGAAGGAGCAAACACACTTACATTCCCACACATTTAAGACAATCACACAGCTTTCAGAGGCTTGTGCAGTAATTTCTGGGCACAGGAAGGAGAACGGGGGCAGCATTGTGTTGGCATCCTCTCTTCCCTGTGATGACTAGAGCTTGTATACAAATGTGTGGAGATTGATTGCACTCATCCTCTCCTGACAGCAGAAGTGATTACTGTGGGCAGGGACCTGCTTGTGTGGATATAAAGAGGTGCAGCCTGCTGGCAGCAGACTCACTCCCATCCCCGCTGCTCATTCCCATGCCTCCATCTGCTGCAGACAGGTTTCTAGGGGCTCCCCCTCCCTTTCTGCCTTCTTCTATGTAGGTAAAGATGCTGGGGAAATCAGCAGTACAGCCCTCTACTCCTCTTTCCCGAAGCTTAAAAATTTACATATGTTCAGGCTGTTTGTTTTCAAAATACTCTCTTCGTTTTCCTGTTTTCCCAATGAAATCTGTCTCATTTCCCTTTAACAAAAGTGGACTGTGGGAAAAAAATTTCCATGGTGTCACATGTTGATATTTTTTTTGCCACTGGCAAAACATGACAGAAACTCCCTAGAGGGCCTCACTTCTCATGTTCTTTCTTATCTCCCAGGATTATCAGTCCTCTCTCTCCATCCATCTTCTCTACCTCCCTTCCCCTCACAAAGTGGATGTCATTTACTTTGCAGAGTTGTGGGCACACAGCTTCTTTTCAGAGCAAGATGCACCTGCTTCATGTTCATGCCTGGCTGCTGCCCCAGATGGATGACAAGTCCTGCCCAGGGACTGAGTACCCAATCCCTGTACCTCTCTGCCCAGGCTTTTCTTTCCCAGGAAAGCCAGTGCCAGCTTTTTTGGCCACAACAGTTGCCATTCAATCCAGACCAGAGCTGCACCAGAAACCATGATATTCAGATGGTAGAAGGAGTGCAGTCCTCATGGCCTCAAAGAAAAACTCATGAGCTTCATCACCTCTGGTCAGATTATATTCTGTTCCAAGGAATCACTTTAAAAACATCTCCAAGGTTTCTGACCCTATTTATGAGCTGGTGTAACCATGGAAACAGTAGTTATGCCAGAAATAGCAGCTCACTTGAATGACAAAGAAAACACAAGTTTACAAGACAGTGATTTTTCCAGAGCTCATGGGACTGTGGGAGGAAATCCCAGCTGAGGCACAGACTCAGGGATGCAGCTGATAAGGGCTGTGGTTGGTGTGGGCCACAACAGCTTTTGAAATGTATCTCTACAAGCTTGTGCCACATACTTGGAAGACTTTGTGCCTTATTGATAGAGATTTATCACTTGCCACAAAGATACACCTAACTGGAAGTGAGCAGAGATTAACCAGGCAGTAGAATGTTCATTTCCCTCCTGAAGACAGGCAGCCTACCAAGTGCATCTGGATCCCTAGTGAGGGAACCATGGTAGGATCTGGATTTAAAATGGGATTGTCTACTGGTCTCATAGAAGATCAGTGAGGTTGTCATGTCAACAGCATTTTGGTGAGAAACTCAGTGTAGTAAGGTGCCTGCAAATGAGGACTCACATGCTGTAATCCTCCCCCTGCAATGCTGATCATGTTCCTAAGCCTCATGTCATTTGTGCTAGTGTAGAAAAGAGAAACATATACAGGGGATTGGGTTTTCCCTGGCACAGATATTTGGTTGTTTGAATACTTGCAAATCAGCCCATCAAAAATGCAGTGAAGAAGGGATGCTTGTGGAGAGTTTTATCATTTTTCCTTCAGGAAATCTTGCACAGTTATTTTGGTGTTGGGATTAAGCATCTATAACAGCCTGCAATAAACGAGGTGTTGCTGACTCTGGGAATGTTCAGTGTCACTGAGCTCGGCTTGCAGAAGAGCCTGATCTTGATACTCATTTCCACTCATACCCTGGAGGCTTCTCTGACAATAGGGCAGAAATGAAAGAGGCTGAGGTCTGTTTTTCCACTACCAGGGCTTGAGAGGGAGATTTCTATGAGCAACCTGGAGAAAAGGGTCCTTTGAGGAAATATAAATCAAGAGATAAGGTTTTGCTGAACTATCAGCAGTGGCCCTGTCTGTGCTGCAGACTAGGTATTGGGGACATAGGTGAGTCCTCAAGTCAAATGGCCATTGCCAAGGCTTTTTCAGGACAAATGAAGTCCCTGCCTTTCTTATTCAATCAAGGGCACTCTACTTGTTCATGTCAGAATATCATTACAGGCTCCAGGGTTCCAGGCACAAATGCTTTAGGACATTCTGGGGCTTTTTATAGCAGATGATATAAAACCATGTAGTCTGTCCTACACTTCATTAGTTACCAGAGCTATATTTTCTTCTCAATAATGAGTCTGGCCTTTCTTGGAACAGATAACCATGTCTTAGCATCTCACACTCACAAGACTGCTATGTTAGCACAATTTTAGTAACTTACAGAAACTTTTCCCTGATTGGCATAAATAAAAGGAAAACTAAAAGAAATCCTCTCCTCTCTCCCCTTTCTTTTTTTCACCATCATATCTCAGGAGATAGAACTACATTTTTATCATTCTTATTTGTAAATATGTAAGAGATGGTGGAGAGAAAATTCATATACCTGCAGATAAGATTCAGCCATGCAGGCATCTGCTGAGGAGACTGACATTCTTGGCTGTGCAGAACAAAAAGCTCAGTTGTTTCTAACTGCTTTGTGATTCATTGTTTAAGAGCATCCCCATGCTCATTGTGAAGTTGTCCCAAGAGAAAGCAATATCATTAGCAAGCATCCTTTCTGTGCACTAACTTTGCTTAATATCTGCATCCAGGCTGTTGGTAATGACACTATAGGACTGGCTTTGTTAGATCATTTAAAAAAGCATTTTTTATTTCTTGTTTTCACTCTGTCCACAATTAAAATACCTGCTTTGTTATTTATAAGATTATTTTTCTCCTGAATGACATTTACAGAACAAGCTCAATATTAATATACTGAGCTTGTGCTAAAATTTAGCATTTTCCCTTTTTTATCATACATAGGTAGTTAATCTGGTTATCTGTGTGACTGCTATAAATCAGACCTTGTGGTTTGCCTTAAAAATGTACCTGAATCACAGAGTCTCCACAGTATTGTCTCAAGGGTCTTATTTTCTCATAATTGATTCCTTCTGTATGAATTACATGCCATGTACCTGTGAACATTGTTTAAACAGTACACTAGCACTCTAAAATGATCACACATTGAGCTAAACAGAGAAGTAACACTGCCTTGTTAAAAAAAAAAAAAAAAAAAAAAAAGTGTCTTTATTTAAATAGAAATCAGATCTTTCCAGAGCTTTATTCAGTTTAAAACAGTAAAGCAAATGATTCAGTGTCACTGGGCTAAGAAGAAGAAACTGTACACAAGTCAGTGCCAGATGTCTTCTTTCCTGGCAGCTCCTTTTCTCATCTTCTTTTTCTTTTTCTCTTTTTTTTCTTTTTGAATGATTGATTCTTTCTCCTTGGCAACCAGCATCCCAATAAAGGAAGGCTTTCCTAAACATCTTGGTAAAATGTTTCTTTCTTCTTCTTCTTAAGGGGGCACATATCTTCCCATGGCTTTCACACCATGCAACAGTCATTCTTCTTTCCTCCTCCTACCACATAAAAGCACCACTGTGCAATCTCATTCAGTTCAGCCCTTTGCCACCATTATTATGATTTTTTTCATCTAACAGTTGAGGCTTTCAGAAAGAAATTATTGCTTCTGGGGAACATCTTACACTCTCCTTGGGAACATTTCACTAATGGGCAGAGGAGGCAGCTCTTCCTCTTCCATTATCTTGTCTCTTGGGTTGCTGCTCACCTCCCAGACACATGGATGCTAAATGCTCTAGCTGCCATGTGATAGCAGATCCCTGGTGGAAATAACTGTGGAAGGGGAAAAGCCAGGGGATGAAAATATGAATCAATTTTTTAAAAGAAATTATTTTCTCCTTTTATTGCTTACGTGTACTGCTAGTACTAAGCCTTCTGTTTTCTCCTCATAATCTTACACAAGTGTAGAGCTTAATGTTTTAATGTTTGTTTGTTTGTTCATTTGTTTTTGTTTTCAGTGGCCTTTCACTGTCAGATTCCAACTTTTTTTTTTTTCCTTAAATTTAGGTCCTCTACACTCTTGTTTCCCACTGGAGGTACACACCTCTACAACATGCACTGAAGCTTCTTACTGGGAGGCTGCTGAGGTTATTTCTGCTAAGGATATTTCAGGACCTGGAACTGCAGCTTACTTTCTGGTCCAGTCAAGCATCATAAACGCACCATAGAAAAAGTGATTTGTTTAGTAGTCATCATTGCATGTGGGGCATGCACGTTTCACAAAGGATGTTCTGACAGTTTTGTGTATGTTAAAATTTGTGGCACACTGACAGCTGATGGCGTACTTTGACTGTAATGCTGAAAGTTATTTCTAGAAAGAAAAAGAAAATAAAGGAAAAGAAGAGAGAGAAAAAGTGGTATTTTCCCCCACTGGCCGTCTCTGAAGGGCAATGATGGGGTCCCATAGGAACATCCTTCTCTGAGGACTCTCTCCAATGCTGCAGGTGATGACAGTGAAAATGACCAGTATGATTTCTTGCCATGCTATCCCTTAGCATGATATACTTTCATCAAGACCCACTTAAACTCCTATGGGTTATTTCTGGGTGTGTTTCTTCTTAGATCTGGGAGCAGAATGTTCATCATGTGCAAATGTTGCACATTCATTGCTTGTTAATCTTCTGTGAATATATAATACTGGATAATATTTACTGAGAATTTAAATAGCCATTGGCTTTTTTGTTGAACACCACATTTGTTTTTCTCCTTTATACGCTGAAGTCTGCAATACAAGAGAAAAAGGAGTAGGAGGAACAGCAATTCTCACGCCAGTTCTTCCACGAGAATCCACCATAATAACACTGTGGGGGTTTACGGAGGCAGGGCTGTGAGAGCAATAATATGTGAACAGCACAAGTGCAATAAAGGAAAAACATTGCCACAGAGAGGTTGGTAATTATTGTCTCATGTCTTCCAGAGATGTTATATAGCTGTAAGCAGCATGCCTTGAGCTACAGGCATGGTACATAAAGGTACATGAAGGTACATAAGGCACCTAAGAGCTTGCCAGAGTCTGGACACAACCTGATTAGAAGCCATAAATTCTGGTATAAAATCAAGTTCCTTGCTGAGAGTAGTGTTTAGCACAGGAATGTCAGGGTGCAGCTGGCAAGGGAGATTTCCCAAGGTCAGCAGAGGAGAGAATGCCACAACTCTCCTAATTTAGTCCCAGCTTCAGCTCTGGCTGTTTCAGAGGAAAGTCACAACACAGGGAGGAATGCTTGAATAAATACCTCCTAACACCCTGCTTGGTGATCAGCTTAGAACTGAGATTTGATTACACTTACTGGGATTTGACCTTACATAACCACCTGTTTTCTGAGAGGTCCTAAAATAATCCAGTCCCCTTTTAAATCCATCTCTGGTGGGTGACTTCTCTAGGACACCTTCACCTGCAGAACACTGACTTCTGCCGTGGCACCTAGCGAGGGATGAAGAGCAAAAGCTGCTTGCCTGTGTGCTAGGCTCTGGAACGCAGGGGATGCAGAGAAGACAGCCCTGCTCACCAATAACTGGGACCATCTTCCCTTCACCAAGCCCTGTCCTCTCACTCACCCCCTCCCACCACCTCTCTCTCCTTCACCGAGCTGCTCTGTCCATTCTCAGCCTTTCTCAGGCTAGCCTCTGCAGGAAATTGGCTCTGTTTTGCCCCTACACTCACACCCCCAACCAAATCTTTTTCTTCCTCAGGCTAGACTCTGAATGAAACTGGCTCTGTTTCTTTTCTGTTTCATTCTCTGTTTCAGTTTCTCTGTTTCTGTTTCTACCCGCTCATCCCCGACAAAATCGTTTTCCTTCCTCTGTCTTCCTGTTTCCCTTGCTCCCTCAGGGGATTGTGAAGTGACATGTGAAGTCTTTGCACACCTTCAGGCTTGTGATGGAAGTTATGGGATTAGCACTTTATCAATCCTGAAAGCTACTTAGACAAGTATTAAGTCTCCAATCTCTCCATCTTTTAAAGAAATCACTTCTGGAGGAGCTGCAGAGATGGAGCACACAGTCATGTTTTCAGGGTTCAGTTCTTCATCCAGCTGAGAGCCCTCAAGTCCAGTAGCTGGGTAGTTTGAAGGGATTCCCATGGGATTTGGG
This sequence comes from Certhia americana, assembly GCA_018697195.1. NCBI lineage: Eukaryota > Metazoa > Chordata > Aves > Passeriformes > Certhiidae > Certhia > Certhia americana. Next base: position 45,220,984 of record CM031879.1, read on the forward strand.
GTTGGAAAACCCAGTTAAACCCTTACCAGGGGCTTTGTATCGGCACCTCAAAGTGCCTTCTCTCTCCTTGCTCTCCATGCTGAATACTGGCTCCCTTGCCTGGCATTTTATCCAGCTTCCATCCCATTCTTTCCTTTTCTCCGCAAGAGCTGCACACTCCTTTGCAGCACTTTAGAAGGGGTTAGGTAGCACCAAGTAAGAAGAAAACAGACACCACCTCTCCTAGGCACAACAGGATGAACCTTACAATGCTGACTTTTAAAGCTAATCCTGGGGCAGTTTGTGCCTGTGTTTTATTCAGAGGGGATTAGTTCATGCTGCATTGGCTGTATCACCCTGTTTATCCCACTTAACCAAGAGTCAGAGAAGGCAGTGCTGAGATTACCAGAGTTGGGTAGTACCTTGTGGTGCAGTGAATGCTCCCCCATATGGCAGGGAAAGGTCTCATGTCTGAGCTCCCTGACCTATCACCTTGCCCGTTCCCATCCCCTCGTGACTGCCTCAGGACCGGATTACCTCCTCCCACCTGTGCAGGGAAAAGAATCTCTGCATGTAGTGAGGGACACCATCTGGGGACACCATCTAGGGGACACACACGGTCAAAACTGACACTCACCTTGCAACACCTGCTGATGTGAATTGCTGAACTGTGAGGTTGTCTTCCCAGCGTGTCCCCTCTAGCCTTCCTGGAGACTGTAAAAAGCTTGAGGAGGAGGCAAAACTCATGACAGTGACAGGATTCAGCAACATTATTCCTTAGAGAGAAATCAAAGTCAGTAACACTATGTACCAAGTTCAGTGAAAATGAAAATTACTAGTTCCAAAACAAATCACTTTACAAGAGCAGCATTAAAAAGTATTACTCTGTTGAGCCTCTTAAAATTACAAAAATGGATTCCCTACCTGGACTGAAATTTCCTTTTATTTTTCCCCTCAGAGCTTCCAGCCTGGCAAATTTCAACTCCAAATTAGATAGTTTTGGAAATTACAAGTAGGTGAAAATAAGAGATTTGAACAGGTGAAATTTTTCTGGATTAGTCAGTTCTAAAGGTCATAAAGTAGTTCCGTTCCTCAAACGCAGCGACCTGTTCCACAGAAGATGGAGATGACATTTAGCAACACAAATCTGCAATGTACCCCCACTGTAAAAAATTCAAATCCAGAGATGCTGGATACCTAATGGCAGCAATCCAAATTCAAACAGGAAAAAAGCCCATAATTGTTTTAATCTTACAGTTTTAAAAAAGTCAAAGTTTGTTGTTTCCAATCGGTTGCTACTGACATATATGACTGTTGGGAGAACAAGCTGTGTATTTGAAAGACATGGGTTTAAAATTTTGCATAATCTTTTTGAAATAAACTTAGACACTAGCAATTGATCACACCTATTAATTTGGTCCACTAATTGGACAATCAACTGTTATCAGTGCGGTAAAATTAAATAAGACCTAATCATAATATTTTAAGTAAAAAATACTATCTTCCAACTAAGAACACGTTTGACATTTTACCATGTTTTTTGCAATAAGGCAGGTACACTTTAGCTGTTGTCCTTGCCTCCTTCTGTCACAGAAAAAAGAACTGGCTGGGGTTGGACAATGTCTGCCAAGAAATGATCTTCATGTCATGGCATCAGTTTGTCAAAGAAGAACTACTTGGTGGTAGAGATTTGCATTCAGTGATGTTCTGCTCCATTGTGGTTCAAACCTTCCCTTTCTTCCAGCAGAGCAGTGACGTGGTTCCCCAGCAGGATGCTGGATATGCTGACCCAAAGGATCATGCCTGGCTTCTAAGTTCCCATCTGCTTGGCATGGTGCGATTCCAACATCTCCAGATCTTTCTCACACTGCTTACCAATAGGAAGAGGAGGCACAGAGCAATTACATGATGTCCCCATGATTACATACTGACTAATTTCTAATTTAGGAGTAAAATCTGCTTCCCCTGCATGCAGATGAACCCATTTAAGCTGAATGTACATACATATGGTGGCACACAGCTACACATCCCTGTACCTTTACGTGTATTTGTGGATGAACTGATCTTAATTTATGCTCACGTGCATTTAGAAATAGTATGTAAAGGCACATGCAGTCTGGTGTAGAACTAGAAACAAACCCACAAAAGAGACCAAGCTAATCTTGACTATTCCTCAGCAAGAGTGATTGCAATAACACTACTTACCATTGCACTATACACAGACACTAAAACCATGGAAATTTCAAACCAAGCCAAGAGTGAACAGTAACCTCAACCCACACCTTCTCCCAGCTAAACTGTGTTCAGTTTCTAAACTGAAACCAGAGAGCCAGTCTAGACAATAAAGAAACCAAGAAAAGCAGCTGATGAACAAGACACAGGGGCTTCCTCAAAGCTTTCCATAGTTGACACATCCAGCTCTTCACAGCTTTCCCAGGCCAGGACTGCTTACATGAAAAATATGAGCTGCCATAAAGCAGCACTGTAGTTGAAAGAATTTGCTCTGTCCTTTCCTCATCCCCATCCCACTCAGCCACTGGTGCTGGCATAAATATTTAGCCACATTAGTCCATTATGAAGAAGTATGGGGAAACATATCTAGGTTGAAAACTCACCAATAGATATTTACACATCTGCTTACATGTTTTTTTTTCCCTGGTACCATTTGAACTCATCTCAGTACTGTGTTCAAGTCAGGTCCATTGTGCTGGCCAAAGGGAAAGGTTAGCGTAGCAGTGAAAAAGACTGACAGAGAAAAAAATAATTTTTCTTGACGGTAAAACTAATTAACGGAAGCTTGAAATGCTTCTGAGGCTATAGCCATTGACAAATGGGAATCAGTTTTCAGACAGACATATGCTCTGTTTTTCCCTTTAAATTCATGAGGTAAGAATCATTGTGCCACCCATAACCTAAATGAAAGCAATACCTGGCTGGAAAAATCAGTCCCCCTCCTCTGAGATCTATTCATCCCTGAAGAAGAGGGATCATCCCTTTTCTCAGTTTACATCGTTTAAAAAATTAGTGTACAATAAACACTTTTAATGGATATGTGGATCTGGGGCAGTGAATGTAAGCCCATCGGCAATAAATACGCATTGCTTATTTTGCTGCTGTAAATGCATTAAGAGCAGTCTATCAGCTATTGCAGGCCCAGATTTGTTGTTTGCAAACAACAAAAAATGATCTAATTTGTTGTGCACTGAGGACTATGTGCATGAAAGATTTATGTGACTGATGAACTAAGCGGGCACTCCATGAGGGGCAAAGAAAGAGGAAATCTGCTGATATTTCAGAAAGTAAGCGGTGTAAAATCTTTTCGATCATTTAAGCAACCCTGGGAAATGAGAGCTTTTTCTTCCTGAGGGAGCTGATCTTCGAAACTGCTTGTGTGAAAACAGCTGGGAGTTGGGAACAATAAGCTGATTAAGTGCAGCAGGTAGCAGGAAAAATGAGGTTCATAAGAATCTCCATTTGCAATACTCCTTATCTTCCCACGTACGTAGGAATACACAACCTGATTCTCCGCATTTTTTTATCGGTATAAATCAGCCACCTTAATTACACCAGGAAAATAAGCAAAATAAACGCCTGGCGAGAAAAACAAAGCTTATCACCCCCCTCACTCCCAGGCACAGCAGCCCTCACCGAGAGCCCGAAGCCGCGCTCGGCGAGCACTCACTCCCGCATCCCTGGCCGGGCTCAGCTCCGCAGACAAAGCCCTCCTGTGCACCTCTGCGCAAAAAGAGCGCAGCGCGGCGCCGGGCGGGCGCAGACAAAGCGGGGCAGGCGGCGGAGCGCCGCAGCATGCGGGACCGCGCAGCGCTTCCTCTGCGGGTGGGCTGCCGCCGCGCGGATCTTTTTTTTTTTTTTTTTTTTTTTTTTTTTTTTCCGCGTGTGGGGGGGTTGTTTTTTTTTTTTTTTCCCCTCTCTTCACCAACTTCCTTCCTGCTCCAACTGCCAAAGCTCGAGGCTGAGCGCTGACAGCAGAGGAGGACCCCGGCCGCAGGCGCCGCTCCGCCGGTGAGTACGAGGGGCGGGCGGGGGCAGCCGGGCAGGGACAGCGGAGCGGGAGCGCCCCCGGCTCGCTCCCCGCTGGCGCCGAGCAACTTCGCGCCTTTGCGCCCGGGGACCGGCGCCGGTGCCCGGTCCTGCCCGGGGAGACGGGCAGAGAGAGCCCTGCCTGCGCCCGAGGGGGAACTCAGACTCCGCGCTGCCGTGGGGCGGAGGGGCAGGAGAAGGGAAGAGGCCCCTGCGGTGCCGGGCTGGCAGCGGGTGTGTGCCTGCGGAGTGGTCCCCGGCGCTCCCCCGGCAATGGGCGACCCTTCTGTCCCCGCACCCCGGGGCTTGGGATGGGGAGGCCAGGGCCGGGGGCGCTGCTGAGTCCGGTGCGTTTCGCCCCCATCGCGGAAAATTACTTCCTCCCTGCTAAACCCGCTTCCTGGAGATAAGCCCTCGGCCGGGGGGTGGTTTGGAGAAGTGATGAGCAGACGGAGGGCAGGGAAAATGCTGCTCTTCTGACACCTCTTTTTGTGCCCCATGGAGGCATCGGGGGGCCGAGGAGGTGCCCACCCTCCACCTTGTCACTGCCCCCTCCTGCTGCAGGTGCGAGGGCAGCTGTCTATCCAGGGCACAGGCAGAGCCCAGCTGCGAGACTCTCGCACCTCTTGCCCAAGACATGATTCCTTCTTTGCCTCCTGCCGCCATCTCTCTCTAACAAGGATCCTTAACCCTGCCCTTGCCCTCTCCCTGCTGTTTCACGGGTGCTGCCAGACCTCAGGGGTGCAAGTGACGCAGGACTGTGGGCTGGGGCTGCAGAAACGCAAGAAAAATGTGACAGGGCAAGACATCAGCCGCAGATATCTCTTTGCATATTGCAATGTAGGGTTAATTTTCTCATTTTAGTGAGGTTTTTCGTCAGGCTGGGGGGCTCCATATTAGCCCTTGGCTTGGACAGTGGCACAGAAACTCAGGAACCCCAACAGCAACATGGTGTCTCTGGGGAAGCAGTGGTGCCTGAGCTCAGGAATGTGTCTCAGCTTGCAGAAGGGACCAGCTCTGGAGCTGAAGCAAGTATGGACAGGAGCTGCTGAGATGGGAGCTTTCCTCTTGGTCACTGCCTGACTTGGAATTTGGCAGGAAGGCAGGTCCACGTCTTGGGGAAAAATGCCAGAACTTGGTCTGATCGGTGCCATCCTGACATGTCTGTGAGCCAGAGGTTGCTCATTCCAGACAGCCTGGCTGGTCCTCTTCTCTGCAGGATCTTGCTGTTGGCACAGCAGGTTGTCTGTCCACTTTTCTGGGAGATTTTCAGAACCTAAAAGCATTCCCCTCAAGTGAGCCACCCCCGCGGGCTAGCAGGAACAGTCTCTGCAGCATGTGGGATGCAAAGGGAAGGTCTGAGGGATGAGGAGCAACCAGCTGATCCAGTCCTGACTCTGCCTTTTCTCTGCATGTGGACACAGATGCCTCTTTCATTCTCTCCTGTGTCTGACCCTCTCCTGTGTTAAACTACAAGAGGTGGACATGGGAGGATGGGGGAGGGCAGGCCCCTCTGCTCTGTGTTTGTATTGATGGCAGATGCAGCCTGATATTGTGAGAGAGCTCAGGTCGGTGCTCAGAGCTGCAGCTGGAGCCCAAGTGGAAGGCAAGACTTGGCAATGGCTGTCATGGCTAATCACAGCCTCCTCCTGTGCTGAATGTGGAATGGCACTGAGGGGATTGTGAGGCTTTCTAAGGTGACTCTGCTGGGGCAACACAGTGGTGGGGCATGTGTAATTGCTGCTTTCAGGAGGGAGCTTTTGGTTTCCTTTCTTGAGGACAAGCTCAAGGGCCTTTCCTATGGTATTTGGCTACTTCACACTCCTAGATCTGGGCATGAACTGAGCCAGGGTTATTCAGCTGCTGGGACCTGGGGTTTTTTTGTGTTTGTTTGGGTTGAGATTCTTTTATTTCCCATCTGCTCATTCTGTACTAGTTCCTCGCTCACCACAAAATTGCAAAGTCGTTTTGTACCTGATGGAATCTTCTTGTTTGTGTGCTGTTCAGTCCTTCTCTGTCCCTTTGCAACATGCCAATGTACTGCTCCTTGATTATTTTTCTTCCCTGCAGTGGAATTGCTCTGAGAGGTCTGACAGCTACTCAGAGTTGCCTGACATCACTTGGTAATTCACCTTGAACAGTTGTTTTTTTTCTTTTTAAAATTCTTTTGTGTGTCTGTGTGTGTTTCTCTTCTATTTTAATGAATAAAAGAACTATCCCATTAGCTGCCAGTTTAACTTTTGGGAGCAGGGGCAAATGTTTAGACCACAGCTGCAGAGAAGGACAAATGATTTGTTTGGACAATTGCAAATAAGCAAGCAAAAGGGAACTTTTTAGGAGGGACAGTCTCAAAGAAGCCAAAGTGGAAGTGAACTGAATGATCTGAGTAGTTTGACAGAATCCTCTTGCTGCCAAAGAACAAGGAATACCTCGGCCATTTTTGACAATTGCCACTGTACCAGGGCACTGCTCTGTTTTTTAGCCTTTCTCTGAAGAGTGCAAAGGTGGCTGGGACCATGTGGCTGGCTCCTCCAGGCAGACAGCTGATTAAGGGGCACCTGGCACAGCACTGCTTGTCTCTCCTGGTCCTCCATCCCATGCTCTGGCTGCCCATCGGTTGATATTTCCCTGCTCTGGCTCCCATTTGGGATGCCATCCAAGCAGTTTTGGTGCCCTTCTGCCATTCAGCGGTGTATGACCCAGCCCTGCTGACTGCGGCTCCAGCTGTCCTGCCTCTCCACTCCGAGAAGCACCACTGGAGCAGCACGGTTATGCGTGGCTGTTCGGGGGTCACCATCCCTCTTCTTTCCTCGGTGGGAAGGAGTCCTGAAGTGAGCTGTTAGTGGGAGCACACGGAATGCCAGCAGATAGACTATCCTGCCCGCTTCCTTAGCTGATTTGCTAATCTAAGGAAGCGGCTGTCAGGTATTTGATCTTTCTGTGAAATGTGGCTTTTAACCCATTATGAGAAGGTAAACGACACATCTGTCCTTGGCCGTTGGTGTTTCCCTGTGCTCGGGTGTGTGGCAGTGGCTCTTTGTGTGAGATAGAGCACTGAAGCCTTGTAAGATGGTTTGTAATTGCAGGGTTGCCGGCCACAACTGTGCTGCAGAGTGGCTGTAAATCACTCTGGTTTCAGCCTCTGCTCCTGCACCTCCTCCCTGGGAGGGAAGAATGGTGTAGGTCTGCGTGTGCGCGTGGTGCCTGCAGGGAGAGAGGAGCGGGGGTAGAGGGGGATTGTGTTTGAGCCAGAATATCAGCACAGCCGTGTCTGGATTGCAGCCGATCACCGTCGCCATTTGCCCGAAGGAATCCTGGTGCCTGCCTGTCAGGGGGACTGAGCCACGCTGTGCCCAGAGTGAGTGCCCCCGGGGTCACTGCTCCCATCCACAGCAACCTCATTGACTGCCCCCTCCCTTCTCTGTCACCCAGACCAAGTGACCATGACTGAGAAGACACAAGAACCTCATGTGGAGGATGATGATGATGAGCTGGATGGGAAACTCAACTACAAACCTCCTCCCCAGAAAACACTGCAGGAGCTGCAAGAGTTGGACAAGGATGATGAAAGCCTCGCTAAGTACAAAAAGTCCCTGCTGGGAGATGGACCTGTGGTAGTAGGTAGGCTGGGGCAGGGAGAGACTGGGGAGATGTACTGCAACAGTGTGCAGTGGGGATGAGGCAAGGTTGTTTCAAAGAAGAGGGATCTTGTTTGACCAGGGACATGCACTGCTTGTGCTGGAGAACTGGGGACGGGCAGGTGGAAAGTTGCATGTAAAGGAAGCATGGAAGATGCTCTGTGTTAGGAGTTAGGAAGATTACTGGGGAGTGCTGGCATTGGAAAAGGACTTGTGGTGGGAGACATATGGGTCTCGGAGGACTTTTGAGGTGTTATGAAGGGGTCAGCCTATGCTGGTCTTGTTCAGAATGATCTTAAGAAGGAAGTTTTCTCTGGTGGAGACACCACCTATAGGTACTGTGATGGAGGCCAGAGGGGATCCATGTGGAAGGATTGGGTAGAACATGGGGTCCTATTGTGCTAAGGTAGCCTGGCATTACTGGGTGTTTCATGAAATGCAGTTTCTGTGTGGCAAGGCATCCCTGTTTCTTCAGTGTCATTCCCCTGTGATTGCATTTAATTTTGCAAGCTAACAGCTCCCCCCTGACTTTTGCTACCTGCAGACCCAACAGCTCCCAATGTGGTGGTCACCCGACTCACTCTGGTATGTGACTCTGCTCCAGGACCGATCACTATGGACCTTACAGGTAAGCACAGGGTCCTCCTTTGGTCACGAAGGGGAATAAGCAAAGGCCCTGGTGTGCTCCAAGTTAAAAGAGAGTTTGACCTTGGGATGCTTCATTGGGTTTTAGAGGAACTCTGCAGTCATCTTAGCTTTGTCTCTTATCTTAAGGTATCACACATATGGATAAAAAAGGTGTAACAGAGAAAAATATTAAGGGTCTTTTTCTTCATCTAGACTGCTCTAGGGCTTCTGGGTTTCTCTTGCCATCTCTGCTTGCTTCCTTTCAATGACTCTTCATGAGCACAAGGGACGTGCATGCATTTGGGTAACAAGCTGCATTGAACCTTCAGAATCGAGCAATACTGCAGTTCCGGCTCTTGGGGACATAGGGAGAGAACCTTATATGGGCTTTTCTGTGGAGGGAGGAAGCTGGGCCTGGAGAGGCAGAGAGGCTTCCTGTTCACTCAAAACCATGCAGAGCCCTGTGGGGCCCAGGCAGCCTTCCAAGCTGGGCAGGAGCTGTGAAGCACACTCCTCTCACACAAGCCAGGGCTGGGCATGGATGGAGCATGCACACACTGCTGTATATGCTCAGCAACAAGTCTGTGCATAAACATCTTTATGTATGTGTGCTCAGACCTGTGTTTGTATAGGCATTATCTTCGGCGGGCACAGATACATACGAACACCCAGGAATTTCTGTGTGTTTGGTCACAATCTTACACAGATGTCTGCATGCTCATTTTACAGGTGTCATCCTTTGAAGGGATGCTCACCTCTGACAGCAACCCCACTCTCACCTTCCTCCCTGTGCCTGGTGTCTCCTCACTGTGGCATCTCTAGCTGATGGCTTGATCCTCTCCTTGCAGGTGACCTCGAAGCACTCAAGAAAGAGACCTTTGTATTAAAGGAAGGGGTGGAATACAGAGTTAAGATCCACTTCAGAGTAAGTTGTTTTCCTTCCAGTTGCTTCTTATCAGTTGCTAAGGCAAACCAGTGGCAGTTTATCAGATAACTAGAGCCAGGCAGCATGCCTGCTCAAAAGATGAACTCTTGCAAAGCTCCCCTAACTTCAGGTGGTGTTCTATCCAACAAGGGATAAGGTATTTCCAGGAAATCGCTTCTGCCTGCTCATCCCTTCGAGGAGGTTGATTTCTGTTTGCTCACACTGATAAACAAGAAGTGGTTTAAAAGCCAGATGGGTAGTTTTGGCTGAGTTTGGTTTTGTTTTTTAGCCCCTGGAAAATCTCTACTTCACACTAAGTGAAAATGAACAGGGAGGAGAAGAGGAGGGAGAATGACTATTCATGAATTAGTGATTTAGTCGGTATTACTGGGCTTCATGTACACATTAAAAAGATGTAACATTGTAGCATTTGGCTGAAGATACCTGAATTCTTCAGGTTCTGATATACCCAAATAGGCTCATTTCTCCCTCTCTGCCATTAATCAGTGTGTCAGCAATCTCTTCTGTTTACAGCTGAAATTGAAACTTGGCCATGCTGCAGTGTGGCATCCAGCACTGAACTGATCATCTCTGCAAGTGCTTGCTTCAAAGCTGGCCTTGGAAGAGAAGGCAAAAAGGGAAGAAAGATAATTCTTCTGAGACAGATGAGGGAAGGTGTTAATATTGTGGGTTCTGTCCCTTTTTCTGAGGCTTGCTGTCTCAGAGATGAATGTCCCCCAATGCTCTCTCCCAAGACACCTACAACTCTCTTTTGTCCTGTGCCTTGTTGACTGGAGGTACCTGAAGCTAGGCAGGTTATTCTAACTCCCTTCCTCAATTCCATGGCTGGTAAGGGCTCCTACTGTGTGAACTCGACCCTGGGATGTAAAAGGATCAGTCTATCTTGTTTTCAGATTGAGTAGTGTATACTGTGAGAAGCAGGTGTATGCTGGAGGGGAGCAGCAGTGGATACTTTCAAGTTATCCATGGGAGATTTGAGAAAAGATTATGAAAACTGTCCCTCTATCTTTTGAGAAGAAACTTGCCAGCTCCCCATGAAGCTTGGAGGGCACCTGGAAGCTGCCTACCCATTGGGAATGAAGGGATGACTCTAGTTACCCATGTAGGGCTTCCAATATGAAAATTATTAAATGGGAACTCCCTGCTTCATTTTTCTTTGTCCTCATCAGCATGTCTTGAGAGCCTTACTGATGTGCTCCAGTCAGCTGCAAAGTTGAGCAAAGGATGTGGAAGTGCAGGAAATGCACAGAGGATGCTAAAGATCTCCAGGTACCATGGAGAAGTTGGTTTTAGGGACCTGTACAATGTGCCCTGTGCTGAGGCTCCCTTGTGTAGGGAGCCAAAATGGGTATGTCCCTAAGGAGGGGAAAAACCATCAGGTACAGAACCAAAACCCTTCTCTTGACACTTGTGGTTACTTCCTGCAGGTAAACAGGGACATTGTGTCGGGACTGAAATATGTGCAGCACACCTACAGGACAGGGGTGAAGGGTGAGTAAGAGCCCTGCATGCTCTGCACAACACTGCTCCTCCCTGTGTGTTCCCTCTTCTCGAAGAAGTGTTCCTGCAGTTCTGGAATGGGACAGAGGCTCCCTTGGTCCCAAGTCCCACCCTGTGCTCATGCTCAGGAGGTGACTTCTCAGCAGAGTGCATAAGACTGCTTCACCCAGGAGAGTGGTTTCTTGTTTTGTGTGAGCTCAGTATGAATCAGCTCTGGTATCTGTATGCTACCACACTGTCTGCAGCAGCAAAGTCCACAGAGACTCTGCTTGGATGGTGCTTGCCACAGATTGCCTCTCCATACAGAGCTCTTCTCCTCCCCTCCACTCTGTCTGTGCAGTGGCTCAGCCTATGTGGAGCTTCCCACCCTCTGAAAGCTCTTCAGAAGCACTTGGTGAAATTCAGACCTGCTCCATGAAACTTCCCATTGTGTGCAGGTTTGCCCGTGGGTTCTGCTCAGTGCTGCTCTGCTGGGACAAGGCAGAGGAAAGCCTCATTTTGCACATGCACCTCCCCACATGCATTTTCATGCAACTGCCTCTAAGGCTTCAGCATCCAGTACAGCTCACATAGCTGGTTTCTTCTCACCAGTAAAGAGAAGCAGTGGGAATCAAGGTAGATCTTGAGCCATATGCTGAGTGTACTCACACCCTTCTAGCAGCCAGAATGTTCAGTTTCCTCCTAAATTTGTCTCAAACCAGGACAAACACATACATGTGAGAGTGTACAAACTGAGTTGCCTGTTCACCTGCCTGTCCATCCATTATCCTTCCAGCTGTCCTTATGCTTCACTAACCCACTTTTCCCACTGATTCTGCTCTCCTTTGCTGACATGGACTGTTCCTTTCTTCCCCATCTCCTTTCTGTTCTTTTGCTCCTGGCCTCCTCTCTCCCTTATCATTCCCCATCTGAGGGGCTTATTCCCTGTGGATTGTTTTCTCCTAGTGGACAAAGCCACGTTCATGGTTGGCAGCTATGGGCCACGGCCAGAGGAGTACGAGTTCCTGACACCTATTGAAGAGGCTCCTAAGGGTATGCTGGCTCGAGGCACCTATCACAACAAATCCTTCTTCACGGATGATGACAAGCACGACCATCTCACCTGGGAGTGGAACCTGTCCATCAAGAAGGAATGGACAGAATGAGTTCACCCAGTCTGCCTTCCCCCTTCCCATTCCCTTGCCTCCTGCACCAGTCTCCAGGTGGGCCATGCCTACCACTGCTCCTTCCTGCCAGCATGGCTGGCCACAGCCCTGGCAGCCCTTCCCTTGGGTGCTGGGGCTCTCTGCCAGCCTTGGTGGATGCACAGCCCTGCAGGCGGCCTTTGCTGCTTCTTCTGATACACTGAAAACAACCCAACTGTTCTCACCACTGTCCTGTCATGACACCGTAATGGGTTAAATTGGGAAGCATCTCCCTCCCTCTCCCCCAGTACTTCCTTCTGTTGTCCCCCATCTCTCCCGTACCAACTCCAGTCCTGGAAGTGCCTTTTCGAGGAAACAAGATCACCTGGCAGGGGTGGACTGGTCCCTGGAAAATCCCTATCTTGAGTTACACTTGCCATGTGCTCTGACTCATTGTAAAGGGTTACTTACCTCCTGTGATGGTCTCCTGGTCTGTATCTGGTGCCCTACCCTGTTAAAATCCATCCTTGTGCAGGCAAAGCCAGTGGGGGGAATGCAGCTAGATGCTGTAACAAGACTGCAGTGTGTCTGAGAATAAAGCCAGTTTCTTTCTTCTTTTCCTGCATGAGTGTCAGATTCTTTTCTAGAGCATGTTTCTCAGTGATGTGTATGTGAAGAATACATTATAGGAAGGCTTAAGAGCTTATTTCAGCAGGGAAATAGCCTTCTTCCTTTAAAACATATGCCTTACTCTATAAGCAAATTATTTCAGAAATGTTTCCTTCAGAGATTTCATGAATCCTTTGAAGCCCAATGTTTGGGCTGTGATGGGGGTAGACTCCAGAGGTTGACAGCCCCCACCTCACATCCCAGATGGCAACTGAATGAGCCAGGGAGCTATAACATACCCTTCTCATGTTCAACACTTACTGTAGCAGCTGTTCCCCAGAGCTAATGCAAGAGTTGCATGTCCCCGTGCCCAGCTAGCCTGCTGGCCAAGCATAAGGGAATATCAGCCTCTGGGATCCAGCACCTGGAGAGGGATGTTCTTAACCTAGCTGGGGTGTCTGGTCACAAATGTGCAGGGCAGCTGTGATGTCCAGTGCTGTGGGTGAGGACACACCACCAGCAGTGTTGGTGCAGCTCTCCAAGGCTGATTCCTGCAGAGTAGGGAGGGGCTTTCTCCAGCCAGGCCAGTTATCTCAGGAGCTGAAGGCTTTGCCCTGGGCCAGCTGCTCTCTTCCCACCACCCCTGGAGAGGTTGTGTTGTGGGTCCCCAGAGCAGCTGACGTGTCTCTTGCCGAGGAGAGGACTGGAGCAAGGTGGTGTGAGGAGAAGGCAAGCTGGTACCATGGGCACATCTGTCTTCCTGTGCCTCTTCGTTATCCTGCTTACCAGATGCTCCCCAGTGGGATGTGCTGGAGGGAGTGACTCTGCATCCCACAGTAAGTGAGCTTTCTTCTTGCCTGGGGGAAAGTCTGTCTGCTGCAGGGAATCCTCCTTATCCAAGGAATGCTGCACAAACATTGTGTTGAGCTTGCAGGAGAGGTGTATGGGTGAACTTTTAAAGTTGGGATGCTTGTGTGTGTGTTGGGGGACACTCTAAGCTGCTCCTTGTGTATGCTCTGCCAGACCCTGACCTTTTCTCTGCAGGCACAGCCAGCACCACAGAGAAACCTGTCCTGTTAAACGACATCGCAAGTGCTGAAGCCTTCGTCAGTGGTGCAGAGGTGGCTGTCATTGGATTCTTCCAGGTGTGTTCACAGCACCTCCTCTCTGCCAGCTGTGAGCTCTATCCCACCCTGATGAGAGCATGAGGCTGGATGTGGTGTAAACACCTGCCAAAGGCAGGTGTTTTGTTGTCCCAAAAGGCAGCTGGGGCTGTAACAGGCATGTGGAGGGATTAGGTGATGAGTCACAGGGAGAACACAGGGAATTTGGTCTGGGTGTGGAAAAGGAGATGGAGCAAGAGAGGAAGATGAAAGAGATTGTAGGAGCCCTGGAGCAGAAGAGAGAGGGAAGTGCTGCAGGGGAAGAAACAAAGAAATGTGCGTGGTAGAGAAACAGTGTTGGTGAGGGGTGAGTGGGAAGGTCAGTTATTTGCTGTAGTCAGCAAAGACAGAGTAAGGCACTGCCTGTATCATACGGATGAGGAAGCCAAGTCTCAGGGGGAAGTGATAGTGCAGGTCCAGTGAAGTCCAAGAGGGTTTGGGCTCAGACTGCAGCCTCTTCATAGGGAGAACGTAGACATGGTCTCTGTTTCACTTCTTTATCCCCAGAGTTGATTACCCTTGAGACTGTCTCTTTTTATCTAAATTCCACTAAATTCAAAGGTCAGTGACAGGTAGGAGTCCCTTGCCCCCCCCCCCAAATGGCATGAGTATTTTTCCTCAGAAAATAAAAGGGAAATATTTATTGAGCTACAGCGCTGTAAAACAGAGGGTTCTTTAACAAGATCCTTATTACTTTTAAGTTGTACCTTTTTAAAGTTACCCCAAGTTGCAACTTTTTCCATATTTCTTTGAGCTCTGTTCTGCTCTTCTGCTGTCCACACACTGCCTCATGTCAGAGAAGTCTTCAGACTTTCAAAAACAGGCCCTTCTGCAAGCACCTTCCTCCTTCTGCCCTGTACCTGGGGCTGGAGGGCAGTCTAGGGAAGGCATCATGCTCTTGGTACAGGGCAGCGGCATCTCACTGCCCACCACGGAGAGAGGACCGATGGTGCTGCCTGAGCAGAGTGGGCAGCAACAAGTCTGTGAGCGCATGAGGCTTACACCCCAGGGGCCTTGTAAGCAACGATCACAGAGCACCAGGCCCCTCAACTTCGGTGCCTGCAGGCAATCGGAGCTCCCTGGGGTTTGCTCTTGCAGCGCTAAAGCTGTGCAAACCAGCCAGGCAATCTGCACACGCAGAACGAAAGTGCCGAGACGCCTCCTTCCCCGAGGGTAGCTGGCTGGGCTTGCAGCAGAGCTGTACCCAGAGCCTCCCCCTGAGCTTCAGCAGGGACACGGCTCCTTTTGTCTTGTGCCACAGTGACCTCCCCCTGCAGGATTGCATTCTTCAGAGCCAGACAGGAGGCTGCTGCCGTGCAGCCCCAGCTGCCAGGAACACGAGGCAGCAGCCAGCGACATCCCGGGCATTCAGTGCCTGAAGCATGACAGGGCTGCGTTTGAACAGTAGATAAAGACGTATGTGTGCCATGAAGGCTTGGCTCTCGGCCTGAAAGTATATTCATCCAAATAAAGTCCATGTTCCCTGCTCACCATAAATTATTTCTCCGCTGCAGCCTTTCAGTTCACTGCAGTACGTGGCTCGGCAAGCTTCCCGTATAATGAGCACGGCTTCCCTGCCTGGGAACAGCATGCCGCGGTGGAAACACAGCGCACTGCTCCAGAAACCCTGCGTGTCTCTGAGAAAGGGCCATGCTCGGCCTGATTAAACCCCAGGTTTCCCAGGAATGCTTTAAAACTCAGCGAGATTATTCCCACCCTAGGCTTTAACGCTCTCACCAGAGCAATGTCGATGCACTGGCATTTCCAAAACAGGTCATGAGAGTTGTTTTTCTTTGGAACGAACAAAGAATTTTGTTTTCCATTCTCTCTGGGCTCACAAACAGCTGAACTGACAGTTTAAACTAAAAAGAAAAATAAACCAGTTTCCAAGCAGAGACCATGTCTTGAGAATTTATGTCCAATAAATAGAAGTATCTAAAATATACCACTGAAAAGTTGGGAATGAGAATAGCAAGGAAGATTTTAATACAGGCAAAAGCTAGTAGTAGTTAATGCTCTCTGCAGGAAAGAGGATGGACCTGAAAACACTGAGAAATTGCACATTGCTATCCTCTGATAGACCTGAATTAGCTGCTTTTTACAGGATGTACCTAAGACATCCTTTTAAAAGGAGCCACTGCACTGATAATGCAAGATGTTCAAAATTGTAAGCCCCTGACTCTAGAATCAAGGTTACCTTAAAAATTGTGACGTTTATATATACATATAGATATTTTAAACATACACACACACTCACATATACATGTATACATATACATGCATACATATACATATGCACATATACACTTATATGCATATACATATGCATGTACATATGCATGTACATATGCATGTACATGTACATATACATATACATATACATATACATATACATATACATATACATATACATATACATATACATATACATATACAT
>CM031879.1:45237427-45298922 GCA_018697195.1 Certhia americana
GCCGGTGCCGGTGCCGGTGCCGGTGCCGGTGCCGGTGCCGGTGCCGGGGCGACCCCCGGGGCCCCGTTGGGCTCATTCTCTTGTCCCCTCACGGTCCCTCCTCTGCCCCCGCAGGACCCGCGGAGCGCCGAAGCGGAGCAGTTTCGCCTGGCGGCCGGACAGATCCCGGAGGTGCCCTTCGGCCTCAGCAGCAGCGCCGCCGTCCTGTCCCACTACGGCGCCTCGACGGACACTGTCGCGCTGTTCCGCAGGGTGCGTGGGCCCTCGCCTTCCCGGCGACATCGCGGGCAGCTCCCTCCTGGGAACATGCTGCCGGGCAAAGACCTGCATCTCCAGCATAAGGGTCTGGCTCTGGGTGCCCCAGCGCACGCGTGTGGCGGGAGAGGGTCTTGGAGGAGTGCATACAGCGGTAAAAAGCATAAAACTCATCTCTCCTTAGGGCAAGCCAAAAATAGGGTTGGAATTGGCAGTCAGGCTGCCTGCCCGCCTCAGAGTACATCCCTCTTCCTGCCCCAAAGAGGGCTTTTGCTTCTTAGTTGCAGCGTGCCTGTCACTGAGACACGGAGTGTTAAATACGCCTGGTAAAATTCTTCTATTTAGGTGTTTGCCCTACGGATCTGGTTCAGCACCCAGTGCTCTGCAATGAGCAATGCCTGCGTTTCTACATGACCTGCCTGGAGCTTGGCATTAACTTGGATGGGATTTCTGTGGTTTTGGAAAGGGTCCTGAGACACAAGAAAAACGTCTAGAGTCCATGTTACAATGGATCAACACAGCAGGCTTGATATCAAAACTTGGCAAGTGTCACTTCAGGGAGGCAGAGCTGTCTCCTAGGGTACAAAAACTTTTCCATCACGACAGAAAACAGATCCAGACTATGGTGTGCAGTTAGGAGATGCTACACCCTACACTGATGTGCCACCCTACACTGTGGTTTGCAGACTCATTTCCTAAATATGCTTTAGTCATTATAAGTCTTGCTTTGGAGTTTCTTAGGGATAGATGCTGTGCCAGATCAAATCTCTGTTGACTCCAGCTCTAAGTGCAGGTAGCTCAGTGTAGCCTCCACATAGCTATATTTGCTGAAATTTAAGGAGATGATACTGGGAAGAGCCATGTATTTGCTGCAAAAGTACCAAGAAAAGCTAAGAGAACGTATTCTACTAGTTACATCAATTTCCCCATGTTGTCCCTACTCACACAAGCATGGCTGTTGAAAACTGCAGAGGTAGGTGTGTCTGAAGAGGAACAGGGCCCCGGCAGCACAAGATGTCCTAAAAGCCAGTGAAGTGTTGTGACACCAGGCCTCTAAGTGCTTTAGGTGAGGAGAAATGGACACACACTTCAAGTTCTAGGGAAACTAAATATGGCAGCTTGGCCAAGTTCTGGATCCAGCTTGTACAAAGATTGGACAAAGACAGTTTGTTCTCTTTTTTCCCCTCATCATTTCCTGCACCATGTTTACCACTGATATTATCCAAATAATTAAAAAGGAATGATCTAAGAGTGAGCAATAGGTAGGCAGGTCTTTTTATTTAACCTTTTATTTGCTAGATGTTGCAATTTTAAGCAACACCCATTTCAATTTTGGCTCTTAGTCATTGTGGTTCTCTTCCAAAAATATTGAAAAGATCCTTTGTTTACGCACTGTGGCAGATAGCGAGGATGACTGCGCTGGGAGAGAGTTTGATAAAAAAAAAGTGTTTGGATTGTTGGAATTTGTATTATATTGAAAATTCTTTGTTTGGAGTCAAGTTTTTGCAACTGTTTAATTAACTCTTGTTTAATGGTGAAAAAAACAGCCAAGAAAATAATACACTTGTCAGGTTCAAATATGGTTGACAATTCATCTGTCTGGTTGTCGGTTTTTCTTAAATTATCAGACATTATTTTTCCTTTTATCCAGTGCTGAATAATGTGTAGGAGTAAGAGGTCAGAGATAAAAAGGAATTTTAAAAGAGCAGATACAGGAACTTGGAATCAAATACTCAATTGAAGGATACAAAGATGCGTCACCAGGATAGAAGTGAATCAGAGGCATAAATTAATTTTTTTCTTTGCCTTTGCAGTGTATAAAACACAATGCTTAGAAGTTTAAACCATAATTACAGTAGTAGGAGGGACTGTGTCAACTGGTGAGGCTTCTTTGTATATAGGGGAAAAAAATGATTTATTCTAGTAAGAAATCCTGATAGACCTAAAAAGAACATAATTAACAGATGCTAACAACCTAATTATATGGAGTGATAAAGACATTTTGACTAGAGCTTCAACCATTAAATGCAAGCTATTTTCCAGCCTTATTTTCTTAAAAACATAAATGTTGAGTGCTGATTCAAGAAGTTATTATCCCCAAATAGAAATCTGATGTTTCCAGAAGCCCATTTAATTCAAGAGAAGACTTTCTGTAGAGTCCAGGCTGCTTTAGATTGGTTCCCAAGGCCCGTCTCATCTCACCCACCCAGGTGTTGCACTGTCTTGAGCTTATTTACTTGAGCAGAGCTGCCCTTCATGGTATGCAGGCGGAAAACCTGTGAGAGGAATTAGGCCACAGTCTGAAAAGCACCAGCTTGTGCTGTCAGACAGGGCGGGTGACTGGTATCAAAGACCTTGCCAATGACCACAGAATAGCAAAAATGACTTTAGATGTCTGCACACCACTGGAAAAATTAACACCAGAGCTTTCAGAGGTTGCCCAGATGCAGAGAATAAAATCTGGGGTGTGCATGTGGACTGCTCCTCAGCCCCAAGAACCTCATTCAACATGTGTATCAATGGCTTTCAAACCCCAAACTTTGATCCTACCTCATGTTAGAGACCACTGTCCCCATGGCTTAACTCAGCCACATCCTGTGGTGGTAATGCAAAGGAACTCTGTCCTTAAACTATGGTGTACTGCTATCATTCAGTGGTTGCCCACTTTTTCTCTGTTTATCAGGTCATGAAAATATCAATAAAATCACATCACTTTGAGGGGATGAAGTGTGGGGAGATGTGTGACAGGATGGACTTTCTTCTAAAGCTGAAATATGCTGGGATTAATTTTTTTCTTTTTTCTTTTGTTTTTCTTTCCTGCTGTACTGGAAGAAAAATCCTCTTTTTATTGGAGAGATTTCCTGCTTGCACAATGTTTCCAGGAATTCCATACTGTGCGATGCCAATGTTTATTACTTGTAGAAGAAACAGAATAAGCAGATGAAGATTTTTAAAAAGGGCGTAAAGCCAGTATTGATGTGAGGAGTTAGACTATTTCATGTCCTCTCTCCACAATGCCTAGCATAGTTTGTCAGTTAATTCTCCCTGTCTCCAGTGCATCGAGAGCTGGTAGTGTAGGGATGTCTGGAGACCTAAGAGACTTTTGTTATACCATGAATTTGCCTTGTCCTTGGGAGGCTGAAGAAGGCTGGGAAATCCTTGTCTTAAAGTACAGGCTGGTCCCTGTAGACCTCCAGAAGTGATGATGAGAAGAGGTGGGGATTGTGTAGTGGGGGAGGGAAGACAATGATGTCCCAGGGGGTGGATGTCTCTGTGAGTGAGTGCAATCTGTGCCTCTGGAGGAGGTGCTGAGAGGAGAGGGCAGCTGTGACTGTAGGTGTCTTTGCCTGTCCTCAGGTAGACAATGACCGTCGGGATCTGGTTATGAGCAACAGAGAGGTTGACGCCAAGAAGCTGACTCGCTTCGTTAGGATGAACGAGCTCCGCCTGGTGACAGAGTACAACCCTGTGGTAATTGCCAACTCCCTGCGTCCTCACCCTTGCACTTGGCCTTCCTCTCGTGGTATCCTCGGGCCCCAGTTTGCATATCCAGATGTGTGTGAGGGTCGGAGCCACAGTGTAGGTGGGATGAGAAAGCCACACAGATCTTCACTGCTGTGAAGAGTCCACATGTGAACTAGAAGTAGATTTGCTAGCGTTTGAGTGTGGTGGGAGAGGAAGGTTCATCACAGTTCCTTTGGCTGTCTAGTAAATTTGGGATGTTGAGGGGCAGATAACTCCAATTTTTCACTACTCTGCATGCAGTGCTGCTTTCTCCCATGGACATTTGCTGTGTTGTGCCATGTCTGCAAGGCCAGTGCAGCCAGAATGACCTCTCTTTGACAAGTCTTGAGAAACATGGCAGCTCAAATGATCTGCTCTCAGAAGACAGGCTGTTCTCCATCACTCAGCATATAGGGCTTGATGTGAGCCCAGATATTTGAATGCCTATTCAAAAGTGGGTTTGGAACTTCCCAAGCAAAGTCTTGCCCATTCCTTCCATTGTTCCTCCAGAATTCATCAGTTCAACAACTGCCACCAGCACCAAGAAAAACCAACCAACCAATCAACCAACCAACCAACCAACCACACACAGAATCAGGCTTAGAATGCTTCCATGTTGTCAATCTTCATTGGCTTTCTCATCTGACTGGCAGTGGCAGACTCCCAGAGCTCCTCCGTGCAGCAGAGGCTGACCAAGGATTTAGGTTCCTCTGAAATCTCAGCAGTTCCCTGGTCTCATTGCTGTGGAGTCAGTAGGTCTTAGAAGTCCCAGCTGCTGCAAGGCTGAGCCTTTGTCATTGTTGTTGGGGTATTTTGTGGCCCTCTGGCTAGCCATAACACTGCTGACCACGCTCAGCTTGCATCAGAGAGGAATGGCCCAACCTGTTTCAGAGCTATACCTTTTCAAGATAAACTCAAGGATCATCCAAGCAAACAGATGTATTCATTCAGTTCAGTTTCAACCCACCAGTAGGAGAATGCTTTGTTTTGAAATTTAGTATTTTTTCCCCACAATGAAATATGGTAGGAGTTGGTTTTTTCCTAACAAAAAAAAAAAAACAACCCAAAAAACAAACAAAAAACCCCACAACAACCCACACACACACAAAAAATATTTTTTGGTTTTTCATCTTCAAAAGGGAAAAATACATTTTGAAATCACAAAATATTTCTGGGGACTGCTATATCCTGCTCCACTGGCCTAACAGCCCTTTAAGAACGTCCAAGTCACACCAGCAGGAATGATGTTCTCATCTTTGTAATTTCCCAAACCTTCTGAAACCTTGGAGCCTCTATTAGAACACTTTGCAATTCATGGGACAATATCTCTTTCTTTATGCATTTCTGTTGATGCTTTGGGTTCTCACTTCAGGTGTCCTGTTTGGCACCCAAGCTATCTCCCTGACTGAGAATTCCTCACCTGGTCCCGCCACCCTGACTGTTAATACAGATGTTGCATTTTTTTTTCTGGATACTCCGGAACTCCATCAAGGTGCTGCAATTAACAGTGCCTCCTGCAGTCTCTGGCCCAAAGCCCTCACAGCTTCCCTAAGGTAGCTTGATTTTCCGTAAATATTTATTCCCAGTGCATATGTTGTTTGCATCCAAAAATGCTGCAGGTCAGCAGATAATAGGATCACATGGCTCGCACCAAGTGCTGCCAAGAGTTTCTCTCCCTGTCCTGGGGCCCTTACTGTTTCTCCCACATACTTCAGGAATTTTTAGGCGATGTTTACCCTGTGGGCTTTTCAGGAGAGTCAGATGTGATCCAGCTCTGCTGATGAGCTCTGCTGATTGCTCTTAGAGGAGGTTGTGTAGACAAGCACACCTTTGTGTGGAGCTGCTGGAGGAACTGCTGCTCCTGCCTTGTCCGCTCTCACCCCAGCCTTGTCAAGGGGCTTGGTGCTGGCTGGCTTCACACTCATCTTCAGCCTCATCCTCTCCCATGAGGTTTTCTAATGTTTTCCATCTCATCTTGCAACCCCTCGATTTCCCCTGCCTCAGCTGCACCCCATCAGAAAAGTGAAGGGATACAAAATATCTGACAAACATTAAGCTGACAGCAGAGTCCTGTCTGCCAAATCTGGAGTCTCTGCTATTCACGGCCCTTGCCAGCATGCACTCCCTGACCCCTTCCTTGTTTCTCCTGCAGCTTGTGGAAACTTTCTGCTCCCAGTGGCAGGGAGCTGCACAGTCTGTGCCTCTGTGGTTTTGATGGCACTGGGGAGGCAGCAGGTCTGGCCCCACTACTGTTTGATTTGAGGGAGAGGTTGCAGACCTGCAGGAAGCAGGCGGAAGGAGAAGTGAGACGACGAGTGAGCGAGTTCATGGAGATGGTGCCGTGGCTTCTTGGGCAATGCCAACCCTGGTTCCTCACAGAGGGTCAGTATGTAGTGCCCTCCTGGCCCTCGCCCAGGTTCTTCTCTCACTGTGGGTCAGCAGAGCCAATTTTAACCCTCAGAATGCAGGAGTGTCCAGGTCATCAGGTTGCTGAAACTGTGGACTCATCCCCATCCTACATATAGTGTAACACTAAAGAAAGAAAATAAGGACAAAGACCAGCCCTGACACCACATATTCTTCTCACTTTCTTACTCATATTTCAGACAAGTGCTGGGCCTCAGCGATTTAGAACACCCTTATAGTCAGTGTTTTCTGGCCTTGTTCTTCACATCCTTGCTCTAGTCATCAGCTTCCTGTACTCTGTCCTAATCCTACTCCTTTTGCCTAGTCACTAACTATCTTAAGGCCAGTGATGGACCTTTGTAGTCTTCAGACTCTTGTCTGGGGAATGAGCAAAGCCAGGAGGTTCAGGGCTTCTGTGAGGAACCCAGATTGGATCCCCCTGCTTTAAAGAAAACTGTCCTGCTTGTGATGCTGATTTGCAAAGAAACCACAGCTGAACCATGTGGACTTATGTCCCTCTGATACTGCTTCCAATGCCAAATGAGTGTCCTCCTTGCCCATGTTTCTCTCTCTGTGCTGGGCAGACTGCAATAGGTGTGATGCAGAGTGCACTCGAGTTTAACCTCCTCCTGATCACAGACAAGATGTCTCCAAAGCACCCTGAGCGAATGCGCAAGTTTCGCGCGGCGGCAGAGCTCTACAAGGGGAAGGTAAGTCCAAACAGAGAGAAAGCGGGGCTGTTAGGGAGGGAAAAACCCCAGTGGTTTCTGCCGTGAATGGGGAGGGCATAATCTCCTCTGTGAATTCTGAGAGCAAAGGTCAAGTAGCAGGAAAGGAGGATTATCCGGATAATTAAACGTAGGGCTTGGTTCTGTTCACCTTTTGCCCGTTTGCCAACTTGTGGGGTAAATACCCTCTGTATCCTGCTTGTCTGCTCTCTCGGTGAAGCATGCTGTACTTTGTTGTTTTTAGTCCCGTTTTGCTCCCTTGTACTGGGAGATGATGCACAGCTGCTGCGCTTCAGTCTGGCAACAATTGCACTCCGCTGATGTGAGATGTGAATTTGTATCTACAGCCCTCAGGACGCCAAGGAGCCTTATATAAGTGACCAGACAGCAAATACTGTCGGTGCTTCTTAACCCTTAGACTTCTGGAAATGGCTATTTTAAAGGAACTGCAAATTTATTGCTTTGATTTCCCACACTAAGATGATGAGATAGATGAGGTGTTTCAGAGAAATTTTGCCTGAATCCCATCCCTTTGGCAACAGAGCTCCCCAAATAGTAAATCATCGTATGTCTGCTTCTCTGCCAGCAGCTTGATTACAGTGGAGTTTGTGTCCAAGGACAGAGGAATGAACTTGCAAGCAAAGGGGGATTGGAGCAACAGGAAGGCATTTGTGGCACAGGAGAACGGCAGATGGGAGGGGGCAGAATATCACAGAAGCGGGGAAGGATGAATTGAGAGGCATAAAGAGGTCCTCCTCTGAGAAGTGTAGAGCTGAAAAGCTTTGGAATCTGATAGCTAGTATATTTGCGTGTCTCTGGTTTTGGTATTGAAGGAACAGATTAGAAATCAAGTATACCCTCACCTTCAGATTCAGGGACCACCTCAGCACCATGCTGTCTCAAAAGTCTTGAGACTTGCTTATGGTAGGGCTACTTTGGAACTTTTGCATCTTTGCTAACCATCAGCAAGAGACTAGGCAGAAACTATGCATCAAAATCAAAAGGTCTATTCAAAAATGCTTTGTTTAGATGAATATGTAATTATAAAAGGAAACTAATTTATTTGTAAAATTCCATTTATCTATTGTGAGATATGTTAAAGTGACACCATTACCACTGGCCTCCATGAGATGCAGAGTCTGATACAAGTCTCCACCTAACAGCTATTTCTTCTAACACATTATTGTTTAGCATCACTATCCTTTGTTGATGCAGCTGCATCTAGTTTTCATGTGACTTGCCTATATCTGAGAAAATGGCTATAATTTTCCTAGAAATACTTCACAAAACATTAGATAAAATGTTGTACTGAAGTTCAGACAATTTATGAATTCTCAGCAGGCCAAATCTAGTTTTTTTTATTTGTGCAGGCAAGTTTCCAACTAAATCAGTCTACAAGTTTGCCAGAGTAAAATATAAACATTAAAGATGTGGGGATTTGACTAATTATTTCCACTTTACTGCTGTAGTACTTGAGGACACAGAGATGCAGTGACTTAGAGTCTAATAAGTTGTTTTTCCCAAAGGAATGGCACTCTGAGGAGTAAACTGTGTTTTGGACTGCCCTCCTAGAAAGCAGTGAGAGTGTGCTAGGAATCCTTTGTTTGAGTTTTAGACCTGGATAGTAAGGAGTAAGCAGAGTGATATGATCTTCTTAGGTTTGTCTCCATTGTTCTGTCATATAGAAAGACCTGAATTAGTTTGGGTATCAGTGGCAGCCACTGCACACTACCATGAAAATCCCTGCTGGCTAATTTTCCTGTGTGAAGTTGTGTGTTGTTGGAACTACCAAATAAGTTGAGGTTTGCTTCAAAATAAGTATTGATTAGATTTTGCCTTTTAGTGGCTTGCCGATTGTCTGATAATAAATTCCAGATTCTTGACTTGAATTTTGTTCAGGATTACCAGTGAATAATCCCTGTCCTGTGGGTTAGTGGTGAAAGGCTTGTTTGTGCTGAGGGTTTAGTGCTACCAGTGGTTTGAGCAAGGAATCATTGCTGTGCAGTGATGTTCAGACTCCCTGTGAGCATGTACCACTGCATCCAGCACTGTTTTACAGTGACTGCAGAGTGCCAGAACAGAGTGGGGATACTTGGTGTGTGTCGCAGCATTACTACAAGCCAGTGCAGAACACAGAGCCTCAAAAGGGTTCCCAAGCAGGAGGAAGAGTACTGATCCTGTCACACATCTCTGCTGCACACTGATGGAAGAGCAGTCCTAGCCATTGTCATCACCAGTAGGAGGGAAAAGAGAACTTGTTGCTTGGACAGAGAGATAAAGAGGAACTGCTGCTGCTGCTGAGTGACTGACCCCAAAGAGTGAAAAAACCCCAAAGATTTGTAAAATAACTTAGATTGGAAAACACCCGTAAAATGATTGAGTCCAACTGTAAATGAGGAACTGATTCACCTGCCAGTTTCTGGATTATGGTCCTTTTACCTCTGGTTTATGATATTTTCACTTCTGCCTGAGGGGCAGCTGAGATTTTCAGCTGGAGAATCCATGAGGCAGGATAGTGAGGACTTTTATTTGAAAACAGTGTGAACTGCACCTGGAGCAACAGTGAGTGCCTGGAGGCAGTCTAGATTTTTTCTAGATTTTATTGTGTAACCAGAGCACTATAAAATGTTGGAGAGGATAATGCAAATGGTAGATGATGCTAAACCAGCAGAAGCTGACAACAATAAGAAGAAATATGATAGTTTTGTAGCACACTTTAAGAAACAATTGTGGGTGGATAACAGTGAAGAGATTTCAGAGCACTGCAGCTGCAGGAGTAAATCCACCAGTCTTCTTGGATCTTCAATCAAATATGTGCTTATTTGGGAAAGTACTGCCAAGAGTCCAGGCAAGGAAAGGAAATGGACTGGAAAGGAGATAGGGTTTGCATTACGGAGCCAAACTAGAATAGTCATATTCAGTTTTCTTTCCACAGTATCAGAATATAACATGATAATTACAGCTGGTGTAACTCATGGGTGTTTGCAGAAGTCTCAATAAGGTGATGGGAATAACAAAAGCAGATTTTGTTGCAGCTGTCATAATTGGTTTCCAATGTCGAAATGATTTGGGTAGGGAAGTTTCTAAGCTCCCTTTTAATTTAGATGTAGGTCCATTTAGAAATGGGTTCTGAGAAACTCCTGGGGTCCTTCAGGAGTTCTTCCATGGAAATGAAAAGATGATGCTCTTTCTCTTGCAGACAGTCATTTGTACAATTTTTATTCTTCTTGTCAGATATTGATGGCTTCAGAACTAAGAGAGATAATATTTAAAGATGCTTCTTTTAACCATAAACAGAGGAGCCTGTAAATACAGAATTCTAATGGCACTTAATAGATATCTGCAGTAAAGTTGTTTGTATAGCTGTCTTTTTTTTAAAATCCATGAACGATGTTTTTGTTTTGCTTTGATGTACTATGATGTAAGAAATTACTCAAACATCAGAAGTTGATCTTTTTGTTTATACAAAACAGTGAACTGCAGCTCTCTGAAGTTCAAAGGCAAACACTGGATATAAGGCTTGACCATTCTTTCTGTTTGTCTTTGTTAGAGGAAAAACTAAGCAATGTCAAATTGGTTTCTATCATTGCAGTGCTATATTCAATTAACTTTAATTCCTTGGGCAATAACATCATTCCATATCTTAGAATCTACCAGGAACTCGATGTTCTGAAAGCACTGGGCTAGGAATCAAGTTGTCAAGACACCAAGACAGAACCAGTGTGCAAAATTTATACAAATTAAAGGTGGTTTATTGCAAGTGACAGTGCACAGATAATGTCATGTGTGGAGGGGACATTTTGTGTCAGGGGTTTCTCATTCATGCAGGGTATTCTTCACTGCCTGAAGCAGCAGATCTCTGAACACAGGCAAAAAGATTGCTACAAAATGAAAAAAAATCATTGAAGTAGCCTCAGAACTTAAAACACCCCCTAGCTATTGTACAGGATAGTATGAAAAGGAAAGTGAACTTTCTCTTTGGGATGAAACTAACTGATCTCTAGCAGGGACATTAGAGTTTCCATTATAGGTGGGATTGGTTTTTGGTGAATTGTAGCTTTGGTAGGTCATCTGAGTAAGGTTTTAGGCTTTTTTCAGCACTGAAAGAGAAGGATAGGCATATGCTTCTTTCCCTTTTAAAACAGGTGGAATAAAGTGCATATCACTGTTTATTGTAGAGGTTATGTAGGTGACTATCTGAGACAAGACTAGGATCTGGACATCAGAGGTTAGGCAATGTGAATCCTACCTCGTGGTCAGTGTAATTTTCCATGGTTACTCCATTCATTCTTTATAATTGGAGCTGACTGGGAATCTCAGAACAAAATAAGTTCCTCATGAGAAAACACCAGTTCCACGAGATGGTATCTGTCATGGAAATGTGCCAACTGAGAAATCTTCTTGGTTTGCAGCTGCTGTGGAGATCAGGCTTCCAGTGCCTGTGGCCTCTGGGCCAGCACATCTTACCTTCTACCCCACAAGTGTGACCTTGAGACCACATGGGCCCTGGCAGGACTCCTGGAGCACAACCAGCATTGGGTGCTCACTGGGCCCTTCTGCTGAAGGAGGACCTATCCCATGTCACAGATCTCCCAGGAATGCATCATTCTCATAGGCATTAAGATGTCATCTGAGCTGCAGTGGCCAAATGCAATTGCTCTCTTTGCTCTCTTTTATGTTCTTTGAATATAAGCAGAGAAGGAAACTTTGCTGTACTTTGGCACACTGTTACTCTGTGAGCCAAATGGGAGTCATTAGAGAGATCCAAGTCAGTAACTCTGAATGATGATGGTGTCTCAGCCTTTCCAGCTGAGGGGTCAATTTGTGTGTTTCTGTTTCCTCCTGTGTGGAAGAAGGCATATGGAGTTCTAAACCTCAACTTTTTGCTCTTTTATTCTTATTCTATTCTTGGTATCTATGGATAAAATATGTACAGCTTTTTAGTTTTGGGTGTTTTAGCAAAGCCTGGAAGCTTGATGAAGTAAAGAATATTGACTAACATTTATTCGTATTACTATTTTAAAATGTTATTCATCTGTTTTCAAGGTGGTGGAAATTTTGTATAGGAAGTGACACACAGTATATTTTTTATTTTCATGACTTCTTCTTTAATATTTGACTAAAAAAATATTGTTGTACAGTCAATCTCTTATAGAGAAACCCCAAAGCTCTGGAATGTACTGTGAAAATGCAATACCATTGACAGTACTGACACTCTGAAAGTGCTTCCCTCCAGCACTGATCTCTGTTCCCATCTTTCTAGCTGAAAAGAGAGCCCTAAAACATTACATACCGCTGTTCCATCTGAAAGCCTCTTAGCTCATGTCCCTAGACCTGCGAACTTTAAACATGGGACCCTTTTCTAGCTTAGTGTTTTATCCCACAAAAAGATAAATTAAGCACTCGGGGAGATGTACCCCACAACCTGTCTGCTCACTAGCTTTTTGCTCTTGGGGCACAGCTGACTTTTGAAAGAAAAATTACAAATGGTGAGTATCACATACCCAGTGAAAGTGTTGTAGCTGTTTCTGTATTTCACAATAAAACTGAAGTAAACCTTACAGCAACCTAACTTTCCCTCCTTCCCATAGGCTGTTGCCTAGGAAAGTTTTCAGATATATTTGGTTTTGATAGAATGTAGATTTAATAAGTAAATAATTTAGGACTCATGAAATTTATTTTTAGAGAAGAAAACAAGTTTGGAACTAACTTGAGTGTTCTTCATTGAAAAGAAGGAAAAAATATGAGTCACAGCCTGGGAACTGGGCACATAATCTTCACATTCCATTGCTTCTTTTTATTTTTAAACTCTTCTTTTCTAGTGTAAGTGAAGCCATAGCCTTGCCCATAGGTACATTGAATATGCTAGGCCCAGTAGACTGCACAGGGTAAAAAGAAGATTAAATGGCACATGCTAGCTGGGTGTTTATTTCATTGACTTGGACCTCATCTGCTGAGGGATTCTATTTAAACAGGTCACTGATTAAACTGTTTAAATACTATATATCTATTTCTTTTATGAATTTTACAAAAATGACTGTAGGTCATTCTCATCCTGGCTTATTCATGTTGTGCTTCTCTCCCCAAGTCTGAATGCTCCACTGAGTTGGGCTGTATGGACATTGGTGTCTTGCCAACAATTTCTCTTTCCTAAATGATTGCATCCTCGTTTGTGTCCACAGCAGCTCACTTCAGTATGTCCTTTGGTTTTGGTACCCTCATGTTCTTATCCTTGCAGGCTCCTGATGCCCTGCCTCCTTCATTCCCCCATTCTTGCAATTGAATTTGATTATTCCTACACCAAAATCCCTTTTTACACTGGTTCTTGCATGGATGTGAGCATCTTATCCAAATAACACACAAGTAAAGCATTCCTCTTCTTTGACATTTGCTGTTAAGATAAAAGACAACTTTATTCGTTAACTGTTAAGAGAATAGAAGTGAAGACTGCCTTCCTGTCATACTGTAGATATATTTTTAAAGAAGGTGGAAGAAGACATTTTGCTTGACAGTGTAAGTCTGGACTTGATAAAATACAGACAAATGCACTGCATGGAGCTGCTAGACAATGGCCAAGGAAAGTGTTGTCCTAACAGAGTATGGATGGTTTTCTGAAACTCTTAAGAAAAAAATCTGTTAATCTTCATATGATCACTGTTTGGGATCTGTTCTCTGTCTCAGCTTCTGTTTTTCTCACATTTTCTTTCCTATCTCCATCACAGATTCTCTTTATCCTGTTAGACAGCAATTTGAAGAGCAATGAACGAGTATTGTCGTACTTCCAACTGAAGAAGTCCCAGCTGCCAGCTCTGGCTGTATTCCACACACCAGATGATGAGCACGACGTGTTGACTGTGGATGAAATCTCCACTGAGCGTTTACAGGACTTCTGTAATCGTTTCCTACAAAGAATGCAAAAGGTAAAGGGGGTCCTGATGCCGTTGTTTACCAGGCTCTTGAAGATGACTTCAGTTCCTTAAACTCCTCCCCATCCCTGTCACTTTCTCTTTCATGTACATTTCCACCTAAATATCAGAGAAGCATTAGATTTAGGACAGAGGAGAGATGGATGTCTTTGTAGAACCTCTTTCTTCATTGACCTCTGCCTTCTAGTCTACAGCAAGAAGAATTCACTGATCTCTGCAGCTGTATGAAGGTCTCTGTGGAGCACCTATCTTTTGGGAACAGCAGCTAGGGAGACAAAGTGAAGGGTGCTTTTGTATGCTGAGAAGGCAGGTGGTGGATGGCAGCATATGAGAGCAGGTCAGAGAGACAGTGGCATGGATAGAAATGAAATCTATCAGGAAGACTACAGAACAGAGTGTACAGATAGGGTCTTAGGACTCTACCAGAGGTCTCTGCTGGGAGAGGCACAATTAAATCTCATGTTCATTCAGTGTTAAAAGTTCTCTCTCTGTCAAAATTCATCCTCCTGTAGCACAGGGTCCTTGTTTTGTACAATGGAAACAAAGTAGGGCAGTGGCATAGACAGCAGAGGGAGGCGTTTGAGTTATTTTGTTTTCTTTATCCCTTTACTGAGAGAAACCAAATAATGTCAAAACTGATTTCATGTCTCTAATGTGTTCTAGAAAGATGACAAATCTGAGGAGAAGCCCCTCAATGAAGAACTCTGATTCTTTCTCAGCCAAGAGGATGACTGTAGACAGAGTCTGTTTCTGGTGTATGAAGAGTTCACTCTGCCCTACAGCTCAGCAATTCCTGAGCCAAGTCAGTCATGGATTCCCATCATCATTCTATGTACATACGTGCTGTCTATCCTCTCCAGGAATCTCTTCTTTCTTATATCTCCTCATTTGTTGGCTCCAGAGCTCTTTTCTCAGTACTTCAGGACCTCTGGTACTGCCCTACAATATGTCTTTCCATGCCACTCTGTTGGAGCAAAGAGTGGCATAGTGAAACGGCAGTATCAGAGGTAAAGCTAATAGTTCCCAGGAATCTGTTTCCCTCATTCTTTTGGGTTTTGGTGCCATGATGGGATCCACTGTCAGCCTTTCCTGATACTACAAACAGATTTTTTGCTTGATATCACATGAAATTTTCCATTTGTTTTACTAAATAAAGCAGTAAGTGAATGGCCTGAGTTTTTATGAAAATATTATTTCCCACTCGCCTTGTCATTCACTTAAGGACAAAGTCCCTGTATTTATGAGTGAGTAAGCTCAAAAAAACTTCTTTCTCTGAGTTTAACCAATGCAATGCCTAACTGGTCAAGTTGGTTGCTAAGAATCATTTCTTACGGAAATGGACCCATCGTCAATAGATATATCCATCAGCATAGGAGATATCTGTGAAGCTTTGGGATCAGAACAGCACTAGGTAAGCAGGTCTGAGATGGTGCAGCAAAAATGAATGAGCCTAAGGTGTTGCAGTCAGTAATCTTACCCAGGAGAGTCTGTTGTTGACCAGACCAAGGCATGCTCTCACCATCTGTATGACCAGGGAAGAGAACTGTCTGCACCAGATGACATCTTGAATGAGTGTGTGTACAGGGGTAAAATATAAGAATATATGCAATTCTTCTGGGTGCCCCTGCGGCTTTTGCGCATTGAAAAAAACTACAGAAGTACAGGATAGATGCTAAGAGCTGAAGGCTGAGCCCCAGAGAGAGGGGGAAGCTCTAAGGGGTCAGAATACCTTGCTGCTTTTGTTCTGGGTAGGGGCAGAGAGTGTAGCACTGGACTGGAACAACTTGTGAATGAAGCGACTTTAGTGTTGGTCTGTGTGAAGGTGTGTGCTCAGAGATCAGCCCCTTCAAAGTACTGGGGAGCCAAAGAGTCCCATCCTTGACCTTTTCACACTACAGCTTTGAGGAAAAGAGATGGCTCACCTCCCAGTGGCCTGGAACCGAGGCAGAGCAAACTCACATCTACCTTCCAGAATCCTCATGTCAGTGGTGTGTGATGATTTTGAACTCCTGGTTTTATGTCAGACCTAGAATGTCTATACCTGTCTTAGCAGGGCTGTATCTCCTGCCAAGAACCGAGCTCACTTTCCCTCAGTTGGAAAACTGCTCCTTTTTACAGCAATAGCTTGCTCCTCCCTAGGAAGGGTTTATTCCTTTCTTTGCAGTATGATAGAGAGGGAAGGTGATCTGGGGAGACATCTGTGAGGAGTCTTTGCGTTAGAGGTGTTTCCAGTGCCATGCACATCTGTCTGTGGTCCAGACCAAAGAGTGGGGGCCCTGACCTGCTGCACGAGTCTGAAGTCTGTGTCTTGTCCAGCTGCAGAAACTGGGCACAGCGACGTGACTCTTTCTCAGTGCTGCGGGGAAACAAAATAGGCCATGAATGAAGCTCTGGTTCTGTAGAAAGCCTAGGAGTAAAAGCAGTGTCCCCAGTGACTGTGCTTGCTGTGTACACAGCTAATTATAGGGATAACTTTTCAGGAGCTTCGTTATGTACACACTGGGGAATTTAATTCCCTCTGCACCTTACAGAGCTCTGCATCTAACCAACAAACTCGGGAGCCAAAAGTAAGTCATAAGAAAGGCCTCCTCCTCCTCCTTCAGCAGTTCTGCAGTGCTTGCAGGACTTACACATCACAGACAGCCCCGGGGTGCTGCACACAGGATGCCCTGTGCAGAGATGTGGTTCTTGTGCTCAAAGGCTTCTGCAGTGCAGCTTTGGTTGCCTTAGCCGCTGCAAATAGGGCATTTGAGGTAAAAACCAGAGGCAGAATTATGTGCATGGGTCAATCTCTTGTTTGTTTTATTTTTGGGTTTTGTGCCCCCTTGTGCCATCTCTGACCTGAACTTGTGATGTATGTGGCCCAGATGTTTTGAGCTGTCTGGGGAGGCTGGTTTGGTTTGCAAAGGGAGGAAGTGAGAGATGCAAATTGACAGAGGGCAGGATGAAGGGATTCCCTTCCACCTCAGCATTGCAGACATACTGTGGTATGAGAAGCCCTGATCTGCAGCAGCATCTGAACTCAAAGGACTTTCAAAATACCTAAGATAAAAGCTCAATGTGCCTAACAGGAAAGTGAGGCTGCAGAGGCGTGTCAGAGCTGCTGTCTTTACCCCAGGGAACAGGGAATTGGGTTGTGTTGCAGAAGATGAAATTTCATATCCATCTTTGGTGAGAAAGGATGTGAACATCTGCAGAAGCAGAATGTTACAGAGACCTGGAGGTTCAGCAAGGGGAAGTAACATTATTTTATTTTGTTTCCCTGAACCGTTGTGTGACATTAAACAACACAATGTTGCTTAGAGGTGAACTAGCCCCAATCTGCTGCAGGTTGAACCAAGACTTTGTATATGAAAATCTGTCCCACTGCACGTAGAATTATGGATCTGGCTCTGAGGGGCTGCTGAGCTGCAGAGAATCTGACTGCAGAAGGACTGAACAACCTTTACACCTACCCTGAAGAAGAGGAGCAAGCACTGCATGTGAGTTCATGTGAGTCTGCCTTGTCAGCATTGCTCCTGCTCTTGGCAGTGGCTGAGAGGTGCAGAGAGGCCTCTGACTGACAGCACAAAGGGAAGAGACATCTCCCAGACCATGCAGTCCTGGTGCCTTATGCATGCAGAGGTCAACCACCAGCACAGCGAGGTAGGACTGAACTTCTTCCTTTCTTCTAGGAATGCTGCCAATTTTATAAAAAAATATTAAAATCTCTCAGATATTTCTCAGAATAACTGTCACAGGATGAACTTTATGGTGCCTAAGTCAGATCCTATCTCATTCACAGAAGTCCACCACTGGCTGGGCCTGAATTCCCAGGACAGGGAGGAGATAGTGATGATTTAGAACAACATATTGTAGGAACCACTGTCCTCCTTATCATAAATTGATGAAGGGTATGGCTGTCTGACACCTCTGTTCATAGAATCACAGTATGGGTCTGGTGGAAGGGGCCACAGTGGGGTCATCTGGTCCAACCTCCCTGCTCAAGCAGGGTCATCCCAGAGCACATGGCACAGCATCGTATCCAGATGGTTCTTGAGTATCTCTGGTGATGGAGACTCCATAGCATCTCTGAGAAATCTGTTCCAGTGCTCAGCCACCTGCACCATAAAGAAGTTCTTCCTTATATTCAGATAAAACTTCCCATGCATCACTTTCTGCCTGTTACCTCTTGTCCTGTTGGTTGGCACCACTGAGAGGAGCCTGAATCCATCCTCTTGACACCCTCCCATCAATACTTACAAACAAAGAGGAGGTCTTCTTTCAGTCATCTCTTCTCGAGTATCAACAGGCCTTGCTCCCTCAGCCTTTCCTCATAAGAGAGATGCTCCAATCCCTTAATCATCTTTGTTGTCCTCCACTGGACTCACTCCAGAAACTCCATGACTCTCTTGTGCTGAGGGGCCAAGGGGAGTTCATCTGGAAGGAAGTGAAACCAATAAATCTGGGCAGAAATATTAGAAACAAACCCTCTCTTGCTGGTGAACAGATCACAGGACTTAGTCACTCTTATTCACCTCCACACAGGACGGCTTCCTCTCAGTACCACAAATGGCAGCCCACAGGCTGGCAAAGAGGTGGGGACAGTTGACACAGGAGGAGGAAATACTGCCTGAAGGATACAGCTGGGACAGTGGTTTGCAGGACCGTGAAAGAGGAGGGCAAGGAAGAGCCAAAGGCTGTTTTCAGAGAAGGAGAGGACTTGCCCAAGGAGTGATGTGGCCAGAAATGGGTAAGGGTCAGTGAGGGAAGGTGCTGGGTGGATACCACAGGGAACTGATAATGGTGGAGAAGAGAACACATAAGTGTTTTTTCTAAAGCTGTGAATCAAATACCTCTTTGACCCATTTTGGCTTAGTCACTAAGGAAACTTCAGAGGAACATTTTCAGTGGAAAAACCTGCAAAACCACAAGATGCACGTTGAATAAGAGCATACTTGTTCTCCGACTTGAATTTCTCCCTTCTCTGCTAAAGTACCTGCAGATCCAGCTAGTTGCATGATCTGTAAAACAGCAGTTTTGTCCGGGTTAGAGGAAAGGCCCATGGATAACTACATCCCTGCCTACACCAGGCTTCCAGGTATGGCAGCTATGCAGAACTGCCCTCTGTATCTCAGCTGCCAACAGTGCTGTGCCCTTCTCCCCACATGCTCACCAGGGCTCAAGCCATTGAATCCTAAATGGATCACAACAGCCCCTGGAGAACCCCACATCTGTCCACAGGTTGAAATGCCAGCCCTATCCAATCTTCAGCCTAAACACATAGGTTGTGTGAGCTCTTCAGGTATCTCCCTATACCTGTGTTATGAATATTATATATTCTTCATGTCTCCCACCTTTCTCTCTTCCTAGGCCAGAGCCCACATTTCATCATCTTGTTAGGCATTAGTGTAATTCTCTGCCACCCATGTCATGTGTTTTGTATGTCTACATCACCAGCATTATTTCTTGCCTTTTACCTAGTAGATGAGGCATTGGTTGTATTGCTATCTGTAACTTTCTCAGTCCAGCTTAATACAGAACATCATTACTTCCATAGGTGCCAGAAGACATGGCATGGGTGCAGCGCGATTCTAGTTCCTATATTTGTGTGGGCAACTGCAGAAAAATGTCAGGTCCTTGAGTATTCTAACCAGCTATCAGAAGAGCAGGATGGGAACTTGCAGTTTTCCTGTTCTTTTGCTCTGTTGCTGTTAATTGCTGGAAGGAATAGAATAATTACCTCAAGAAAAAATGTTCATCTGTTTTCTTCTCCACTAAATTATTGAGGGCTGTATGCCTGAAATACTGTGTTTTAAAATACAGAGGTGATATTTTCAGATATAAATCTGTTGTGCTCAGAGTATTCTTTGGCATCTTGGAATTCAATGTGAGTGTTGATCCTGGATATAACATGACTTCCCATTGCAATCAAGACTTTATTTTCCTTGGCCAATTTTTTCTGTTCTTTGGCTGAGAAACAGAAGAGACAGACAGTAACTTACCCCAGAGTGTTGTAAGAAGCCTGTAGGCAGAGCTGGAGACAGAGCCCAGATCTTCTGCATGCAGATCTCCTGAATGTAAGCCATATGGCCATGCTTTCTCTTCACCTCCCCTCTCCCTGTGATTTCCAATGGCTATTTGGCTATTTTCTTAAGCTGAAATGGCAATATTTCACCACGAGTAAAAGGATGTCTTGTTTGATTGCTTGTTTGGCATAGCTGAAGCTGAACAGATCTGGATTGTTGTTTTCCCTCCATCTCTCACTCCTCACCAGTGAGACCTTCCCTCCTGGACAAGCTGCTTTATTCTTTTGGGGTCTGGTGGTTAATGTGCTTCCTTGCCACATTGCTTATTCCAAGCAGTTTCTGTGCTTTCTTGGATACCTGGGCATCCTGGGTTTCAGAACCCATCTCATAGCAACATTTTCAGGATTTTTGTTCTGTTGAGATCCTAGCAGTAAAGAAAATATTATGTTAATCAGATATGAAAAAGGTGTATTCGTGTCATCAATATTTTAATATTATTTTGAATAATCGACAAATATTTAAATATTATTGTATTTAAAATATTTTATTACAAAGATATTAAGAAGGTATATTTGCATAATCAAGAAGTACAAGTGGCAGGTCAGAAGAAAATGTGAATGAGCCCTTGCTTGGTACATTTTAGCCATGGCAAGACTGTAGCTAAAAGGAAGCTATTGTTACAGTGAAAGACAGTTTCTCATGCTTTAACTGAGGTAGTAATGCTTCTATCAAATGATCAACAGTCTTCAAATGTTCATCAATCTTCTTTTTACAGACCTATTCTGTCATCCAGGAGTCTGGATGCTGCCATGGTTAATTGGTCTTTTGGCTGCTTTCATCTTGCAGGTCTCTAACATGGGAACAACACATCTTTGGTATCTGTGATGTGACTGGTTTGCTCATTGCCACAGAAACACAAACCACTCTGGAAAGAGGCACTGCTTCAACAGAACAGCAAGCAGAAGCAGGGTGACCTGAGAATCACCCCATTAAGGTTGTTCTCTGGATCCCAAACTGGGATCTCTTCCTTCTACCTTGCTATCTGCAAGCACTATGGAGACTTGAGAGTAGAAGGCATTCCACAGGTTCCCTCTCAGTCTCCAGGATAGGGCTGGCTCTCACTGCTGGCTCCCTGTCTCTGCATGAGTGACAGGTCCTCTGACCCTGGTATGATTTTATTTCTCTTTTTGCCCATACCCATGCCCTGGAGGCAGCTCTGCCTCTAGCATAGCACTGCTGCTCCCAGGGTAAAAGTGCCTGCCTTATCGCTTGTGCCCCAGGCACTCCCTTTTAAAATGAACAAATATCCTATGCAAAAGGAGAATGGAGAGAACCCACCAGGCACCCGCTGTCAGAGTGGTGATGATGAAAGATTTAAACAACATAAGCAAATGGATTAGCTTTGCCTGAGGGCCCTGCCAGAAGGTTTCTGTTTGGTCTCTGAATCCTGAGACTGGTATTTCAGTGGGCTTCTTCTTGGCAAGCCTGGCTTTGTGATTTAGGATAATAAAACCCTTCTTCTTTTAACAATAAAGATAACTGCATCCAGAACATTTCAAACTTAAGAAACTGCTTTACCAGCATTTTACAAATAGAGTGGTATTCTTTCTTTTGCTGTTCCTATGGAAATGAGGTGGTCTGTGTGTCTGTTTGTCCTGTCCCCATTTTCCAATGATCAGACACACCTGACAGCAGGGCAGTGGTGTCTAAGACATTATGGTGCTACTGGTTTTGTGAGACTATGTATTGGGCAGAAGTGAAAAGTCCCAAAACTGCATGATTAGTTTTTCACATCAGGGGTACTGTAGTCTTGCTCGTAATGGGCCCTCACATCCTTGCTGGGACCCTCAAGTCCTCCAGGATGAGCTGCCTGGGAGACACTCCTTGCTCCTTGCCCCTTGCCTTCAGTGGTACCGGTGTTCTCCACCTCACCTCAATGCCACCTTCTTGAAAATTCATGCAGGATTGTTTACTTCAATTTGGGCTGGGTTTATCTGAATGTCTGATCATCAAGCATGCAAACCCAAAGCTCCTGAAGTAGTTGGTTTCTATTTCTAGCCATGACAATCAGCCAAAGACTAGGCACTGCTTTATTTATGTTTAATATTCTAAATCTGTCTCTGTGAATTTCTCTGTGACAGACAGAGATGTCACAGACGGACAACATGTGTGGGAGAGCACCACCCTCCTCTGCTTCTCCCCATGTTCCACTATCCACTTAGAGAAATCCCAGGGAACTCATTCCCCTGATCACTGACAAAAGCAGCAAAAGCTTCCACTAAGAACAAGGATGAGGGACGTTCCTGGGGCCCAGTAGCTTTTCAGGGAGCTCACAAAATTCAGCAGAATGAAGGACAACCACCAGGCAGGCAGGGACAGACAGAAAAAACTTCAGCATCAAAACATCAGGAACCTTTTTCTCAGGAGAAGGTTAAGGTAAACTTTGTGCCTCAGTGCTAAGTTTTGCATGGAGGAGGAAGAAACCTGGTCAGGGATTTCAGGCGCTTGCTATCAGGCAGGAGAGAAGGAGCTAAAGCCAAGCTCTCAGCTGTCATGTCAGCCTTGCAGATCTCTCTTCAGTGGCAGTACAAAGCTCCTCATAGCACTCTGCTGCTGTTTTACTGATGGTGTCCCATTCTGGAAGTGCAAACTCAGTGTGATAAATTAATTTCTTATGTTCTTGCTTACTCAAGATCTTCCCAGATAAGGTAAAAGCAGAGATTTCTGTTTAACAATCCAGTGCCTGCAGTAAAGGACAGGGGCAGTAACAGATCATTGTTAATGATAGCAGAGAGCCCAGAGAGATTAGATAATGAAGAAGAGCTCCAGGGCTTGAAAAAGAGACTGAACTTGGGATGCCTGTGTATCATTTGTCATCACCAAGCCCCAGGTTTGGAAGGCCAGGCAGTGATAAGAGGGCCCTTGGCTGAGGGAGATGCTCCTGTCAGGCAGGCCTGTTCTCCTGTGGAGGGTGAGGACAGGCACATAACCACATATCTCTCCCTTCTGCAGCTTGTAAAGCACTTAGCACAAACATGACCTTAGTCTGAATGAGATCCCTGGGCAACTCTAATGAAATGACTGTCCTGACTGCAGTCATTACTGTTCATTCCAGTTTTACACTTAGGTCTCAAAACAGACAAGGGTCTTTTTAGGAGATAATGTCTTATTTATTGTGTAGTATTGCTATTTTATTTAATGGATCCTCCAGTAGGTTCATTGGTTCCTCCTCCAGTTCACTAGTGAAATGACCATCAAGAAAGACAATCATCTACCTCAAAGAGCTGAAGGGACAGACAGATGCTTGGCCAAGTAACACAGGGTAAGGTGTGTTCTACAGATGTGTACAGATGTTTGGTATATAGTACATGCATAGCAGAGATTCTCATTCAATGTCTGCCATATGAAAACAACATTGGTAGTAAACAACATTGTCACTAATCTTAGTGACAGCCAGGGTTGCAAGTGATTGTGTACCCAGTATGTGACTCATGCAGTGTATTTTCCTGATAAACGTACAGTAACATTTTCCAGTGAAGCCATGGCTGTAGGTGGGAGACAGTGAAAAGAAATCCCAAATAATACAATCCAATTGGTGCCAGGAAGTATTGTAAGCAGATCCTATTACTGGAACAGAGGGGGAAAAAAACATTAGTTAAAGCCCAGGAAGGACAAAAGTGTCTTTGTTGGCAAAAGTCTTTAAAGGAAAATTCTACTGTGGAAAATAGTAGAATGCAACATCAATGACTGATACATGTTGTCAGTTGTATGTGTTTTCTTATGTGATTATTGACATCTGTATCTAATCTTAAAATTGCACCCTTTATCATGCAGGTAAGCAAAAAAGGACAGATAATTTCAGCAGAAGAGACCCTAGTCAGTTTTTCTGACCAAATGAGGGGGAATGTTGAATCCAAAACCATCACCTCATTCCTGCAGCACTGGAGTCTTGCTCTTTTTCTTGTATACCTGTCCTGGTTTTCCTCCCAGTACCGGGTTAAAAGGATCATGAGACAAAACAGAAAGAGCGCTAAAAGAAACTTGTTACCAAGCAGATGATGTCCAAAGCTGCAAAACAACTCGAGATGGGCTTGGATAAAGAGTTTTCCATGCTGAGGACATCATAAGAGGCCTTTATATTGCCTTCTGATGCTTCGTTTGGTAGGGATTATTGTTACAATATTGAAGTAACAGGATATGTGGAAGATCTGTGTCAATATGCTGTGATCTTAATGACCTGCTAATCCAGCTGCCATCAATATGGATTGTTCTTGTAGCCCTTCTTATGCCTTTCTTCCCAGCGCTTCCACTACCAGGCCTCTTCTTTGTTCTCCATTTATATTATTTTATTGTTTCTTTTACAATTTAAAGAAAATGGGGACCACTAATGACAAAGACACCTCTGGCAGAATGGTGGCTCCAGTGCCATTTTAGGAAGAAGGAAAAACTAAAAGATCTGATTTATCACATAATCATAGAATATTCTGAGTCAGAAGGGACGTGTTGGGATCATTGAGTCCAACTCACATGACCCTGAGCAGAAAACCCCAGGAATCACACCATAAGCCTGAGAATGTTGTTCAAATGTTTCTTGAATTCTTTTTATCTTTCTTTCTCCTTTTAAAATTCCTTCCTGCTTTACATGAACACAGCATCTCAATAAAAATAACCAGTTGCCAAGTTTAATACAAATAAACAATAAATATGTATCCAAAAAGCATATAAAACAGTGTGAAATTAATACTAAGGAAGGTCATCAAGTCAAATGATTTGACTGTGATGTTACGAACATTAATATAATTTGTAGTCATGCACAAGAAGATAAGAGTAATTAAGTTTCATGCGTCAATAAATGAGAATGTCTTTCTTCTTGCCACAAACTGCATTTCACAATTTTCAGTGTATTGTTTATTTCCCTCCACTCCCTAGCATTCCTTTGTACTCTATCTGACATTAT
Organism: Certhia americana; assembly: GCA_018697195.1. NCBI lineage: Eukaryota > Metazoa > Chordata > Aves > Passeriformes > Certhiidae > Certhia > Certhia americana. The sequence goes on from CM031879.1 coordinate 45,262,212, forward strand.
CAACAGAGACCAAGACCAGGGGCTTAACGTGCCATAGAAAAAGTTATTTGCTTACTAAAGACAACCATTTATGATCCTTTAGATACTGAACTGAGATAGAACAAAGAAACGGATATAATACTACAGGGATGCTTTTAAATACTTCAGTGGCCTCCTGCATTCAAGACAGACAGAATATAAATGTTTCAATCCAATCTTGGCTTCGCAAGGGCCAAGATTTGGAATCTAAATGCTATCCTAAGTATGTTTTTTTTTTTTTAAAAAAAAGTATTATTGTTATATTTTTATTTACCAGATGTATGAGAAGAGTGAAACCACAGCTGCTTTCTTATCTCTTCCCATGTCTGTACAGGAAATAAGGCGGGTAAATCTCATCTGATCCCAAAGAATGAATCAGATCAGGACATTTTTGTGTTCATGTGGTGAAGCCAGGGTGATGGGTGTGGAAAAAGAATAGAGATTTCTGTTCCCTTCTCCCATAAGAGTGCAACCTAGAAGCATGCTCTGTTTATATAGACAAAGTTGAACATTTTGCTTGCCCTGTTTTTCATTGGATTCTTGAAGTAAAAGCAATGCAAGTTTCTTATATGGGTTATTTAATCTCTACACAAGACACTGCCAATTTTTTCAACATCCAAACAATATTAATATTATCCTGCCTCTTCCTTCCTTCCCAGATTGAAAGAGAAATATGTATGTGGACATGTGTGGGTGGGTGGGGGTGAAGCCAAAGGAAGCAACAGAGTTAGCTCTTAGCCCTGAAATGTTTTGGTTGCTTTATTCAGTGACCTGAATAACCTTGGTCTGACTTAGGAGAAATTTTAGTCTTCTCTGCTCATGAACTTTCTATTAACAGCCAAACACAGCTGTTCTGGGAAGTCCTGGCCAAACAGAGATAGTCAGTCTTTGAGGTAACTCACTGATATCCCATGGAGTGTGCTGAGCATTGGAGTTGAAGGCTTGAGCCAGGCTCACTTTTTTCCAACAAGCAGAACTGGAGACCAATGAGCTCCCATTAGGCTGTACTGCTGACTCTAAATGCTCCTGTATTCATAGCCAGACTGAGATTTTTCTAGGACTCTGGGCTTTGTTTTGAAGCTTGATGGATTACAGGGAGTAACTTTGAGGATCACAGCTGCATAGAGGTTGTGTCTGGACACTAATCTCTGAATTTCAGTAGATTAAATGAAATTTAATTTTGCTACCACTAACATAATACAGTGGCTAAAAACCTCCCCAGGTTACCAACCATCCAACCAACCAACCAACCAACCAACCAACCAACCAACCAACCAACCAGGCAACCCCCACAGCTCACCAACTATAAACTTCTCTTTATGATCATGATTAATATGGAAACAGGCCTGAATTCTGGAAGTCAGAGCAAGTGGAAGAAGAATTATCCTCTCACGCTCTGAATTTGTACAGGGAAGTAGGATCTGGGCCTTTTCATGGTGTTTATTTTCAGTCCTGCTCCTTAGCCCTGAAATACTGAGCAACCATTTGCCCCAGAGCCCAGAGTGACATCCTTCAGGTTGGGCATACAGGTGTACTCCACATCCTTGGGCAGGAGAAAGTTACTGGAAGTTATTACGTAAGATGGAAAGGGAAGCTTCTAAACTTCCCAAAATATTGGAGGAAGCATGAAAGTAAATAGCTGTAAGATGGTGTGAGAACCTTCCCCACCCACCGAAGACCAACGATATCTGTGACCTTCAAATGGTGGTTTTTACAACAGTCCTAAGACTACACATAGATCCACATTGTTAGAACAAATATGTATTTTCACACTGGAAATTTTTATTTTTGCAGAAAGTTGTAATGTTGGGGGCAAAATTTTCCTCAGGGGAAAGGTCAAGACAGATTTCAACGATTATGTGTTTAAATATTTTTGAAGAAAAAAACCCCCACCACTTACCTGTTATGAAATTACTCTTTTTTCCCCATTCCCTCATGGAAATTAGTCATTGCAGTTATTCTGAAAAAAAATGGTTTGATTGATATAAAACTAGATTTTTCTGTTTATGTGCTCTCCCTTTATTTTAATCTTTGGAAAATTTTAAATCTAGTTTTGAAACCCTTTTTTCCCAGACTAGCATTTGAACTAGTTTTAGTTTTAATTTTGAGTAGCTGAGTGAGTTTGCTGCCAGAGCTAACACACATTCAGATATGTATATCAAGTTCTTTAAATGTCTGAAATATATTCTGTTTATTTTTATTTCATAGTTTTTTGACTAGCTTCTGTGTTTAAAAAAAATCTCCCTTTCTAAAGCTTAGTGTCAGTATGCTAGTTTTCAGCACGATTTATTCCATGAGGTTGTTGACTTTAATTATATTGTGGATACTCAAACACTCTTACTTAGTGGCTCAATTATTCTTGCTTCTTGGATCAGTTCCTAGGTATTACTTAGGACTAAATGGAAAAGTAAAAATAAAGTCTTGTTTTCTCATGTGCTGTAGAACTAGTTGTCCTAAGAAGCACTTGTTTATCATGTTGAGAAATCTCTTCGTAAGTCATAGACCATGTGGTGGTTGACTAACTTACATCCTGAAACACAGAAGCAAATTTGAAAAGGACTCTCCAGATTGATAAATCCACTTACTTGATATTCTGGGCAACCTGGGTTCGGAAACCCTGTTCTGTTGCAGAGCTGATGGTGTTTATTCCCTTACTGGAGTGCTCAGCAGCTCTGCTGAAGCCTTCCTAGCACGAGCTGAGCTCTCGGTGAGGGTGACATAGATGTGGATCATGGCTTTAAAGACAGAGGCTGGAAATGGGACTTCTCCTAATCATAAGAGCTGTGGACTGTGAAACAGCCCCTGCAGGGGTACTAGAAACAAATCCTGACTGCTAGTCCATTGCCCTGCTGGGAAAGCCTTGAGGTCAATGCAGGGGTGGAGAGGCTTAGCAACTTCCACAGGCTATGGTGAAAAGATCTGTCATTTTGGGTGTGCGTGCAAATCATACTGTCTTTTTAGTCCTCATCTATAGCACTTCCCATCAGAATTATGAACAGGGTGACCTGGGTCATGCAGAGGAGTCCTGCTGAGGTCTCCCTGGTAACTCCCTGGCACCCACAGATGCCCATGTCTGCTGGCACACTCTCAGTAGACATCTCAGAATCAGCCTTTATGATTGTTGGTTCATAGTTCTTCCTTTTATTCCCCATTTACTTCTAGCTTATGAGCTTTTAATTTACAGCACGATTCTTACTGCTAATCCTGATGGCAGACCTTGCCTTTGCCCTATTGCATATTATTCTGTTCCTGTTAATGAAGATTTAAAGGTCATCCTTTTCATCCTGTATGAGCTCTCAGGCTTCTTTTTCACTGCTGTTGCCTTCTTGCTTTGTGTTATTGACAAAATGCCTCAACAAGCACTCATTTTTAAAGCCAGTCATTAAGAGAAGTAAAGTAAAGTAGAGTAAAGTAAAGTAAAATAAAGTAAAATAAAGTAAAGTAAAACTAATTCCAAGAGAAATCCAATTTGCAATTTCTCATAATTTCTCCTTTCCAGTGCTTAAGCTTTTGCCTCATTTGTCTGGTTCCTTACTATCTTGCTGTTTTAGTTTTAATGCCTATTTTCTCCTGCTTAACTAAAAGTTTGCCAGATGGCACTGGGACCAATGATTTACCAGTATCTAGGTAGATGAGGGTGACCAGATCTTCTGAGTCCTGATTTCTTTCAGAGTTCAGCATGTCATAGGGCTGAAAACTTAAATTACCCTGAAGGGTGGTAGACAAGAGCAAGAAATGCCCTCCTGTTTTCACTACTTTTCAAAGGTTTTTCCTGGTCATGTGCCCTTCACCTTGAGGACAGTTCAAGATTGCTGCTCTGAGGATCAACAACTGCTTGTACAGGAACAAAAGCACCATGGTACCTCCTTGCCACAGTGAAGTCTGAACCTTTCCCAAACTCATGGAGCACTGTGGGAGCTAAAGATAATACCCTTTGACAGGAGCTGCTCACTGTTCTCTGTCCAAACAGTGGGGGTTCTTTATCTCCATGGATATGCTATCATTTTCATTTTGGGCCAGAAGCCCAAATCCCAGTACAGCAGTCACATGCCCTGGGCTGCCCAGTGCTGCTGTGAGTCCGATGTGAACAGAGGTTTGGGTTTGTGTATGCCAACTCTTTGCCTCATAGTGTGTGCCACTTTGGGGGGCTTTGGTGCTGACACCTTTGTTATGTGGATTTTCAGCCTGATATTAGTGGGCCGTTAAGAGGGGGCATCAGTTGTAAAAGCAACATGAAATGAATGGGAGAAGGCTCCTGGCCTACTGTTCCCTGTGGAAGAACAAATGTCCTAGCTAGCACTGTGGCTTGAGAAAAGCACAGGCAGAAAAGGAGGGGGTGAAAGGCAGAGGAGTTCTTGCAACAAAGAAGGAGTCTGGAGTTTGTTCTCGTATCTGTCTACTCACTGCTCCTAGGTACAGAAAGGCAACCTGGATGTGGCTGTATCCCCAGTAGCTACTGTGTGTGCTCTGGCTCTCTCCCTTTTGGCTCAGTTCTTTGATGTTGCTGGCTTCCTGGCTGTGGGCAGAAGGTGGTTCTGATGGTAGCCTGGGGGTGGATCAAGAGTGGGAGAGGGGAGGAGTCACTGATCTATGCTAATAAATAAAAGGTGCCTCTTCTACCGTCCAGGGTCCAAGACGCCAGGAGAGCTGCCCCCTGAGACAAGAGCTGCAGACTGGCAGGGAAGCAACAGCTTAGTGAGTATGCAGGAACTGCCTTGCTTTTCCTGGACAGCTGCTTGTGATTGTTGCCTTGCTGGTGCTTCACTGCTGTAAAATGTTAGTGAGTGTTCACTACAGTGTGTATAGTGTTGTGATTTTCCAATCCAGCAGCAGACACATCAGGGCTGTTTTTCGTATTCCTCCTTTATTTGTGAGTCAACAGAGATTTCCCTGGTATGTGCAGATTTGTCTTAGCTCCTTTCTGTATTTCTAAGCAGTGGATGCTGCAAGAAAACAGAGGGATTTGGCTCACTGTGCTGCATGGTATGTTACTCCCAGGGTAGCCCACTGTTGTTGGGTAGAGGAGACGTGTGCTGGGAAAGTATGGAGTGCAGGGGGAGTAGAAAGGAGTACTTCTGCAAGAGGAAGCATTCCCCGAAGGAGATTTGTTGGGCTGTGTAGCTGGCATGTTCATTCATCCCTTGAAAAATGTATTGCCTCTGTGGTGAAAAATGAAACATTGGGATTAAGGTGGTGTTTGTGGCTGTTCTCCTGTGGTTGATGACAGGGTATGCTCCAGGCATTCTGGGATCAGAGTCCTCTGAAATGGGAGCAGAGTCTTCTACAGAGCAGAAAACTCTGCCCTGAGTGAAGACAAATAAAGAGGGTTTGGCTGGAAAGCGTGTTGAAGTTTCCCACTGGGCAGCCTCACTTCATTCCAAAGTACACCCAACATCTTCCTCTCTGTGTCCCACTGCTTTCCCACTGGGGTCTGTCCTCCAGCCTCTCCCTCATGTTTTCCTTTCTTAGCAGCTACTGTACAAGACATTTGGGAAACCTATAAAATTCACAATCAACCATGGTTCCAAAACTTCTAAATTCTAGAAATGAAAAGGAAAATTTCCTTAAATGAAAGAGAGTTTCCTTAAAGAAACTGGAGTGGCAGGGTACAGAGCAGCAGCAGCAAAGTCTCAGCTCCCCTTTGACCTTGTGTCTACAGCAAACTTATGGCTTTTCCCAAAATTTTCCTCCTCATTTCAGGCTAAGCACTGAACAGGCAAGAGTGGATGTGTATGGGGGGCCTTGATGGTGCAGGACTGGGCTGCTCTCCGCATGGGGTGGGTTAACAGGGATGAAGAGCAATTCTTTCTCTTTGGTCTGAAGTTGAAGTCCCTGGTCAGTTTTTCTTCCTGAGATAGGAGACTTCAGGAAAGGGTCATGAGTTTGGGATTGAAAGGGTAAATTGCAAAGCCCAGAGTAATGTTTTTTCAATGAATTTCACTCCTCACTGATGAAGTGTTAGGCTCTGATGATATGTCCCTGTAGTTCTTGGCTGCGTTACTTTCAGTGCAGCTTCACTCTGGCCTCTAGAGGTGACAGCAGTGACAACAACACAGTGGTTTGGGGAGAATGGTCTGCACCCAGAGTGCATTCACTTTGCATCCTGCCAGTGAGAAATCCTGATACCTGAATATACACATAGACAAAATAGGCAGTAGTCGCAGCTTGGATGAGACATAAAGATGGTTCTTGTGCCCTAGGTTCATCCCCGGGCAGTATGGGGTCTCAGCCTCATCACTGCCACTGTGGGGGGGGTGACAGGCAGTGGGTACCCACCCTCCCTCCTTCCCTTGCCTCTTGCCTCCCTCCCTCTCTTCCCTCTGTCCTTTTCACCCAGCTGGGATAACCATCTCTGTAACTCCTTTTCTCTTTCACTGTTTTCTACTGTTCCAAGAGTTGGGGTGTGAAACATCTGATGTTTTGTCCACCTCTGCTGCCCATGATATTAGATCCAGTCAAACTCTTTTAGGTGTTAAAAGCAAGGTAATTATCCCTGAGACTGCTAGCGTTAAAGATTCATCCCAGATGAAAAGCCTTACATCGACATGTGTCTTTGATGCCCAGTGAGACAAGGACTGATAGTGCTAGACCAGAGAGGGAAGTGTTTGCCTCTGACTCCATCAAGATGTTGTCCTTTGGGCTGCAAGAGGAGTCTAGGGTCAGCACCAGAGTGAGAGCCTTCAATGATAAAGTTCTGGGTGCTGCTGTCATCTCAATGCAAAAATTATGATCCTGCCAGCAGAGGGATTCTTTCAGGTTGCTGCTTGTCACTCCTGAAGCAATAAAGTAGGAGATGAAATGGGGCAGCAGGGTTGTATTCCTCCTCTGACAGCTGTCAGGCTGGCATTGCAGCAGAGGCCAGCTGGAGAGAGGGGGACTGAGTGGGACAGGAGTGTTTGAAGCCTCATGCTCCCTGTCTCCATCGGCAAAGCTGACAGAAGAGTTTGGGCTGGTTGTATCCAGACAGAGTATGCTGAGAGCAAAGAGAGCAGATCAGAGGAAAAATCAGAAAAACAAACATTTATATTTGGGATGAACGTACACCTCTGCTTTGGGCCCCTGGCAGCCCACAAAATTCTTTCCACTTGCCTAGGCCAACTTTTCTGAGTGTGGAGTGCTAGTGACATGTTTGCCTCTGGATTATGTCCCCCAGCCCTGAACTATGAGAAGAAGGGGGCATGCCCCTTCCTTCCCAAAACCTAATCCAGTCTGCTAATAGAGGATGTTTTGTAATAGCTCCAAGAAGATTGTGTACCAGCTAGCTGTCACCTTGCCCAGGCTCTTTCAGGGGCTCCCTCCTAGCTCTGTTTTCATAATAAACATTCCACTGCTAATTTTGCAGTCAGCCCAGGATCTCCAGCTACCCTCAGTAAGAAGAGAGCAAAACACAGTGAGAAAGACAGAGTGAGAGATTCCTCCCTGCACTGGCACAATGCGCACTCTCGTCATCCTTACGCTCCTGGCTGTCTTGGTGATGGCTGCCACTTGCTATGGTAGGTGACCTTTATTACTGAAATGAATGAATGAAAACTCCAAAACTGTAGAAATTTATGAGTCTGTTCAGATGTTTGTTACTTAACTTTGTTTGTGTCTTCTCTGCCCTTAACTTGATCTCTTGCCTGCTTTCCTGCCCTTGTGTCAGATCCTCCTAGCCCTGATCCAGAGCTGTAATTTCCAGTCATTGGAATTTACGGTCCAGGATGCTTCAGCTGCTTCCTCTCTGTTCCAGCTCACCTCACAGACTGCTCCTCTTTTTGTCCTTTTGTTGTTTGAACTATAATAAGAGTCCTGATTCCTTGCTAATCAGAAGATCTCTTTTTCCTTTTGTAATATTATCCCCTTTTTCCTGTGAGGCACACAGTTCCATATTTGTGGAATTAAGATGCTGCTTCATGCAAGAGTCAAGTGCATTTCACTGTGCTAATCCATTCTCTAAGAACACATGTAAGCTTTGAAGGTGAATTGGTATCCACTGTAGTATCAGGAGCAGAAGGTGAGGAGCTATGCTGGAGAATCAGGCTGAATGACCAAGCATGAGCCTGGAAGAACTGACTAAATCACCACGCTCTGTAGCTCTGTATTACACTCCTGAGCACCTTAAACTCCTCATATAAATTCTAGGTGACACCACTGATCCCTTTCTTTTCCCTTTAAACATGTGCCTTAAAACCTGGCTTCTCTGATTTCTATGTTTTCTATTGATCTGTAGTATATAAAATATTGAATCCCATCAATACAGTGTTATAATATGTTTCATTCTTTCTTTCCCCAGAGTCCCATGAGAGCATGGAGTCCCATGAGTATCTCAGTAAGAGACTGCTTTACTATTTTATTGAATTTGAAGAGTGCTACAGACATGTCCAAGATCATTTACTCATACTCCTACTAGGGATAAAAACTACTGAGCCCAGGGAAATTGTATTTACTAAGTGATGGATTTTCTGAATGAAAAGGGAGAGAGTTAAAAGAAGACTTCACATGTTACGGCACATGTGAAACTCACACCAATTTGCATAGAATGTAATGAGACTTGGAAAACAAAATTTGAAAGCAGAGCTCAGGTCTCTATTATGTGTACTGAAACCAGGTTAACTGACACTAGAAAAGGACTTTGCTCAAAAAACTCTGGGATGAGTATGGAAAAAGGTACTGTGGAAGCCACTTACAGAATTTATTCTCCCCGAAGAACTAGGAGAGCCTTACTCTAAGCACTCTAAGCCTTGGAAGCAGGCAGGGTGGGTGACAGGGAGGGATCCTTTGTCTGGAAGAGGGGTTGTCACAAGAAATGCATGAAAAGGGTGAAGAACCTCACTTTGGAACAAGCAATATCCTGGAGAGGTTAGACAACAGGTGAATCCAAACTGAAAAGGAATTAGGACATCTAGAAGAAGAACTTCACAAAGCAGATAGTCACCAACACAAAATCACATGTGGAAGCCAATATCAATGACATCCACAGACTCCTGAACTCTGCAACAGGACTGTGATGTTTCTTAAAGTCAGAAGGGATTTTCAGGCCCCTCAGTCCAAAACTGCCACACAGACTTCTCAATGACTGTCTAACCTTGGAGGCAGAGAGACTTACTCAGGCCTTTCCTGTGCACAATTGCACAATTCTTGTAGCTCTTCTGGGAGAGCTCAGATGTCCCATGGTCTGTGTAGCTTGGTGCCCACCTCTTCTGGGCCAAGCCCCACTCACTCAGAGGGACTGTGGCAGCAAAATCACAGTAATGTCCCCACGGGTGATTTGAATAACAGCGGAACAAGAGCAGCATGGACATTTCTGTACAGGCTGTGCCAGCCACTGGGAGAGCCTGTCCATGAACTAGCCAGGGTACAGGAAGGAATATTAAAAGGTCCTGGATTTCATTGTACATGGGAGGGCAGGGCAAGGAGGCTGTTACAAAGAAGAAAGCTAGCTTTTGTTGAAATCTGACATTAAAAATGTGCCATTCTGAATAACCGTTTGCCTTCTCAGATCCCTTCCTCAACAGGCGAAGGGCCAATGACTTCATACAAGCTGACACAAGATTAAGAGCCATCACTCAGGAGAGGTAAGTCATGGCCTCAGGACACTGAGGTTGAGAGTGGGAAGAGATTTGTCCTTGCCAAGCACAGGCTGGTACCAGGAGTGGCAGTCATAGTGATTTATGAGAAGCCTCAGTCCCTCTTTTAATGTGAGGTAGCACTTAAGTCCCCAGTCCCAGGAAAAGCAAGAATTCAGGTAACAGAGAGTGGGTCCTTTGATTTGGAGACATGCCACATACTGAGAAGACTGATTAATTTTTCTGAAGGAAGCATCATCAGAAGGAGAGAGAATGAGTGTGGGAGGGTCTGAAAGAAAGCTCAGTTTGATATATTATTCTAGTCCTCAGATCTCATGCAGAACTTGCATGACCTGTTCTAAATCAAAGGGCCATCTGAGGGCCTCCTTGCCTCATTTATAAAATACAGAAATAGCCAATTTAATGCCTTATTCAAGGCTTGTGAAAATAGAGACAGAAGCACAGAAATCATCTCTTAGTGAGACATAAGGCAAACCTTCTCCTCAGTAGGTGACCTCTTAGGAGAATATTTCAGGTCTTTTTTCTACTGATATGTTTGGGAAGGATCAGAAGAGCTGAAGAGAGAAGGCTAGGGAAGGCTGCAAAGGCAGGACCCTTCCTCACGCTGAGGCAGGAGGTTTTCCCCTCTCCCCACCACCTTACTTACACCCAAATAAAAGGTTGCCTAAGGAGGCAAAACATTCCTGCCTAGTCATATCACTCCTTGGGCGTGGTAAACACATAAACTGGCATGCTAAGAACTCTGTAGCTGCAAGATGGACTCTGATGGTGGATCCTTAATCCCAGTGGGGAAATTTGGGGCAGGAAGGGGCTGTAGACAGATATTTAAGATGACAGAACTTACCCCTCTTCTCTCCTACTTTTCCAGGATCAGGGAGCGTAGCAAGGCACCCCAGGAGCATCAGAGGGAGCTCTGCGAGGACTACTACCCCTGTGAAATGTATGCCTTTCGCCATGGCTATGCTGCTGCTTACAAACACTATTTTGGGAGGAGGAGAACTAAGTAAAGGATGACCTGTCCCAACCCTGGGGCCTGGAGTCCAGGGTATCCTCCTCAAAATAGCAATGGCTCTGAAACATATTCAGTTGCTTGTACCCCTGTATGTTATCCTGCCTGCTGCTTCTCTCCCATGTAGCCATGGATTCCTACACTGTGTTAATTAGTGCTGAGCTGATGTAGCAGAGATCACAGAGAGTTCAGGATGTGGGTGTTTACTACGAAATAAATTGCTGGTTTGATACTATCTTCTCATGACTCACAGTATTTTGGAAGGGGGGTATGCAGTTTTCCATGTAGGAACTGAATTTGTTCTGAACATTCATTCTGCTGCTGGTTATGGGAAAAATTTCATTACTTTGCAAGCATATGGCTCTGGAAGAATCTATAATGTTCGTGTTCCATGTTCTACAAGTGGCTTCTCTCAGAGGTTACTGGACAGTTTCAGCTCCAAGTCTTAAAACATCTAAAAACAGTGGGGTTTTCAGAAAGCAGATGCACTTTTTGAAAATCAAATCTTTCCTTAGTTGAAGAAACAAAATCCAGAGGGCACCTGTTTAATCTTAAACAAAGCTGGGGTGGGAGTTGGTGACAGGAAAAGCCTGTAAATTGCCTCTTGTTTATCCAGCTATCATCAGGTCCTGATGTTAGGCGCTCCTTTAGAAAGGAGTGTGTGGTCCAGGCTTAACTTGTATTTCCTTTTGCAATCTCCTTTCAAAACTTTTCCACTTGAAACTACACTGGTAGCACTTGAAAGCTGCAGAAATAAAAGCTGGACAGAGGCTCCTGTTGGTAAATAAACAGAAAAAAGGAATCCGATGTTTGGGGTCAGGCCCAACTTTGTCCAAATAGAACGGTTTCATTTTACTGTTCACAAATCATTTGAAATCAAGACGTGGCTAGACCCTGTGCACAAGTTACTGAGCACCCCCCAGACCTCTGAGGAGTGAGCACGGCTGCATTCTGCTCACCATCATCAGGGCCTGTCCCCAGGCCAAAAGGCACCGGTGCTGACATGTCCAGGAATTCAATGCTGCTCTGGGCTTGACAGCAGCCACAGCAGCTGGGACAGCCCTTGGTGTGATTTGTGTAGGAGACACAGCATCTATCTCAGCTCAACACAGATGGCTTCAACATTCACATCTCCAGGTTTACACAGGCACCTGCAAATTATAGAAGCTGGAAAGATACATGGCATGCAATCAAAGTCAGTGATGTATAAAGTATCAAACTGTTGACTAATCTGTGAAATTAAGTCTTGAGCCAAATCTACCTGGCCCATTAGAAACATGCATCTCCTTCCAAAACATGCTTCCAAGGTTTTGCCAGCTTTGAAACTGAATTTTGGAAAGAAATGTGATTTATTTATTGAAAACACTTCTGATAGGAAACTCTCCCCTGACAGTTGCTGAAGTTTTGTCCAGAAGAAAGAGTGAAAGAGAAATAATTTCAAGGAAAAAACCTGTACAGATTAGGCATATTTACACACACTTTTTCTCTATGTTCTCAAGTAATGTTCTCAAGTCTTGTGATCACCAACCAGAGCAAACTCACAAATGCTAAAACCAACAAGTCTGCAGTGCCTGGGTTTGACTTGACACTGTGACACCGCCACAACAGAAGGAACAAGGTGTAGTGCTGTCTGGGTTTGTGTCCAGAAATATCCAGTGATTCCAATCCCCAGTTAACCAGTATAAATAATGAAGAAACCAGAGATTTCTGTGGTATTTCACTAGCCTAAGCAACAACCAAACAGATTTCAGAGACTACGTGCTGGTTAGAAAGCTTGGGAAAAGATGAAAGGATAAATAAAGCTGTTTGGATTACTAGAATTGTACATTTATTTATTTGTATTATTTCAAGTATTCTCCTTCCTAGAATACCTATTATTTTTAGATGTTTATTTACTTTTTAACTGTTGCTCTTTTGCTGGAATAACATATACACAAGACCTTTTGCTGGACATTATTAGTATATATAGTCAGCTTTCTTGGACTGTAGTAAAGTTAACAGGGACAGAAGTTGGGGTTTATTTTAATCCTGAGAATTCTCTAAGTACAAGACAGTGTTTCTAAGAATTGAGAAAGCTCCTGATTTTCCTTGGGAGTCGCCTAAACTTTACTTCTCTAATCCTGCACATGGGTCTGAGGAGGACAGGATATGAGGTAGAGGAAGATTATGTCTCTGCTACCAGAAAAATGAGCATACTTGATTTAAAAAGATAAAAAACAACTACACAAACTTGGTCACTTGGTCTATTCAACCAGAAGGGGACATTGCAGTGTACAACATCCTCCTAAGGGGGAGTGGAGGGGCAGCACTGACCTCTGCTCTCTGGTGATCAGTGATAGCACTCAAGGGAACAGCTGGAACTGTGTCAGGAGAGGTTCAGGTCAGACATCAGGAAAAGGTTCTTCACCCAGAGGGTGTTTGGGCACTCGAACAGCCCCCCAGGGAAGTGATCTCAGCACCAGCTTGAGAGAGCTCAAGAAACATTTGAAAAATGCCCTCAGGCACTGTCTCTTGAGGTGTCCTGTGCAGGGCCAGGAGCTGGACCTGATGATCCTTGTGGGTCCCTTCCAACTCAGCTTATCCTATGATTCTGTGGTTCCTATGCTATTTGTGGGATGTGGTTTTGTTAACCTGGATAGTGGGTTTGGGGAGTGTGGGGTTATTGACACATAGCCCATGCAAGGCTCTTGTCATGCCAAGTAACTTCAGCCACTTGGGTCCTGAAGAATAAAACACTTTTGGAGTCTAAATGTTCACTTGACTTTTAGATAAGAGAAGAAGCCAAAATAAAGGTTCTAAATTATGAAGATTTCCAGGAGAAAAATACAAAGATCTTCCCTCAAACTGACTTCCAAAGTTCCTAAAAGTCTAAAAATCTCATCTTTCTGAAGTGATTTGGTGAAACTGTTGAAACTGACTAAAAAACTGCTGTGTTAACTCTATGCAAACTGATTTACAGGTTTCTTTACCCTCAGGGTAAGGAATCAAGGTGGGGTGGAGGAAAAGGTCACTATTGTGTTCAGTCTCATTTGAGAAACTGCACATGAGAGAGCCCCATCACGTGAAAAGAATTGCTCTACTTCAGCATGTGCTGGTCTCTCTCCTGGCTTTCCAGCATGGCTGAATGACTCTCAAGTTTGTAAGAAAAATGATTTTTTAAATCCAGTTGTTTTTCTTCAACAGTCCCATTCAAAACCTCAGATAAAATCTTCTGGAAATGCCCCGAGTCATGGGATGGTTGTCAAAATGACTGCCAGGACCCAGTATCTCCTGGCTCAAAGGACGGGCTTTGTTTTGGAGCGAAGACACAGGAACACAAGCCAGATCCATGATCTCTCCAAGAAATCACAGGATATAAACTGCTGCCCAAAAGCAAGCCCCGGAGAACTTCAATAACCTCCAGGAAAGCTCTGAGGTTAGGGAGACTAGACCAGCCAAAGAAGACATGAGGAGTCTGCTGGCATTGCTGATCGTGACTCTGGCCCTGGCAGCACTCTGCTGCTGTGAGAAAGGTAAGGGGACATCTTCCCAGAAAGGTTCTCAGAGCACTGCTGAACTCTGCAGCTTGCTGTCAGCCTCCCTCCAGTCTGGGAGAGACACAGAGCCTTGGAGGGGAGGAGATGCACCAGCAGTCATTGCACAACTTCAGATCTCTGTTGGAGGGAGAGTCACGGATGAGAGAGAGCTTGGGAACAGAGACCCCCATCTTTTGCTGGGCATTTTCTTCTACTGGTCAACACCCACTCACCCCCACCTTAGTTGCATATTGAATTGCAGCAGAGAATTTGAATATTTTAATATGTTTAAGATTTCAACTGGTTTAATCATTTAGTCTCTCTGTAAATGGTGGGTTATAACATAATAAATATAATAATATATTATAATATAAAAAATCTAATAAAACCATTTTGGGAGAAACAGACTTTCTATGTAAGTGGGGGGAGCTGGATCTGGCCACTCAGTGGTGGGATTCAGTTACAGGGGAGGATGACTCACAAGTGTAGAAGGACTCACAAGCAGACTCTGTCTGTCTGTCTGTCTGTCTGTCTGTCTGTCTGTCTGTCTTCCAGATTCCAAAGAACCCTCAGGATCTCTCAGTGCTGACAGTGAGTATGTCATTCTGACTGATGCTCAGCTCCATTCTCCTGCATCTGCCTTCTTTCTTCCCTTTGATAGGTTCAAGGGCTGAACAAGAACCACGATGAGTCTCTCTCTAACTCTTCCCTTTTCTCTCCCTAAGTCTGCAGTCCCTGAGGTGCAGGCGCATGTGCAGCACACAGAGCCCTTCAGGTGTCAGAAGGCGATGTAGGGGCAGCCAGTGTCCCTGCACCAGCAAGGCCAGCATTGCTCAGGATGTGCTGGTGCCATTGGCTGCATCTCCACAGCCCTTGAGCAGTGCCCTGCTAAGGCATGAGTGATGCAGGTTGTTAGCAGATGGATGCAGGTTGTTAGCAGCTGGATACATCTGCCTTCTGTGAAACAGGGAGGTGCTGGATGCATCTGCCTTCTGTGTTGGTGGAGTCTCCTTGCTCTGACCTGGCTTTAGAGACCTGCCCAGAGTGACTGCTGCATCCCCAGGCTGTTCTGAGAGCAGAAGCTGCCCACATCAATGGGTTGTGACATCCCTGCCAAATCCTGCAACAAGGAAACCCTGAAAGAGAGAGGGTTCCTTGGCTACTCCTGAGGGCTGCAGTCCTTCTTTTCAGGTCATCTGGGATGCTGGGATTTGCACACCTTAGGTTGTTCACAGCTTTTGCAGCAAATTGATCCTGCCAGAAATCTGTATGGAAAATCCTTTTTGTTCTCTTGTGTCTCTCCTTTCTCACACTTTAAAGGATAACATTGCTGCTGAGAAGCATGAAAGACGGTATTTTTCCAGTGAGCCAATACAAACACAGACTGGGAAAGAGAAAAAAAAAAAGATGTAAAGACTGTTCAGGGAAAGGTGGTAGTTTCTGACAACTCATTAACTGGCAGTAGTCAGAATTTTGATCCAGACTAAACCTCAATTTGCTAGCGACAGGATACCTCTCACCTCCAAGGAAAAACACAGACAAACACTCCATGATAATGAGGGAAGGGACAAACCCCACCATCTCCCCACAGGCAGAGATCATGGAATCTTTTTCCCCCCAGAGACAGCAACAATTTACCAGTTTCCACGCTGTAATGTGTATTGGTGTGCCAGCACCTGTGTACACCTCTGCTGTTGTGGGACCATCCCATGGAGTGAGGTCATGCTGTGCTGAGCCCTGGCTCAGGCTGGGGAGTGACTGTACCTGGTGATGTGGGGAACTTCACAGCACCATGGTGTTTGCACAACAACAAATCAAGGGAGAAAAGAAGCAACTGCGCAGACATGACATGCTAGTGGAGAACAGGGGCAAATGCCCTCGTGGCTGAAGCACCTCTTATATTCTCCAGGTCCTGAATGCTGAGGTCTTTGCACGTGTTGGGTGTATTTCTCACTGGGTGATGTTTACTGTCACTTTTATACTCTTCACCTTTAACAGAGCCCTATGCATGTGAGAATTGCTAATTCTGTTTGCTGCCTGCTGCTCAGGGCTCACTGGAGGTGCATTAAGGTCTTCTGGTTGGTATCTCACATCATTCTCAGTCTGAATCAAGACACAGAAAGGAAATCAAGACTCTAAAATTAAGTAGGCCAGAGAGAGAGGGTGTCGTTCTCCTAATTTTCTTCTTATTCATATTTTATGCCTTCTGCACATTTGCTGCAGACTCAAATTATGATGTGTGATAAGGAAAAAAAAGTTTATGACAGAAAAAGCCCTTGCTTCATGGAGATGTGAAGGCTGCAGAAGGCTGCAGTGAGGAGGGAGATTTGAGTGGACAGTGGGATGGGGAGAGATGAACGGATCATTAAGATGGTTTGTGGCAGTCATTTGCTTGTGGAGAAAGTAGATTCTGATTTTCAGAGGTTGAACTGGTCTGTGTGTTTGAGTGCTGCATCTCTAACCTGCTGTCTTCTCTCTTGGCAGGCATTAAAATTAAAAAAGAAGTCGCCAATGCCTTTGTGAAGAGGAAGAAGAGATCCAGCCCTTATGAATGGTAATAACTCAGGAGCTGGTCTGAGAGCTGGACTCTGGACCTGCTCTGAAGAGGGGGTGGGAAGGCCATAGGGCATGACAAGGCATTAATTTGTTGTACAGCTATGTTATTATCTTCATGTATTGAAGGAAAAAGGCTGAAGGAGACATTCAGTGGTGGAAAAAAATGGGGGTTTTTTTTCATTAAAACCCATTTGAAGGCTCTAGTATTCCTCCCAGGGAGAAAGACAACACTGACTGTGCTAGCCATGAAGACAGTGGGATACAAGTTAGAAGCTGCTCCAACTACTGGGTCATCAGAACAAGTTTTTAAGATAATGAGAATCATAGAGTCTTGGTCATTACTTCTGGTTTCCTACAAAGGAAACACACCTTTGTTGCAGGAATTAGGCTAGGTCAGATTGGCTGTTCTTTCAGCCAGAACACACATTTACTTGTGCAGAAAGTAGACACAAAGATTTGGAGAAATCTTAGCTATTTGATGCAAGGATGTTCTTCATATATTTCCTGGAAGGGGTCGTTTAGCTACTCTTTCCAATACAGAAATAAAGTAAAAATTAATGAGATACTGTTGGGATTTCTGTGGTAGTGTGTACAGTCTTCGGGAAAGATTAACCAAACCTAGAAGAGGAACTGAGAATGACATCTAAAGTGTATAGCTGAGACTAAAAGATTTGTGCTTTCTTAGCCTGGCAAACAAATAAACAAATAAAGCTACGTGGGGATAGTGCTCCTGTCTACAACAGAAGTGGATAGTTAGAGAAAAGTGTTTAAGCTAAAGGAAAATAATAGCTAGTGGGCAAAAACAAAGGTAAGCAGGAAATAATAAAGTAAATATATAAGTAAATAAATAAGACAAAAAATATTCTTGGGTAGTTGGGGAATGATATTGAAGACAAACCCCCCTCCCAAAATCTTTACAGCTTCTGTGATATCCTTTGCTGATAAAACCTCAAGAGCGTTGATTTAAATTGGGTTCAACCCCATATTTCCCAGCACTGATCAAGCAGCCTATCCCTGTGTAAGCAGATGTTTAACTCAGCCTGACCAGTCCTCTGTCGGGTCCCCTGGAGGATCACTTCTTTCATGTCAGTGTCAGATGTATGAACTGTCTCCAGCTGCATTGGCTGAAACTGCAGAATGGCCTCTCTGTCTGCTCCAGGTACTTCGAATACTATAAAAGTCCGATGGAGCAGATGCATGAGCGCTGTGAAAACTACCCCCCCTGTGACTATCTCTCTGACCAAGTAGGATTTGCCTTGGCTTACAACCGCTTCTTTGGGAGATACTGAGGATGGGAAGGTCTCTCCACTCATTTGGCTTGGAACACTCCAGACCTCACAGGAGAAAGAAGGTTGTGGCTGGGAAGGAGGGAAGGAAACCATCTGGACTGGCATCTTCTCCCATTGTCTCCCTAACTAGCTGGGACACCAAGGAAGGGGTTATCCCACTTGTTGAGCTTCCAGTAACTCTCTTCCTTTCATCAATAGTCTCTCTTCAGACATCTTTTTGTAGTATTTTGAGCTTCACCAGAAGACTCTGTCTTCCTTCCTCCTGAATCCCCAGCACAGAATAGGTAAAAAATAGTGATTAGTTTCAAAACCACTGCATGCCTTAGAAACATCACTAGATCTCATCCTCTTCTGCAAAATACAAGAGGATTATGGAAGAAGAAGAATGTCACAATGTATGTAAATGTGATGGATCTGATCCTGGGATGCTCACTGTGAAGAAGGAAGAACACCTTTCTCCTGTTCCAGTTGGTGGGAAAGTTCAGTATTTTCATGTAGCACAATCATATTAAATATGCATCACAGTAGGATCATTTTTTAAAGATAGAACTGTGCAAATGCTCTTGCATAGATAGCAATCAGCTTCTGGAACGCTCTTCTTATTACGGCCATAAAATTTGCCTGTTTAGCAACAATAAATAAATCCCAAAAGATGTGTTTAAGGAGTACTTTTAGATGAGGCCTTGCATTTGTGTGCTGTTTTTCATAAGTGTAAAAACTCTAATTCTCTTGGTTTTTCTTTTTTCTTTGTTTTTTTTTCCAACCAGCTTCTAGTGAAACTAAAAATACCCATCAGAACAACAAAAAAAAAATTAATCTCTTCTCCTCTGTTGCTTGAAACTGAAAGTATCTAAACAGCTAGACAAAATGACAAAATTAAAAAAAAAAAAAAAAAGAAGAAAAGAAAAGAAAAAAAAGCTATAAACATTATGAAATTCAGAAAAAAGAAAATTGGTTCAAGGATGCATTGAAGTTGGTTGCTAAATATATATATATATACATAAATAAATAAATAAATATTTTATATATATATATAAATGTATATATATATATATACAAAAATATATATATATAATATATATGTGTATTTTTATATACATATTATCTTCCCTCTGCACTACTTCATTCTGTCCTTTGGTATTAATGTTATACCTTAGCAACTTTCTGCATAACCTTCCTAAAATAGTCTGTCAGCTTTCCTTCCTTGAGAGGTGGATGGCAAATCACACCTCCAAGGACAGGGACTGCTGACGCTCAGGAAACTCTCTGGTTACATGTAAGCTGGTGCAAGCATCCTCAGCCGCTAATTGCAATAAATACTGCTTATGTTCAGCAAGTTGGTGTGCTGCTTCTTTCTATTCTGTTGTACAACCTTTTCCTGTGGTAAAAAAGATGCCTGGAAGACACAGCCTGCTTTTGTGAACCCTGAGGAGCAGGAACCCTGTGCACGAGGCTTTCTTCTCCCCTCCTATGCCCCAGTGTGAATCAGAAATGGTGACATTGAAATTTAGGTCATAGGTTCAGCACTCTGTGACACTGAGGGAGAGGAGGGCCAGGCTTTACCTGACTCACCATGTACCCAGAGCAGTGTTTCTCTGAAAAGCCTTGTCCTGAAGTAAGGACACTGCAGAAGTCCACAGAGATGGCTGCCAGTGTGAGCCTTGTTTGGCAAGCTGCTATGGCTTGCACCGGTCATGCTGATCTTGGCCAAGGAGAAGACACTTTAAAAATATCTCAGCATGTCTTGGTCAAACACCTGTGACTGGTTCCTCTATTGACATAAACTAATGGGGCTTCACTGCTCATGTAAAACTCTCCTCTGAATGCCATCTAGTAAAAATTAACAGAGTGCTTTATTGAAAACAGTGACATTTTTGCTTGGAAAAATACAAGGGAGATTAAAAGAATCCTAATATCCAGTATACTAGAAAATAGGTGGGGTTTTGTTGTGGTATGGTTTTGTTAGCACAAAAAGTTTCCTGTCTGTATTTGCATCTTTCTGTTAGTTTCATATTTTTTTTCTCTCCTTTTCAGTAAATATTTTTTTCAGGCATAAAAAAGTTACACCCAGAGGCCTCCATTGTGTCATCTGCTCTGTGTCATCAGATCTTTCATGGGCTGAAGTCATTATGCCCTTTGGGGATTTAGATCACGTTACAAGTTTACTGCTGAAATGGAGGAATTCGAATTTAGCTTGGTTAATGCAGCCCTAAGCACCGCCACAAATCCTTTGCTGCCATCTTACGGCCGTTGTATTTGCTTTGCATTTAATAAAAACTTCAGTTGTTTCTGAAGCGTTTGAAAATGCAAATTCCTTTCCTCCCGATTCCCTTCATACTAAGCATTCACTTACAGGTCAGAGGGGAAAAGCAGGGACATAATTTACAAACGGATTATATGCAGCTGAATTGACATTTTAGTGGGGGTGTTTATCATGGTTGCCAAGCTCCTACAGGAGCCTGTCTCAGTTTAGGTCTGTTTTATCTCTACGCAAACAGAGGTGGAGTTGCCTCTGAATAAATTCGTGAGCCCCCCTTGGACTCACTTTTATCAGTCAAACAACCACCTTCTGAAATACAGCCCAAAATAACAGAGAAATTTCAGGATGGAGAAGTAGGTAGTCTGCATCCATCACTTTGTATGGCACTTCATGGCATCATCTCATGTCACCAGGGACTGCAGATAGTGTCAGCAGGAGCAACTGCTTTGGAAAGAGCCCAGTATTACAGCTTTATGTCACCTCCCACTCTATCTCAACAATATTTTGCAGATGCTCTGTCTACAGAATCCAAGCAGCTTCACAAACATCCCTTATCTCAGGGAATCACTCCATATCTGGAGGTGCTCCCCTGACCCAGGCTATCATTACCAGGCCATGGAAAATGGGCTTCACTTTTCTGCAGTCAGAACCAAGGCCTTGACAGTTCTTGGCTCTTTTTGCATCAGAAGAGATATCAGAGGCCATGGGGCTCTGTGGATGAATAACTCACTGCCAGTATTTGGAAGGGTGTCTAGAAAGCAGCTGCTAGAGAAAGGTTTGTCTCAGCACAGAATCTGCATTTACACACTCATTTTGCCTGTGCCCAATGTAAACAGTCCAACAAGGTGCCATTCTGCAGTGGTGTAAGAGTAGGATTGGCAGCACATGAGTAGAAACCAGGGGGTGATAAGGAGGAGAAGGAGAGTTATGTTATCGCTGCTTCCAGATGGGATCCCAACCTACCCTGCATTTCTGTGTTGGCTTTATCAGACTCAGCCTAAATAAAAGAGCTTTTTAAACTCTCAACCAGGGAGTAGTCACCCTGACACATCACTCCTCAGGAGAAGTGCCTTAGACTTCTCCAAGCCAACGTTTTCTTCCTTCTTGCAAGAACACCAAATACCTTGGAATTAAAAGAACTATCAAGGTGACAGACACTCATGACAGCTGAAGTTGGTGCAACCAGACACTTCGTTATGGATTTTGGGCTCATTTCTACCAGTAAATTGTCTGTTTGGATTGACTGATGACTTCTGAATTGCAGTGAGAATTTGGAGAATGATCTCTGGTTGAAGAATAGCCAGCAAAACCTGACTACAAATTACTGACTGCAGAATTTTCCAGTCCAAAGAAAAACAGAAAGAAACAGGTGCAAATTACCTCTCCTTAAAAAAAATGTTCTTTACAGTGTCTTGGGTGGAGTCTGGGAAGCTGATGACACTGGACAGCCTCTTGTTGCTGATCTTCTCACAAATACTGGTAAAAGAGGTAAATATTGCCCTGTATTTGAAATAATGAAATTGCTTATCCCACAGAAAGAATTTTTTTTTCTATTTGAAATAGGCTTTTTAAGGCGTTTTGGTTTCAATTTTAACTTTTCTGCTTTCAGTTCCTCTGTTCCATTTCTTACCTGTCTTAATTTATGTTAGCTACTTGGTTGGAATTTTCCTCTTGTTTGCAGCCAGATGATTTCATAGTGTTTGTGACTATATCTCACGGAAACTTTCCTCTCCTTTTCCAGCCTGTCTAAATTGACCAGTGTTCCTGGAGATCCTAATGTAGCACATTCATATCAAATAAGAACTCTGTCATCCTGACTATTGTTTGCCTGTGGTGGTGATGCCTTGGAGGGCTTACCTGGAAAAGAGACCTGACAGAGCAAAAGGATAAAGTAGGGATTTATTAAAAGGCTTCGATAGATACACCTTGGGCAGTACAAGAGCCCAGCTGAGCTACACCCAAGATGCACCCAAAATGGTCACAAAATGGATGACTGATCATGAGGTCTCACACTTGTATAAGTTTTGGTCCATTAGTATATTGGAGTTAATTGTCCAATTATAGCTCCAGGTTATGAACCTCCACCTTCCTTGGTTTTTGTTTTTATTTTCATTTTTTTTGTTCTTGAGCTTGAAATTTGTATTGTTGTTCTTGGTACCAAGCTAGAAAAGGAATTGTTTTGTCTACCTACCCTGTGAAGAGAGCTCCTTGACACTTAATATGAAACCCAGAACCACACACTAAAACAGCACAGAATCTGAAAAATATAAAAGCCAAAACCTAAGGTATCAGTGGTGTATAGACAGCAATTTGAGGTTGTTCAGGAAGGCCTTGCTAAAGATTTGCCACCTGCCTTGCTTGCTCTGCCAACAAAGACAAAGAGTCAAGAAAATGGTAGAGAAAAGCTTGGCTTACATCCACAAAGATACACAAGACATTCACACTTCTGATGCTAATCTTCATTTGTTTTTATGTTGCAGGCTATGTCCCCCACCCTGATGGATATGGCTCTGCGTTCCTTTGATGACCAGTATCTGGGGTGCAGAGAGGAGATGATGGAAGAACTAGAGCAAGGAGACTATTTTCAAAAGGAAATAGCTGCTAACAAGGAATACTTGCGTCTCTGGAAGAAGGCTCAGGAGGCTTTGCTAAAGAGCCCTGTAGGTCTCCTGAGGGAAATGCGTGACAGCCATGCCATAGCCCTCATGGCTTACACCATGAACTCCTCCCTGCACTCACAGCTGAACAGGGCTACATCAGCAGCAGGAGTCTCTCCAGAGCACTACAGACACAAGTTCAGTTTTAAATATTTTCACTTCTACCTAACAACTGCTATCCAGATATTGAAGGAATGGCAGAGCAGCATGGGGGAACATAAGTGCTACCAGGTGCACAGGGGTGTAAAGGACTTATATATTGAGGCCAAGGTAGGCAGTAGGGTGCGTTTTGGCCGTTTCACTTCTACCTCCCACCTCAGGAGTGAAGCCCAGAAGTTTGGGAATGAAACTTTGTTCACAGTGACCACTTGCCTGGGAGCAGCTATGCAAGGCTTTTCTTACCACACATCAGAGAAGGAAGTCCTCATTCCACCTTATGAGATATTTCTTGTCAAAAGCTTCTTTCAGACCCAGCAGGGTAACCGGCTGCATCTGCGTTCTGTGGGGAACTACAGCAAGTACCAGTGCCAGCTGGTGGAAGGTAATGTACACAGGCCTTCATGCAAGGGGGGCACAGGACAGTCTGGTTTCCACTGCCCCAGGCAGCCCCTACCAGCTGCACCTACACAGGGCCACACTCAAGGCTTAACCTGTACCTCACCTGCTGTGCTTGCCTATGAGAACCACACAACCCAGCTTTTACTTGTTTGCTGTGAAACCTGGGACAACCTCACAGCTCACTAAAGATGAATCAACAGCAGATTTCAAGGTTCTTTACAGACTCCATTTATCCCATGTGTCATTGCAAGGACGTTGTAGGACTCATACCTTTGAGTGCCCAGCATTTCTATTGCAAGATTGGGTGAGATTTGCTTGAACCAAGTAATCTATGCTGGCGTCTTGCAATGCTACTACATTTCAAGCCTCAGGACTATTCCAGGCTTTGGTTCACTACTACTCTGGCAAGCTACTACTTTTACACTTACCTCTGACAAGCTGAGAGAAGTGTAAACAAAGCTACTGTCACTTTAGCAGTGACCTCTCTCCTGAGGCCAAAGGGAGGAAAGGTATCCTTTGACAAAGGACCCACTGAGTTTCCTGGTTATGGAAAGAACTCCATGCTGGAATACCTCATGGGGCCTGTTTCACAACCTTGCCTTTCTATGAGTCTACCTCCAGTCCAGGTCCCTTGCTTTTGTCTCTTTGTATAGCAGTGTGTCAATGCAATCTTTGAGCTCAAAACAGTCTTTTTAGGAATGAGGATTTGTGCCTCCAAAGCCAAACTAATAGATAGAGTTGAGAAAATGGCCTTTGTGGGCAAAGGTTTTGTTAGCAAAAGCAAAAGGCTTTAGGCAGTGAATAGAGGGTCTAAATGGCTGCTCTCTTTACTTTTTTTTTCAGCTTCAAGAAGCACGAACAGTGGTTATACACTCGCCTCTGCCATTCTCCCTAGTGTGCTTGGAGTTTCCCTGTGCTTGGCCCACAATCTTTGATTGTTTGACTGCATCCAGATACGGGCCCTTGAAAAGTAGGCAAGAAGCTTCTGGAGTTCCTGCTGCTACAGAAGGTTCAATCTTGCCTTTGCAGTCAGCTGCAACTTTCCAGCCAAGACTGGAATGTTTAGCCTAGTTCCTCAAAAGAGACATTCCCTGGACCCATTCAGGTAGGAAGAAAGTTGTCTATGACCTTTCTGAAGACTATCTCAGGGATAACCTTCACTGTAGATAGCTTTGTCCTGAGGCGTTCAGGAAAGACACACAGGGACTTTGGACCCCTTAAAGCTCTCTTAATACCTTTATTTTTATTTTAGTCTGTGGGATGTGGAAGGCACTACGGCAGTAAAATCAAGTGGGTAACTGGGCAGCTGTGCCTATCTCCTTTGAGTTCAGGGAAAGCTGGCACCAAGGAGTTAGGTTATTGTGCTGGTTGAAGAGACAGAGAAGTACATTAAGTCATGCAGATTCTGGCAGACCCTGAACAGCCTTTCTTTGCCACTCTTAAAACCAAGATGGACTAACATTTCTGGAGTGGTGCCTGGCTCTGAAAAGCAAACAGAAGAACTCCAGAAGGTGTTAATACAGGGGAATTATAGAGGAATAAAGGTGGATATATTTTTGGCTAGATTGTTAAAGTTCTGAAACCAATTATCCAAACTGCTAACCCACCTGACCCATTCTTCCCCAAGACATTAGTTGGAAGAAAACATGGAAAACTTTCTTGACAGCCTTTTCTGGGACCTTACCAAGCAGCCAGCAAAATATCGTGCAAACAGCTGTAAGTATTGTTACTCTGATGGCTGCAGGAAGTACGAATTTGACCTGCAAACTTCAAAGTAAGGGAAGTGCTGAAAATGAATTATTATGTTTTGGTGGTTTTTGGTAAATGTGTGTAAGTTCTAGAAAACAACTACTTTATATCACACTCGGAACTATAATCCTTCAGTTTGTACATACTGGTGGATCTACAAAGAATTAAACACACATTTTTGGGAGGGGGGAATAGACACAGCAAAATCAAACACATGCCATCTAGGTTCAAGGGACAAAGCAGCTGAAGACTGAATAATGCCGCTTTTTGTCCGGCTACAATTCCCTTAAAAGTGATTTAAATTAGTCAGTTAATACACTGACTAGATGGGGCAAGCATCCTTTGATAGGTGGAAGCACAAAACATTCTCCTTGCTTGGGTGTCCATAATGATCCCGTTTTGACTGCTAAGAAAGTTACATCCTTCTGCTTGCACCTACGAGTTCTCACAAGGCCAACTAGAGGTACAGTCCTGGGATAGTGTGCAGCTCAGAAACTGCTCCTGATGTTGCCTTTGCCTGTGCCAGAGCCCTGTAAAGCTAGACTTGTTGCAGTCTAGCAGATGTATTTCATCAGCTATTGCTGTGGTTAGATGTGTAGTCAGAAGTGTTCAAGCATTTGCAACTTCCTGTCTCACTGTATACTTTAAAAGATTTTTTTTTCAGAACTCAGTTCAACCATCTGCCTTTTCCACCATTTCTTTCTCATTGCAAAAGGAGTCTGAAATTGGGTGAAATGACAAAATTTATTTTAGCCTTCAATGCTGTTCAGAGCTGAGTCTGGGCCTCCACAACACTTCTACTCTCATAGCATCACAGACCTGGCAAATTGCAGCAAGGAAAGCTGACAGACACTCCAGATCAAGTCTTTTCCTCCAACTTTATACGCCTGAAAAAATAGCTATTAATCTTCCCAAAAGACCAGGAGTAAAGCAGGAACAAAACTGCCTTCATATTGTTCAAATTATTTTCTGTCATGTTCCAAATGATGAGGGCTCTAGAAGAAAAGAATTTGCATTCACTGCAAACACTGAAGACCTGTAATCAGTTTCCAGAATGTGACACACAGGCAGTTGCCAGCCTGATCAACTCGATTCAGTTCAATATCACACAAAGTATTTCAGGACTACATTCTCAGTGGAAAATACTCAGCAGTCACAACTAATTGACTTTTCCAGAAATGAAGCAGTTAAATCATCAAGTGTTCTCTTCCAGCTTATATTCTCATGCCCACAGCTCTGACAAGAGAGTTTGGCACTCTGATTGTACTCATTGGGGTTAAATACATCAGCTCAGTTTCAGGTGAAAACACGTTAGCAGTTGCAGAATTAGCAATTAGCAATTGCTTCATCTTACATGTTCATCTGGGAACTCGGTCATCCTCTATAGTGGAAGCAATATTCCTGATGAGACCGTTGTGGGCTGCATGTCCACCTTTCTAAGGATAAGAGCAAGAAAGATGTCTAGCTTGGTTGAAGGCATATGTACAAGCTTGTCTTACTGGAAAAGACAATGTACAAGCTTGTCTTACTGGAAAAGACAAAGTTTCCACTGTCTGTGGTATCTATATTTCTGTCTATGTGGGACCATTCAATTTTTCTTCTGTAATTTGCAGGTGTACAAAAGTAGTCATTGCAAAAGTTAATTATTTCAAGGCATAGGCGCAAGTATTAATGTTTATAAACAGTAGACATTTATAAATCCCAGCAAAAAATGTAATCTTGTATCTACTTAAATTAGAAGTTTTGTACCTAAAAGTACTGTTCTAAAGGCAACAAGTAACACCATCCCCTTTTAGCCATGGCACATGTAGGTGCCTGTGATGGCACCTCTGCTGCAGGCATGAGGGATTTGTGTTGTCCCTATTCTCTCCAGGAACAGACTCTAGGATTTGGAGGATCTAGTAATTGGGAACTAGCACTAAGTAAACTGAATTCTCTTAAAATTGGAAGGAAGGGGAGAGGAGGAAGAAAATGAGATGAATCTGGGTAAACATCACACAATAGAATTAATGACAGGCAGGCAGGCACAGGATGCAGCTGAAGCCCAGCCTCCGGATCCCTAACTCATCACATGCTGCTGGAAAACACCAGGCGAGCAGAGGGGAAAGAGGCTGAAGTTACCATCCCATACACATTCCAACAGGAGCATTCAGACCAAATCAGGTAGGCAGCGCAAATATTTAATTTGAAAAGTTTCTGTGGTAAATCTCCCCAGAGCTGGAGAAATAGAAATACAGAAATATATGTGGCCTGCCTTATTGTAGAAGGAAAATATGAAAGCTAATCAAAGTGCTAATATGAAGAGTAAGAAGTAATTTTAGCATTAGGAGATATAAAATGTAGAGCAGCTATAAGAAGCTGAAATAATTATATGTAAAGAACAGACTCTAAAAGTCTTCTGCACACCTGCCTAGTATGTAAAATATTTGCTGAAGTGCTATTCCTTCTAAAACAATTTGTTTTCTCAGTTTCTATCAGTAAAGGAAAGCAAATGACCTTCAAACAAAACATCATTGGAGTGGAAGGGTTTTAGTATCCCATTGAGTCAGAGAGCAAGCCAGCATCCCTGAGGCAGGATTGATATGAAATCATGGCCTGCTTTATCATGGCTTTATGTCTCCTGAAAATCACAAACCTTTACTGTATATGTGTTTTGCTCCCCACAGGTTGTATGAGAGGATGTGATAAAGTTTGTTCTCTTGGCAGAGATACAAGGTTGAAAGAAATACACAGTGCTGGGCAAAATACTGGGGGAAAAAACTCTTTCCAGACTGACTTGTATTTCAACACTGAGATTAAAAGTTGGCAGGGGATTGTGGAAATCATTCTGGTTTTCTACTGTGACCTTGTGGGGGAGGGTGTGTTTAGTAAAATACAGCTGGGTCAGTGTCAGATGATTTGCAGCTAACAGATAGTGCAAGAACTACAAAGGACCAAAATGGCACAAAGGTATCTTTTTAAGAAGAAAAATCTGGGTAGTCCCCTACACATAACTATTTGTAGCTCTAACTGTGATATGTGGGCACCAACAGCAAGAAGAGGTTTGTCGTAGAAAAATGAAAAGCACTGCATGAAAGTGGCCCAGATATGCAATAAGAGGGCTGAGAACATTAAAAGTACCAACAAAGAAACGAATCATCCTACTCATTCATAGTTTGCCCCCACAGCAAAGATGTTTGCATTTAAGCTGAAATCATGCTAAAGCATTTTCACTTTGCAGCTGGTAGTAGGTTAAAGGGAAGTGACAGTGTTGATTACAGAATCTTATTTATGAGAAAAAACTCCATGATCACTGTTAACTCAGTCTGTTTGGACTCTCTATGTCGGCATGCAGTTTATGAAGAAATAAATATCAGGGAAGGAAATACAGTGAGAGATGTGTGTAAGGTGATATAGGTTAGAATGGCGTTATTATAGACAATTTGACTATTCACTATGAATTCCCATGGTTAAGTTTCTTAGAATAAGTACAAAATGCTTATATAGTAACATTTTCTCTTGAATGTTTGAAGAAAAAAGCTATACTGGCATAAAATACCCTTATTGTAACACAAACCATATCCACCAATCATTATGGTTGCTGAAAAATTGGATGATGCCACTAAATGGAAAAAATAGGCTGGAAAAAAGAGAGCCTGGAACAACACTTTAATCTTAATTTTGCTGATTAGATGAGATTGTTCCATATTTTAGTGAACAAGTTCAGCTTCTACCATCTTCAGTTTCCAAGGCTCAGTTTTAGTTTCAATCTTCAGTTGCCAGTGACCCACATCCATTTTACCAATCTGCTTATTAATATTTGTTAGCTATTTTTGTTGCTCTGAGCATACCCGATGTCTTATAAGGTCCTTTCCCAATCATTTGGCAAGGATCCAAAACAAGAAATAGGATTTCCACTTTTATGATGCCTTGGGATTTGACCTGCTCAGTATGAAAAGAACCAGTGGGGCTGAGACAAGGAACATTTCACTGCTCTTTAAGAACTATGGTTATGGTTGTTAAACAGAGTAAGAAATTTCTTTTCTCTCTTGAAGTAGCCTGTTTCTGAAGAATGGCATTGAGTGACCTCCTTTACCCAGATAATCCCAAGAGAAAGCAAGAACTGATCCATCTGCATCAGGAATTGCTTGACTGTATGTCCACAAATTTTCGTGCAACAAACGAGCTGGTTGGAGTGCTGAATGAACACCTGGGCTGTACTATTACCCCCATTGAGATGCGAGAGAGCAGTACAGTCAAGGAAAACTGTGAGATTATCATTCAAGTGATGAGTGAGATTCAGCATCAGGTGCAGAAGATCGATAGTGACATGAAGGAAAAGCTCGAGCCAGTGCTGTACCAGAAACTATATGACATCAAAGAGCCCGAGCTGGAAAAAATTGCAATAGCCCAGAGAGTTTTTTCCATTATTTTTGGAGAAGCAACCTCAACAGCTGCAATGGTAGCTATCAAACTTCTTGGCTCCAATCACTTAAGTCTCACTGTGAGCAAGCTCATCGGTCTCCTTGCGCAGATTGCGGCATCTGTTCTTGGGGGAGTTAGTATTACCATTATTGGCCTTGGCCTTGAAATGATTCTCCATGCCATCCTGGGAGCCGTGGAGAGGAGTCAGCTTCTGACAGCTGTGAGAAGCTATGAGAAGCACCTAGCTGAGTTTAAAGCAGCCTCAGAAAAGTACCAGCGTGCCATACATGAAGTAACGTCTTTGGTGAGACAGCAAGTTCAGTAAATGAAGCTGGAGCTCTCTCTTCTGCTGTGAAAGCAGCTGCAGCAGCTATGCCTGCAAAAACCTTTTTGATTCATTATGACAAATGAACTGCTGATGGCTTTATATTTCCTTATTTGTGGCAGCAGTACAAGAAGAGTTACAATTCAGGAAACTGGCACTGAAATATATTAACAGAGAACTGGTTTACAGGTGTTTCAGTGGGGCAATGTTTCAAATGCTTTGCACCTTTCCTTAAGCTTATTTTCTGGGAAGTGTTGTAGGTAACCTTGAACTATAATTCATACTGGAGATAATAACACAGACTGCTGGACTGGTAGTGGTGAGAAGGTGTGTTTCTATATCAAAGATGACAACACTATGTGAGAAAACAATTTCAATAAAGCAATTCACGCCAGCATCTGGAGGCTTTATGAAGACATCTGTGGTTGCTAAACTCTTAGTATGGATTAGTGCTAAATCTGATAGACTGAGTTCCCTGTTCATTACACAGACTAGCTGAAGCATACTTAACTGCTATTTCCTGCCCTCCTAAGGAGCCAGACAGAGATCTTCTTTAAATAAACTCTAATCCCAGTAGACTGGCAGGTAAGAGAAGCCTGTGCCTACATGCAAACACACACAGCCTTGCTCCACAACTGAGAGAAACCAGTTGCTGTGTTCTGGGTATGCCTGGCCATGAATAACCTCTTATGCTTGTAATGCTCTGCTCCTGCAACCCACATGTAAAAATTACTGTGCAAAGTTGCTCTTTTGTTGATCAAAGTGGAGTTATACACATGTAGAAGTGCCTGTAGGATTGCAGCCCTACTAATGTACTAAAGTTTTTTCCAAGTGCTTTGCCTGATCCCACCAATGTAGGACTGCCAAGAATGTGCTCAGATTCTGCATTTCACAATATGCTATCAATTGTCCTTATTTTTCAGATTTTAAAACCAAAACTAGAAGCTTTTTAAGAGTGTCTTGCTCTGACTTGCTGTGGATTGTTTTTTCTTGATTTCAGAAAAAAGAAGGTAATTTAAGAATTAATAAAAATGTACATGAGTAATGGAAGACCTCTCTTTTCTGTATGTTTTTTTGCTTTGTTTTGTTTTGTGTTGGTTTTTTTTGTCTGAAAATCAATCTTAAACCAAATAATAAAGAAGAATTAAAAGCTTCATTACACATGTAATTTATAAATTTTTTTAAATACATGATAGACCAATCTAGTATGGTTGTGCATAGTTTTTTTAGTGCATAGTGCATTTTTTACTACCCGCTTCCTCCATACTAAACCCATGTCCAAATTCATATGTTTGCTAATATTCAATATTAGAAATCTTAATTTATTCATAACTAGATAGTGCCTATGAAATAAAGAGGTGGGTGAGATTCACAATCCTTCCATTCTGGGGTTTGTTTGTTTTGTTGGGTTTTTATTCTCCTCAACTTCTGTTCTCACTTTAATATTTTCTGACTCCTCTTCCCTTTTATGCACAAAAGCTACCAGATGCAATGAAAGTGCTGGTACTCAACAGCTCTGCCAAGTCATCAGGGAGAAAGCCCACGATTCAAAAGCATAGAGGGGTGCCAGGGACTGAGAAACTGGGACCAGCTGCAGACTGGGCTATGTGAGTCAGGAAAGGCACTTCAGTGGTGGCAAAAAGCACTGCCTTGCCTACACGAGGTATTGTGGTGGATGATGTGGTGACCTGAGGCATCATTTCTCCAAGATGTAACATCTCTTGTCTCCTGACACAAGTGGTACACAGTTTAGAGGTACTTGTGTAGAGGCAAGAGACTGTCAGTCAGAACAGCAAAATCTGTGTGTTGGTGAGGTAGGAGTTCCTGGCTCATGTTATCTATGTGCAAATGTACACTCTAAACTAGGAATTAAAATCAGCTCTTTGAGAGATTTCCAATCACTACTGTATGAGAATAGTGGAGTCAAATAAAAACAAACCTGTTGTATTTTTCAAGTAATTTGCCCACGTGTTCTTGAGTGTAAATGCTAAACAGCGTCAGGGGAAGTGAGGTACGCAATGAGGAACACAGATATACAATTGCTACTTGCCTCTAGGAATATCCTTGTTCCTGGTGGACCTAAAGGAACACAGATTTAATTCCTGCTCTCTCTAATTCACCGGCCAGTCTTGCATTTGGTGTTCCAAAGATGTCATAACCAGTTTGTTGATGTTTCCCCTCTGGACTCGTTCAAGCTGCCTCTAAGTGTGACAGAAGTACCAAGTGAAAAAATGTGAGAGGACTACTGTCCTCCAAATCAGCAGACACTGCTGGGAGGAAGCAGCCAGGGCTGAGGCAGTACCACAATCCACACTGAGCCCAGGATTGCCAGGACAGAAGACCCCAAGCCTTGTGAGCTGCAACTAATCTTCGAAGACTCAGCCGTCCCCCCCTACAGTGACATGGCACCTGATAGGGATGTGTATGGCCACAGCTCTCCATTACATTCTCTTGAGCATTCTGCTTTTGCTCAAGCTGTTGTTCTGGACAAAGCATTAAGAATTACAACTGTAATGTATGTATTCCAAATTAGAACAGCCTCAAAAAACCTGCAAAGCAGCTCAAACCAGTCTAAGCTGCTTCCAAACCTATGTGGGAAAACAGTATGGTTGCAACCAAAATCTGCCTGGCTGAATGTTTTTTCTGGTGACAGGAATAATGCAAAGAGAACATGCCAAAGAGGCACAAGGCAGGGATGACCTTGCTGTGCATGTGGTTAGCAAGACTCCCTAGGCACGGAGAGACCTGAGGCCTTGGATGTGAGGATGCTTCTTGACTTTGACTTTGTGCAGTTTGTGATTAAATGCTGCATTAATGTAGGCATGACAGTCTTTTAGCCATCCTACACATGATCCTAACAAAGTCGCTGAGTCTTCATACTCGAAAAAACTCATAGAGCAACATTGTGTTGCTTGTAATGTTCACGAGGGCAGGAAGTATAGAATCCGGCACAGAGATCTGACCACCCTGCTCCCAGGTGCCACCTGTGCAGAGAAAAATTTCCTGCATACATCTTTCCTCCCAACATGCTAGTTTTTTAAGCCTCACCCATATTTATTCCTTGATATGACGTTTCACGCATCGTCATCCTGGCTCTCATGCGCTGTGGGGACCTTTGCTGAGAAGTTGTTCTTTGGATAAGATGCCAAAACAGCTTCCATCAGGTGTTCACCACCGTGGGGGCTGTAGGAAGACACAGGTAACAGAGCAGCTTCATGGTCCAACGGCATCAAAATTATCTGTCCCGTTCGCTCTGCTACATCTGAGCTTGCCCGACGGATGTTATCCAGTCACTTATTCTCCAGCAGTTCCACGGAAGGCAGCGGGGCAGGAGCCCCAGCAGAGGGATTTCTGACTGCTCACAGGGGAGCAGCGCTGCAGGGGCCACTCCTCAACAAAACATGAACAGCCCTGAGGCTGTGGGGCACCCCTCGCTCACACTTGCTGTGATGTATTCCCCATGGACAGAGGATTCCCACACGCCCCGGCTCTGCCTTGCTTCAGGGCACGGGGGTATTTGGGGGAAACCCTGGAGGAGGAAGGGGAGCCGAGGCGCGTTCACAGCTATATTTCCAGCACTGGCCAAAACTGGCCGAACTGTGTGTGTCACACCTCCAAAGCCGCCGGCGGCCGACTGGGCGCTTGTCTCTATCCCTGTCATCGCTCTTGCTATTCCCCATCCCCATCCCCACCCCCATCCCCATCCCCATCCCCATTCCCCATCCCCTTCCCCTTCCCACCCCATCTCCATCTCTTTCCACCTATCCTACACCAATCCCCATCGCCATCCCCATTCCCCTTCCCCTTCCCATCCCCATCCCATCCTATCTCTACCCAATCCCCATCCCATCCCATCCCTATCCCATCCACATCCCCATCCCCTTCCCCATCCCTATCCCCAATTCACCATCCCAATCCCCTCCCCTATCCCACCACCATCCCCATCCATCCCCATCCCCATCCCCTCCCATCCCCTTTCCCTATCTCTACCCAATCCCATCCCTATCACATCTCTACCCCAATCACCATCCCTATCCCCATCCACAATCCCCATCCCCTTCCCATCCCTATCCCTATCCCTATCCCTATCCTATCCCTATCCCTATCCCGATCCCTATCCCCTATCCCTATCCCTATCTATCCCTATCCTATCCCTATCCCTATCCATATCCCCATCTCCATCTCCATCACTATCCCCACCACATCCCATTCCCATCCCCATCCTATCCCATCCCTATCCCCATCTCCATCCCCATCCCCCATCCCCTTCCCCTTCCCATTCCCCCTTCCCCATCCCCATCCCATTCCCCATCCCATCCCCTTACCTTCCCCATCCCTATCCCCACCACCATGCCCATGCTATCCCTATCCTACCCTATCCCTATCCCTATTCCCTACTATCCCTACCCTATCCTATCCCTATCCCTATCCTATCCCTATCCTATCCCTATCCCTATCCCTTATCCCTATCCCTATCCCCTATCCCTATCCCTATCCCTATCCCTATCCCTATCCCATCCCTATCCCTATCCCGATCCCTATCCCTACCCCTATCCCTTTCATCCTATCCACTATACCTCTACCATCCCTATCCATATCCCTCGCCTGTCCCGCCGCCGCCCGCCTTAGCGCCCCGCCCCAAGGTCGACCATAGAGGCGGAGCCTCCGAGGGGGAGCGAGGGGCGGCGGAATCATCGAGCGGGGCCGCCGCTCCGGCGCGCGGCTCCGAGCCGCACTCGATGCGGTGCACGATGGGGCGGCCCGGGGCGGCTGGGAGCGGGGCTGAGCGAGGCCGCTGCCGCGGAGGGGACCGGGCCCGGGCCGGCGGGAGCGGTGAGAGCGAGTGAGAGCGGTGTCTGGGCTGCGCGGAGAAGACCAGGCGAGGAGAAGCGTGGCAGTTCACTGGCGCTATCTCATTTTTCCTCCTTCCATCGAGGCGGGTAGGAGGGGGGGGCTTTCTGCCTCGTTCCCCCGTGGCCAAAAGAATGATGAATGTACTGCTTGATTTTTTTTTTTTTTTTTCCACCTTCGGCCGTTAACTTGTGCGTTGAAACTCTTAGTTTTGGGTCCTTAGAAGCTGTGAAATCGAGGTTTAGGAAGTTTGTGTCTTTCCCTTTAGCCTTTAAATATTAGAAAATATGGAAAAATACGTGGGTGTAACTCCTGCCTGTTGGTGAGCTTCCATAGTGTCTCGCTCCCCCCCCCCCCCCCCCCGATAGCGCCTGCAAAAGGAAAGAACAAAACCCACCCAGTGTTTTGGGCAGGGAAGAATGGTTGGAGGGAGGGAGATGGAGAAACATCCCGGGCTGTGGTTTGGACGCTTAATGTAGTCATTGTAAGCTGAAACAGGGGGCAAAGACAGGAAAATAGTTTTTGCAGAATTATAACTACACTGCTGCATACAGTGGGGTGATGGGGAGAGATATTGGGGCCAGTTGGAAGTCTAAGGGAGGAGATCTGTGGGGGAAATATTTGGGCGAGAAAGGATGAAAAACTGGAGAGCACCTTACCAGTGAGAAAACTAAAAACTCTGATACACTCTTCAGAGAAATATGTTTTCTCCCTGCCCTAGCACCCCTCCATAGTGTAAGCACAAGCTGCTTGGTTTTGAGTGTTAGCATCAATAGTAACAAAACTTGTCAATTAGTTTAAAAACTCTAACTTAGTAAGTAGTGGTAGTAGGGTTAGTTAAGAGTAGTACTTGTTGGAGCCAGCGGCAGTTTTGATAAGGGGTGCTGAGCTCATAGTCCGGTTTGATGGACCTTAAAGGGTGTTTGAGCTCTTGAGGAAATAATTTGCTGAAAAAAAGAAGAGAAACAAGCATCTCAAGCTGGCCAGTGTGTAGCGACTGAAAACCGTGTCATTGTTTTCCAGGTCCCTCCCCTAGGTTTTAAGTTTTGGGTTTGAGGCAGAAAGAAATCAAGCATCAAAATGGGGCGGGGATCACGTCATCCACCAAGAGTGGGAAGTCTATGAATCCACTGATCAGGCCGTCAAAGTATCAATAAAAGCTAGGCAAGGGGAATGGGAGGACCCAGAGAAGCAGATAAAGAGATTTCTCTGGAGGATGGAATCCTCACTGTGGATCAGAACTGAGTTTCTCTAAAACTTGAAAGATATGATCTCAGTTTGTCTGCGAAGACTGCTTGCGTTCTATGCTCTTGCTTCTCTTAAGTATTTACCTCTTGGTATTCCCCTGGTATCAGTGTGGGAAGGCCTTTGTCCTTAGTGCTGGATAAAAATGCAGGCTGCTTCCTGAACAGAGTAATCTGTCACAGGCAGGATTTAAGAAACATGTCAAATTTTGCAGGTGCTCTGGTAGATGGGGGAGCTGTCTACTGTTTTTTCTGCTTTTGGTTAACATGCCAGGCGGTATCATGTTAAGCGAATAAAGAAAAATCAGCTCCCACAGTGGATATGCTTTATGTTCCAGAGCATTTCTCAAAGCCGCATATTTTTTTTTTAAGTGGTGGATAGGGACTATTACAGCTTCTGTGCAGCATCTTTTCATGATTGCAGCTATCACTAGATTGGGTTGCCTGTTCTGTTTTTGTATGGAAAAAACCCTGTCTTCTGGAAACATCAAACACCGGCAGTATCTTTTTTTTATATATATAAAAGACCAGTAATAGAAATCTATTTCATGCAATTTCTTTTTCACGGGAAGCTGAGTTACAGGAAGGTCTTCATAAAAAATGAGGGAGGTGTTGAGAAACAGACCTAGTCCTTATGAAGGAAAGGCTTCTTTCGTAATTGATTTGCTTCAAGTGTTATTCGTTTTCTTTCCCCTCTAGGGAAAGAGCTC
>CM031879.1:45299022-45342766 GCA_018697195.1 Certhia americana
TAGAGCAGAGGCTTCCCACGACGCCCCTCGGCTT
Source organism: Certhia americana (assembly GCA_018697195.1). NCBI lineage: Eukaryota > Metazoa > Chordata > Aves > Passeriformes > Certhiidae > Certhia > Certhia americana. Next base: position 45,299,057 of record CM031879.1, read on the forward strand.
CTGCCTTGCTCAGTACGGGGGCACTTTGGTAACCTCCTGGAGAGATGACGGGGGCAGAGGCCGCGTTCACGCTCGATTTCCACACTGGCAAACTGGCCGAACTGTGTTGTCCACAAACCGTCCCAAAGCCCGCCGGGCCGACTGGGGCTCTGGTCTCTATCCCGGTCATCGCCTTGCTATCCCAATCACCAGCATCCACACCGCCCATCCCCCATCCCCATCCCCCATCCCCATCCCCTTCCCCTTCCCCATCCATCTCCATCTCTGATCCCTATCCCTACACCAATCCCCATCGCCCTCCCATCACCCCTTCCATCCCCCATCCCCATCCCCCTCCCTATCTCTACCCCCATCCCCATCCCCTATCACCCATCCCTATCCCCATCCACAGCCCTCCCCTTCCCATCCTATCCCATCCCCATCTCCATCTCCATTCCGTATCCCCACCACCATCATCCCCCATCCCCATCCCCATCCCCATCCCCGATCCCCATCACCCCTTCCCCTATCTCTACCCCAATCCCCATCCCTATCCCCATCTCACCCCAATCCCCATCCTATCCCCATCCACATCCCATCCCCTTCCCCCCCTATCCCATATCCCTATTCCCTATCCCTACCCTATCCCTATCCCTATCCCTATCCCTATCCCGATCCTATCCCTTCTATCCCTATCCCTATCCTATCCCTATCCCCATCTCCATCTCCATCCCTATCCCCCCCAACACCCCATCCCCACCCCATCCCCTATCCCCAGCCCTATCCCCACTCCATCCCCAATCCCCATCCCCTCCCCTTCCCCTTCCCCTTCCCATCTCCCATCCACCATCCCCATCCCCATCCCCTTCCCTTCCCCATCCCTATCCCCCACCACCCATGCCCATGCCTATCCCTATCCCTATCCCCTATCCCTATCCCTATCCCTATCCCTATCCTTTATCCCATCCTATCCCTATCCCTCCCTATCCCTATCCCTATCCCTATCCCTATCCCTATCCTATCCCTATCCCTATCCCTATCCCTATCCCTATCCCTATCCCTATCCCTATCCCTATCCCTATCCCTATCCCTATCCCTATCCCTATCCCTATCCCTATCCCTATCCCTATCCCTATCCCTATCCCTATCCCTGCCTGTCCCCGCCGCCGCCCCGCCTTAGCGCCCCGCCCCAGGTCTGACCATAGAGTCGGAGCCTCCGAGGGGGAGCGAGGGGCGGCGGAACCATCGAGCTGGGGCCGCCGCTTCCGGCGCGCGGCTCCGCGCCGCCACTCGATGCCGGTGCAAGATGGCGGCGGGCCCGGGGCGGCGGGCGCGGGGCTGAGCGAGGCCGCTGCAGCGGAGGGAGCCGGGCCCGGCCGGGCGGAGCGGTGAGAGCGGTGAGAGCGGTGCTGGGCTGCGCGGAGAAGACAGGCGAGGAGAAGGCGGCAGTTCACTGGCGCTATCTCATTTTCTTCCTCCTTCCATCGGGCGGGAGTAGGAGGGGGGGCTTTCTGCCTCGTTCCCCTGTGGCCAAAAGAATGATGAATGTACTGCTTGATTTTTTTTTTTTTTTTTTTTCCACTTTCGGCCGTTAACTTGTTGCGTTGAAACTCTTTAGTTTTGGGTCCTTAGAAGATGTGAAATCGAGGTTTAGGAAGTTTGTTCTCTTTCCCTTTAGCCTTTAAATATTAGAAATATGAAAAATACGGGGTGTAACTCCTGCCTGTTTGGTGAGCTTCCCATAGTGTCTCGCTTCGATAGCGTCCTGCAAAAGAAAGAACAAACCCACCCCAGTGTTTTGGGCAGGGAAGAAGTTTGGAGGGGGAGGGAGAGGAGAAACATCCCTGGCTGTGATTTGAACGCTTAATGTAGTCACCTGTAAGCTGAACAGGTGTCTAAAGACAGGAAATAGTTTTTTGCAGAATAATCCTACACTTGCTGATACAGTGGATGCTGGGGAGAGATACTGGGGCCAGTTGGAAGTCTAAGGGAGGAGATCTGTGGGGAAATATTTGGGGCAGAGAAAGGAGAAAACTGGAGAGCACTTACCAGTGAGAAACTAAACTCTGATACACTCTTAGAGAAATATGTGTTTCTCCCTGCCCTGCACCCCTCCATAGTGTAAGCACAAAGCTTCTTGGTTTGAGTTGTAGCATCAATAGTAACAAACTTGTCAATTAGTTTAAAATTGTAACTTAGTAAAGTAGTGGTAAGTAGGTACTTAGTTAAATAGTAGTACTTTGTTGGAGCAGGGCAGTTTTGATATGGGTGCTGAGCTCATAGTCAGGTTTGAGGACCTTAAAGGTGTTTGAGCTCTTTGAGGAAATAACTTGCTGAAAAAAAGAAGAGAAACAAGCATCCTCAAGCTGCCAGTGTGTAGGACCTGAAACCGTGTCATCTTTTCCAGGTCCCTCCCTCGTTTTTAAGTTTTGGGTTTTGAGGCAGAAGAAAAAAGATCAAAATGGGGCGGCGATCTACGTCATCCACCAAGAGTGGGAAGTTTATGAATCCCACGGATCAGGCCCGTAAGTATCCATAAAAGCTAGGCAAGTGGGAATGGGGAGTACCCAGAGAAGCAGATAAAGAGCTTTCTCTGAGGATGGAATCCTCACTTGTGGATCAGAACTGAGTTTCTCTAACTTGAAAGATATTATCTCAGTTTTGTCTGGGAAGACTGCTTGCTTTCATGCTCTTGCTTCTCTTAAGTATTTACCTCTTGGTTTTCCCCTGGTTATCAGTGTTGGAAGGCCTTTGTCCTTAGCTGCTGGATAAACTGCAGGCTGCTTCCTGAGACAGAGTTAATCTGTCCCAGGCAGGAATTTAAGGAACATGTCAAATTTTGCAGGTGCTCTGGTTAGATGGGGGAGCTGTCTTACTGGTTTTTTCTGCTTTTGGTAACATGCCAGGCGTTATCAATGTTCAGCGAATAAAGAAAATCCAGACTCCCACAGTGGATATGCTTTATTTCAGAGGCATTCTCAAAGCCTGCATATTTTTAAAGTGTGTTGGCTGATGACTATTCCAGCTTCTGTGCAGCAATCTTTTCATGATTGCAGCTATCACTATGATTTTGGTGGCCTGTTCTGTTTTTGTATGGAAAAAACCCTGCTTCTGGAAACACAAACACCGCAGTATCTTTTTTTTATATATATAAAAGACAAGTAATAGAAATCCATTTCATGCTATATTTCTTTTTCACTGGGAAGCTGAGTTACAGTAAGTCTTCATAAAATGAGTGAGGTGTTGAGAAACAGACCTAGTCTTGATGAAGGAAAGGTTCTTTGTTAATTTGATTTTGTCTTTCAAGGTGTTATTTTCGTTTTCTTTTCCCCTCTAGGGAAGGAAGCTCGGAAAAGGGAACTAAAGAAGGTAAATAAAGAGATTAGGGAATGTTTAGTTGGCATTTCCTATACTGTGTATAATGTGTGTGATTGTAAAGGGCCATGAATAGACTGGATATTTTGGTTGATATCCTAAGACTGACTTTGGAAATACTATCCAAACACGTAGTTTAAAAAAACATAGAAGTCTTGTTTGGAGTAAACCTATACCCAGGTATTTTTTAACTTGTAAGTATTTTTGAAACATTGCTGGAAGTATTTAGTAATTAAAAAAAAAAAAAAAAAACAATACCAAAACAAAGCAAGAAGAGAACAACAAACCTATTAAAAAAAATCCAAACAAAGAAAGCATCCAAGACTCACACACTGCTTAGTGTATTTTACTGTATTTTGTCAGTTGGTTACTGTGTTGGTTGTATGTGTCTTAGTTGGAGTGAAGGAATGACAGTAGAATTTGCAATTACCAAGATAGTGGAATTAAAATTACGAGAAGTTTTTACTACATTTGTGCCATGGTGGATGTTTTCAGGGCATTCTGAGGTGTGATTTTTTTTCTTCAGACTGGAAATACTGAGAAGGGGGTAACAGATGTTTTGTGTCTTTCTGCTGTGAAACTTTTCTATCTGCTTGATCTCTGATCTTAGAACAAAAAGCAACGGATGATGGTACGAGCAGCTGTACTGAAGATGAAAGATCCAAAGCAGATAATCCGGGACATGGAAAAATTGGATGAGATGGGTGAGTGAGAGGTACCAGGTGTTGGATTTAGGCAGTGGTTTTTAGTAGATGCACAGTGTAGTTTTAGCAGCCAAGGGAGGAGACTGAAATAATTATCTTCTTTCCTTTCCTGTTAGAAGGGAGGATTCTGTGCATATCTGGGGATTGATTGTGAACTGAGGTGTTGAGGTGTTGTTGTGGTGCCATCAAAGAGGACTTTTTTCCCAGAAGATGATTGATAAGAAGAATGATTTGTGTGTGTGTGTGTGTGTGTGTGTTTGTGTTGCTAATGTAGAGTTGAAGGAGGGGATTGTCATAAGGCTGAAAGCTTCCTGAAAGAAAGGATCGGAACTTGCTTTGAAATAGTTTCATTCATCATAGTTGTACAACAGAGTAACTTGCAGATTTTTTTTTGTCATTTGTTTTGCTGTCTTGGACCAGAGTTTAACCCAGTACAGCAGCCACAACTTAATGAAAAAGTGCTGAAGGATAAACGCAAGAAGCTCCGTGAGACTTTTGAACGTATCTTGCGGCTCTATGAGAAGGAAAATCCCGACATTTATAAAGAACTGCGCAAGTTGGAAGTGGAGTATGAGCAGAAGAGAGCACAACTCAGCCAGTATTTTGATGCTGTCAAGGTAATGCTTGCTGTATTTGACTCCTGTAAAATAGTAGTGTATTCTCTTTGCTCATTAGGTGTGACAGTTAGAGAGGAAGGGAGATTTTTATGAGTTCTGCATCATGTGGCCCATATGGCAATATTAATTTACATAGTAACTCAAACGAGAGCGTTTCAGTGAGGACAGATGTGGTGGTTGTCAGGTCACTGTTTGTCTCTGATCTCATTCAACATGTAAGGAGGAAAGGGAAATTTGTGTTGCAAATCAACAATGTCAGCCTTTTGTTTTCTGTATTAAAGAGAGAGGGAGCCTGTGAGTGTGCAATTGATACTTCCATGAATTTCTGCTAAATTTCTTGCTGGAAATAATGAGAATCATTTGGCAATCCTTAAAGGTCTTTCTCTAATATAACATAGTGTTGTGCAAGTGCTAGGATCTATATGACTTTTTTCTTTCCTTAGGAACATGCAGCAGTCTATTATTTGAATACTTAAAAAACACAGAATCACAACCATACTTTTCTGCAGCCTCTTCATTTTGTAGACTGGAGGTCTAAAAGAAGATGGAAACCTGACTGAGTTTTGACTGGAATACTAAAGCTTTTCATGGGTGCATTGCAAGTGCTTTGGTTTGCTTTTGCTGTTGACACTTTCCCAAATTTCTCTCATTGACTGCTGCAAGGTGACAACCCTAAGAACAGACATGTTTGACTAGTGATGGCAGGTTCCATGTGTTCTGTACTTTGAAAAGTAATGAATTTGTGCAGTAGCTTCTGTGGAAGTAACCCATTCTCTTTTTCTTTTTTTTTTTTCATCTCTTCCAGAATGCTCAGCATGTTGAAGTGGAAAGTATCCCCTTACCAGATATGCCTCATGCTCCATCCAACATCCTCATACAGGACATTCCCCTTCCAGGGGCTCAGCCACCTTCTATCCTCAAGAAGACATCAGCCTATGGGTAAGTGGAAAAAGAAACTTGTAGGGGAAGTATAAAGGAAGCACTCATATTATGGGGGAGGAGCTAGGGCTAGAAGTAGAGGTAATACTGACTTGTAAAAGTCAGGAGTTCTGTGCAAGGGACTTGTGTTTTCTTTTAACCAAAGCCCTTTTTAATCTTTTCCCTCTATTACAGCTTTTTGTTTAAATTTCTTTGAGTAATACATTATGCCTTCTAGTTATTGTCTTTTTCATATCAGGAAGACTTAGAGCCCTACTGTTTTGAACATAAATGCCCCTTAAGTTGCCATATGTGTGTTCTTTTGTCCTGCAGACATATTCAGTGTATATGAATAGTTCATATAAACTCCTAGTTTGCCTGGTTTTGTTTTGGTGGGGTTTTTTTTTTTCATTCTTGTGCTAGTTTTTTTCTATTTCTTTCTGAATTGCCTTTTGTTTTCACCAACTCTGTGATCATTTCATTCTTCTGTGGTAGGATTCAATAGTTGTTTTTTTCCAGCATTGTCTTCAGTTGCTTTCTGAGGAGCTTTTGTCTGATCTTCTGCAGTCACTGTCAACTCCTTGTGTCAAATCTATGCTTGTTAAATGTCGTGTTTCTTTTTAGAAGTCTGCATAGGCAGTGGTGAGAGAAGGCTAAATAATACTACTAAAGGCATATTTGCTTTAATTGTGTTCCTACATTTCTCATTTCCTTTCTTATTTCCAGGCCACCAGTTCGGTCCATTTCTGTGCTTCCTCCTCCGGGGCTTGGTGTTCCACGTTTACCTCCAGGCAGGAAGCCCCCTGGACCTCCACCAGGGCCACCCCCACCTCAGGTCCTGCAGATGTATGGCCGTAAAGTGGGTTTCACCTTGGATGCAGCTCCTCGAAGGCGAGAGGAGGAGATTTCTTACAGTTCTGAAGCAGGTAAGGACTTTTCTCTTCCTCTCTGGGGTTTTCCTTGACCTCTCTTTTGCTATGGATACTGTGTGCCCTAGACACTGTTCTCTGGGCAATATGAATGTCAGCACTATTTGAAGGACTCTTATGAAGTGATTGCTCCTCTGAGGTAATTCAGATATATTCATAATATCTGCAGTTTTGCTACCAGCTGTATTTTTAAATGTTGAAACTTTTAATTACATGTCTCACATACTTTTTTTTGTTAGGTTTCACAAATCGGATTTTATTGGATGTACCCTTAACAGTGCTGAATTATTATCCCTTTAAAAGAAACAATCACTCTCAGAGAAATCTTCTGTTTACAAAAAAGCCTCAAATAAACACCCCCAAACCAAACCCACAACCAAACCCACAACCAGCCCTGAGTGTGCATTTGCTAGGAAGAACAGAGGTCCTCTTTTTCATACAGTTGCTGTCTCATCCCTAGAAAGTTTTGTGACTAGATGGATTAGCTTTATTTCATGTCAGAAGACATCAAAATATTTCAGTGGTGGGCAATTGCTGAATAGAAATTAATGAATGAGTTTCAGTAGCAGTTGCCTTCCCTTTTTTGCTGTGCAAATTAATCAGCAGATTAGTATGAAATCTTGCAGATTTTCCAAAATATTCTTTAAGAATATGTGCTAAAAAGTAAAGGGATGACAGTTCGTCCATGCTGTTGCTAAGGGGAATGTTGTGACTCTAAACATACACTGGTCTGAAGGAATATTTTGTATTTGGAGTTCATGCATTTCCTAATTCGTTGCTTTCTGCAGGACAGCGAGGCCACGATGATGACATGTCCAGCACTAGTGAAGATGAAGGTTATCCTGAGGATATGGATCAAGATAAGCACGATGAGAGCAGTGATGACAGTGACAGTGACAGGTCAGATGCAGACAGTGAAGGAGAGGACTTCCTGCACCGTGATAATGACAAGGAGAGGGAAGGTGGTGAAGAAAAGAAATCAGGTATAAAGGGGAAATGAGAGACTGGGGGTTGATTTTTCAGAAGACAAATAGAGTTGCTTGATAGAGTTGAGGATGTGTGTGTGGTTTATTTAGTCAACTATGTTCTAACTCACCTAAATTCCAGGAAAAGGGATTTTATTAATAAATGGGTCAAAAGGAGGCTATCTGGAAGTGAAGCAACTTTCATATAAGCCTGTTTTCCTAAAAGTTGTGTTAGCTTATAGCTCCCAAGCCATTTTTCACCTGAATCATTGCATTGGTAAGGTACCCTACAGAATTAAGCCTCAGTATAAAATAGTCTCACTTGCTTGAGGAGACCAATTGGTAGAGAATACTAGGTTAGAAAAACTTCGAACAATCAGAAACACCAATGTTAGCCCTTATCTAAGGAGCATCATTGTTATGTTAGACTGATACTCTATCCATACCAGGTATGGACTTAACTGTCTGATTTTTCTTACTGTCTTCCCACCTCCTTTCACCCTTGTCCATACCCTGCTTTCCCCAGGTCACAGTGTCCGGTTTGCAGACATGCCTGGGAAGTCACGAAAAAAGAAAAAGAACATGAAAGAGCTGACTCCACTCCAGGCCATGATGTTACGAATGGCAGGTGAGTAAGCTGCATATAATATATGTACCCTTCTGCTGAGATAAGTTAACCAATAAAACAAACTTTGTTTTAAAAAGAAACTCCAGTATCTTTCAAAGGTGCAGGAGTTTTTTGGACATGGGGATTATGTTTATTGTGGCATTGTGTCCCCAACACCCTGTTGCCCCACCTCCCCACGAATTCCCTTAAGGCAGAGATTAAATAGCAGCAGTTTGGGTTGGTAATACAAGTTTCAGGTCCCAAAGGAACACATAACTTGTCAGAGCTCTCTCTAGAACAGCAATTATTTTTTTATTATTATTTTTATTTGTTTTCATTTTATGTTTAACAGTAAAAAGTGGTCAGATTTCTTCCCCTTGAAGTAAGGTTTATCTTTCTTTTGCTTCTTTTTATTTTATTCCGTGTACTCAGTTTTCTCTGATGTGCACAAAGATGTTATGCATAGATGGATTTTATAAGTGTATCTCCGTATCCAGGTCAGGAAATTCCAGAAGAAGGGAGAGAAGTGGAGGAATATTCAGAAGAAGAGGAGGAGGAGGAAGAAGACTCAGAGTCTGAAGAGACATCACAACAACAGCAGCAGCAGCAACAACTCAGTGAGGAAGCACTTGCAGAGACCGGGTCATCTACTGCGACTTCCCAAGCGCAGCAGCAGCAGCAGCAGCAGCAGAGTGCACAGACTGTGCCTCCAACTCAGATACAGGCACCTCCCATGCCTGGGCCTCCTCCGCTGGGACCACCTCCAGCCCCGCCCCTGAGGCCCCCAGGCCCACCCACCGGCCTTCCTCCTGGCCCTCCTCCAGGTGAAGGCTTGATTTACTCTGCTCTGAGGGATGCAGGCTCTCAGGCAGTGGATGGTGTCAGTTTGGGAGTTTGAAAGCCGCAGAATTTGTTACAGATGGAATATATGTACCCAGTTATTGAGACCTGTCTGTCAGCAGTCTACATCATTGTTGCTGTACCTTGCTTTTGAGACATCAGGCTCCTGTAGCTGTAGCCTTCCTGAGCCAACACTGGCAGACAGCAGCAGAACCAGTGTATGAAGTGGAGTAAAAGCAAAGGTAGTTATTTTTAGGCCAGAAGAAGAATCAAATGCCACAGAGAAAGGTTTTTAGCTGTTTAAATTCTGACAAACTCAGCTCAGAAGCTGTTACCTGTTGTGACCAGGATAGCTATTAATAAGGTGATGGTAAAGAGAAGCAAGAAGGGCCTTTTTATGGGTTCCACAGAGATGTTTATTCCAGCCACACACAGGCAGTCCAGGGTCAAAGGCAAGGCTCACGGGAAGGGCTCAGGTTCAAGTGTATGGGTGCTGGGAGAACGTCAGGGACCAATTATCAGGGGATATTGGGCTACAAAGGTGAGATTGGGGTATGGGAGCCAATGGGGAAATTGGGAGGGAGTGATTGAGGGATATAGGGATGGAGAGGGGATTAACAGGGCCGATTGAAGGAGCAGAGCAGGGGTACATTGGCATAACAGAATAGGGGATCCTGTGACAGAAGCCTCTTGTGTCTCTAACATAGGCAAAGCCTCTCCACAACTCCACCTTTCTGTATTTGTTAAGAAGGCTTTTCTCAAGGACTTAAAAATTGAAGATTTTAGGCAACTGAATGAACACAAAATGGCGAGAACAATCAAAAACACTCACATGACAATTTTTCAAAAGTTACCAGTTACTGCTTAATTATATGGGGAGGAACCCTTTTTCTATGATACACTTGACTTTCATAAAGATGCTTTAACTGTTTAGCTGCTGCCTCTGCTTGAGATTTTTAGAAATTCTATTTAATCTGGCAGCTAGGTAATACAGCTTTCATTCATATGCCGACGATCTTTATTCTTAGCTGATGAGATAGTTGCTGGGATATATTTTTAACTGTGGACTAAATTTCTCTTCTATTCCATGAATGCTTTCAGGAGCTCCTCCGTTCCTGAGACCTCCCGGGTTACCAGGGTTGCGTGGGCCTTTGCCTCGACTGCTGCCACCAGGTCCTCCCCCGGGGCGACCACCGGGTCCTCCCCCAGGCCCCCCACCAGGTCTGCCCCCAGGTCCTCCTCCACGTGGTCCTCCTCCTCGTCTGCCCCCTCCTGCCCCACCAGGTAAGGGGTTCTGTTTGTTTCAGTGCCAAGTCCCTTCTTGCTTTTCTTTTTGCAGTCTTGGCCGTGGTGATCAAGCCAGTGAGGTACAGCTGGCTGCCAGTTTGCCTTTGTTCCTCTCTGTGGCTGCGTTGTGCTATGTGCTTTTACATTATTTTGTGCAATAACAACTAAGTGCTGTGCATAGTTTGGTAGCAAGAAATCTGCCCTCAAAAAGGGAATTTCAACGTTTAAACTTTTGCTTAGCTGGACTCTTTCTGAACAGCCTCTGTGTGCTGTAATGGTGCTCCAGTAATGAGTTGGAGATATGAGTATTTATTTATTGTACCTGGGTCAGACATTTCTGATGACCCTGAAATTCCAGTGGGATGGATTGCCAAGAAACTTTATTCTCAGATTATAACTTTAAATTTAAAAGGGAGCAGTAAACAAGCTCCTGTTACTTTCAGAGTCTGAAGAGCAGCATTTTCAACCCAGCATTTAGTGTAGATTTGAAAACACTTTTTTTATTTGGCTTTTTTTTTATTTTTTTTTAAAGCCAGTGCTACCGCATCTTGTTGGGAGTTGTTTTGCTTTTTGTTTTTGGCATACCGAGCCTGTGCACTTTTTTGCTCAAACACTTTGAAATTCCCAGACGTGTGGACAGCTCATGCTTTCTTTTCTTCTCACAGGGATCCCTCCTCCTCGCCCAGGCATGTTACGGCCACCTCTGGTGCCTCCCTTAGGACCTGCCCCACCTGGGCTCTTTCCACCAGCTCCCATTCCAAATCCTGGGGTACTGAGTGCCCCTCCCAGCTTGATTCAGCGGCCCAAGGCGGATGACACCAGTGCTGCCACCATCGAGAAGAAAGCCACGGCCACCATCAGTGCCAAGCCGCAGATCACCAACCCCAAGGCGGAGATCACGCGCTTTGTGCCCACTGCCCTGCGGGTGCGCCGCGAAAATAAAGGGGCTTCCGCTGCCTCCCAGAGAAAACAAGATGATGAGCCTGCCCTCCCCTTAACCAAAGCTGCCCCTAAGGCTGGAGCATCTGCCCCTATCTCTGTACAGACAAAGGATGATGTGTATGAAGCCTTCATGAAAGAAATGGAAGGTCTCCTGTGACCTGTCGTAGTCCTAGTCAGCTTTCCTTCCCCTCTGAACAAGGATCAGATCGCTGCGGAGGGAGAAGAAGGGAAAGTCCTCCTGCAAGCAACGAGAGGGCATGACTGGAAATAGTTCCCTACCCACAGGTTAACTTGCCAGTGTGCTGTGAAGAGACCGCTGCAGCTGAGGTGTGCCTGGGGACCTCCTTTCAGAGCCACCATGTCCACTTGGTGAAAGGAAATTGCAGTAAAGAAGGCGATGCTGCTCCCCTCAAGTCCTCCCCCTTCCTTGAAGGGAGATGATGATACTCTGGGCACAGGGGTGACTATTCCCTGTGTGAATCCTTACACACCCTGAGTGCTCTGGTGAGGGTAGTGGAACAGGTTTCTAAGAAGCCAGGAAAACGTTAGCAGCATTTCATACACAAATGGTTGTCCAGTTTTTATTCTCTGTACTGTTTTGGTTTTTGGTTTTTTTGTTTGGTTTTTTTTTTCCCTGTAAATATTTTATAATCATGTTTTTTTAGTTGCAGTGAGGTTGATCAATCATCTTTCTTCCAGGGTAGTCAGGGAGGCAATTTGTTGCATATACTGTACACTGGGATTTCACAGCCTAACCCCTTTATGGTCATCTTGATGGATTTTTGTTGGCTGGGGAGACTTCATTTTGTCTTGTGAAAGACAATAAAGGTTCAGTGTATCAAAATACGGCTTTCCCTGTGATTTGTGTAAAACTAGCAGGCAGGTGGAGAGGGGGGAGTGTTCTTGCTTGCCTTGGAAGACGATAGAGGCATTCAGAGCCTCAGAAAAGAGAAGCAATAATCACATTGTAAATAACATGTACTTAATTTTTTCCACTAAACTTCTGCTATATTCTTGTTTTTAAGTTCCTAAACATCCCTTTTAACCATTATTGGTAGCTAACAAAAAACTTAACTCCAGGAATGCTACTAATAATTACAAACAAATTTATTTTAAATATTCTGATTGGAAGGTTTGCTTAGTATCAAGTCTCATATAACCACTGGATGCATCACGGACAGGCTAACTTAAGTAAAGATTAGTAAAAAATTTCAGGGTTAAAAGATTGATTGACAGATAATTTCACTTGTGGCTAATAATATTAAGATACCAGACTAGCAGGTACGGCCAACTAAATGTATTGTTTGAGGTAAGTTTCAGGCTTAGCTAAACACACCGTGTTTTGAGGTTAAATCTGCTTTAAGGAGACAAAGTTGTGAGCTAACCAAACCTACACTTGAAAACAATCTGTTTTTACAAATTCTAGACCAGACAAAAAGGCTTGCACAGCAATTCTCTATGCAGTAAAATTTACATGAACACGCCCACCTAATGCATGTTGCGTAATGTAACTGCACAGCTCTTGAAACAAGAACTTCTTTATTAAGCAACTTACCTGATGACATCAGTTATGTTTACGAAAGTTGGGAAGATTCAGCCTGGTGACAGATGATTCAGGTTGAAAACACCAAAATGAGTTTGATTACATGAATACTGAGGTAATTTTTCTCTAGAATCAGAGAAACATCTTGTGTTAGGTTAATTACTGATGTACATTAATTTCTACATACATCAGTAGTGCAGGGGTGTAAATGCTCCTACTTGAAAGCAAAGCTTCGTAACAAATATTTAAACATAAATATTTAATCATAATTTTTTGAAGTAGCCCTGCAGTAGCATTTCTGAGATTTAAAATGCAGGGTGATTTCTAAACCGACAGCCATGGCATTTAGCGGGGGTCCCCCTAGATGTGCTGCTCGGTTCTCCTCGGGCGGCGGGGGAGGCGTTCCCCGTTCCCCGTTGCCCGGTGCCGGTCCGTGCTGACGGAGCGGGGCCGGGCTCGGGGCGGCTCCGCGGGAGCGGCACCGGCGGCTCCCATTGGGCGGATTTGGATCCGCGGCGCCATTGGTCGGATCGAGACGCGGCGCGCCGCGGCCAATCAGCGAGCCGGCGGGGCGCGCGCAGGAGCTATAAAAGCGGCGGCGCGGGGGGCGCGGGGACACGTGACCGCGTCGGTTCAGGGCGGCGGCGGGAGCGGGAGCGCTCACGGGAGCCATGTCCGGTCGCGGGAAGCAGGGCGGGAAGGCGCGCGCCAAGGCCAAGTCGCGCTCGTCGCGGGCCGGGCTGCAGTTCCCCGTGGGCCGCGTGCACCGCCTGCTGCGCAAGGGCAACTACGCGGAGCGCGTGGGCGCCGGCGCCCCGGTGTACCTGGCGGCCGTGCTGGAGTACCTGACGGCAGAGATCCTGGAGCTGGCGGGCAACGCGGCCCGCGACAACAAGAAGACGCGCATCATCCCCCGCCACCTGCAGCTCGCCATCCGCAACGACGAGGAGCTCAACAAGCTGCTGGGCAAGGTGACGATCGCGCAGGGCGGCGTGCTGCCCAACATCCAGGCGGTGCTGCTGCCCAAGAAGACCGACAGCCATAAGGCTAAAGCCAAGTGAAACAAAGCCCCGAGGAGCGTTTCCGCGTCAAAAGAAATCCAAAGGCTCTTTTCAGAGCCACCCACTTCCTCATCAAAGGAGCTGTACATCCTAGTAAACAAAAAAAAAAAAAACCTAAAATCCGTGTCACCCAAAAAAAAAAAAAAGACGAACAATTCCCTCCTAAACGCCCCAAATCCTTTTTATTTTAGCTCTTGAAAAAAGTCCAAACTACCCCAAGCGCTTTTTATATCTCAGTACTTCAATCGAGATAAAAATTTTGAAAGACGTACTATATAGTAAGGTGCGCTTGGCATACGCCTGCTAAAATTAACGCGATTTGTTTAATGTGAAATAAATCGACCTTGTGCTGGTGGGGATGAGAAAGACACAAAGTTTAAGGCTGCAGGAAAGAACCCCCAGCCCCTTCATGCCTCTCCTTTTTCAGCTTAGCCCTCTAAAGTTCAGAGAATTCACTGATGTCTTTAAAAACAGCCTTGTGCCCTCTGAACAACTTTAAGACCTACAGATACTATTAGAGGATTTTTTTTGTTTTTTCTGTTGTAATTCTTCTGTATTAAAAAGCATTCTGAGTTACTAATCCTTACTTATTAAAAACCTTTGAGCTGCTGAGCCCATTTTCTGCCTCGAATCTGAAGGAGTTTGAGAATACTCGTTCATCACACTACACAGGCAATCTTAATTGAAAAGCACTGTAGCCAGTTTTAATTCTATCTTATACATAGTGCTAAATATAAACGATAAACATGTTGAAATAGGAACAGAAAATCTGCTATTGTTGGTCAAAAAACATACTTTAATAATTACTTATTTAAAAACATAAATTACTTGAATCGTAACACTCTAGAACTCTAGTATCACCAACAGTTACAATAGCAAGAGGTAAAAAGGAGTTCACAGGCCTTTGTCAAAACAATGGATTGTAGGCATCAATAAACAACAGAGAATACTTTTAGTTCTTTGTACTCTGAAAAACAATGTGAATTTATTTTTAGTTGAAGCTTGGTCTCGGAAAAGTGCATCTGAAGAGTTTACCCCCCTCTTGCTTAGCGGCCAGCTGTTTCAGTGTAGCAGACACATCAAGACATGCCATTTTTAGTACTAATTGCCGTGTAGGGATCAGTCACTGGACAGTAAGAAAATGGAATTTTTAGGAAACTGCTTTGAAAGAATCCTAACTGATCACTTGAGCAAGTTTTATTGTGTTCCAGTAGTGGGAAAATCAGCTGCAGCAGTGTCTCCTCAGACAATGATGACTCAGATTTTTGCCAATCCAGCTGCATCAAAATAAAAACATGGACATGCTATCAAACAATAGGGCACTGGCTATCATTATTAACAAAAACTGGCCGTGTTAAGTTTTAATGTCACCTAATTTATTAAGAAAGTAATTATTTCTGTAGCAGATGATGAGAGAAATCATGTCTGCATTGTGCACACTGAGCAACACAGCATAAACTGCTATGCTGTAAAAAGTCATCTCCTTTGGCAGGACAAAAAGCCCTTTACAGGACTTTAACCTGCTCCTTGCCTTGCTGCTTAATGCACTAATTTAATTTCTCCTAATTATTTTGAAAGAAGTAAAGGATTTTGGACAAAGGAGCTAATTTCTAATCCATATTCAGTGCTCAAAATGAGCCTGTGTTACTTCCTCCTCTTTGAAATCAAATTGCGACTAAAATATCGATTTAAACCCCTGTTTTTTAGTTCAGATCAAGAAAAGACCCTTTAAAGAATATTAATTAATTACTTTGGAAATCTAGTTCCCCACATCGCGGATTTTATTTATAAGGAAAAACAAAAGTTTCTGTCTCCCGAGGTCTGCTCAGGTCCAGGACTCAGTGTTTATCGCCTCTTTTTTAGCTCACCCGTTGCTTCTTCGAAAAGAAACTTGGTCGAGGGGAACAAGAGTCTTTCTTTTCCACGCCGCTGCGAACTGGGGGGGGGTGGGTGGCGGAAATTCGGGTAAAAACAGCCGTTTTGGGCTCCTAAGAAACACAAACTGAGCGGGGAGAAGGGCCCTTTCTGCCGTGCAGCGGGGCGGGCTCTGCAACGCACCAATCACCGCTCGGCTCCGCTCTATAAATACGAGGCCGCCGACTTGCTCCAGGCCCAGTGATTTCCTGGATCCTGCACGAAGGCCGACGCGATGTCGGAGACCGCGCCTGTTGCTGCTCCCGCTGTCTCTGCTCCCGGTGCCAAGGCCGCCGCCAAGAAGCCGAAGAAGGCGGCGAGCGGCTCCAAAGCCCGCAAGCCCGCGGGGCCCAGCGTCACCGAGCTGATCACCAAGGCCGTGTCCGCCTCCAAGGAGCGCAAGGGGCTCTCCCTCGCCGCGCTCAAGAAGGCGCTGGCCGCCGGCGGCTACGATGTGGAGAAGAACAACAGCCGCATCAAGCTGGGGCTCAAGAGCCTCGTCAGCAAGGGCACCCTGGTGCAGACCAAGGGCACCGGCGCCTCTGGTTCTTTTAAGCTGAATAAGAAGCCGGGAGAGACAAAAGAAAAGGCGACCAAGAAGAAGCCGGCAGCCAAGCCTAAGAAGCCGGCGGCCAAGAAGCCCGCCAGCGCTGCCAAGAAGCCCAAAAAAGCGGCGGCGGTGAAGAAGAGCCCCAAGAAGGCGAAGAAGCCGGCGGCTGCTGCGGCCAAGAAAGCGGCCAAGAGCCCCAAGAAAGCCGCCAAGGCTGGCCGGCCCAAGAAGGCAGCGAAGAGCCCGGCTAAGGCCAAGGCGGTGAAGCCCAAAGCAGCCAAGCCCAAGGCGGCCAAACCCAAAGCGGCCAAGGCGAAGAAGGCGGCGCCCAAAAAGAAGTAAGATGATTGAGAGAAACTGAGAGTCTACTCTTAAACAAACCCAAAGGCTCTTTTAAGAGCCACCCACTTACTCTCAAAAAGAGCTGAAACACTTGGTGGTCACACACCAGTTACCGCAAATCACTTGCCAGATTTCGGTAGGAGTTAATAAAAGTCCGGATTTGGGGTACGTGTGCGTTCGGTAACGCCTGCGAGGGAGATTGGGGCTTCCTTTGAAAGGAAACGCGTCCCTGCGTGCGATTCGGGAGCCCTGCGATAAGAGCTGTGCCCGCCCCGCCCCGTGTGCATTGCCCGGCGCAGCCCCGGGCGGAAAGAGCGGCGAGCGCCCTTGGCTCCGGTGCCCGCAGGAGTTTAAAAAGTGCCGCGTTGGGCCGCGATTGGCCCCGCACCGCCTCCCGCCAGGCCCCGCCCCGCAGGGCGGTGACCCCCCCTCCATCCATCCGCATCCTCCGGTACCGGCCCCGCGCAGGGAGCGAGCCGGCGCTGGCCGCTCGGTACACATCGGCCCGCCCTGCCCTGTCCCACGGCCCGAGAGCCGCGGGGGGAGGCGGGGAGGGGATGGAGCAGGGATGGGGAAGCGTGCGGGGAGGGGATGGAGCAGGGATGGGGAAGCGTGCGGGGAGGGGATGGAGCGGGGATGGGGAAGCGTGCGGGGAGGGGATGGAGCAGGGATGGGGAAGCGTGCGGGCCGTGCCACGGCGGCGGCTGCCGCGCAGCTCCGCTCCCAGGGCGGCGCGGCGGGGAGGAAGGGCTGCGGCCACACGCTCCGCTTCTCCACACGCTCCGCTTCTCCCCGGCTCCCAGTAAACACTGCAGTGTAAATCATTGTTCGCACCCCTTTTTCGGCAGGTTTATTGGTGGGTAGGTTTTTTTTTTAAATTTTACTAAAGAACCATGTCATGCAATACTCCGGGACAGTGGCGCTTTAAGCCCTAAAACGTTTCGTTATGAAAATCTTTTATTACCTAATCCAGTACGGACACCTACTTGAAAAGAATCAGCCGGCATTGACAGGGGTAATGGCAGCTTAGGGCACTGCAAGTAATATAGTAAAAACCAAAACACAAACCCGCCTCAAAAAACTGCGCCGGCCAAGACACAAAAAGCCTTTTTATTTCACTGCTATAGAGCACTGTAAGTAAATGCTAGGTTCAAGTAAAAAGCATTTAACATTTATAGAGAATTTAAAGCATTTTACCTTCCCCACTGGACTTGCAATTGGACAAGTTGATCTGCTTTCAAATCCTTTTAAAGACAAAACCGGATGACGGGTTTTGAGTAAGTTTATATACTATGCATAGGCAAGGTAAGCATTTAAAAAAATTAGTACATACATTTAGTTGTTGGAGGGAGACCAACCTGATTAACGTGCTAACATTAAACTATTATTTACAAACCTCTCCACTGAAAGCACTGATTCAGCTCGTTTTTCCTTGAAAAAATGGTGCTCTTAAAGAGCCTTTGGGTGGTGAGAGTGCCTGTCCGAGACGGCCCTACTTGGAGCTTGGTGTACTTGGTGACAGCCGTTGGTGCCCTCGGACACGGGTGGGGGAGTCCATGCGTGCTTGGCCAGCTACGCCGGGCAGCAGCAGGCGCAATCGGCCGTCTGTTATCTCTCCCGCGACGTGATGGTGGAGCGCTTGTTGTGTAGTGCGCCAGCGCGACGCCTCGCCGGCGATGCGCTCGATGAAATGTCGTTTGACAGAAGGGTTCATGAGGCCCATGGCCTTGGACGAGATGCCCGTGTCGGTGTGCACCTGCTTCCAGACCTTGTACACGTAGATCGATAGCTCTCCTTACGGCTCTTTCTTGCGCTTCTTGTCGCCTTGTTCTTTCTGCGTCTTGTCACCGCCTTCTATGGAGCCCTTCTTGGGCGCGGGGCGGATTTGGCCGGCTCGGGCATGGCTGCGCCCTTCCCTGATTGCGCTGGCACAGTGGCGGAGTGCCGGATAATGAATTACTTCCCCTATTTATGGGCCCTTTAGGCAAATCCCCGGTATCAGAAAGCAGCGCTTCCTTGGACACAGGCTATGACGTCTCCCGCAGACGAAGTGCTTTCCATTGGTCTTTTTCAACACGACGCGCTAGATTGGTCGATGATTCCACTGCGATCAGCCAATCAGAAGAGCTCTTTCAAATTCCCAGCCTTCGTGGCTGAAGCTCTTCCTCCGCCCGCGGGGTCCCGCCGCCAGCAGACCGGCTGTGTGTGAACAACGAAATGGTAATTTATGATCATTGTAATGAAAAATCCACCCAAAGACATGAATAAAATGCTTGTGAGGGGTTCTGCTGCACCTGCTTTTTTTTTTTGCTTTTTTTATTTTTTTTGCTTTTTTTTTGTTTTATTTTTTCTTTTTCATATTCCTATTATTTTTTTCCTTTTTTAATTCCTACAAGAAAAGAACATTACCTACATGCCTGGGGGGTTTCATAGAATAGTCCGGGCACATGGTTTTAGATACAAACCCACGAATCTAAACTGTAAAAGGGAAAACAAATAATTCATCAACCGGAAAAAATAGAAAGAGTCCGGAATACAAAACATTGTTTATAATTCCTGGTTTAGAAGTATCCTTTTTTTTGGGCAACACAGATTATTGGCTTCAACATTCGGGCGATAGGGGGGGAGGCAATCGGTATTTAATGAGTGAATGCTGGTGATTGATTTGTAACCATTACGGATTGACTTCTACCTCCTCTTCCTTCTAAGATGCAATAATTATTGGAAGTATGTGGTTTAGGTTTCCAAACAACCACGAAAAAAACCAAAACCCTAAAAATTAAATGTGTCTTTATTCTGGGTAGTTTTAAATGATAATGACAGGAAAAGTCGAGCTGTTTCGCCCCATTGTAATGCATCACTGTAGCGGTCAAATAAATGGTGCAATGAGAAAACAGAAGGGGTGCGTATTTCCTTTTGGAACAATTAAGGCTCTATTCCAAAATACATACTTAGACCTGGTATCGAGAGAGAAAAGATTTCTTTGTAATAGCCCCATGCCACCTATCTGTGAACAGTGAAAAAAAGATATCTTAAGCAAGCTGGTCCTTAGCTTTTTGCTCTTTTTTTTTTTTTTTTTTTATAATTTACCATGCTGAGGCATAAGCATAGATCCACAAAGATCCTACCAACCTGTATGCCAAAGACGGTGTGCTGGAGGTACTCAGACAAAGAAAAGATGGGATATTTTTTACCCTTCCCAGTGAGAGAGGCTTGGAAGTGCTTCTGCTGTACATTTCTCCTAAATTTGTGGAGCAAATCAGTATTGAAAAAGAGCAGCGTAGCTACCGTGTACCGCCGGCGCTTTGTTACAGCCTGCTGACGTCTGTGTTTTAGTTCTCTCTTCTCATCGAGCGCAGGCCCCGGCTGTGTCCTCTATCCCCGAACAGGATATCGTGGTGTAGTAGTTTGGGGTTTCATTTTTCTGAACATAACGTTTCATTTTAAGTTTCTGGTAATTTTCTTATGTGAAACACAGGAATGGGAGTGATGGTGTAGGAACAAAGAAATCACGGGTAGGAAAGTTAAGAACCAACTCTGGCCATGGGTCAGCGAGGATAGCACATAGCAAGTACGGATGGTAAATACAAATTACTGTGATGATGAGACACAATTGTCTTAAATTTGCTGGGACATTTTCTGAAGTGTCATGTTAGGCGGCGGTTGGGGTGGAGTGGTATCACATTGGAGAAACTGGGTTTGTGCGGAGGGGGGCTGCAAATATTGTAGATCTTTTTGGGGTGTGGTTGGGTGGGGGGTGTGGGAGACTGAAAATATTTTAAGGCACTGGCGGCTTCCCGGTTGTCATGCGCCTGTAGCTGCAAGTTTTCTATCTCTGTAAATTCTTAAGTGTTTGCATCTAAAAGACCCCTGTACCCCTGAGAACGCTGAATATATATGTCACTTTCATAGCATAAAATAAGTGCAATAAAAAGACCAAGGTACAAGAAAAGAATAAAGAAGAAGTCAACCACTCATTTTCCAAAAAAAACCCCAACCATGGACACTTGAAACTAACTAAAGGTGATAGATGAATGAACGGTGGGGGGCAGTTAATCATGCATGGCGGGGGGGGGGGGGGTGGGGGGGGTGTGGGCTGTAGAACTACATGTAAATAAAAAACCTGGTTTGAGTTCTAAATGTAATAATAAGTGATAAAAAAAAAAAGGGAAGACTAAACAGCTGAAAGGGGACGGTTGTGAGGGTCATAATAGCTATCAGTAAAAGTGACACCCTGAAAATGACAAAGGAGCACCGGTGCACTGTTAAAAAGCCCAGAGTGGTACAGGTTGAGTTATAGGTATAGCACAACAGACATATATCGCTCCTTCATCAAAACATCAATTCCATAAACAAAATAAGCCTACTTGATAATTAAGTCCAGGCATGGGCATGCAAAAGAATTCCCTGCTATGTGTCATGTCAAGATTTTGGGGTGCCACCGTGGGTAGTGTATTCAAGAGGGAATAAAACACAAAAAAACACCAAAAGGGGACAAACACAAGGCGTGTGAGTGAGGGTAAAATTGTCGGGGCAAGTCACATTACTCCCCTTCTTCCTCAGCTTTCCCGTAGAAAGGGTGCATTACCGTATAAGCGGAAAGCGCACGCGGCCCGCTCTCCGAGGGGGGGGGGTCCCTGCCCGGGCCGTTTGGCCCTCGTTGGGGCTTCAGTTCCGGGTTGCTGCGGCGGCGCAGCGCGGCGGGTCGCGGTTCTCTCCCGCCCGCCGCGCCATTGGCCGGTTTTTGCTGCAGCCCCGCTGGCGCGGGCCCCCGCTCCCGGCTGGGCCCCGGGAGTCCGTCGGACGGTCCGGGGCATAGCGGGGGAGCCGCGGGCGGGCACCCGCTGCTGGCGGGGCCGGGGGGCGGGCGGACCGAGGGCGCCAAAATCCGCGGCACGCCGGGGGGAGGTGCGCGCAAGAGCCCGCCCCCGGCCGGCCCGCGGTGCAGTCCTCACCAGTTCGGCCCACTGCCTATATAAAAAGGGAGCGGGGACTTGCCCCCACAATAAGCGGAGCTTTACGTGAGCGTGATCATGTCTGTCGGGGCAGGGCGGCGGGGCCTCGTCAAGGGGGCGCCCAAGCGCCAACCGCAGGTGGCTGCGCGACAACAGCCAGGGCATCACAGCCGGGCCATCCGCCGCTGGCTCGGCGCGGGCGGGCGTCAGCGTATCTCGGGGCTCATCTAACGAGGAGACGCGCGGGGTGCTTCAAAGTGTTTCCTGGAGAACGTCATCCGCGACGCTGTCACCTACACGGAGCACGCCAAGATAAAGACGGTGGACTGCCATGGACGTGGTCTCCTCTCAAGCGACAGGGTCCGCACCCCTAACGGGCCTTTGGCGGCTAGACAGAAATCGTTCAATTCACACTGTTCGAAACACAAATGCTCTTTCAGAGCCACACACAGATATCACAATCAGAGCTGTTTATTATTAGTCCATTGGTGATTAAGGTTCTTCTAAGAGTAAAATAAACGGCAGTAATTACCACGTTGAAGTGCTAAAGAATTATACTAGGTTGGCAAATGATTAAGGCTTATATAAGCGACAATAAAATATCCCGTAGTGAAAGTCTCACCGAGCAGTGAGTCTTCAATCGTCGCACAGCAAGGCTTTTCCCTTGTTCTTAGATTCCGGACCCTAACTGCGGTAAGGACTGGAAGCAGTGCTTGAGCTCACGCGGTTTCAGGGCCCCGAAGTGCCTGAATTTGCGTTGACATTCTTACTCCAATAGGAGTGGACAAATTTCAAATCCTCTCTTTGCATACGCCGTTATAAATGGGGAGGGGGAAGGGGGCGGGGGGAGGGCGCCGTTTCGGATGTTGTGCTACAGGAGCCCTTGAAAGAAAATAGTCAAGATGCCGAGCCGGCCAATCCGCCCCCGCGCCCAAGAAGTGCTCTAAAAGGCGTTGACCAAGACCGAAGAAAGGCACAAAAGGCAGACCGCCCGAAGAGCGCAAGGAAGAGCTACTCGATCTCTTTAACAAGGTGCGTAAGCAGGTGCACCCCGACACGGGCATCTCGTTCCAAGGCCATGGGCATCATGAACTCTTCGTCAGACGACACTTCGAGCGCATCGCCGGCCGGGCGCGCGCCTGGCCACTAACAAAACCAAGCGCTCCACCATACGTCCGCGGGAGATCCAGACGGCCGTGCGCCTGCTGCTGCCCGGCGAGCTGGCCAAGCACGCCGTGTCCGAGGGCACCAAGGCTGTCACCAAGTTACACCAGCTCCAAGTAACAAATATGTTTAGATTTTAAAAAACCAAAGGCTCTTTTAAGAGCCACCACACTTTTCCTAATAGAGCTGTGATTGCAGACATAAGATTTTAATGTGGAACTATGTAATACAAGTGCAAAACAAGCACCTTATTCTACACGTGAACGCTCCTGTTCAACTCCGGACCTATTTTCCTTCATATTATGAATTTCAGTATAAACAGCTCTGATTGTGATATCGTGTGTGGCTCTGAAAAGAGCCTTTGGTGTTCGTAACAGTATGAATTTGAACGATTTTTTAGCCCCGAAGCCTAGAGGTGCGACCCTGGGCTTGAGAGCGTAGATCCCACCCTGGCAGTCACCGTCTTCCTCTTGGCGTGCTCCGTGTAGGTGACAGCGTCGCGGTGGACGTTTTTCCCAAACCTTTGAGCACCCCGCGCGTCTCCTCGTAGATGGCCCCGAGATGCGCTTGACGCCGCCCGCGCCGAGCCAGGCGGCGGATGCCGGCTGGTGATGCCGCTGGGGTGGAGGTGGGGTGGGTGGGGTGGGGTGGGTTGGTCGTGCGGGGCTGGGGGGGGCAGGTAGCGCTTGTGCGTGCCGCTTGTTCGCCGCCTTGCCGAGCCCCTTGCCGCCCTGGCCCCGACCGACATGTGTGTACCTCTATCTACAGCACAGCTGTAGGCATCGTCCAAGCACATCCAGCGGCTCGTTATTCCCGGCGGTCCGCCTGGTTAGGACTGCAAAGGGAGGCGTGGTCTCCGTCGTCGGGTCGCGTCGGCGCGAGCGTCGCTCGCTGGGGTGGGGGTGGGGGGGGCGTCTCGGTCACGCCTCCTCGCGGCTCGAGCTCCGGGTCCCCCCGTTCCGCGTCCGTCGCGGTCCCGAGTCGCCTCGGGTCTCCCGAGGCAGTCGTCCCCCCCAGCTCATCCGCGTCGCTCCTCCGCGTCGTCGGGGCGCTCCGCCCGTCACTCTCAAAAAAAACAAAATCGCCGTCCCGGAGGCGGGTTGGGGGGTGGTGTGTGGCCCAGTCCCTGTGCGCCGGTCCGGGCCCCCTCTTTCCCGCCCTGCCCCGCTCTGTTTCCCGCCAGTCGCGGGCCCAGGCGCTTTCCCGCCTCGTCCCGCGGGCGGCGCGTGCAGCTGTGTGTGTCTCGCCTCTCCCGGTCGGGCCCGGGCCTGTCCTGCTCTCCGCCCGCCCTCTTCCCTGTGGCTGCTCTCCGCCCGCCTCTCCCTGTGCTGCTCTCCCGTTCCGTCCAGCCCGGGCCGTGCCCCCCAGGAGCTCTGAGTCTCCGCGGTAGCAGGAGCGGGGACTGCGGTACCCTCTTCCCGCACCCCCTTCCTTTTCCTTCCCCGCTGCCCGCGGGTCTGCGGCAAAATCCTACCAATGCGGGCCCTCGCCCGGCGCTCCCGCCCCTCCCCTCCGCTGCTCTCTGCCCGTTCATCCGGCTTCTGCTTTTGCTCTGGACGCTTTACGTGTTCCTTTTTTATTTCTTGGTTATTAGCATTTGCCTGCATAGACGCCTTCCTCAGGAAAATTTATATAATCGCTGCCAACCTTGTCCTCCGCGACCTCCGGCTTGTTTGTAAGTTATTTTCATTTAAAATAGGAAGGGAAGGAAACGCTTAAGCCGTACTATGGCTAGAGTATTTTTACCTTCTTTTTTTGATTTTTTAAAAATTTTTTTAATGTGATGTCGAATTTTCTCAGAGCGGATTAAAGTGCGAACAGTCCTGTGGCCTGTGTTTGTTTTACTGGCCTTTGTTTGTTTGTTTCCCTGGAAATATAAGCACACAGACGTGCTAATATGAACATATTGTCCGTCATACCTTTACCTATCCAGAGTATTTTTGACAGTTTCTAGGGAAGCTGAAAGCCTAGGGAATTCTGAAAGAACAGACTGTAAGGAAGAAGCCACTGGTTGCAACAACATTTTCTGGGAATGCTTCCTGCTAGGGAAGTAGGAGACCTGTTCTATGTCCACACTGTAATGGAAATTAAGGACCATTTCAAGTTTATCACACTACTGTTTGAGTTGTCTCCTTGCTAAACATGCACCGTCTAAAATAGGAATGCTAACTGTCAACACTAAAATACAGCTCAATGTTCTAGTGCTATTAAGTTTCCTGGATTAGGGCAGAATTGCACAAACTAATAGTATCTGTGTCTTCCTGACACAGATACTATTAAACTAATTTATATTGAGATAAAACTCAATTTCACAATTAAAAAAACATTTGGGACCACCTTGGCATTTTCCCGTTCTAATTTTTAACAGCAAAAATTTTCAGGAATTTCTATTGATTTTAGGTAATAATAAATAATCCTTACAGTTAATAGAGAAATATTGACATAGAAATAAAGAAGTCTTCAAGAAGTGTGAAAGTAAGAATTTCCCAAAGAACCTTTTAGGGATTTTATTTTGATGTGGTTTCTGTTTTAATTTGCATTTAGTCTTCATATTCTAAGAACTCATTGCATTATAAAACATTTTCACTGGCATAATTTTTGTAACTTCTTTGAAAAAGAAAAGAACAAGAAAGTGCTGCTGCAACAATAATCTTATGACCCACCATCCTTAATTTTTGTTAATGACTCACACATTTTAGGGAAAAAAATTATCTCTTTCTTTACCTCCTCTCACTTATCCTCTCAAAAGTATAGTAGGTACATATTTAAAAAGGAATTTGCTGTCTTTTTGTAAGATAGACAGATTTATCCAAATTACTTTTTCCAAACACAGGAACATAATGAAACCATTCTGGGTTTGATTGGTTTTGCTGGGATTTGTTTGTTTGTTTGAATTAATGTCCGTGGTTATCTTTTAGCACTTTTTCTATTTCCCGCTGAAGCAGACAACTTTGTTCAAAACTCTTCAGCCTTCATTTATGAAACTGTAAATTTACTGATAGAATCTTTTTTATTACTTAGGCAACTGCCTGTTTTGGGGTTGTGACTCCAGCACTTAGGGATGTATCGTAATGCATTTGATTTTTATTCTTCCCTAACATGAGGCCCCTCTTGATTTTCCTGGTTGGTCACCTTCTTGTAAGCACCACTAGCCAACGTTCTATTTGATTCCCACGTTTAAACTGGAGTCTTCTACAGGAAAGTGATTGATCCAGCAGCATGTGTGTGACACCCTCCAGTCACATGAGCCTGTTACACTCACAAAGCAAAAGCAACTAGCAACTCCAAACCCAGAATGTTAAATAAAGACACCATTAGCACTGATGGATAAATGAAACAGTTGTGGAATGATATCCAAGAGAAGGAGGAGTAGAATACCATTCCTTTTGCAACAGTGAATACCTGTTAGAGGCTCATGGAGGGTCTCAGGGAGGCTCTGGGAGCTCTGCTTTATGTTTCTGAGAACATGGGTGAGGTTCTCTCTCCAGTATAGTTGAGTTCTGAATCTATCCATTAATGAATTAGCGTGAAACTTCACACTGTACTTTTAGTTAAATTGAGGATAAAAAGTAACTCTGAAACATTATTTAATAATGTGTTAAAAAAAACCCCAAACCAGTCCCATTTCCTAAACTCTTGAGGATAAAAGGTTTTACTACTTGAAAGTATTTTTAAAATATAGCATATACAGATGTGCATATATAGATGCTTGCAAAATATTTTCTATTATGAAATACCTCTAATGTAGTCCTACAGCCATGCATCTCAGGACCATTAAACTCGTTAAATTTTATGGCAATGTTAAGAACTTTCTATTCTTCCCATTTAAAGATCCCAGTTATAGATCTTTGAAAATGTATAATGACTGCATGTACACATGCATACACACATGTATGACAACTGTAATTCAGTCCTCACACCATGTAATCAGTGTTGAACTCACTTTTCATTTGATTTCTGTGTATGCTGCACTTGTGCTGCTGCTGTAAGGTGAACTCCAACTGTGCATGCACCTGCTTTAACAACCAGCAAAACAGCATGGACTGTCTTGGACATGCTGCTGACTCTGTTAGTTTTCAAGCATTGGATGCAGAGGTGGGGTGACACTTTTGTTCTGAAAAAAATGTCTGTGTTATATTGGCCTAGGCTGAGAATACCAAAGGAGCCTGAGAGTGACAAATGTTGGCAACCCCTCCAATTCTTCTTTGGTGTCTGCAAAGCTACCGCTCCTAAAATTTTAAATGCATCTCTCCTGGCAGTGCACTAGTCCATATCCATGTTAATTATCTTAATGTTTTCCAAACATGTCCCTTTTTCCTAAAGAAAAAACAACAACAACCAGTCAGATGATGCCTGGGAGAAAGAAAACCTTCCTTAATGTTCTATTTCACAACATAACTAACTTGAATTGCAGCTGATCCTGTTTGTTGCTTAGAAGTTCTTCAATCTCAGTGTGACAATGATTTTGACAGAGCTAGTTGACTGCAGCAAAGCATTCAGAAATTCTCAAGGGCTATATATGGCATTGGTGCAGTGGAGATCTCACCTGCCTATCAGCAGTCTGAATTAATTCAGGAAACGTTCAGACCTCAGCAGGCTGAATTGGCATCTAAAACACACAAAGATTTACATTTCACTTTGGCTGTTCCTGAATAGGTATGTCTCAGAAACACATTTTTTTGTTTTATTTGTTTTTGTGTGTTTTGGGGTTTTTTTGTCACATTTCTTACATTATGCTCTAGATCATTATGTTCTTTACAACATTGGCATGCTGCCCTAAAATCCATGCATCATGTAGAACACTTATGGAAAAGTGCATCACATGGCCTCTGGATTAACTACTTTCCTATTGATGGCATCACAAGTTGAAGCTCTTGCAGGCCAAAATTTTGTAAAGCTTTACAGATCCATCCTAATGGATCAGTGCTGTGCTTGAAAAGGCATAAAAAATAAAAATCCATATGCAGAGAGAAAGGGGATACTCATCAATCCATGAAATATTCATGGCATGGGGATGACATGCAATAACGTGGAAGATCTTCAGAAACAGATAGTGATGAGCAAGAATAAAATATAAGTATAGAGAGAGAAGCAATAAGGACACAAGGCATATATAATCAGCTTTTTTAATATCTTAACTCCATTTAACTTCCACATGAGAACAGATGGCAGCACAGCAGAGTACAGACTTGACTGATGTGTAAAGACAAAGTGATTGAGCCCCTTAAAAAAGTGTCTTCACGTTAATGGACTAGCAACACCTCACAGTGCTTAAGGGTAAAAGAACATAAAGGGTGAGGAAACAGATTTGGAACGGAACTCAGTCAATACATGTAAACATGAGACATGTAAACAGGTGACCCAGATGAGAAAGGTGAGGGAGCAGCCTTGGGGCAGGGCCATGCTGCCCTTGACATGCTCTTTACCACCCCAGTGTCCCTGCAGGTGTGGGGTTTGTGACTCTGACACCTTACCCTAAGAGCAGGCTTGGGCTGAGGTGCCCATGGATGGCCTGGAATAGAAAGGTGTGGATAAAGCAGTGTTGGGGCAGTGCCATACTCACCTTGGCACGTCATTGGTGGCATCAGTGCCCCTGGATCTGTAGACTTTGTGGCTCTTTGAACTGAAGCCAGACCTAAAAGCACCTTTAGACTGAGATGCAGGGCACCATGGGTGGCACAGATGAAAACAGTGCAGAGTGGGCAAGGCTGGGGCATGTCTTTTGCCACCCCAGTATCCCTGGAGCTGCAGGATGTGTTCCTCTGATCCCTATCAATCATCATGGACTGGGGCTGAGGCCCCCAGCCAGATGGGCTTACATTTTTTATGTACAAATGAGTTTAATTGGATCTCATTTTGCATTGTTTTTATATATTAACATTCCTTTAGTTTGTTATCTTTTTATTACTAAACCCTGGTATTGCCATAACAGCTTCACTGAGAACAGAGCTTTCCATCTTGTGTTATTTCACAGTCTTATAGAGGAAATTTTCATTAACTGTATTCTCCATATTCTCATGATGTATTAAGTAGTTCAGTATTAGTGGCTGGACTGCTTGTAGCATTGGGCCACAAGAACTGACCAAAATAAAAGGTTTTATTAAAAGCTAATGCTGCTAACAACCCAAGGCAGAAAGAAAAAAGTAAGGAAGGACCAAGGAAAAAAATCCAAGAATTCAGGTAATGTCAGATGAAAAAAAACACACAAAAAACCCAACAAAAGAGACAACTTACCAGAAGCAATTGATGGGCTTGGGAGTTGAGTGCTTGTGTAGGACTGAAGGCTAATCTTTGGGGTAGTGGTCACTACAGATCTACCCAGCTCAAGCTGTAACCTGAAAACAGGTTAATAAAAGACAAATTGGAAACCTTCACTTGGAAGAATGCATTGATCATCAGGATCCTAAGGTCAGACCCTGTTATTGTGGCCAGTGCAATTAATTCCATAATAGGAATAGCTGACAATACTTTCTAATATATAATGTAAAATCTTAACAAAAGCTCATACTGTTGGGACATTTTTGTTTGCACATCTACAATCTGAAACTTGCTAATATCCAGCTTGAAGATACAACATGGCTTGAAAATGGGAGAAGAGAGGCAATGGTGCAGCAGGGCAGTACTGGCCAGGCCTGCAGGAGAGTTGCAGTTGGCCAAATTCAAACTTCACCGTTGGTTGTGTCACTGCTGCTGTCACTGTAACCCACAGGTGATTCAGATTCTGAAGAAGCCCACAACAGGGACTTGCAAATGAAAACATGTTTAGGACCTATCTTTGCATACTGGCCTGCATGGAAACCACCTTTACAAATTACTTACATTACAATAGTTAATTCAAATGAGAACCTTGTTTTTATATGAATATGCATCTGTCCAGATTTTTTCAGAAACTAACAGCCATCAAGTAGGACTGATTCAAATATTTTTCTTCTGGAAAGGTGCTGTCATCAGACCTTTTATGTATTTGGATGAAATGAAGTATTTCACTAGGGTGTCAGTAGTTATGCTCTACTTTACCCATTGGACTGATAAGAACATTTTTCCAAGCCATGATTTTAATTTGAGCCCATTCATTCTTGAAGGATGGCTAAGGGGTCAGGAACAGTCCTAACCAAATAACTTACTGAGCATCTAAAATCACCTGCAAAAGCACCTTGAATACCAACAGCAGCTATCAAGCTAATCCTCAGTTGCTCAGCACAGATGTCTTGCTTACATGCAGTTTTGATTTAGCAGCAATCTTTTATCTCAGGTTCCCCTGCAAAAAGAGAAGAAATGCAGCTGAACCTTGCTGGCACCGGAGGAACCTCCACTTTTATTTTCACCTGGACTTAGGGAATCTTGCACTAAGTCACCTGTGTCTACACAGCCACCCATTTGCTGTGTATTACACCCAAAAACTACTTCAGACTCAGGCATCATAATTTAGAATTTATATGAGCCCTGAAAAAATAAAAAGCATTGCACATCTTTCTTTCTCAGCTGATGAAGTGGTGGTGTTTTAACTCTCTCTGAATGAATCCAAATAATACTTTAATTAGTAAAACTGTATGAGGTCTTCAAAAGACTAGAGATAAAATGACAAGAGATAAAGGCAAATAAAAATGATTTCCTTGTCTCCCTGCTCAAAAAAGAAAAAAAAAAAAGCACAACTCTTTTTCTTGAACGTGCAAAAAGAAGTCTTCTGATGCTACATTTTGCTGAAATGTAACTATGCTGACCAATGAGTTGACCAGCATAAGGTATCAAGTATCTTCTAAATAAACTATTAGAAAAAGCTATTTTACTAGATTTAATAAAACTTTTATTTTAAGCATATGCAAACAAGTCCAGGTAAACAAATCTTTGGCCATCTCAGTAAAATAAAATGAGCTTTCGCTAAAGCTCATTTATGCAATCCCGATGGTAGTCTGGGGGGAAAAAAAATTAAAAATCTGTTCGGAAAAACACAAGTCCTATGCCAATGAACAAATCTGGGGGGAATGAATAAATCACAGCAGAGACTTCTTAATTCCCAAAGCGTTACTCCCGATGCTTCCCCCCCTCCCTCCCTTTTTAACCCTCCGAGGTTCAGAAACAGAAAATGGCTGAAAGTGAGAAAAACCGAGGAAAGAAAATGGTGTCGCGGCGCTTGATTGGTCAGATTTTGCTGCAGAGTCCAAGTTTCTGACAGAGAAAGAAACACTCCTAAAACGAAGCTTATCAGCAGTTAAGAGTAAACTAAGAGTCTTGCAATCTTAGGCTTTCCAGGAGAAATATTTCCTCTAAAGCGTTTCTCAGTGGCTCCTTATTTCCTAGTTTAAATGAAGCCCGTGTCTCTCTCAGTCCAACCGCGTCTTAAAGCCGCGGGTTCTCATGCCTCACATCGAAAAAACAAATGGACATAATTTCAAATAATTCAATGGAACAGCAGGCTCCTTAAATTACATAAAGCTGCCAGTAGTATTAACATATATAGTGATGCGGTAAAGCCCGAAATAATATTAGAAATGTAGGTTTTTCAGGCAACTACAGGTTTATTTAGTAGGGGAGCAAGGGTGTGTGTGTGAGTGAATTTACAGTCGGGGAGAAATCCGTTTTCCAGGTACCTTCAGAAAAATCACTAAACATGACAAATAGGGAAAAGCCTCCATTTAAAAATTATTCTAGACTTGCTAAGTTTTGACGCACAGATATTTCTCAGAAAACACTTCGTCTGTGGCAACTTCAACAAATCTTTTTGAGAGCCTCAATAACGACAGAGAAACCCGATACAACCTAAAATCTCTAACCATGAAAGATGTCACAGGTGCGGTCCCAGACAAGACACACCAAGGAGCACACCGCTTGGAAAAGGGACTCAGAAAACATTCTTGTCTCCACCTTGTATTCCGCACACACGCACCCCGCCCCCACTTTAAGGAAATAAATTTATCTCGGGAATAAATCGTGCTGGTGATGGGCTGAAAATGCCCTCAGGACGTCGCTGACGACCAGGAGCGATAAAGCATTGAGGAAACTACTTGAGAGTCCTTCCAGGGAGGGCGGGAAAGGAGTTTTTCCCCTTTCAGTAAAACAAAGCGAGTCCCACGCGCCCTCGCAAAAACAAAAGGGAGAGGGAAGATACAATATTGCTGCTGGCAGAAAAAAAGGAACGGAAAAACCACAGGTTAAGTTAAATGGGACATAAAGGCAGCACGACGTTTACAATACACAGGAGGCATTTAGAGCAGTTTTAACTTCTTTAATCACTGGAGTGGAATTCTGTATTTTTTCCCTTACTAATTCAAACGGTATGAGCACATAGTTTTAAAGTACATGCTAAAACATAAAACCCACTGATCTTTTAAATAGGTATCTTCCCTTTCAGAGCAGTTGTGTTTCCTAAATACTAAGACAACGTAAGGAAAAATATGCAGATAGCAGGGTTTCACCCTGAACGCAAATCGGTTTTCGTGAAATCAATTAGAAAGAATAAATTACACTAGTTTTACCCAAGCCAGGATCCAATACCTACAAAATACAACTTACACGTTCTGTTTGGCACTTACTTGGTATGGAGGATCTTGTTAACTTATAAACCCGCCAAAAAAAGAAAAAAAAATTCCTACCCGAGACTAGAAATTTACAGCTCTTTGGTGATGTTGTGGTGGCTCTTAAAAGAGCCTTTGGGTTTTCGATCGTCCGAAATTTCCGTTTGCCAACAGTTTAGGCGCGCTCTCCGCGGATGCGTCGGGCGAGCTGGATGTCCTTGGGAATGATGGTGCCGCGGCTTGGCGTGCGATGGCGCAAAGGTTGGTGATCCCTCGAACGAGCCCCAACAAGGTAGGCTCGTCTGGCCTCCGTTGACAGCGCCTATGGACGGCCGAGCTCTGGCAAGCTGAGCCGTCCTCGGTTCGTGAAAGTCCGCGCGATCTCGCGCAACAGGCGCTGGAAAGGGCAGACCCTTGCGGATCAGAAGCTCCGTCGACTTCTTGGTAGCGCCACGGGCCGATCTCGCGCAGCGCCACGTGCCGGTCCGGTAGCGGTTGCGGCTTCTTGACGCCGCCCGTGGGCCGGCGCGCTCTTGGCGGTGCAAGCCCTTGGTTGGCCTAGCTGCTTGCGGGGCGCCTTGGCCGCCCGTTCGACTTTACGAGCCGTCTGCTTCGGCGCCCGCCATCGCTCACTGAAGAGCCCCAAGCAAAGAGAAAGACACACTAGAGCGCGGCGGCTGGGCAGCCACAGGGGGCAGCTTATTTATGGGACAACGCGCGCGGTGAGTGGCCAGCCCGCCAAGAGACGCGGGCAAGCCATTGTTTGGACAGGTGGCAGAGTTTGACCAAACCCGCGCGTTTGGGGCCTGTGGGTGGCGGAAAGGAGGAGGGCGGGAGCCCTGCCGCTCACCCCCCCCCTGGTACAACCCTCCCTCTCCGCCGGTACCAACCCGCCCCGCCGGTAACACACCCTACACCTTCCGCGGTATACAAACCCCCGCCCGCCGGTACCACCGCCCCCCCCCCGCCGGTACAAACCCGCCCCACCGCCAGGTACAAACCCAGCCCCCGCACTGCACGGTACACCCCTTCACCCCCCCCCACACCCCCCGCCTGGTACAAAACCTCTCCCCCGCCGGTACACCACCCGCCCAACCCCCTCCGGTACAACCCCCCCCGCCCCACCGCCGGTTTCGTGTTACAACCCCCCCCCCCCCCGCCCGGTCACAACCCGCCCCCCGCCAGGTACAACCCCCCCCCCCCCCCCGGACCTTCCGCCCGCACACGAGCCCCCGCTTGGGAGCAGCCGACCCGACCCCCTTTTGCTCGTATCCTTCGGCTCCGCCCTACGAGCTGAGACCTGACGACGGTACGGAGCCTCCCCTGTCCACACGCTGCAGCCCCGCCAGCAGACGTGGAGTTTTCACTCCCCAGGCTCTGCAGGCATTTTTGTTCCGCGGCCTCCTGCCCGAGGGCGGAAAAACCAGGATTTAACCCTTCTTCCTGGTAAAAATGTGCTTTATAACCAAATACACGCTTCCTCACTGCAACTCCCGAGCTGAGTCGTCAAAGCGGTTTTTTTTTGAGTTCTTTTTTTTTTTTTTTTTTTTTTTCTAGAGCTTATATTCTTACTTCTAATTCCGTTCTGGTTTTATGTTGTCACTACGGAGATTTTTTAAATTCTGGACCCCGGTTTCACTCCTGTCGGGAGACATTAATAAAGTACACCACTCCTAAAAAATCTCAACGACCTAAGTAAGGATTATGGTTGTTCTCGATCCACCCTTATGCAAGTGCTGTGCTTTGCCGTAAGATTTCATTAAACATCGCTTTCAATTACAAACTAATCCGGTTTCGGGTGACAAACAGGCCAGTTTTGGCTTATGGCCAAGTTTTTTTTCCCCAACTTCAGAATTACTATCCTCATAGTTAGAGGATACCCACACTGGTCGTTGTGAATAACTAGAAGAAATAAATATCACTAAAACGAAGAAAAGAAGAACCTTTAATAGCTTTAAAACTCACTCAGCTGCCTTTAACATGCTTTTTATAGACGAGGGACCAACTGTCAGGACAGGACGAGGGCAAGACCCAAAATCTCTCCGCAAGGATACTTAAAATCAGGATTAAACATTTTTTCTCCTAATCTTTCTTCAACCTGAATACTGCCCTATACCACATCGCGACTACCACAGCTACTCAGGACATAAGCTTTAACACTCACCTGAAAGAAATTCGGTGTATCGAACCTTTTACTGAATATAGAGGTGGCTCGTAAAAGGCTCTTTGGGTTGAGAGGACGCGTCGAGAACGCCCTACTTGGAGCTGGTGTACCTGGTGACAGCTCTTGGTCGCACTCGGACACGGCGTGCCTTGGCCAGCTCGCGGCAAGCAGAGGCGCAACGGCCGTCTGGACTCCCGCGACGTGCATGGTGGATGAGCTTGCTGTAGTGCGCCAGGCGCGACGCCATCGCCCGGCGATGCGCTCGAAGATGTCGTTGACAGAAGGAGTTCTATGATGCCCCATGGCCTTGGACGATATGCCCGTGTCCGAGGGCTACTGCACCTGCTTCAGAACCTTGTACATCCCGATAGATCGAGTAAGCCTCTTTCCTAGTCTTTCTTACGCCTTCTTGTTCGCCTTATTCTGCGTCTTGGTCCCACGCTTTCTTGGAGCCCTTCTGGGCGAGGACCGGTCCCGAGCGGATTTCGCTGGGTCCCGGCATTTTTCGGTGGTCTGTCAATACCTTGGCTGAGCGCAGGAACCGACGTAAATACAAAAGCGGACTCGTCACCCGTATTTCTTATAGGGACGGTATGCAAATGACATGACTCAAACACTGTCCATGTCCATTGGAACCAACTCTGCCCCGTGACGTCAAAACCCACATCCAACCTTCCCACTTGCACTTTCTCTCATCGGCGTTCCATTGGCTAACTTCAACAATCCTTTGTCCCCCAATCAATCACAAGTCAAAGCGAGGTCAGAAGAAAAGGTATAAAAAGGCCAGAGAGAGTTAAAGCCTTGGATAACCATTTATTCTATTTCCACGCTCCTTGTCGCGTGATTTTTTTGTTTTGTTGCCCAGCATTTTCACCGGCTTGGGCTTTACTTCCTTTCGTTTTCACGAGCTGTCTTTTTTTTTTTTGTGTTGGCGGGAAGCACTGCTGCCCAAGAAGACCGACAGCCACAAGGCTAAAGCCAAGTAAATCTCATCTGACAAACAACCCAAAGGCTCTTTTCAGAGCCACCCACATCTTCCTAGAAAGAGCGGGAACGCTTGACCCCAGGAATGCGTGTTATGTTAATAACTTTGCAAACTTGAAATCTTTCGGGGGAGGTGTCTGAAATGTTACAAATCTTTAGATTCTACCTTGCTGATTTGTACCTTCCTGCCTTCCTTTATCTTAAAACTTAAACTACTTATGTAAGCGTGCGTCAGTTTCCCTTTAAAAAAAAAAAAAAAAAAAATCAATAAAAGCGGTTGCGACTGATGAAATCGGTCACCGCAGCACGAGGTTAAGAAGAGATGTAAACTCTCTGCAGGGCTGTGTGTGCTCGCTGCCGGTGGGCTCGGTGGGGGTGAAGCACCGCTCACCCCGGGGGAGGGAGGACGGGGCGGGCTCGGGGCCGCCGGTGGCCAATGCTGCTGGAACGCGCGGTTTTCAAACGGCGGGGACACCGGGGGCCCCCCTTGTCCCTGCCAGCCGCGGCTGCCCCTGCGCTGGGCGGGGGAGAGAGAGTCGAGTGCCTTGTGCCTAGTGGTTGCTGCCGTTCAATGCTTCCTGGGGTTCTGTATTTTCTTATTTCCGACTTAGAGCTTTCAGGCGATAGTATGGAAACCGTAAGCACGGCCCCGAGGTGCAGTGCAGGAGGGATTCCAAAAAAAGGTAGTACCAGGTATTCTGGGTTAAGTGATGGGTGATGGTGAGGACAGCTGCAGAATTGGCTCGAGGGTGAGTTCATGGAGAAGCACTGTGGTAAGTTAGATATACGCGGGGAAAGGAGTCATGATGTACTAGTCTGGACTTGAACTGTTGTTTTAATTCTTTCTCCTTCATCCTGACAGCGTGAGTGGTGTTTAAAAGTGCTCTTGGCGTTTTTCTGCGAAAATTTCCTTTACTTATACATTACTCCTGGGTACTCCTGCTTTTGGCTATGCTGAGCTCTTCGGTACCACTTTTTTATTATTATTATTCGGTAGCCTTAGTTGTGTTTTTTTGGGGCCCTTGGATATTGTGTCTTCCTGGGCCTGCTTGACTATGGGAGCCCCTTGCACCCCGAGAAGGGGGGCACGGCCTTGGCGATGTCAAATTTGTGGCCTTTGAAGCCTCCAGGCACCGCATCCCTCTTCTTGGGGTGTCAGGGGTTTATAAGTCACGACAGTAGGCGAGGGATCGGGATTTACAGGGAGGAGCTTCCTACGCCATTGGTGCCTCGCTGTGGCCGCACTGCTGGGAGACGGCGACAGCTCCTCTCTTTCCTCTGAACAGGTTAATTTTTGGGGTTTCTCCCTTTTCATTTTTTTTCCCCCACTGTAAAGGACACCGCGTTCCCTCCTTGTTCTATGCGGAAGAGAAAACTGCCCGAAGGGAAAGCAGGAATGCAACGCCGGGAGCCTCCGAATGAGGCTGCCTGAGGGCTGGGGGAGATTTTCTTTGTTCTTTGAAACCGTCCCTTGAGAACTAAGGCGAGAAAAACTCTGCTTTTTAAATTTTTTTCCCTCTATTTTTTCTTTTGTCTTTTAATTTTTTATTTTTTTTTTTTTTTTCCCTTTTCGCTGCTCTGCCTCAGGAGGAGGAGGAGTGAGTCACTGGGGCGTTGTGTTAATGGAAAATGTTTTTCAAGCAGAGGGAGATAACGTGGGAGTGCCCGGCTGAAATCTTGCTTGGAAACAAGATAAGAATCGCGGGTCTGTTTCTAAGCGGTATATGATTCTTAAATTATTTCCAGGTTGAGTTGTTTCCCTTTGGTTTGTTTTTGGTGGTTGGTTTGGTTCGTGGTTTTTTTGGGTTTTTTCCCCTTGTTTGTTATTTTACTTTTCTTTTTCTTTCCCAAAAAAAGACAGAGGATTTTTTCCCTTCCTTTTTTAAATCATCTCTGTTCTGCTGGAAGAAATTGCATTAGATATTAATCATCTACCATTCAGAGCTGGACTTTGAAACAGCAGTAACTGCAGGACTTTATTAGTAACCATTCTGAAATGTGAGGCTAGAAGTAGGTTTAAAACACTTCAGGATTTTTTTTTTTTTTTTTGCTTCATGATCTCAATTTTGCAGTATTTTACATATTTGGCTAAATAGCCTTCTATTGGTCTATATTTAGTAGAGAAGGAAGAGATTACGTGGGCCTGGAGAAGGGAATTGGTTTGTACAACGTTCTGATTGGGCCATTTGAAAATCCTGAAACAGAGGCCTCCCGGGATTCATTTTTGCCCTTGAAAACATGGTGAGGAGGCAGCATTTCTTTTTCAAGAGTAGTGTCCATACTTCCTTCTCAGACACTTCAGTATTTATGATCTTCTTCTCTTGGAAATTGCTTGTTTTGGTTTTGTTGTTTTTCTTTCTCTTATTCCCCCTCCCCCTCACCCCCCGGATGTTTCAAAAATCCTTTGAAAACACATGTATTTTAAGAATTTTCAAATAGGACATGGGTAGATTGCAATCTAGTGTAAAGTGTTTGTTTTGGTTTTGTGTTATGTTCCTCACTAGAAACTCGTTAAGCTCAGTATTGTAATTCATTAAGTTCACAATTTCATTCTCTGCCTTTCCAGCCATGTTTCCTCCTTGAGACAGCTGATGTAATGAGCTCGGTTTCCTTATATAGAGATTTTTATATATTGTTGTGCTCTGTGTGCCACCAACAGGATTTTCATGATGGGTTTAAGTATATTTTTGTTAGTACAGGAGAATTGATGACTTCTGTATGCAAAATCTTTTTCTTCAGCTAAATTATGCCTGGAATGTTTTCATGCAGTTACTGCATATCTGTGTTTCTCCTGACCAGTCATCTATAATTAATGTAGAAAGGCAATATGCTCTTCTACCTTGGGTAACTGCTTGTTATAAATGAACACATCCTCTGTCTGCATACCACAGTTAAATAAAAGATTTTTTTATATATTGAAATAGAAGAGAGACATGTTTTATATAACCTCTTTGAGTATGTGCCAAATGAGAGTTAAAATTGGTGTTTTTTTGAAAGCACAATATTTTATTTCATTGCAGATGTGGAATTTCTCTTCCCAAATTTAGTTTCATCTCTCCAGCCAACCTAAATTCTCAGAGGAGGAAGGCTTTAAATTTGAGAACAGTGCATCACAGATGCTTTTGGTCATGAAATAAACATTTAGTATCATATGGCCCTAATTTATTTTTAAACTTTAGGTCCAAACAAAATATGCCCTTATGCTGTAAAGTACTAACCATAACTTAGGTAGTGCAATCTCTTAGATTGCTTGCTCCCAAGAAAATGTTACTTAATAGCTTTTTTGTTTTCCGTAAAGCAGGGAGAGATTATGTACAAGACAATATTAAAAAAAAAAAAAAAACAAAACAAAACAAAAAATCACTAAAACAAAAACCCAACAAAGTCAAATATGCTCAGTTGCAGAAACATTCAGAAGTATGCTGAGAATTAAATTTTAAATAAGTGATGTTAAAAAAGAATATATTTACTGTTAGGCTTTGTCTTAATAATCATAGAATGCAAAAAAAAAATCCTTGGATAATAATTTCCTTCCAAAAATCTTATTTACATTGCTTTGGTTAGTTTTTTGCTTGTTTGGTTTTGAGGTTTTTTGTTTGGGGATTTGAGTTTGTTTTATAAAAAGACTATCTACGCTTGATTTTTCTCTAGTGACCTGATTGAGGACAGGATAGAAATCCTGCTCCAACTCCCTTGGTAGTAGGCAGCCTTCCAAAGTCTTAGAGGAAGATGTGATTTTAATTTTTTTTTTTTTTTTTTTTTTTATTTCATGAGAATTTGCTTTAGGCTAGAAATGTTATCAATAATGTAGGCAAGCTAGAGTATTTACCTAGACCAAACACGAATGGAATTAATTTATTACCTAATACCAGTGCTATCCCCACAATGTTCCAGGCCCTTCTTTGTAAAACTTAAATGAACATTTGCATCACATAGTTCATGTAAAGATTGAGCTTTTGTAGTTCTTTTACTAAATTACCCTCAAATTCCTTTCCTCAAATTTTTAGTTTCTTTAGTATCTTTCTGCAACCTTACACAGCATACCAAAATAAAACACAGTCAGAACATCCTACAAATCTGGAGTTATTCCATATAAATAATTAGAATACCATTAATTTACTTTTCTTAAACACTTAAACCAGGGCCTGCTTAGACACCAAAAATATTTTTAAAAGAATAACTTGCTGTTTATTTCTCTAAAATACATAGCACAAGATCAGTTTAGGCTTCGGTAAACACGTAAAAAATTCCCTTGTCTCCATTCGCACAGACTGGAAGCACTGATGCTGACGCTCAGGAGGTTCGTGTGGAAGTGGAAGCCAAATTGCCGCTTCTCCCAGAAAACTGCGATTGTTTGCAGCCCGCAAACAACGCTTTGCGTGCGTCTAATGCCAAGAGACAAGCGGATTGCCGTGAGCCGTATCTAAGGCCCTGCGTGTCCCTCCCTTTGCCCCTGGGGACGTGGCTGTGGCTGCGGTGGCACAGCCGAGCTCCATCGGTTCGGAGCGCTCGCCCCGGAGCCCGCCGGGGAGCGGGGGCCGCAGGCACCGCCCGCCTGGGCTGCAGCAATTTCCAACCAATCCTGCCCTGGAAGCAGCTTCCCTCCCTCCCTGCTCCCTCCCTGCCCCCTCCCTTCCCCTCTATCTCCCTGTGCCTGCCTTCCCTGCCGCCTCTCGCCGTCCCCCACCACCCGCACCCCCGAGTCATTTTCTTTCCCTTAATCCGCGGGTGAGGAAGATGAATCTGCTGGATGACACCACGATGAGTGAGGAGCATCTCGCTCCGGCTGCTGTTAAACCCAGCTTGTTTTGAATGCTTCTGCTGTTCCTTTTGTCAGCTGCTAGTCTGTGTTTTCTGACTGCCGTTTATTTACACCGTGGGGGCTGCCCAAGCTAAGGGGAAAAAAACACCAACAAAAAAACCGAAACTCTAAACAACCCACCACAAAACCAAAGGAGCAGCTGGGATGTTCCAGCTTGCTCTGTTAGAAAGCATTATTTTGGTTCTGCAGGCTTCAAAGCTGAGACAGCAAAGGACGGTCTTATATGATAAAATACTAATATCAGAAACCCATGATCATCACATCCTTCCCCTCCCCTTGTCTGTTCTGTCCTAGAAAACTTGATGCATGGCTGCAAGATACACAAACAACCCTGCCATAGTAAAGAGGCTGATGCAAACAAACCTTTTTTTCCTCTCCAGGGGGCACCTCTGTGTATCACATCTTTGAGAGGTTGATTGTTTCAGGCCTCTGCACTCTGCATACAAATGATTCCTCTTTCCTCGTGTGGGGATGGCTTTCAAATAGAAAACAAGTCCTCCTCCTATAGAAGCTGTGGTTTTTTCTATCATGGGATTCCTCTATGGCCTTCACAAGTAGTTTCTGAGAGAATCATGAGAATACCAGCACAAACCAGGATGCTAGCAACTTGGAAGCCCAGGAAAAAAATGAAGTAGTTGAGCACTTGAATGGGAGCTTTTTTGAGGATAAGTTTCTTGTTTGTTGGTTTGGTTCTGTGTTTTGGCTGGGGTCATGGGATGGGGGGGAAGGGCAGAGTCAATTTTTTGTTTGGGACTGGTAGGTTTTTTTGTGAAGGGATTTCTTTGGTTTTGTTGGTTTTTTGGTTTTTTTTTTACCTTATGGAAAAAAACCAAACTTAATCCTCAGGATGTGCATGTAATTAAATGGATCAGTTTATGAACTATTTACCACCAGTGTCAGGACTTGTGCAAGCAGTCCTGAGTAGTCCAGAATTGATTTCTGTGAGGAGAAAGATGGCACCGATTTCTTCTTTCCAGACATTATCTTTCTCTCTTCTCTCTGATTTGAAAAAAAAAGCCTGAAGATTAAGGATCCATTTACTTAAGAAAACTACCTATGAAATTTAGACAGCATTTCTGGTATCAGTAACCTTTTGGTTGTAACCAGTTTTATGACTAGATTAGACTTCACTAAGTTTGATAAATTTAACCACTGACCTCCTAGGTAGTAAAGATAAGCAAGAACATCTTCAGTCGGTAGCGGTCATTGTTCTGAAGGTGTCCTACTATGCTTAGTAGAGAAGCCATTTTAAGCATTAGATCACCTTTAGCACTTTTCTCAGAAATTTCTTTACCTCTTGCAATAGTTCATTTATTTAGAGGCCAGAAAGGTGCACACTGCTGCATGGAACTATTTCACACAATGCTACAATGGTACAAACGTACAAAATCCTGGTTTATTCTCTGTTCCTCTTCTGGTGACACTAAACAGTCAAGTAACTTTCATTGTAGTGCTTCTGAGCATTGAACACGGTTGTTTTATTTACTTGTGGTTTTCAAATATGAGAAGATTTTTTTTTAATTAGGATCACGCTGGAAGGTGCAGTAAAGGTGGAAAGCGGTGATGAGAGAGCTCTGAAGAGTGAGTTAGGAATCAGGCACAAGGGGAGGACATTGAAATTGAAAACTATTGTTGAAAAAATTAAATATATGAAAATTCTGAACTCTATTGTTTAATGACACCCAAAACACCTAAAGATAGATAGCCCAAAATGTTTATGCTATACACGTCATGGTAAGTTCCCTGTTGCATACCAGGAAAAATAAAGATTTATTTTACTCCTCACCAAAAGGATGGTTGGATTTGCCATTAGATCACCCAAATTATTATGATCCAGAAGCTGAGGTCCACATGTCTATAGGTTGTGAAGTTCCCATTAGTTTCTAATCGTCTGTGTGTGTGTAGACTGTTAATTGCTGGGGGACATTTTAGCCACAAGAAGTTAATACAGAATAGAAGCACCAGTAGATAGTGTTAATAAGATCAATATTTAATTACTATACTTACATGGAAAATTGAAAAAGAGTGAAAAAATTCATTACCGTGTAAATGACTTGGTAACTGTGTCCTGTGTGTTGTCGTTTTGGGTTTTTTTCAGCCTAAATAGTCTCTTGTCTGTGTCTGAAATTGGGGATGACCAGCAAGAGCTACTGAGGGTTTCTGCATAAACACATCAATGCATAAAAAGGGAACACATTTAAGCACCATAGGTAAAACGTACATATATTATTTTAACGTGATTTTTAATGCTCCGTCAGAGATGGACTCCACTGTGACTGCAGAGGAGCTACCATGATCCATGCTGGTGTCCTGCTTCCACCTGGAGGAGAGCAACTCTGAGTGTATGGGCCTGACCTTGAGCACACATTTACAGGTACAGCCTGGAGGCAGAGGAACAGCCAGGAAGAAATCCTGCTGTGCCCTGGGGCAGACAGACCCACAGGGGCAGTCAGTCCCTGACCCAGGTTCATCAGATTAGTCCAGGTGAATGAGAATGAAAATTAGAAGGAATGACCAAACTTCAGAGAGTCTGGCAGTAATTCAGGCACATTCCCCGGTGTGAAAGGTGTGATTCTCCTTTATTATGTGGGGATAAGCACTGGCCATGCTGAAGGGCCTGTCTTCAGTATCCGGGATCATGGGCTGTGCAGGGACAGACTGCTTTGAGTCTCCATGCCAGTAGGGAGCACAGAGCCTTAATTTTGCTTGTGCTGCAACTTTTTCTTTTCCTCTCAATGGAATTTGAAAACTTCTGTTATATCTAGTCATGTTGATCATCACTCTCATCAAAAATCCATCTATTTTTAGCTGGGCTTGTACAGTGTATATGATAGTGCTCTGGGATGCTCATCTCCCTAGGAAGCTGATGCAAAAGAAAATTATTCCTTTCCCTCACAAATGTTTCATCAAAATTAAGTAACACTACCATAAGCTTTTGCTTTAGGAGATGAACCAAATCTCCAATTTTCAGTATTTCCATCAGGATACTTTTACCTGATTTTAAAAACATATCACAGAGACTTTCTAAGTTAAAATTCATTCTCTTAAAGATGTGAAACTACATGTGCTGGCAGATCCACTGAGAGATCAGTACCTCCTTCAGCTCACCTAACAGCTTTCCTGAAAAGAAAAGCAGATCATTAAAGAGAAAACAAATTTGAAAATCACATTATTTCAACAGCCTCCTCAAGAGGATGGTTGTCTTTTTGGAAGGACAGGAGTGTTGGGAGGAATGTCAGGTTGAGAGATCGAAAGCAGATGCAGAGGGAAAGAGAAGAGCTAAACTGCTGACACTCCTAGAGTAGGCAAAGAAGTGGAGTCACTCTCTCACTCATTCCTGCCATCACCCAACCAGTTCCTGCACTCCAGAGTGCCCCAACTGCCTGCCCACACCACGGGACATAGCTCAGGGCTCTTCCAAATGATGCTACCTGATCAGGAAAAGCTTTCGCCCTTGTTCTTCTCCTATTGTCTTGATTAACAGGAAAAGATGGATGGATGGATGGATGGATGGATGGATGGATGGATGGATGGAT
>CM031879.1:45351297-45363631 GCA_018697195.1 Certhia americana
TGGGTCCTCCGTCAGTAGCAAGAGCGGGACCTGCGACCACCGGCCCGCCATTTTTTGTTTTTTTTTTTTTTTTTTTTTTTTTTTTTTTTTTTATTTTTTTTTTTTTTTTTTTTTTTTTTTTTTTTTTTTTTCTCCTTTTTTCTTTTTTTTTTTTTTTTTTTTTTTCTTTTTTTCTTTTTTTTTTTTTGTTTTTTTTTTTTTTTTTTTTAGGGCTGTGTATCTCCTTCCCTCTTCCCTACCCGCCGGTCGCGGCAAATCCGACCAAGTGGCGCCTCGCTCGGCGCCTCCCGCCCCTGCCTCGCTTACACCTCTCGTCCGCGGGCCCGACGGATGAGGCTTTCCCGGGCAGGCGGTCTTGTTGCATCGGCCACGGCGGCTTCCGTTTCCGTTGTCATACCCGGAACTCCCACAGCTGCCCCCTCCTCCGTGTGTTCCGGGGCTCGGGCACTCGACGCGGTCCGCTCTCCATGTTAGAACGGAGTGACAGCAGGTCGGTGCGAGGGGGAGCAGGGAGCGAGGCCCTCGAACGCTCGGGGCCATTGGGCAGTGAGGGGTGCTGTGGGGAATGTTTGGAGCCGAGACTTCCCTGAAGGCATTC
Organism: Certhia americana; assembly: GCA_018697195.1. Taxonomy (NCBI): domain Eukaryota; kingdom Metazoa; phylum Chordata; class Aves; order Passeriformes; family Certhiidae; genus Certhia; species Certhia americana. The sequence continues at coordinate 45,351,896 of CM031879.1, forward strand.
GGAGGGGCTGTTCGAGAGCGCGGAAGAGACCGTCTCTTCCAGCAGGCCCAGCCAGCCCCGCGGAGCGGTCCCAGAGCTGGCCGCAGGACTCCGGGCACGCTCCCGGCAGCTGCCGGCCTCGGAAGGAAGGGTCCGCTGCCTTGCACCGAGATCCGGGGAGCGAAAAAAAGCATTACGGATACCACAAACGACTGTCTGTATGACATCCGAAGAACGAACACTGGCGAAACAATTTCTATTCCGATGAGGAATCCAGAATTTTTTTCCGTGTGTTTCACACTTTTGCAGAAAACATGTCATACATGCTGCTGACAGTATGTTGGACTGTATTTGTGAAGTAAATGAATAAATACTGAGAGTTATGAGACTATTTCTAAATTAAATCTGTTAAGATGTTTAATATTACTTGCACAGAATAGAACTGATATGCCTAAGGTGCTTGCCAATTCTTGTATTATTAGTATATTATGTCCTTTAAACATGCCTACTGTTATAAAGTTTCTCATATCCTTAAAAATTTGTGCAGTTACTTATTTAAATTTATTTCTAATATAACGTAGAGAACATCAGCAACCTCTCCAAAATCTTCCTGGGAATAAAATATTCCCTAAATTCAGGGGGAAATGCAATGAGATAGTCATGCATTCAGTTGCAGGTGCCAAAACGATACAAACCTTGTTATAAGTATCACTGTGAATTCCTTTTTCTTTCAAATTAAAAGACTCGTCACTCATATATACAGTATAAGGAGCAAAATAAACCTTTAATTTAGATTAGGTTTGCTTTTCTAACAGAACAGAATGAACAAAGACTGTTTAGAGACTAACTGGAGGATTCATCACTAGTGGACCTGCCAGGCTGGTGCCTAACATTGCCATTTGGCTCCACGAAGTCTGCTTTGTTCTTTATATCTGAAAATCTCTCTAGCTGTGTTTCCTGAGGCAGTAATATGCAACATTTTGATTACATAAGAAAGCTGAAAGAAATTATGCAAAATCTTTTGGTATGCCAAAATAATAATTTATTCCTAAGGCTTCCTAAATGCAGAGCAAGGCTCCTAGTATAACTTTTTCTTCCAGCAGTATAACCACTGCAAGGCTTGGAAAATCCCCTTCCATTTCTGCCAGATGGGCCATGGAGAGGCTGAGACCAGCAGCTTAAAGTAAATAAACCAGCTGCAAACCCACCCCTTTCCTCAGTAAGTGTAGTACATTAGATATAATTTAACATCATGCCTTCTGGAAGACTTGTCTTGCCTACGTGTTGTTACAAGTGTGCACGGGCACATTTCACAGATGTGTCTCTTAGGGATATATTCAGTTCTTTCATGGATCAGAGCATTTCCTTAGGCAAAAATAATTTTGAAAAGAGAAGAAAGAAAATTTTGCTGCTGAATATAATCCCTAATAAAGTTGTTTCTACTGTTCATTGGAGATAATTTTTTGGAGGGTCGAAGTTTAGTGTCCAACCCGCATGTTATAGATACTACATTCTCCTCATGAATTTGGACACATAGATGTAGTGGTTAAATGAGAAAGGAAATCTTTGCAAAACTCAGCTCCATTTAAAAAATAAAATTAAAATAAAAATCTGTAGCTTTTCAAGTGTGCATTATTTAGGACACTTGCCCTAGTTCCTCATTAAACTATAATGAGGAAATTGCATTTGTTTATTACAACAAGGCAACACCTCACTATGACTTCACAAGAGGGTATTTAATTAGTAAAAAAAATTATTGCATCAGTGTATTATAACCAACTTCAAAGCTGCTCATAATTTTCTTGAGAGCTTAAGTGGCAATTTAAATCCACATCTGTATCTGCTACAACTGTTATAACAGGTATAACAATATGCAAACTAAATTAATGTAAGAGCTGCTTAATAGGTACGTTTGTCCTAGCATTGCAAGCAATATAGATGAAAAAGGGTAGAAAATGTCTTAGAATTTGTAACTATGCAGTTTTAAGTCTTTTGATATATAAACTGAGATTACTGTGATCTATGACATTTGAAGGACCTTATAGTTACAGTTTTGGGGGTTTTTGTCACAAATTCTTTAGAATGTGAAGGTGCATAGGAAGCCAATAACACAGCTAATGTTCCATGTGATATGGGTTTCCTTGTTCTTACTGCTTATTTCATATGCCAATGAGATAAATTCGTTTGTTTAAACTTGCTCAGCTGCATTCCTTCATCAGCTGGAATTTCCTTGAAAGTTGTCTTTTAACACAAGGAGATTTTCCAATATTCCTACCATACAACTCATCTGATTTACCAGACTTTTACACTTGAGACCTCACCACTGTTGATGGCAACACTGGGCTATAGCAACTGGAGAAACCACTTCTGGCTAAGACAAACCTAGGGAGTGTTAAGGAGTGGATCGAAGTATCACAGGGGGTGGAACTCCACATACTGAGGTGAGGAGACAAATGAGTTTAGCAAGCGTTTGGAAAAAAATTCTGAAGCAAATAATGAATTCCTGGTCAGATGACAGGAAGAATTTGGAGGAATGCTGGACTTAGCTCCACACTCAGAGGACGGGCCCCTCTCTTGTGGTACCGTGACCTCCACACACAGGAGTTTGTCCACAGAGAAAGCCAACTCCTGCTTAGATACATCTACCCCAAGGCCTTTCTCTGGAATTCCAGTGCTTTGATCCAGAGATACACTCTTGTGGCCCAGAAAGCCCAGCCCAACATGGGTTGCATAAAAAGCAGCCTGACAGCAGGTCAGGGAAGGTGATTCTCCTTTTCTGCTCAGCTCTCCTGAGACCCCTCCTGGAGTGATGCATGCAGCTCTGTGATCTTCTGGAAAAAAAAAAAAAAAAAAAAAAAAAAAAAATTAGAAATCTTCTGTGATCTGTCTGCATAAGAAAGACATAAATCTGTCACAGCAGGTCCAGAGAGGGCCACAAAAATTATCAGAGGGCTAGGTCACCACTCCCATGAAGAAAGGCTGAGAGTGGTGGTTGCTTGGCCAGGGTTCTGAGGAAATCCTATAGCAGCCTTTCAGTACAGAAAGACTTCTTTTCAGGCCTGTAGGGACAGGGGGAAGAGCAATGATTTTAAACTGAAAGAGACTACATTTAGTTTGGACATAAGTAAGGAATTTTTTGCAAGGAGGCTTGAAGGACACTGAACAAGGCAGTCTGGAGAAAATGTGGATGCCCCATCCCTAGAGGATGTCACCCATAGAGTCAGGTGGGATGGGGCTTTGAGCACCCTGGGATAATTAAAGGAGACCTTGTCCACAGCAGGGGTTTGGGATTAGATAAACTTTAATGGTCCCTTTCAACCCAAAAACCATGTTGAGATTGAAATTTTCTGATGAACACATGCGTGGAAATCTCTCCTGCAGAGCTAAGTATAGAGGGCTGATGCATGTTAAAATAAAGGTTTAATTACCATTGCAATTTTTAAAGAAGAGAAGTGTAAGGGCCAGGAGATATTTAGCTATAGCAAATGGTGATCAATAAAACAGTGTAATAAAACCACTACAACCCTAAACATTTTCATTTACAAACAAAACCTTTAGACACAGGTACCACCACAATAAAAGATTAGCCTGGTGCTTCAGCAGTTCTCTGCTTTATGTTTCTCTCCACAAATTATCCCTGATGCCCACGGCTTTGGCCGTGGCACAATGCTGCCTGAAAAACCTCTCAGCTGCAGCTTTTGGGGATGGTGAGGAGGCACAGTGGGAATATCACCGTCCCTCAAGCCCAGAGCACTGCTCCTTCTCTCCAGGGGGTGGAAAGAGCAGAGGTGCAGCAAAGATGAGACCAATCACCTCAATGCAGTGTGCCAGAGCATCAGATGAAGCTTCTGGGAATATGCCAGCGAGAGGAATCAGCCAGTTTTTTACATAATTTATAATAATGAGTATGAAGAGATTTAAGGTTGTGCTCATGGGTGATATTTGTGCCAACAATATAGAAAAGTTAATAGCATTGCCCACTGTTAATGGATGTAACAAGAGGAGTAGCAATGAACAGTGAGAGAATTTATGAGTAGAAAGATTGATAATGCCGCTTAAAATGGAAATATACAACTGCTACAAGGTGAGTCTGAATGAAAGTATTACACTGTTGATTTAGAGTGCAGGTCTGACTAGATTCAGATCAAATGCCACTTTTCCTAAGGCATTCCTCAATTTCTACATAAAATTAACACATAGGGAATTTAACATCTTTTAAAGAACAAAGGCCTTTAAAGGGAATGAAGAAATAATTTTTTATTGTTAGATGTAGCAACACCGAGCTCAGGATGGTCTCCTATTTATCTTCACGCTGCATAGATTTTGCCACTCCCACCCGGGCTTTAGCCACCATCCCATATCCTATGCCCTGAGTAAGCTGTGGAACCGTGAAAGGTGAGCAGAATCCTGAAGAACCAGCGCCCTGCTGAGTGTTACAATGAAAAAAAAAGGAAACAATAAATCACTGCAAAAATATAAGTCACTTTAAAACACGGGTTAGAAAGCAACTGTATCAGCCCTCTTCAGTAGAAACAAAGTTCTAAAATACTGCAACACAAGGTCGTTTGAGGTTAATTTAGTGCTATTGAAGACTCAGCGCCAGATCACCGTTATAAAGTAATACAACTCTTTTCTGACAACGTGGGTGGCTCTGAAAAGAGCCTTTGGTTTAAAATGTTATGTCGCGCAAAGTCTGAGCAGCTTTGCCCGCCGAGTCTATTTGCTTTTAGCTTTATGGCTTTCAGTCTTCTTGGGCAGCAGCACGGCCTGGATGTTGGGCAGCACGCCGCCCTGCGCGATCGTCACCTTGCCCAGCAGCTTGTTGAGCTCCTCGTCGTTGCGGATGGCGAGCTGCAGGTGGCGGGGGATGATGCGCGTCTTCTTGTTGTCGCGGGCCGCGTTGCCCGCCAGCTCCAGGATCTCTGCCGTCAGGTACTCCAGCACGGCCGCCATGTAGACAGGAGCGCCGGCGCCCACTCGTTCCGCGTAGTTACCTTTCCGAAGAAGACGATGAACGCGACCAACAGGGAACTGCAGGCCGGCGCGGGACGAGCGCGACTTGGCCTTGGCTCGGACCTTGCCTCCCTGTTTCCCGCGGCCGGACATGGTGGAAGCGCTGGATGGAGCACAGCCTCGCCACTGAGCGGAGAGCAGAGACAATCGTACTGACGCAACCGCCGCTCCCCTTTTATCTCTTCCCTGGGCGGGACAAGCCCGCGGCGATTGGCTGGAACAGGTCTCAGCTGAAGGAACCAATGAGCAGACGGATCGTATTGTGACCAATCGGCGACAAGGACGCGCCCAGTGCGGGAAGGTCCAATCACATTGCGCGGAGCTGAGAGCGGATATTTGCATACCGCTTCTCTATAAATAGCGCGCGCTGAGGCCATTTTGCACGCTGAGCTGTCCCCCGGAGGAAAAGCGCGGTCAAAATGCCCGAGCCGGCCAAATCCGCCCCCGCGCCCAAGAAGGGCTCCAAGATGCGGTGACCAAACTCAGAAGAAAGGCGACAAGGAAACGGCGCAGATCCGCAAGGATAGCACTCGATCTACGTGTACAAGGTGCGAAGCATTTGCACCCCGACACTGGCATCTCGTGCCAAGCCATGGTCCAGCATGAACTCCTTCGTCAACGACAAATCGTCGAGCCGCATCGCGGCGAGGCTCGCGCCTGGCGCCTACAACACGCTCCACCATACGTCGCGGGAGATTCCAGAACGTCCGTGCGCCTGCTGCTGGGCCCCGAGCGGGCCAATGCCCAGTGTCACCGAGGGCACCAGGCGGTCCACCAATAATAACCCTCCAAGTAGTGGGCCCCTTCTCGGACCGTCACTCCTCAACCCAAAGGCTCTTTTAAGAGCCCCCCACTTTCTCAGTAAAAGACTTTTACAACTATGCTGGTTCTTCCTCGGTAGCGGAATTACCCAAGTTATTTGATTGAATTTTAAAAATACTTATCATCTACATACTCGTGCAATGAAAAAGTTCTCTTACTATTTTGCAACTTAGAGTAATTATAATTCACTATTCTATAAATGTTTAGTTTTTCATAATGGAAACTTAATTAAGTTTTTCTACGTTTAAAATTCAAGAAATAACTTTACGTTTGTTCCATCCAATAGGGGTTCATATTGAATCCGAAACAGGCTCCGCGAAGATAACGACATTCATTTAACAGATTTAAAAAAAAAAGGCGGAGGGCAAAATATCGACCCTCTCTACATTTATACAGAGTGTCGTAATTGTCTAAGTAAACATTTTGCGTTTTGGTACTAGAGACGACAAGGACTACAGTACTGGAGGGAGGGAGGTAGGTGAACACCTCCCTTAGATGGGGTAACGCCCTCAGGTGATGAGTCCACGGAACGCGGCCCCCGGGAACACTGAGCCACCACCCCTCCCCCCTTTTCCCCTGCAGCCGGGGGCTTTTCAAATTTCCCTGCGGTCAATGAGCGGCCGCGGTTTCCGCCCAGCACCCCTCACAAAAAAGGCTGCTCCGTCGGCCACCCTGCTTCATTCCCGCACCGCCCCGCCCGCCGCGCTCCTGCGGGGTTGAGGAGAGAACGCTGCGGACTTTACCGTCGCTTCCCACCCCGGCTGTCGCCTCCATCTGAAAAAAAAAAAAAAAAAAAAAAAAAAAAAAATAGGTGTCAAATCACGCAGAAATTTAAACCGCCCCCCCCCCCTACCCCCCCCCCCCACGACAACGCTGGCAGGCGGAAAGGTCCTTGCCAAGGAAGCGGAGGACCGTGCCCTGACAGTTCCCTGCTACGTCGCGAAGATGTTTGGCATCGCATCCGTGCTGTTAGGAATCGCGCTGATTTAGAGCAACGAAAGGAACTCCACGCCGCAGAAAGGTACCCGCCCCTTAAGCAGCTCCCTTTAACATCATGTCCACCCACCCTTGCGTCTTTTAAAAAAAAAAAAAAAAAAAAAAAAAAAAAAGCAAAAAGAGCCGCCGTTAGAAAGCGTTTTCGCAGGTGTAAACTTTATTTTTCCAAGTCTTAGGGAAACCACGGCTGGAAGGTCAGCGTCCCATCCACTCCACCAACGAACGTCCCCACACTATAGATGCGACTAGGTAGCTCTGCGCAGGCACGGAGCTCGTAACGGAGTGGATCAGCCCCTTTTGGGGACCATAGTGGGTGGCCTCTTTAAAAGAGCCGTTGGTTTTTTAAAAGATTTCCCCTTCACACTTCATTTCTTGGGTGCTGCATTCTTCGCCTTGGCCTCTTTCGGCTTGGCCGCCTTGGGGCTTGGCTGCTTTGGGCTTCACACCCGCTCGCCTTAGCCGGCTCTTCGCTGCTGCGTCCGCTTTTTTGGGGCTTGGCAGCCTTGGTCGCCATTCTTTGGGGCTCTTGGCCGCTTTCCTTTTCCTTGGCCGCAGCAGCCGACCGGCCTCCTTTTCTTTCGCCTTCGGTGGGGCTCTTCTTCACCGCCGCCGCCTTCTTTGGCTTTTGGCGGCGCTGGCGGGCTTTTTAGCCGCCGGCTCTTAGGGCTTGGTGCAGCAGTCCTCTTCTTGGGGGCTTTTTCCTTCACTTCTCCTGGTTTTCTAGCTGAGGGCTGAAGAACCAAGGCCCGGGTGCCTGTCCTGCAACCAGGTGCCCTTGCGGACGGAGGCTCTTGACCCCAGCTTGATGCTGCTGTTTTTTCTTCTCCACTCGTAGCCGCCGTCGCCAGCGCCTTCTTTGCGCGCGGCGAGGGAGAGCCCCTTGCGCTCCTTGGTGCGGACACGGCCTTGGTGATCGCTCGGTGACGCTGGGCCCCGCGGGCTTGTGGCGGGCTTTGGAGCCGTCGCCGCCTTCTTCGCTTCTGGCGGCGGCCTTGGCGGCGGGGGGGCCGCGACAGCGGGAGCGGCCGGGGGAGCGGGGTTCCTCCGACTCGCTGCAGAGCCTTCTTCCTAATCAAAAGAAAGTAATTGTGCTACAGTAACCCCGCTGCCTGATTTATATCGAAGCGGTGCTCTGTGATTGTGCTTGGCAGAGCCCGCCTGACCTGTTAGCCAGGGGTAGAAGACTTTTCCTCCTGCCGAGTCTGTGTTTCTTCGGAGTTTATAAATTCCTATTTTTCGTAACGAGTCCGCCAAAATCACCCGTTTCTTCTTCGGAGAGTGAAGAGGAGCGGTTGACTTCCTTTCGGGCAAGTTGTCTGCCTGTTTGGATGTGGACCACAGATGGGAGAGAAAAGCTGTTTTTGGTAACGCCGCTTGTGAAGCCGAGAGACCCGGGAACGCAAACTTTTGTTTTTCCTTCTACCTTAAAATAAAACCGTAATAAAAAAGTTCCCCCGTAATGCAGGCTTACTCTTTGTGGGGTTTTTCCTTTCAGATTGGGAGGGCAGAAACCGAGTGGCCATCTTGATTATTTTTGTCGTAAATTGATTTCAAAAGACAAGGAAGTACACAATTTCATGGCTGAAAGCCATCTATTTTGAAATATGATTAAAGATCGGCTCTCTAAACCATATCTTTTAACTATTATTAATGGATACGTATTTAAACATTTTTCTTGTTTTGGGAAAGAAGAGACCTTAAGAGGATATATATACGTTGAAAAGTGTTTGGAACTTGCCAGTGCTAATTCTTTTTTTGGTTGGATTTTTTTGTGTTTGTTTTGTTTTTGTTTTTTTGTGCGGTTGGTTTCTAGACGTGTATCAAAGATTTGATATTTTTTACCAAATTGCTGTCTGTACACGAATCTGTTCATGCCTAGTTAATGCCGAGAAATCCCATATAAACTTCTATTTTTAACACTTTCTCGTAACAGAGTGTTTCTATTCTTTATGAACTGACAAATATCAGAGCAGACAGGGATAGGAAAATTCTAACAGGTTACAGGTAGCCCACTGATATGTATTTAGCTGTCTTAAAACACAATTATGGAGACAGCTGAAGCATCAGTTATCACTCAATAAATTAAAACTTTGAAATCTGGTCTTCATGATGAATGCTTCATTGTCATATACCTGACAACTATTGGACCCTGACTGGTTGTTGGTTTTGTGTTTGTGTTTTTTCGTTTTTTTTTGGTTGGGTATTTTTTCACAGGTTTTCATATTCCTCCAATTCTTTGCCTTTAAAAGACGCAAAAAAAATTGTGTTGAGGTGATCCCTCTCCAAACTAGCATATTGGAATATTTTCAGACTCCTCATAATCAGCTCACAGTTTTATTTACATAATCCCAACCCTAATTATTGATCCTACACAGTGACAGTGTAAATATTAAAATTTTTATGACGCAATGAGTTGTTTTGTCTAATTTTTATTAGTCAGAATATCAACAGCCTCGATTGTTTCTTCTAATTAAAAAGTAGCCAGATTTTTTTTCGCCTTGGTTTGCGACACGTTAATATCACAAATTAATATTTGCCCATTGACTTTGTAAAAATTTGTCCTGCAAAATTTGGTCACTATCCAACAAAGGACATCTTTCTCAGCCTGGACAAATTTGAGATTCAAGATGACATGAGGTGTTACAAAAGGCCCTGACATGTATTTGAATGCGCGACTGTTGAAGACCCAGAAAGTCATACTTGATAGAAAGAACTTGTAATTTAAATGCGCCAAAAATGACATGATATCAATGTATCCGATACGTAACATTACAAGTGAAACAATGACCTGGTGGCTCTTCCATCTTCTCTTTTATTTCCTTTTTATTTTTTTGCTGCTAAGCATGCAGGCGAGGTAAAAATGCTTCCAGGAGAGGAACGGCGGTTCGGCTCGTCAGTACTCCACAAAAATCCCAAGACTGAAAGGGCGTGTTGAAGGTCTGGTGAATCTGCCATGCTTCTCGGCACCCGACATTGATCCCCACAACCACCATTCGCACACGTACCATATATTTTGAAAGGTCATGTGTCAAGTCGTAGCGAACATTATTAATACTTATAGGTAGAAAAGATTCGGTTGGTGGTAGGATGAGATTCTGCAATTTTCTAGATGACCCAAGTAAAAGCAGAATCTGACTGTAAGTGTACAAAGAGAGCCGGGAAGTGTTGTCAATCTAGCTGGGTCTGTTAAATGTGATGTGCATTCCTCCGAGAATAAGACTGCAGGAACGGCTAATGTTCTTTAAAATCCCTGCAGCTTTGACAGTTTGTGTTAGAGCTCTGTGACTGGTTCATACCCTTCAGACTGGTCAAGAAACTGGGAGCGACTGGGTGTGGACGTAGCCTCTCCTGCAAGAAAGTCTATTAGCCCAGGGGTCATTCCTGTTTTCACGTCGTCCCGCACATTCCGTATTTGGGCTGAGTTTCCCTTCAAGCTTGCTTTTAGTAAACCTTTTCCTCGGCCCCCAGGAAGGGGATGTTTCTTCCCTTCCCCCCTCACCGCCCGGAGGTTAAAGGCACCAGATAGAAGTGATGGGAGATCTAATCTTTCTCCCCTAATACATAGTCATTAGGATCCACTGCATCAGATCAGGATTGTTGTCCCTACTCCAAGTAAGTTTTTAAAAGGCACCGGAACGTTCTGGATGCTTTGTGTTTCTTCGTCTGCTTATGTTTCGTTTTTGTAAGGAAGCATATAAGTAGATTGTGAAGGTTGTCATCTGCAGATTGAAGGTAAATGAAGGACTTATCTCACCTTTAGTATCTGGGTGCAGTCCCTGTAAATCCTCGTTTCCCTGCTTCCTATTTTGAGTTGCACTTTCTGAGTCCTTTGTTTGTCCTAGTAGCCTGAGACATTGGAAGTCTTGGCAGCTGGCCTCCGGCACTGTGTGTCGCAGCCGGTATTGTAGCTTTTCTTAACCATCACACTGGCTCTTATCTGCACAAAGAATTATCCCTTGCCCACTTCTTTAAGACAACATGTTCCTGGTTCACAATCCCCATTTCTGGGGAATGGCTTTTTTTTTTTTTTTGTGTGTGTGTGTGTTGAATAAAGAGCGGATATTTAGAACTATGTGGTAAGTGTGAAAGGGAACTTTTAGGGTTTACGCCCACATTGGTGGGCCATCAATGACTCATGACATTTTCCTACTTGATTGTGTAAAAACCACAAACTTTTCAATCTTTGGCAATTTTCAAGTGTTTTTGCACGGCTGGATATAGAGCCTAAATTGCACACTTAACCACAATGAAGATTCTCTTATTTTTAGAGATTGATCAATACAACAGCACTGACCTTACCCCTGGGTGTTTTTACTATCAGAGAAAAAAGATGAGCAAAGCAAGCATGTGAGAACATGTTTATCAAATCAGTGGGAGTCAGGGAACAGTTTTTTTCAAGAACCAAACAAGAATTTTGTTGTCCAAAAAAAAATTACTTGAAATAAAAAAAAAGAATCTTGATAATGATCTGGTAATAAAACTTGTTTTACGTTTCCATGTGAAGGAATATATTTATGTGAACATTAATACTTAATTAAACAGCACCATTTGTTTTCAGTTATTCTCCCTGATTTCCTTTCCACCCACTTTACATTGTTGTCTCTGTTTATTCACTCACGGAGGACTCATACTAATTGTTATGGCCTCTAATGTGCACCCAAAAACTGGCTCGATTCCCTGCACCATCACACACAGCCCTGGCTTTCCTTGCTCTGCTTGTGTAGGTGCTATTGCAGCTTACAGAGGAACCTACAAAATGCAGAGTATTTGCTAATCTTCAAACAAAATAGTTCATATACCAATGTAAGAATTCGCAAAACTGCAAAAAACATCACAATAACTTAACGTTTTCTTTTGTCAAGGGAGAAGCTTTTCAAGGAGGAAACCGTTAGTAAATAATGCACTACTACATTCAGACTGCAAGGA
>CM031879.1:45367480-45404566 GCA_018697195.1 Certhia americana
GTCTGACCGGACAGGGCCTGGACCTTGTGGTCACTTTCCTCTAACTGCTTTATCCTTAAAGACAAGCTTGCTTTGTCCAAGCAGACTGTGAATAATCCCTGTAAATGGCTGGGGTTTTCAAACTGTAATTTTTCTGTGTTTCAAACCAAGTATTGCTGTAACAACACAGGTCGCACACAGCAGCGTCCTGGAGTCACTAACACAAGGCCATACACCACTTTCAGAGTTGTCTTCCTCGCGAAAGGCATACCCATACAATATTCGTAGATTCCTACAGGATGCTCACATTAGATTTGTGCTTTGAAACTACACCCCAAGAGACCATTTGGACCGTACCTTCAATGCTTTAAATTACTTACAGCTCCTTTAAGGGTTGGTAGAGCTCATCTGAAACGCGTACTGCCCGACCAGCGTCTGCAACGGCCCGGGCAACCATACAGTTACTCACTCTCAGCTGTGAAAAAATTTGGTGTTTGGCAATTCTTTCTGGTTCACCATTCTAGCTCAATCACGGGACAGTGCATCATGAGACCTGTGCTGCTTCAAATGCCAGAAATAAAGCAATGATTTGAAGAGAAAGCAAAGTCTTGAGCAATCTGTGTTGGCTGGGTTGCTTAGTATTTATTTTGCAAAGATCAAGTAGTTAGTTTGCACACTGCAGGAGCAGATTTGCATGTTCTTATACTGACTTCAGAAGCTCCCAGGCCACCCTGGAGGCCTTTTTTGTGCATTTGGTGTCCTCGCTCATAGAAACCCATGAATGCTGTGGCCATGGCTAAAATTTACTCAACACTGTTGCCCTTGTCCTGCCTTCAAGTTATTACCCTGTCCCTTCTCATCCCATATCCTATAAAGCTTCCATGTGACGAGTTGGGTTGATTTCATTCACTTGCAACAAACCCAAACCTGAACTTAGGAATTCCTCCAGCCTTTTTTTTCCCCTTTTCAGCTGTCCAGCTGTTCCAGATGTTCAGTAAGCCTGCAAACTTCAGCTTGGCCTGAAAGTGATGTGGGGTGAGGCCCATCATGCCCTTTTTCACAGCAGTGACTCGACACAGGCACACCATACAATGTTTGAAGATTTTGTCCTCTCTGTTAATCACTTGCTCTGTATCACTCTGTATTAAATGGCAAACTGCATCTTCAAAAAGCAGCCTAAGCTGCTGGACCAAACCGAGGTCTTTTCTTGATATCATCCCATGCGTATGTTTCTGAATTTTGGCAGCAAGAAGGAAGTTGGAAACAGCTCAACCAGGGCTACAGCCAAACGCTTTTTATCTCTGACCAGCTGAGTGGGTTAATAAAAAGATAGGATGGGTCTCTCCTCCATTCTCCACCTCCTGACTGCCTGAATAGAAGGGAAAGGTGTGGAAATACTAAATTAGTTATCAGTGATAACGAATCAGTCATTAAGCTAATTTGTAACATTGGCTTAGTTTTTGCGTGGATAGCAGAAAGCATTTCTGTGCCATGCTACTGCCAGAAGATTTCCTTCCAAATTGGTAATCTAAACATGCAAATATTGATTTTTTTGTAGGTGTCTCAGTCTCAAATCAGAGACTTTCTGTACTTAAAAAATGCTTACCAAAATGATGTGGGCTGCTTGCTCGTATTTGTAAGCTTTCTAGCATTGCTTTACGTTCTGGACTGAAGGTGAGGTAATGTGGGCACGGGATACAGATCAAAGACCACTGGGTAGATATTTATAGTTTAAGACTGCAAGAAGTTCAGACCTGGGCAGTTGCTGTCCCTGTGTGGAGTCAGGTCCCAACTGTCCCATCCTCCATGCTGTAAGAGTTTAAATTCTCTCTAAATTCTCTACTAAACTCTCATCCAAGTTCTTTCTGAACTCTCCTACATGATGAGAGTTTAATTACAAATTTTCCTAATAGCCATATGTGAGTTACATTGTTGCATTTTTTTGATGTTACATTCAATTCAGAAGGATACTGTACTGAAATTGCAGGCCAAGCAGAATAAAGCATTTGCAATATACATTGTAGAAACTAAATTCTCATACTGTGGCTCCTACATGCTCAACATCAATTGCTATCTCCCACTGCTCAGTCCCTGTGAGAAGTCCTGGCTGAAAATCGATCTCAGCCTGTTCTCTCTCTCCAAATTTTCTGTTGTTCTCCTGTTCTTACAACTTGTGTTGGACTGGAATTCACATGTACAGGCCCATCCTCCCCACCCCTCTTTTCATCTGGCTTACTCAGGACACGTTAGTCTTTGTTAGATCATCTGGGGGAAAATTGATGATTCACTGGTGCAGCTCTCTTGTCTCCGAACCATGGCACCCTTCTTCTCCCTGATGTAGAAATAATTGCCTTTCCTTACAGTGTATTATCCTCCACTCTCTGTGGTTTGGCCCTTCTCCTCTGAGCTCTTCTCTCTTGTGGGAATATGCTGGTCCTTCAAAAGTGCTCAAGTTTTTGGTACAAAGAAGAATTTATTTCTTTCCTCCAGATGAGATCGGTGTTTTCAGCTGAATCACAAGAGATGAATACGTGCAAAGCGGGGTCTGTACAAACCTATTCTCATTCACAGATGTCATACTGCATTCCATTCTTCCTTTGTTGTGATAGAGAAGATTATCGGGAGGGAAGGAAGCACCAGCTGCCAATGGATGGAAAACAAGGAATGCAAAACTATCCAATACTTACTACTCTAAATTCAAAACTATTAGCTTGCAGGACAAATACATTCCAGAATTTTTTCTTATATTTTCTTAAAAATATGTTCTGGCATATTTTGTTTTTACTAATGCTGTCTAAATCAAATCTTGAAGTGCTAGTGACATACAATGAATGATTTCTTTAAACACTTTTAAAAGAGACATAGAAATTACGTTTGCCTTATTCATAAATGACAGAGATAATAACATTTTAGGTTTAGTTATACAGTTCTACAGCTCGGATGTTTTTACTTTTGTAACTCCCTAGAGAGACGAAGACCAGCTTCTGACTTTTCAGAAGATAATTGAGAATCTCTTTTGTTTTTCAATATTGATAATAGATACCACACACACACCACACACACAAGAAGTGAAAAGCCTATCTCTAGCAAGAGCAGAATGATTCTTTACTCAATAAAGGACCAGAAATGTCGTCTACGCAATAAGGTAGTTTGTAGAAATTAAAACACAACAACAAAAAAAACCCCCAACCTACTGCAGTAATTCAATGAGCAAATTAGCAGAAGTAACAAACTAATAAACTTATTATATAAAAAGAGATCTATTCCACATTCGATTAATATGTTTAAGACAAAAGGCTGCTGATGTAAAAAAATGTACATTAAAAATGGGAGGTAAAAATCAAATTAAGAAACCAATTAAATATAATATAATTAAAACCTAAAAGTCGTTACGAGATCTCAAATCATTAAAATGTCTGAAGCAACGTTTAGCACTTTGAATACCATTTAACCAAAAGCATTAATGGAGCAGCAATTCCGAAAATCACGAAATTTGAAGTCATTCCCACCAACCCCTGCCAAAAACAAACAACATAATAACGCGCACGTATGCAAAATTTCTAGTCCAATCTAAGCGGTGTGTGTGTGTGTAAAGCGGTTCCCAACCGTAATGAACGTACATCTTAGAATTTTTTTCGTTTTACTCGCCAGGACTTTGCAGCGCCCTGATAGGTAACAGCGACCATGTTTTCTCATCGTGACGCACACAGGGAAAATGAGGCGGGAGCCCCGCCCACCTTTGCAGTCCTCAACCAGGTCGGACCACAGCCCAGAAATCCGGCGGGCGCGGGCGGCGCTGGATCACAGCCTCAGCGCAGCAGCAGCATCGTGACATGGTCTGGTCGGGCAAGAGCGGCCAGGGGCTCGCAAGGGCGCGCCAAGCGCCACCGCAATGTGCCTGCGTCGACAACATCCATGTCATCCACCAAGCCGGCCTCCGCCGCTGGCTCGCGCGGCGGCTCAGCGCATTCCGGGGCCATCTCGAGGAGACGCGCGGTGTGCTCAAAGTGTTCCTGAGAAACGTCATCGCTACGCTGTCAACATACACGGAGCACCCAAGAGTGAAGACGGTGACTGCCATGGACGTGGTCTACGCTCTCAAACGACAGGGTCCCACCCCTACTGCTTCGTCGGTAAAGGACTCCGCCCTCCTACCGGAACATCACCACAAAAAAACAAAGGCTCTTTTCAGACCGCACACTTAATCTAAAAAGAGCTGTATTGCTTTAACCAACGCCGAACCGTCAACGTTTTTGTTGTCCTAGAATCTTAATTTATGATTGTATAACCGTGAGAATTCTAACAGTCCTGTTATGACGACGCTGACGGCGTCTTAGTTAAAATTCTAGAACGAGGCTCTGCTGTAGGTATTAAAATTTTCTATGTTTAGGAGGATGCATATGCTACCTATCAAAGTTAAAAAACCCTAGAAACCTAAACACGGTCTCCTGTTTTGTGCTGAGACGGCCTTAAAGCGTGTACAGTATCCTGCCTGGCGGGCATCTCGCCTGTGAGGAATGTTTCCCCATTGTGTAAGGCAAAGTAGATATCTATATTTGAATACATCAATGGCTATTTTAATGTAACGCGAGAAGCATACATCTCCCTAAACCCCCTTCTCAAATAATAAATCTCCCCCTTGCTCCTTTGAATGTGATATGTAGGAAGCTTCATTATTGTGTTTCCACTGTGTTTTAAGGTTAGGATACACTTATTTTAGTGGGGTGCCAGACTTTTGCTTGTTTACTGGTGTCCCTGCGGTGTTTCACTGAAAGCCATTCTGTGATCGGGGAGCTCATCGTCAGCTCACCCGAATGGGGCATTGCTGCACAATATACAGAAAGTAAATTCACCACACGTGTGGTACTTCAGCAACAACCTAATGATACTGGTATGTGAAAAATTCAGGTCATTTGAAAGTCACACTCTCTTGGATTAAAAATTTATTTAAAGTAATTTTGATCCTGAAGCGTTACCGCTGAAAGTTCACTAAGTGGACAGGCCTCCCCCACCACAACTCCTCACAATCCACAGCACCCACGCACCTCGTGGTACCAAAATCCAAGCCCCAAAAATACTGTTATGATTTTGTACTCAGAAAAATTAAACGGCGAATTAGAGAAAAAAAACCCAACAACGAAAAAACCTGATTTTCTAGGCATTCATCTCAGCAAAATTTGCAATTTATATTTCCGCTTGGGCATTTCGCGGTAAAGGTCTCCATTTTTGCGGAGGTTGTTAGAAAACTGTGATAGGAAAGAGCCCACCCTAAGAACAAAAGCGTCGCCGAGAACCGGGTGGCCATGGGGGGGTCGGAGCGGGTGACCGTTGGGAAAGGCGCGCAGCGGTCCAGGCGGGATTTTCAGAATTTGAAACCACCAATAGAAAGCGCTTCCTTGCAGCCAATCAGAGCGCGGAAACAGCCTGATAAAAGCGGCCCGCGGCAGCGCGCTGCTCTTAGTTCTTTGCCTCCGTCCCGAGAGTTTCCTTCGGTGGGGTCCGTGGAGCGATGGCGGCACGAAGCAGACGCCTCGTAAGTTCGACTGTCGGCAAGTCGCCCCGCAAGCACTGGCCACCAGGCTGCCCGCAATAGCGCGCCGGCACCGGGCGGCCGTCAAGAAGCCGCAACCGCACCGGCCCGGCACGGGTGGCGCTGCGCGAGATCACGGCGCTACCAGAAGTCGCGGAGCTGCTGATCAGGGGCTCAAGCGCCTTCAGCGCCTGGTGCGCGAGATCGCGCAGGACTTTCAGACCGACCTGCGCTTCCAGAGCTCGGCCGTCATTGCGCTGCAGGAGGCCAGCGATGCCTACCTGGTACGGGGCCCTTCGAGTAACACCAACCTGGTGCGCCATCCACGCCAAGGCGTCACCATCAGTGCCATAAGGACATCCAGCTCCCCGACGCATCCGCGGAGAGCGCGCCTGAGGCTCCGCCGCATGCCACGCAGACCCAAAGGCTCTTTTAAGAGCCACACATGCCATTAAAAGGCTGGTTCGTTGTCTAAAATAGCTCTTGATCTCACCCGGACTGCTTTGCTAAAAAGTAGCAAGTGGTTCATGTACACTAGACGGGGGAGGGAGAAAATTCGAATGGGAGAGATGCACGATGAATCTATGGGTTAAAAGTGGGTGATTAGAGGATCATAGGCAGGATGGAGGCGTTTACATCCCTGTGACGTGACACAGCTGTGGGGAGGAAAGCGGGGGTGGAGGGGAGGGGCTGGCAGGGTCACTCCTGTGTCTAGGGTGGACCGGTCAGTGCTCAGGAAATCTGCCTTAAACCAGGGCTGCCTGGTTCAAGGCAAGAGCAGAAACTCCATGCGCTACTATGCTGTGTCACTTCCTGTGTTGCTGTCAAACAGCTAACACAGATTGCCTTATGGGGGCTGCTGCCTTGCTCCAACGATTCCTAACACCAGGAACAAGAATATCCATCTCAATAAATCAGGTTTGATACATATTTTTATACCTGGTCTCAAAACAATGCATCACCCTGCTGATGGTACAGGGTGTATGAGACTTCTTGTGACACAGGAAAGTAGCTGGGAAGGACAAGGAACTGATTGAAAAGTACTGGAGACAGGATTAATTTACCAAACTTTTTCAGATTTGCTACCATAATAATACAAAACTCTGTGTGTGTGTGTGTGTGTGTGTGTGTGTGTGTGTGTGTGTGTGTGTTGGGGGGGGAAGGTTGTGTTTTATTTTTGCTTTTATTTTTTTGTGCGTGTGTGGATTTTCAGTAAGTTTTATAAAAATCGTGGAGTGAAAATTTATGTATTCTTGCACTAATGAGAATAAAAGTATTTGTCTTTGAATTTACATTTCT
The DNA here is from genome assembly GCA_018697195.1 of Certhia americana. Taxonomy (NCBI): domain Eukaryota; kingdom Metazoa; phylum Chordata; class Aves; order Passeriformes; family Certhiidae; genus Certhia; species Certhia americana. Next base: position 45,374,289 of record CM031879.1, read on the forward strand.
CTGGTAGCGATCACCATATCTGATGTTGTCATTTCTGCAGCCAGTTCTTCAGGATTCTTCAGGAGTTTCTGGAATGACAGACATATACACACCTGCAGTTTTCAGCCTTCAAAGACCCACCTTTGTTTGAATTCTTATTTAGACAAGGTCAGACTAAGAGAGTCTGAGAATCAAACCAGGAAGTTAAACCTCAGATTCATTAGTAGCTGATGTTTCTCCAGTAATTTTTAGGACTATCTCCCATTCTTCTCTCCATCTGCAACAATTTGGTATTTGGCATGCAACAGTCCTGAGGACTGGAGAGCTCTTGAAGGTTTCTGTTAGAAGCCAGAGTGGCCACCTGTTATCATCAGAGGCTTCTGGGCCCTGTTTGCCTGCTTTGAAATGCTGTACTACAGACCCCATCTGTCAGAGACAGCACTTGGGTGGCTGGGAAAAGAAAGTAGAAAGATTTGCTGAGTGTACAATCAGACAGCATAAACACTTGTTTCCAGGGTTCTGCCTTTTATCTCTTTCTGTTTTTTATTTTTTTCCCTTCTTTTTTCTTCTTCCCACATGAAGTCCCCTGAATGAACTTATTGTTCCTCATGGCCTGATTTGGGAACAAGGTTGGAATGGAAGGAGAGATTTATATTGTATCATGATGAAGATTTCTCCTTTTCTTGATTAAGAAACTTTGAACTAAAAGCCTGGGGAGAGAAGGAAATACTTCAGTAGGCCGTAAAAGTTCCATGTTCCCTTAAAAGTCAGAGAAAAGAATAAATGAAAGGATAACCTCAGCCTGTCTTTCTTCCTTCTGCTTCAGTTGCAATACAGCACACTTAACACTAATTAGGAAAAATAAAGAAATAAATAAACTGTATTTTTTCTAAAGACTAGCACCATGCTAATGCTGTAAGATGCTGCTCAGTCCCTTTTAGCCACTTTACTGGATATCATTGTTATATGACCTGAGAACACAAAGATATATTAACAGCTTACCAGTCATAATGAATAATTTCCTCATTCACTTCTGAAGAGCAGATTCCACAGAGCGGTAGCAGGAAAGGCTCTTTATAGAGTCTGGGTGTGCACAGTAAGCAGGCACCGGTGACTCCTGCCTCTTTATTTACAATTGAAACACTTCTAAGGTTTTAACCTTTTAACCTTTGACAACCTGAAAACCTAGGCCCCTGGAATTTGGGCCTAGCTACAATGTTTAAGTCAGTAATAAAATGCAAGTGTGTAGCAACAAGTAGTATCAGGATGGGGGGCTACTGAAGCCTTAGAGAGTAGGCAGACATGTTGTTACTTTTAATGTTACAATAATACAGCTCCTTTTAAATTGCACTGAGGCACAATCTCTGTACTCTGCCAGCAGGAGCGCTGCCGCTGTATAAATGTTCACTCCTTACTCTGCAAGTGGTGATGTACAAACAGAAGAATAAAAGATAATAGAACAATTTCAACTAAAAGATACTTAGAGCGATCATCTAGTATCAGCTGTGAAAGAGTTTTTGTTATTTAATGCACCATATAATATTGGAACTGCAGAAAAGCAATGCTAGATGGTGCCAAGGCAGAGGGGAGTGAGAAAGAGATGGATGGATATGAAAACAATTAAAATTCGTGAAGAGAAAAAGAGCATACGAAGGTGTGTATACAGGCATGTATAACATTTACATCTATGTATTTATATGTACTTTCATACCTACATCAGAATGCTATGAATATTTCTTGTATATACCATGTTTACCTTGTTTGTATTGGTTCAGAAAAGTAACATATGAAGCCTCTTACAGAACATTTTGGCTGGTAATGTTTACAGAAGGGTCTTGGACAGGCTGGAGTCCATTGTCAAGGACAGAGGAAAAGCAAAGGAAAATCAATAGAAATGTCAGTGCTCTATTTGTGAATTCGTAGAAAACTTGACCTCTCTAAAATACTAAAACAGTGACATTCTGTAAGACTTGGCACAACCAAAAATTGAACTAAAGGCCAACTATAATTTCCTGACTACAATGTTTTATGAATCAAGTAAATTCTGCTAAATGTTGACCTTTGATCTCCCCATGCACGTTCCTCTAGAGACTCAGTTTTCTTGTTGCCAAACAGAAAACATTTAACTCTGGAAACATTATAAGCCTATTTCCTACAGATCTCACATCAGCTGAATCTGCCAAGCCTTGACAGCCACTTTTTTTTTTTTTTTTTCCTCAGCTGCTGTGGTCCCAAACAGAAGCCACAAAACTTTCTCTTGTGCCAGTGGTCTCCCTGTATTGGGAAAATAGAAGAGAGGTGACTTGTCAGAAACAACCACTGGATTCTCTTTGCCTTCTCAGATTCCCCTTGGGCATCTTCTCCAGCCTGTCCTCAGTCATAACACACACAGACACAGACAAATACACACACTCAGAGTAAAAAAGACAATTAGACTAAATTACTGAATTTCTCATTTTTTAATCCTGACATCAGGGTTATAATCTTAACACTTCTGTTTTAGTCATGTGATAGAGGTAGGGCTCTGAAATATCCAGTTATAATTCCAAGAGTACACCACAGTAAAAACAACCATAGAATATAATAGTTACTGAAAACCTGTTTGGAAGTTCTTCCAATACTAAATCAGGTTATACCTTCCACAATGCTTTAAAGAAAAACATGGACCATTCCTAATAGACTATTTTACAGAAAACTATCCAGTTGGAGGTGGGAGTTGAGGGAACAGGGCTAGGGTAAATTGAGGGCTGTCTGTCCTATTATGATATTCTCCATCTGCTACACCTGAACACTCATTTGCTTTGTACCGTTTACCTGTTCTGTACAGTTAAATAGGAATTAGCAAGCATCTCACTAAAACAGCACACAACACTGCCTTAACAAGAAAGATGTTTAAGGTAAATCCTTCTAATTACTTGCATGCTTACATTGAAATGTCAGTAATTTTTAACAATCTCAGAATCCCTGCCTTGTAAGAAAGTGTAAGAAAAGCAGTGGCTCAGCTCTCTTGTGCAATGTAGTGGCTCTTAAAAGAGCCTTTAGTGTGTAGGAAGAGCAATTCAGGGTTACATAGTGGGCCTGGGGCAGGAGACTTATGCACGCTCTCCACGGATGCGTCTGGCGAGCTGGATGTCCTTGGGCATGATGGTGACGCGCTTGGCGTGGATGGCGCACAGGTTGGTGTCCTCGAAGAGCCCCACCAGGTAGGCCTCGCTGGCCTCCTGCAGCGCCATGACGGCCGAGCTCTGGAAGCGCAGGTCGGTCTTGAAGTCCTGCGCGATCTCGCGCACCAGGCGCTGGAAGGGCAGCTTGCGGATCAGCAGCTCCGTCGACTTCTGGTAGCGCCGGATCTCGCGCAGCGCCACCGTGCCGGGCCGGTAGCGGTGCGGCTTCTTGACGCCGCCCGTGGCCGGCGCGCTCTTGCGGGCAGCCTTGGTGGCCAGCTGCTTGCGGGGCGCCTTGCCGCCCGTCGACTTACGAGCCGTCTGCTTCGTGCGCGCCATCGCTCCAGAGACACAGCCTCCAAAGGAGAGGAAATATGAAGTGCAGCGCAGCTTACAACGCCGTTATTTATAGAGCCGCCTCGTCTCTGATTGGACCACAGGATACGCGATCCTATTGGCTGCCGTGCGATCCCGGCCGTGCCCGGAGCTGCAGCTGAAGCTCTGCCCGGAGCCCTCGGCCCCGCAGCTTCGGCCCCGCTGTCACCGCAACGCGCTCGGTGCGGAACCGGGGGCTGGGCTGGGCCGGTGTTCCAGACACAGCGCTCGCACCCCTTCTGCTTCTCCGGCTCTGAATCTCTGCCTGTCTCCTGACAGACTGTAAACAGCGCAGAGGCTAAAATTCAGCTGTTATTTGCACTTCGTTTTTTCTTTCTTCGTGACGTTTTTTTTTTTGGTTTACATTTTTTTTTTAATGATGGGCTGGTTACAGAAGAAGGAAGAGGTTCTTTCAGTGCTGTACAGCGATCCTTACGTCAGTAGGCACATTATTCCTAAAGCTCAAAGGCTGGTTCTTTTATACAGAGGCGCTGAAAAAATCCAATAACACAGGATAGGTATGTAACAAGCTGTAGTGATTGAGATAATGTTTGAGGCTATTTTCACGTTTTTCATGTTTAAATTTCACTGAGAAATTCTGAATGAGAAGCTTCACGTATCATCAGGCAACGTTGTGATGATGGTAATGCTTAGGTAATTTTTTTTTTTTTTTGGTGAAATTAATTGAATAAGAATATGGTATTGGTCGTGTATTTAATTTTCCCCTACTCACAAAGGTGTGAGAAAACCATACGTGACCACATATAACTGTTTCTAAGTGCCAAATGATTTTCAAAGGTTTTATAAAACGTTAAAATCGGTTTTTTTCCTTTCCATGATGAAGCACAAAAAATATCCTTAAAGTGAGCCCCAGACTGGGGCACCCTTTGTATGACAGTGTGAGAAAAATGTTAACACACGGCTTCTTTTGATACATTTTTAAAAAAATGTACTTTAGGTTCATAGTCCCTTCCTAGCCCATCCCATCCCCCCTCCTCTCTCCTGTCCCTCCCAACCACTTCCCGAAGCGACCACTAGAAAACCGTATTAATTTACTCCTTTATTTTAGAAGTGAATAGATCAGAGACAAGGAAATGGAAGGGGGCAAATAGAAATATCAGAAAGTAAACATTCATCACAGAGCAACTTCCCGATTTTTCTCCAGTCAAAAAATTCGTTCAAATTTCTTTATATTGAGTTAAATGCAAAATTAAAAAAAAAACCAAACCCAAGACATAAAACATTTTACGTAATTGTTTTACATAATTGCTTAAATCGGCACATATTGAAGAAATGCTTATTAGAGCATTTGCAGTAATTTTTGTGAAAATTTCGAACACCAAAAAAACCCTCTTTATGATGCAAAGACGAATTCCCTGTTAACAGTGAAAACGCAGATTTGACAGCATGCATAAACCTTAGTAACATTGTGTAAAGTTCTGCAAGGTCTCCAAATTGCACCGCCGGTGTCTTCAAGTCTTTGTAACATCGTAATACAGCTCTTCTAAATGGAAAAGTGGGTGGCTCTGAAAAGAGCCTTTGGGTTTTTATGGTGATGTTCCGGTAGGAGGGTGAGTCTTTAGCCGCCGAAGCCGTAGAGGGTGCGACCCTGTCGCTTGAGGGCGTAGACCACATCCATGGCAGTCACCGTCTTCCTCTTGGCGTGCTCCGTGTAGGTGACAGCGTCGCGAATGACGTTCTCCAGGAACACTTTGAGCACCCCGCGCGTCTCCTCGTAGATGAGCCCCGAGATGCGCTTGACGCCGCCGCGCCGAGCCAGGCGGCGGATGGCCGGCTTGGTGATGCCCTGGATGTTGTCGCGCAGCACCTTGCGGTGGCGCTTGGCGCCGCCCTTGCCGAGCCCCTTGCCGCCCTTGCCCCGACCAGACATGATCACGATGCCGCTGCCGCTGCTGCTGTGAGCCAGGGCCGCCCGTGCTGCCGGCTTTATAGGCTGTGGTCCGACCTGGTTGGGGACTGCAAAGCAAAAGGGGCGGGGCTTGTGTCTGGCTCCCGCCGTTTCCCCGCTTTCTCGATCGCGCCCCGCGAGCAGAAAATTTCGGAATTTGTCTGAATTTCCCTTCCCTGAGGCACAATGAGTTCGGTGTTTCTGTCACTTTTCGGTGCGTTTCTTGTGTATCACATAGCAAGGACGGCGTGTCTATTTTTTATAATGATTCACTTTATTTTTTAAAGCTTTTGTATGCCGTGATTGTTTAAAAGAAAAATCTCATTCATAAAATGTTACCCTACCCTTTGATTCACTTAAATTATGCTCTGATTTGTTATTTTCAAGGCTGTATGTCTTATATATTTCAGTTTCACCTGATTGTATGGATTATCCTTTGTGGCATCTCCTTTTATACAGTTACTGCACTTTTTTTTAATGGATAATATTGCAGCAAATTCTGTCCAATCGTGTTTCTGAGAAATTCTACCCGTCCTCAGTTTTTTTTTCACATCTTCATTTCTCACCGTATCTGAATGTTATCTCAAGGTGATTTTACCAGGACTGTTATGCAAACCGAGATTTTGCATGTTTCAATTTTATTTTTTAAGTAAAAGGTATTCTTTTTGGCGAATATTTTTGCAGTACTTTCCAGTGCAGTGGTGGCATAAACATGGCCATTACTGGTTTTAGAGCAAATTAAATATTAAATACTTAAAAAGAAGGGTGGTTTTGCATTTCTCGTGTACTTATTAGTTCTGGGGTTTCTTTTTTAGCGGAGGAAAATGTTCTGAGACTTTGCTGTTGAAATCAAGAAGTATTTACCAAAAATTATTCAGTAGATTGTTTTAGACCTGTACATTACCTGGAATGATAAAAAAGGTTCCTGTATTAAGGGTTTGCTGCCCTCTCATGGATGTTTTTTGATTGCTTGATCGTGGGATGTTTTGTTCCTGGCTGGGCAGCTTTATTTGATGTGTGCTTTCATGAGGATACAACAAAAGATTGAACCATAATTGATCTATCTTCCCATAGACCACAGATAAAGGTGTTGTGCCTGTTTGCAGAGAAATCTGTGTTCAGTGCTCCCTCCCTCACTGACAAATAAAAATAATGGCATCTGTCACATGCTCATGCACTATCTTTTCAGCACGGGCCCAAAGGAAATCCAAATGGGGCAAAACAAATAAAAAAAATTCTGAAAGACACATCCTAAAATTTCAAACCTCTAGCAAAGGCTGTGTTCTACAAAGAACTTGATAGTATTCTCGTTTGGGCTATGGAGATACTTCTGGAATGCTGTGGGGATGCCACAGTTCAGGTCATGGTGTTATCTTTCCTAAGGCCAGTTTGCTCCTTTCAGGGAGGGAATTTCAAGGACCATGTCTGGACTGCTGCAGGAGAACAGGCTATCAGGAGAAACTGGGCACTCTGTACTCAGCTCTTCTGTCACTTCCAGCAGATTTGAGGACTCAGATGGGTTTGTCCTGCACTGGTAAGGATACACTTGGTGTCATGCTTGCAGCAGGTTTTTCACTCTCTGAGTACATAGCCAAGTCCCCAGGGTGTTACCAAGAGGGCAGTTCAGAACTACTTGCTGCAGAACTCCCTGAACTTACTCTGCTATGAAAATCCAGGTCTTCAGTCTGCTCAATCAGATTTCAGGAACTCTGACTCTATAACAGGTCTTCCCTAGGGGTTGTTACCAGTTGCAGATGCTTGCCATGAGGCTGTCACCAAATCCTGGGCAAATCACATACCTAAGCAGCTTGTTATTAGTTGTCCAGTTCTGTAAACCTGAGCTTTTCTTATTGCTTCCTTTTTTTTCTTTTTTTTTTTTTTTTTTTTTTTTTTCTTCTTTTCTATTGGAATAAAATGAAAGTAAAACCTCATAATACAAATCCTGCTCCATAATGAGTCGCTTCTTCCCAAGGACATGTGGCTACATATAATATTTTCCTCTGTCTCTTGCTGTCTGTTTGCTTTGCAAAATATAGGAGATAATTTGAAAAAGGATTTTTTTAAAAATAATTGGGATATGCTTGTTTATAGCATTATTTTTTTAACTCGTGACAGAAATATGCAACCAGTAAAGGGGAGCAAGTTTTGAGTTGAGTTCCTGCTATTCTTTGCTCATAGCTGCTTCTAAATTTTACACCAAACATCACCTGTTCTGCAAGGTCTGTTTGATAAAATGAAACAGTAACTTAAGATCCATTGAATCGTTTCCATTGGAAGAAACATTCAAAGATCACACAGAGTTACCTCTGTGTTACGTTAAGAGTATAGAAATTTGGCTGGAAATGAACACCCTTGCATTCCAGCTGGACCTCAGAGATCAGAGAGGCTGGGTGCAGCTGGCCTTAATTTCTGATTCCTGCAAATTCAGCACTGTGGGCCTGGTAGTGTCAAATAAGAAGCATGATCACAGATTCATAAATAGTTCAGTTTAACAATTCAGCTCTATAGATCTGGTTGCATTCAGTAAGAACTTCTGTAATCACAAACTGGAGAATAGTGTAGTTTATTGAAGAAACAGAACTATGAATACAAAACTGCCGGTGCTAAATGCACTACGATAGAGCTCCAGCAAGAACAATAATGTTGTGCTAACCCAGATACTATTATTATTAATTATTATTATTATTATTATTAGTAGTAGTAGTAGTAGTAGTAGTAGTAGTAGTAGTAGTAGTAGTACTATGTGAAAAAACTTGCTAAGAAGGCCTGCCCAGCTGGAAGGAGGGAGAGGAGAGTAGCCTGTTGACTGTCTCCAAGGTCCTTTTGTCTTTCTCCCAAACAGGTTAATTTTCTACCCTCCTTATATACAGCTTAATCTTATCCCACTCTCCTCCTTAGGTGTGGCATGATCTAGGTGGAAAATTGAGTAATATAGTAACATATGTAGTAGCACATATTTCATTAAAGTTATTAGCATATGCAGTAGCGTGCAATTTAATATATAACTGACTTTATCAGACAAAAGTTACTTTTTATGGCCATGTGTCCTTCTAAGTTCAGATCATGACCTTTTTCCATTTGTGCTGTTCTTCCAATCCAGAGTATGACCATCCTACCTCCAAAGGAGCTCCCCCTTCAAGCCCATCATTCTCTCCTGACATCAACACCACATCTCTCTATGTGCACAGATAACATAGGAGATACAGTGCAGGCCATACTTGCCTTGGCCCTAGTTGTCATCTCACACCTTTGTGCCATAAGTAGGGACTTCTTTTACTAGATTAAGTTTCAATGTTTGATATAAGCCATAATCTTTTATTTTTTAAATTACATTTCAATTCTTCCACAGCTGCTGACAGCCCAACTTTGAAACCATTGAAAGAAGAACCTTGCAGTCACTGAGGTTTCACTGATGTCTCAGCAGTTCATGCAGAACTGATGAACAAAAGTCATATCGGAATAAAAAGGCAAAGTGATCAACAAAACACTGTGCAAAATAGAAATCAGAATGCAAAATAATTCCAAATCTAGAAATAATTGTCAATAAGTGAGTATGTAGAGTAAATGAGGATCCCAGGAGGAGTCACACTGATGACTTCATTATGCTTTGACAATATGCGATGCAGTGGAGAGATCTTAAATTCCCACAGAAAAAAGTATTTAGTAACCCTGTGTCCAGAAGTACACTGGGCGATCATTATCACTGTAGTGATCATTGGTACATTGTGTACTGAATAGTTAAAAAGAAACTTGTGCATGGAAAAGTCTGTTATATAATGATCCTGTGTTAGAGGTGTCTAATTGAAAAGTGATTCTGTACACAAATTCAAGCTGGTACAAATTTGTACTGACATGCAAGCAGCAGAGAACAGGTCTGGTATTAATGCTTTTTATGTTGCACTCATCCAGACTCCACAGGGGCTGTCCCCAGCTTCCTGCCCCTACATTGCAGGTGTTTCACCACTGAGCTCCTTTCTTTTGAGAACCTGTGAACTTAGTCTTGAAATGTACATAACTTAGATTTTACAATTTATTTAGCCCAGGATAATAGGAAGGACTTTTTCTCTGCCTTATTCAGCGGTCATAGTTTAACCCCAGCCAGCAATTAAGCACCATGCAGCTGCTCCCTTACTTATTCCCAGTAAGGGAATCAAAGGGAGAGAAAATCAGAAAAGTGAAAAGCTTTGTGGCTTGAGATAAAGACAGTTTAATTGGTGAAGCAAAAGCCATGTATGCAAAGGAAAACAATGAATTAATTCATTGCTCCCCATGGGCGGGCAGGTGTTCAGCCACCTCCAGGACAGCAGGGCTCTGTCTTGTGTAATGATGACTTGGGAATATAAAAGCCACCACTGGAATACTCCCCTCCCTTCTTCTTCCCCCCAGGTTTATCCACTGTGCATGAAACTGCAGGACTTGGAATATCCCTTTGGTCAATTGGGACCAGCTGTCCTGGCTGTGTCCCCTCCCACCTCCTTGTGCACTCCTGGATTCCTCATGGATGCGGTGGTGTGAAAGGCAGAAAAGGCCTTGGATCTGTGTAAGCACTGCTCAGCAATAACTACAACATCCCTGTCTTATCAACATTGTTTCCAGCACAAATTTTAAACATCTTTGTGCCTGAACTAACATAGTTTGCTTTTCATGGAAGTCTAGCTTCTAATTTTCTCTTTCAAACAGAAAAGATTCTTAAATTAGTGGAATAGTTTCACTTGCCGTAAAACTCCACTTTTGATGTTATTAAGAATTGAGACCTTAAGGAAGACTTTATTGTTTTCCAAGAGGCCATGCAGAATAAACTCTTTCACCCGAAAACAAGTACCATAAAAGATATAGATATACACAAGAAGTACAGCAATAATGTACCCTACTAAGAGAGAAGGAAGACATGAAGAAACATATCTTCAAAAATTACCTGGTTTTGTGGTAATCTGACAGGCAATTGGGCTTCATGGTGACTAAAAATTCTGTAACCCCATCATAAAAAAGTGTACATCAGTAGAAAATGATTTGTTATTCTGGGAGGAGTAACATAAACAGAATTCTTGACAGGTTCCTATGTCTGTTCTTGCTATGTGTAAACCTTTATCTAACTCACTGGTTTACTTGCCATTATTGGAATAACATAGAATTTTATTATTGACATTTACTAAGTAAGTACATCTGTGTAATAAACAGCTGACCGATGGAAGAGAAAACAAATAATAGCAGGTCTTCCTTGTAATAAATTGAAATATTGAACTTTTGGGTTTTTTTTTTTTGTTTTACCTTCCTTCTAGTTTTGGGGCAGCTTAGCATTTAGTCATAAAGCATATCCTTTTGTTTTTTGTCAAAATATGACTAGACAATAAATACCAGCATGTAGTACACCTTAGAAAATACTGAGAAAACCTTATATATTTTCTTTCTTTTGCCAGTATCATGAGGCATGTTAATGTGTTTGACTAAAGAAATTAATGACCATATGTACAAAAAACATGTCATAGAAGGGTAAGATATGTTCCCTCTTCACTGAAATCATAAATCACACAATTGAACCTCAGTCCAGCAGGTTAGCTAGACATTTGAGCAATTATAGCAAAATAATATTCCCTGAGTTTTTCTTAGGATATCACCTTCTCTTATGTCCAGAATAGTAATCTGCTCATCAGCTAGAGAATCCTGCTGAAGATGTTGTGGGTTCCTGAGGGGGACACATTGCTCAGACACCACGGCAGTGACTTGGTAATGTAATTTAAGCTATTTCTGAGGGAGAATCAGGCTAGAGATGTGCACAGCTCTCCCATAACTGAGTTGAGATGGCATCTATGGGGCTAGCAGTGCACAAGCTGTGGGGAAAGGTGGATGAAAAATGATGAATTAGGGTTACTGACTGATACACCAGTGGTGCAATTGGCATAAAGATGACATTACACTTATCCCTGCAGTATGAGTTTTCCTAGGCCACCCTTGCTCTTTGCCACTGCTCTCCCTTTTTCCAGTAGGTATCTATAGTATGCTGCCCAATTCAGCTTTACAAGATTAACACGAATTTTTAGTTTGATGGTAAATTTGTTCCTGTAATGGACAGTATAACCACTGGAGCTTATACACACAGTGCAGTGTTGCTGCACACATACCCACTTTCTTGTAGCACAAAACAATTTCTTACAATATTTATCTCTTAAGTTAAACATCAACTTTGCTCAATCAAACTCGTGCTCATTAACTAAGTAAATCCCTACCCATCAGCTATGATGGCCTCATACTCACAATAAGCCACCTCTCCACAGAGCAATCGCAGTAAAAAAGAAGTGTGCACTACACTTTTTAAAGCGGGATGGGAGAATTGCCAGTGACCAGAGCTAAAGTTTGTTAAGTGTGCAGCAAATACCAAGTTTTTATGGTTGGAAGTGTGCAAAAATGAAAACCCGGCAAGGAACTGAGTGTGGCAGCTCGAACGAGCTGGAAGTTTCCAAGGCAGCTGGAAACATCCAACTTCTCGGACCCGGCTGGCCCTGCAGTTTCCAAAGCGGACACCAAATTGGACTGGAAGTGAAAAAGCCCGAGGGGATGAGGAAGGTGGGAGAGGCGGTACAAACCTACCAGGGATTTCGCAAGCCTCTTCCGCCAAGTGAATGTCAAGAAAAAGGTGGAGCGACTTTTTAACCCGAAAATTGCTGGGCACTAGAGAAGCCCAAGAGGAACGGCCAATCTTGGCGGAGCGCGGGCTTTTCGAAATCTGCCGGGCTCTGGGGGCGGTCTAAGGCGCATCCCTGAGCTGCTCTCCGCCTCCCGGCTGACAGGAGATAAACTACGGGGAGCCGCAGCATTCCCACCACCATCCCCCTCCGAGACACGGGTCACCCTGAGCGGTACCTCGCTACCCCGAAGAGTTCCGATTCGCACCGATTTTCCGCGGCGAACGGGAAGTGATTAGCACCAGCGCAAGGGGGGGGCATTTTATTTTATAAATGAAATGTGCCGCGGTGAACTCCGCTGCGGTGCTGCTCTGCACCGGCGAAGATCAAGAGCGCAAAAATGTTACCGGGTCCACACAAAAGCGACAGGAACGGAGAAAGAAAAAAAAAAAAAAAAAGTTTAAACTGCACACGCATTACACAGTTTTAAGAAGAGTTCCAGCTCTTTTTGTGAAAACTTGGGTGGCTCTTAAAAGAGCCGTTGGGTTTATCTGCAAAGCAGATGGTTTTATTCTGTGCACCCCGTTTATTTTTTCTTAGGTGCTGCCTTCTTCGCCTTGGCCGCTTTGGGTTTGGCCGCCTTAGGCTTGGCTGCTTTGGGCTTCACCGCCTTCGCCTTAGCCGGGCTCTTCGCTGCTGCCGCCGCTTTTTTGGGCTTGGCAGCCTTTGTCGCCTTCTTGGGGCTCTTGGCCGCTTTCTTGGCCGCAGCAGCCGCCGGCTTCTTCGCCTTCTTGGGGCTCTTCTTCACCGCCGCCGCCTTCTTTGGCTTCTTGGCGGCGCTGGCGGGCTTTTTAGCCGCCGGCTTCTTAGGCTTGGCTGCAGCAGTTCTCTTCTTGGGGGCTTTTTCCTTCACTTCTCCGGGTTTCTTGCTGAGGCGGAAAGAACCAGAGGCGCCGGTGCCCTTGGTCTGCACCAGGGTGCCCTTGCTGACGAGGCTCTTGAGCCCCAGCTTGATGCGGCTGTTGTTCTTCTCCACATCGTAGCCGCCGGCGGCCAGCGCCTTCTTGAGCGCGGCGAGGGAGAGCCCCTTGCGCTCCTTGGAGGCGGACACGGCCTTGGTGATCAGCTCGGTGACGCTGGGCCCCGCGGGCTTGCGGGCTTTGGAGCCGCTCGCCGCCTTCTTCGGCTTCTTGGCGGCGGCCTTGGCGGCGGGGGCCGCGACAGCGGGAGCGGCGGCGGGAGCGGTCTCCGACATCGCTGCAGAGACTTCTTCCTAATCAAAAGAAAGTAATTGGGCTACAGTAACCCCGATGCCTGAATTTATAGCGAAGCGGTGATCTGTGATTGGTGCTTTGCAGAGCCCGCCTAACTGTTAGCCAGGAAGAGCTTTTCCTCCTCCGAGTCTGTGTTTCTTCGGAGTTATAAATTCATATTTTTCGTAAAACGAGTGCCGCAAAATCACCCCAGTTTCTTCGGAGAGTGAAGAGGAGACGGTGGACTTTCATTCGGGCAAGTTTCTTGCTGTTTGGACCACAGATGGGAGAGAAAAGCTGTTTTTAACCCCGCGTTGTGAAGCCAGAGAGACCCCGGGAACGGCAAACTTTTGTTTTTCCTTCTAAATTAAAATAAAACACGTAGATAAAAAGTATCCCCCGTAATGCAGGCTTACTCTTTGGGGGGTTTTCTTCAGATTGGGACAGAAACCGAGTGAGCAGCTTGAGTATTTTTGTCGTAAATTGATTTCAAAGACAAGGAAGTAACACAATTTCATGGCTGAGCTTTGAATATGGATAAAGATTCGGCTCTCTTAACCATATCTTTAACTATTACGGATACAGTATTTAAACATATTTTCTTGTTTTGGGAAAGGAAGAGACCTTAAGAGGAATATATATACTGTTGAAAAGTGTTTGGAACTTGCCAGTGCTATGCTTTTTTTGGTTGGGATTTTTTTGTGTTGTTTTGTTTTGTTTTTTTGTGCGGTGTTCTAGAAGTGGATAGAAAGATTTTGAAATTTTTACAAATTGTCTGTCTGTACAACGAAGCTGTTAATGCCTAGTTAATGCCGAGAAATCCCAGATAAACTGCTATTTTAACACTTTCTCGGTAACAATAGTGGATTCTATTCTTTATGACTGACAAATATCAGAGGCAGACTTGGAGAGGAAAAATTTCTAACAGGTACAGATAGACTGATATGTATTATATGCTGTTTAAACAATTATGGAGACAGCTGAAGCATCAGTTATCACTCAATAAATTAAATACTGTAGAAATCTGGTCTTCATGAATAGAATGCTTCAGTTTCAATACAACTGACAAATATTTGGACACTGGCTGTTGTGGTTTTGTGTTTGTGTTTTGTTCGTTTGTTTTTTGGTTGGGTTTTTTTTCCACAGGTTTCATATTCCTCCAATTCTTTTCTTTAAAGGAAAAGAAAAAAAATGGTGTTGAGGTTTCCATCCCAAGCCTAGCAATATTGGAATAATTTTCAGACAATCCTCATAAATCAGAATCAGTTTTATTTATCATAATCCCTCCTAATTATTGAGTCCTACACAGTGACAGTGTAAATTAATTAAAATTATTAAGAACTGCAATGAGTTGTTTGGGCTAATTTTTTATTAAGTCAGAAGACAAAAGCCTCGATTGTTTTCTAATTAAAAAGTAGCCAGATTTTTCGCCTTGGTTTGAAAGAACAAGTTAAGATCAAACTTAATATTTTGCCACATTGTACTTTGTAAAAATTTGTCCTGCAAAATTTTGGTCAGTCTATTCCAACAAAGGAACATATTTCTCAGCCTGGACAAATTTGAGATTCAAGATGACATGAGGCATGTTACAAAAGGCCCTGACATGTATTTTGATGCGCTGAATGTTGAAGACACAGTAAAGTCATACTGGGTAGCAAGAAGTTTTAATTTAAATGAGACAAAAATGACAATGATATCTAATGTATCAGATACGTTAACACTACAAGTGAAAACAATGAACTGTGGCTCTTCCATCTTTTTTTTATTTCCATTTTTATTTTGTTGTGCTTGCATGCAGGTGAGGTAAAAAATGCTTCCAAGGAGAGGAACGGCGGTTCGGCTCGTCAGTACTCCACAAAAAATCCAGACTGAAAGGCGTGTTGAAAGGGGCTGTGAAATCTGCCATGCTTCTCGTGCACATGACATTGATCCCACACAACCAGACCAAGTCCAAAGTAGCCATAGATTTTGAAAGTTCAGTGTGGCAAGTCGTACGAACAGTATGAATACGTTTGAGAGGTAGAAAAGTAGTCGGTTGTGGTAGGATGAGGAATTCTGCATATTTTCTAGATGAACAAAGATAAAGCAGAATCTGACTGTAAGTGATACAAAAGAGAGCCGGGAAGTGTTGTCATCTAGCTGGGTCTGTTTAATGTGATGTGCATTCCTCAGAGAATAAAGACTGCAGGACGGCTAATGTGCTTTAATCCCTGCAGCTTTGACAGTTTGGTGTTAGAGCTCTGTGACTGGTTCATTACACTTCAGACTGGTCAAGAAACTGGGAGCGACTGGGTGTGGACAGTAGCCGCTCCTGCAAGAATGCAGATGTAGCCCCAGGGGTGCATCCTGTTTGCACGTCCCTCACATTCACGTATTTGGGCGAGTTTCCCTTCAAGCTTGCTTTTAGTAAACCTTTTCTCGGCCCATCAGGAGAGGGGAGGTTTCCTTCCCTTCCCCCATCAACAGCCTGGAGGTTAAAGACACAAGATAGAAAGTGATGGGAGATCTTAGATCTATCTCCCTAAGTAGCATAGTCATTAGGACTCCACCTGCAGCAGATCAGGATTGTTGTCCCTACTCCATAGTAAGTTTTAAAGGCACAGGAACGTTTCTGGATGCTTTGGGGGTTTCTTCGTCTGCTTCTGTTTCGTTTTTGTAAGGAGAGCATATGAAGAAGATTGTGAAGGTTGTCATCTGAAGTATTTGAAGGGTAGAATGAAGGACTTATCTCACCTTTAGTTCTGGGTGCATCCCTGTAAATCCTCGTGTTCCCTGCTTCCTATTTTGAGTTGCACTTCTGAAGTCCTTTGCTTTTTCCTAGTAGCCTGAGACATTGGAAGTCTTGGCAGCTGGCCTCCGGCACTGTGTGTCAGCATCCGTTATTGTAGCTTTTCCTTAACCATCACACTGGCTCTTATCTGCACAAAGAATTATCCCTGGCCTACTTCTGAGAAGACAAAATGTTCCTGGTCTCACAATCCATTTCTGGGGAAGGAGCTTTTTTTTTTTTTTTTTTTTTTTTTTTTTTTTTTTTTTTTTTTTTTTGTGTGTGTGTGTGTGTGTGTGTGAATAAAGAGAGGAGATTTAGAACTATGCGGTAGTGTGAAAAGGGAAGACTTTTTAGGGGTTACTCCCACATTGTGGGCCAAGCAATGACATCAATGACATTTTCTACTTGATTGTGTAAAACAAACAACAAACTTGTCAGGAGCTTTGAGCAATTTTCAAGTTTGCACGGCTGGATATAGCCGTTAAATGCAACACTTAACCACAATGAAGATTCTCTTATTTTTAGAGATTGATCATTACAAACAGCATTGACATTACCCTGGGTGTTTTACTGATAAGAGAAAAAAGATGAAGCAAAGCAAGCATGTGAGTACATGATTTATCAAATCAGTGGTAGATCAGGGAACAGTTTTTCAACCAAACAGAGAAATTTTCTGTGTGTCCAAAAAAAAATTACTTGAAAATAAAAAAAAAGTCTTGAGAATGAGCTGGTAATAAAAATTGTTTACAGTTTCCATGTGAAGAGATGATATTTAAATTTGATCATTTAATACTTAATTAAATAGCAACCATTTTTTCAGTATTCTCCCTGATTTCCTTTCCAAGCACCCTGTACAATTGTTGTCTCTGTTTATCACTCACTGAGGAACTCATACTAATTTTTATGCCCTCTAAATGTGCACCCAAAACATGGCCTCATTCCCTTGCACCATCACACACATGCCCTGGCTTCCTTGCTCTGCTGTGTAGGTGCTAGTGCAGATTACAGAGGAACCTACAAAATGACAGAGTATTTTCTAATCTTCAAAACAAAAATAGTTCATATACAATGTAAGAATTCCCAAAACTGCAAAATACAGAAAATACTTAACTTTTCTTTTTGTCAAGGGAGAAGCTTTTCAAGGAGGAAAAACGTTAGATAAATAAAGGCAAATAAGACATTCAGACTGCAAGGAGGAGAGCAATCCAGATAAGCTGATTAGACAAATTTAGCTGAAAGCTTACACCCACTTAATTACAATTACTATAGTTAGGACATCGAAGATACAGAGAAATTGACAACTGCTTTTTTAACTGAAACATGCTGACTTCTTCATAAATAATAGTTTTGCATTCACTCAAGTAATCACTCTCAGTATTAGTAATAAAAACACCATAGCAAGATCGGAAGACCTTAGTCAGGTTTCTGTCATGCTGAAACTATATTGACAGTACTAATTCAGCAACTGCTAAGTGTATATGTTGGGAAGATTCGAGGTGTCAAAATGGTTTCAGTAGTAAAGAAGCCTATATCCTTTTAGTTATACTTCAACTAAGCTAACAAAAATACATGGACAGTTATTTCAGTGTTAGAACAATTATATCTCCTAGAAAAAGCATTTCATCATTTAATCTAACAAATAATGCAGTGCATCCTGGCCATGCTCCAAGAAGGATCAGCTAGAGCAGAGGGATACTAAAACCTCTATGGGGAGCATGATCCAAAAAATTGTTTCTTATGCTTAAATAGAATTTCCTGTGCTTCAGTTTGTGCCCATTGCTTCTTTTCCTGGGCAGTACTAAGAAGACTGGATCTGTGTGGTCTATTCCCCCCACAGGGTATCTGAACACATTAACAAGTCACTCCTCATGTGAGAGATGGTCCAGTCCCTTCATCATCTTTGTGGCCCATCACTGGTCCTGCTCCAGTTCTGTTCATGTTTCTGTTGCACTGGGAAGGCCAGAACTGGACACAGCATTCCAGTTTCTCTCACCAGTGCTGAGTGGAGGGAAACAATCATTTCCCTCAGTACCATTTTGCACAGTCCTTCTCTGGGTTAATTTGTGAAACCTATGTATAGATTAACCCTCGATGACACTCCCATGACTTTTTAAATTTTGGTAGTTCAATAGAGACAGCTTCAACACCCAGTTTAACCTCTCACATGGTCCTTAGTTTCAAGGCTTGTCAAGATGAGTTTGAGCAACTCTGATTTGGCTTTGTGCTCATGCTGTATATGACTGAAGCATTTGTTAAGGCTAGTTAGAGTCCCAGCAAAAATTGAATTCCTAATGTCTGAAGTGATCAAATGGTGACTGACTGATCAAAGAAGTGACTCTTCTACCATAATTGCTAAAGGTTTGCCAACCAACAAAAAAGGACTGTGCATTTTAATGAATCACCCCCCAAATCTTCTCTTTTCCTCAATATAATGAGAGCCTAAAGCATCAAAATTTTCCTCCTAGCTTCTAAAATCCTTTGGATCAGAGATCCTCTTCTAGCCAAATTTTAATTCTCCCCATCCATCCATGGGACTGAGAATTATTGTTAGTAGTAGTAGTGTTAGGGTGCTTAGGAACCTCAGTTATGAGCAGGATTCTGTGTTACTTTATTCCGCAGACAACTAATTTTGTATTGATTCCAGGTGAATAAAAAGGGGAAGAAGTTAAATGCAGAAAGATGAAGATTTATATAGGGATCTACATGCAAAATTATGGAAATGTAACCCTCCCTGTAACTTTTACAGAGTGCCTAAAGAGAACTGGAATGTCATATTTGAAATTATATGTCATGCTGTCCATGCTTCCAGGTGCAAAACAGAGCAAATTTAATTTTTTTTTTTTCTTTTTTGTAATGGTTGTAAATACTGATTCAGTCAGAAATGCAAATTGAAACTATGTCATCAACATAGAAAAAACCCCTTGCTACCCCTTCAGTGAGACCCCAGATGTACATGCTATTATATGCCATTTCCTAAGATATCAAAGGTTATTCCAGCCCTTCATTCAAAGTGGAGGGAGAAATAGGATGCTGAAAGTTTTTCTGGAACAATATGCTGCAGGTCCAGCCTATGCAGCCTCTCTTACTCAGAACTAAGTACAAAATCAGCCAGTTTGGGTTACAGATGAATGCAATTTCTCAGGTTACAGACTCAGTGCACACTGAGGAAGAGATAACTCATTGATGTTGAGTTGTAATAATTACAAGGTCAAACAATTTCAGGGAAGATATGAATGAAAACTAGAATTTACAGTAATCAAAACAAATAAAAAGGAAGAAATGAAAACCATGTTTTATAGGTTTTATCCAAAATTTACTTTTAGAAGAGTTTCAGTACAGGGTGCAATGTTTCTCTAGAACTTGCTGATGCACTATCGATTCTCTCTCAGTTTCATTTGTTTCATTTTAGAAAAATATTAGAAATGAAAGTAATAATCAGGAAAACTTGGTCTAGAAGAAACACCAACACTTCCAGGGTAGAAATTTATATTCAAATGCTTATGTTTGTCAACTATGGGATTAAACTGCAGTCTCAAGCAGCCTAGGACTGCAGGGATTAGTCCTTGGCCTCGTATAATTTTATTTATGATATGAATTAAAGTCTACAAGGCTTGTATATAAATACTGTAAACATCAACTGCAAAAATAATTAAAATGGTGGAGAACATTTTATGTGTTGAAAAATGCTGGACAAGACACTGTCTTCAAAGATACATTAGATTCTTTATCTGGAACAAACGGTATCATTTTTGCAAATACTAGGAAATGTTGCAAGTCTGCTACTGTCAGCAGGAGCTGACAAGCACCTGAGTAGATCAGGATCTTCAGATTATAGTTCTATGTTGACAATGAATCAAAATCAGTATGTTAGTAGAAAAGGATCACAGTGACTGCTTCTATAAGACGGGTGAAGATCTTCCTCTGTAGTCAGGAAAGATAAACACCTCCTTGGAGTTTTAGGCCTAGTTTTTCATTCCAAATCTCAGGTTACTATAAGTGAACAATAAGTAAATACACAGAAAAGAGAAATAGCGATTGTCAGACATCTAAAAATTCTTCCCTGATGAGAAGGCATGTATTATTGAAGTACCCTGATTGAAAAAGAATGCTGAAAACTAAAATTTCATCTTGAACACTCAAAACATTATGAGATAGAAAGTGATTTCTCCTTATTATACATTGTAGAAAATGGAACAGATGTTCTTAGCAGCAAGTTAGCAGTAAGGAAATAACTTCTCATATGGAGTAGAAAATGTTACAGGGAACGACAGCAGTCTCCAGGAAAGAGAGTCACTGAGTAAAAAATAAAAGAGAGAGAGAGAGATAAATAAGAGAGAGAGAGATAAAAAGGGAGATAAAAGGAGAGATAAAAAGAGAGAAATAAAATGGCTTCTCTTGACTGGATAGTGGATGAAATGAAACAAAAATTGCACATGTCTAGGCATAGGTAACTATCACAGAACTGTTGATTAAAGACTATCTGAGTGGACAAAGGAGGAATGCTGTATGCAATATACTTGGCATTTCATTATATTTTTGTAACCGTCACCCAAGTGTTCTTGTTTGGGATCAGAGGGACTGCAGTCAGGATCAGCAAGCTCTTGGACATTTGAGACTTGTCTGTAGCACAAAGCCAAATGGCTATAGGTAACAACTTAGTGCCTGAAGACAGCCAGTAATCCAAACAATGCTGCAGGGCTGGTAATTTAGTGTTCTCTGGAACAAGCTGGGTGACAATGTACACTTAACCAGTGTGGATAGCACCAAGTGAGGAAGGCTAGAGAGGGTCAAAAGTAATAATTTCAGACAAAAGGGGCATTAATAAACTTGAGGTATGGCCCAGCAGAAATCTTGTGCAGTTTGTTGAAAAGAAGTGCCAAGTTCTGCACATGAAGACACTTGCATGCTGTTGCCTCAGCATAGTCCAGGTAATGACTGGTCTGACCTGCACAGGGCCTGGACATTGTGGTCACTTTCTCTAACTGCTTTATCCTTAAAGACAAGCTGCTTTGTCCAGAGCATGACTGTGAATAAATCCCTGTAAATGGCTGGGGTTTTCAACTGGAATTTTTCTGTTTTCAAACCAAGTATTGCTGTAACAAAAACAGAGCACAGCAGCAGCGTCTGGAGTCACTAACACAAGGCATATCACCACTTTTCAGAGTTGGCTTCCTCCAGAAATGCATAGCCCAAGACAATATTCAGTAGATTCCTACAGGGATGCTCACATTAGATTTGTGCTTGGGAAACTATGTCCCAGAGAGACCATTTAGACAAGTACTTCAACTGCTTTAAAGTACTTACAGCTCTTTAAGGGTTGGTAGAGCTCAGCTGAAAAACATACTGCCCAGACCAGCTCTGCATGAGCCCGGGGAACAAGAGCAGTTACTCACTCTCAGCTGTGAAAAAATTTGGTGTTTGCAATTCTTTCTGGATTCACCATTCTAGCTCAATCAAGGGACAGTGCATCATGAGACCTGTGCTGCTTCAAATGCCAGAAAGAAGGGAAAGGATTTGAGAGAAGCAAAGCTCTTGAGCATCTGTGTTGGCTGGGGTTGCTGAGTAGTTAGTTTGCAAGACAGTAGTTAGTTTGCACAATGCAGGAGCAGATTTGCATGGTCTGATACTGAGCTCAGAGCTCCACAGGCCACCCTGGAGCACTTGTTTGTGCACTTTTTGGTGTCCTCCTCAGAGAAACCCAGGAATGCTGTGGCCATGGCTAAAATTTACTCAACACTGTTGCCCTTGTCCTGCCTTCAAGGTTATTTACCCTGTCCCTTCTCTCCCATATCCTATAAAAGCTTCATGTGAAGAGTTGGGTATTTCATTAACTTTGCAACACCCTAAACCTGAACTAGGAATTCCTCCAGCCTTTTTTCCTTTTCAGCTGTACCAGCTGTTCCAGATGTTCAGTAAGCCTGCAAGACTTCAGCTTGTGCCTGAAGTGATGGGGGTGAGGCCCATGCAGGCCTTTTTCACAGCAGTGACTCAGACAACATGCACACAAGACAATTTTTGGAAGATTTTGTCTCTCTGTGAATCACTTGCTCTGTAAGTCACTCTGTATGAATGGCAAACTGCATCTTCAAAAGTCAGCCTAAGATGCTGGACCACAACAGAGGTCTTTTCTTGATTTATCAGTCCATGCGTAGTTTCTGAATTTGGCAGCAAGAAGGAAGTTGGAAACAGCTCAAACCAGGGCTACAGCCCAAACTCTTTTATCTCTGACCAGCTGGAGTGGTTAAATAAAAAGATGAGGATGGGTCTCTCCACCTCTGACTGCCTGAATTAGAAGGGAAAGGTGTGGGAAATACTAAATTAGTTATCAGTGATAACTAATCAGTCATTAAGCTAAATTTGTAACATTGGCTAGTTTTGCTTGGATAGCATAAAGCATTTCTGTGCCTATGCTACTGCCAGAAGATTCCTTCCAAATGGTAAATCTAAACATGCAAATATTGATTTTTTTGTGTCTCAGTCTCAAAATCAGAGCTTTCTGTACTTAAAAAATTTCTTACCAAAATGATGTGGGCTGCTCTATTTTAGTAAGCTTTCTAGCATGGCTTACGTGCTGGACTGAAGGTGAGGTATGTGGGCACAGGGATACAGAGATCAAAGACCACTGGGGTAGATTTAGTAGTTTAAGGACTGCCAAAGAAGTCAGACCTTGTGCAGTTTGCTGTCCTGTGTGGAGTCAGGTCCCAACTGATCCCATCTCCATGCTGTAGGAGTTAAATTCTCTTCTAAATTCTCTACTAAACTCTCCATCCAGGTTCTTTCTGAACTCTCCTACATGAGGAGAGTTTAATTACAAATTTTCCTAATAAGCATATGTGATGTTACATTGTTGCATTTTTTTGATGTTACATTTTCAATTAGCAGAAGGATACTGTACTGAAATTGCAGCCAAGCAGAATAAAGCATTTGCAATATACAGTTGTAGAAACTAAATTCTCATTACTGGTCTCTACATGCTCAACATCAATGCTTCTCCCACTGCTCAGTCCCTGTGAAGAATATGCTGGCTGAAATCATCTCAAGCCTGTTGCTATCTCCAAACTTTTCTGTTTGTTCTCCTGTTCTTACAACTTGTGTTGGACTGATTCACGTGTACAGGGCCCATCCTCCCCACCCCTCATTTTCATCTGGCTTGCTCAGGAAGACGTTAGTCTTTGTTAATCATCTGTGGAAATCTGATGATTCACTGGTGCAGCTCTCTTGTCTAAAACCATGGCAACCCTTCAGTCTCCCTGATGTAGAAATAAGTGCACTTTTCCTTACAGTGTATTATCCCTCCAGCTCACTGTGGCTTTGCCCTTCTCCTCTGAGCTCTTCTCTCTTGTGGGAATATGCTGGTCTGTCAAAAGTGCTCAAGTTTTTGGTACAAGAGAAGAATTTATTTCTTTCCTCCAGATGAGATCTGTGTTTTCAGCATGAATCACAAGAGCATGAATACAGTGCAAAGCAGGGGTCTGTACAACCTGTCTCATTCACAGATGTCATACTGCATTTCCATTCTTCCTTTGAGTGTGATAGAGAAGATTATGGAGAGGGAAGGAAGCACCAGCTTCCAATGGATGGAAAACAAGGAATGCAAAAACTTATCCAATACTTACTCTAAATTCAAAACTATTAGCTTGAAGGTACAAATGCATTTCCAGAATTTTATTCTTATATATTCTTAAAATATAATGTCTGGCAATAATTTGTTTTTCCTAATGCTGACCTAAATTCAAATCTTGAAGTGCTAGTGACATACAATGAATGATTTCTTTAACACTTTAAAAGAATACATAGAAATTACGTTTGCCTTTCATTCATAAATGGACAAGAGAATAATAACATTATTTAGGTATTAGTTATTCAGTTGTACTAGCTCAGGATGTTTTTACTTTTGTAACATCCTAAGACGAAGACCACTCCTGACTTTTTCAGAAGATAATTCAGAATCTCTTTTGTTTCCAATATTGATATAGACACACACACACACACACACACACACACACACACACACAAACAAGATTGAAAAGCCTAATCTCTAGCAAGAAGCAGAATGATCCTTTACTAATCAAGGACCAGAAATGTCAGTCTACAGTTATAGTAAATATCATTTTGTAAGAAATTAAAACAACCAAAAAAAACCCCAACCCCAACCTACTGCAGTTATTCAAAATGAGCAAAATTGGCAGAAGTAACAAACTAATATAACTTCATTAATATAAAAAAGATTATATTCCACATTCTGATTAATATGTGTTTACAGACAAAAGGCTGCTGATGCAAAATTGGAATATTTAAAAAATGGGAGGTGAAAATCAAATTAAGAAACCAATAAATATCAATATTATGAAAAACTAAAGTCGTTAAGAGATCTCAAATCATTAAAAATTCTGAAGCAACGTTTTAGCACTTTGAATACCATTTAACCAAAAGCATTAATGGAAGCAGCACGAAAATCACGAGAATTTGAAGTCATTCACACCAACCCCTGCCAAAACAACAAAACATAATACGCGCACGTATGCAAAATTTCTATCCAAATCTAAGCGGTGTGTGTGTGTTTAAAGCTTTCCAACCGTATGAGACGTACATCTTTAGAATTTTTTTCGGTTTACTCGCCAGGCTTTGCAGCGCCCTGATAGGTAACAGCGAACCATGTTTCGTCATCGGTGACGCAAACAGGGAAAATGAGCGGGAGCCCCGCCCACCTTTGCAGTCCTCAACCAGGTCGGACCACAGCCCATAAAGCCGGCGGCGCGGGCGGCCCCGGCTCACAATAGCGGCAGCAGCAGCAGCGTCGTGATCATGTCTGGTCGGGGTAAAGGCGGCAAGGGGCTCGGCAAGGGCGGCGCCAAGCGCCACCGCAGGTGCTGCGCGAACAACATCAAGGGCATCACCAAGCCGGCCATCCGCCGCCTGGCCTCGGCGCGGCGTCGTCAAGCGCATCTCGGGGCTCATCTACGAGGAGACGCGCGGGGTGCTCAAGTGTTGCCTTGAGACCTACACGGAGCACGCCAAGAGGAAGACGGTGACCGCCATGGACGTGGTCTACGCTCTCAAACGACAGGGTCGCACTCTCTACGGCTTCGGCGGCTAAAGACTCACCCTCCTACCGGAACATCACAAAAAAAAACAAAGGCTCTTTTCAGAGCCGCACACTTAATCTAAAAAGAGCTGTATTGCTTTACGCCGAAACGTCAACGTTTTTTGAGTCTATAAATCTTAATTTATTGATGTATAGACCTGTGGAGAATTCTTAAGCAGTCCTGTTTATACGCTGACGGGCGTCTTAGTTAAAATTCTAGAACGAGCTCTGCTGTAGGTATTAAAATGTTCTATGTTTAGGATTATGCATATGCTACCTAACAAAGTTAAAAAACCAGAGAAACCTAAACACGGTCTCCTGTTTTGTGCTGACGGCTTAAAGGCGTATAAGAATCCTTGCGGGCATCTCGCCTGTGAGGATGTTTCCCCTCATTGTGTAAGGCAAAGTAGATATCTATATTTGAATAAAGTCAATGGCTATTTTAATGTAACGCGAGAAGCATCAGCTCCCTAAACCCCCTTCTCAAAATGAATAAATTATCCCCTTTCTCCTTTGAATGTGATATGTAGGAAGCTTCATTACTTGTGTTTCCACTGTGTTTTAAGGTTAGGAATACACTTGATTTTATTTTGGGGTGCCAGACGTGTTGTCTGTACCTGATGTCCATGCCTGGGTTTCACATGAAAGCCATTCTGTGATCGAGCTCTATCGGCAGCTCACCCGAATGGGGCGATGCTGCACATATATACAGAAAGGAAAATTCACCTTACACCGTGTGGTACTTCAGCAACAACCTAATGATACTTGTATGCTGAAAAATTCAGTCATTTGAAAGCACACTCTCTTGGATTAGAAAACTTTATTTAAAATTAATTTTGATCCCGAAGTGTTTACCAGCTGAAAGTTACACTAAGTGGAACCAGGCCTCCCCCACCACAACTCCCTCACAATACACAGCCCCACGCACCTCGTAGTAACAGAAATCCAAGCCCAAAAATACTGTTATGATTTGTACTCAGAAAAAATTAAAACGCGAATTAGAGAAAAAAAAACCCAAACAACTAAACAAAACCATGAATTTTCTAGGCATTCAGCTCAGCAAAATTTGCAATTTATCATTTCCGCATGGGCATTTCTCGGTAAAGGTCTCATTTTTGAGGAGGCTGTGAGAACTGTGATAGGAAAGAGCCCACCCTAGAACAAAAGCGGCGCCGAGACCGGGGCAGGCGGGGGGGCTGAGAGCGGTGACCGTTGGGAAAGGCGCGCGCGGTCCAGGCGGGATTTTCGAATTTGAAACCAGCATAGAAGCGCTTTCCTGGCAGCCAATCATAGCGCGAACGCCTATAAATCGGGCCGCGGCAGCGCGTCTGCTCTTATTTCTTTGCCTCCGTCCCCGAGAGTTCCTTCGTTGTCCGTGGAGCGATGGCGCGCACGAAGAGACGTCTCTTAGCGACTGGCTGCAAGACTCCCCGCACGCAGCTTGGCCAACCAAGGCTGCCTCCAGACTCGCGGCCGGCCACGGCGTGTCAAGAAGCCGCACACCGCTACCGTCCGGCACGGTTGCGCTGCTCGATTCGGCGCTACCAGAAGTCGAACGGATCTGAGCTGATTCCCAAGCTGCCCTTCCAGCTCCTGGTGCGCGATAATCGCGCAGGACTTTCAAGACCGTACCTGCGCTTCCAGAGCTCGGCCTTCATGGCGCTGCATGAGGCCATCGAGGCCTACCTGTGGTGCTCTTCGAGGACCACCCAACCTGTGCGCCATCCCGCCAAGCGCGTCACACCATCATGCCCAGGACATCCCGTCGCCCGACGCATCCGCGTAGAGCGTCGGCCTTAGCTCCTTCTCGCGCGCACGCAACCCAAGGCTCTTTTAAGAGCCCTCCATCACAATTAAAAGAGCTGTGTCCCGTGTCTTTTAAAATAGCTCTGAGCTCACCCGGACCTGCTTTGCCTAAAAGTACACGTTGGTTCATGTACAACTAACGTGGATGAGCAAAATTCGAATGGGAGCAGGCACGATGAAATCATGGGTTAAATTGGTGATTAGAGGTCATAGGCAGTATGTAGGCTTTACATCCCTGTACTGATGTACCAGCTGTGGGTAGGAAAGCGTGGGTGTATGGGGGGCTGTCAGGGTCACTCCTGTGTCTATGTTGACCGGTCTGTAGTGGCTCAGGAAACTGCCCTTTAACCTGGCTTGCCTGGTTCAAGGCAGAGCAGAACTCCATTGCGCTACTATGCTTGTGTCACTATTATTCCTGTGTTGCTGTCAAACAGCTAACACAGCATTGCTTATGTGGGCTGCTGCCTTGCTCCATACGATTCCTAACACCCCAGTAACCGACATATTCCTCTCAATAAATCAGGTTTGATACCTATTTTTATACCTGTTCTCAAAACATGCATCACCTCTTCTGATTGTACAGGTGGGGGGGTATGAGTCTTCTGTGACACGGAAAGTAGCTTGGAAGGCCAAGGAACTGATTGAAAGTACGGAGACAGGATTAATTTACCAACTTTTTCAGATTTGCTACCATAATAATACAAAACTCTGTGTGTGTGTGTTCCATGACATGGGGGGGGAAGGTGTGTTTTATTTTTGCTTTTTTTTTTTTTTTTTTTTGTGGGTGTGTGGATTGTTCAGTAAGGTTTTATAAAAATCATGGAGTGAAAATTAGTCTTCTTTCACTAATGAGAATTAAAGTATTTGGCCTTTGAATTTACTTTCTCTGGTAGTGATCATCATATCTGATGTTTTCATGTTCTGCAGCCAGTTCTTCAGGATTCTTCAGGAGTTTCTGAATGACCGACATATACACACCTGCATTTCAGCCTTCAAAGACCACCTTTGTTTGAATCTTAGTTAGACAGGTCCAGACTAAGAGAGTCTGAGAATCCCACCAGGAATTAACCCAGATTCCTAGTAGCTGATGTTTTCTCCCATTATTTTAGGACTATCTCCCTTCTTCTCAGTGCATCTGCAACAATTTGCATTTGTATTTGGCATGCAACAGTCCTGAGGACTGGGAGAGGCTCTTGAGGTTTTCTGTAGAAGCCAGAGTGGGCCACCTGTTATCATCAGAGTCTTCTGCCTGTTTTTTGCCTCTTTGAGATACTGTACTACAGACACCATCTACTCCAGAGACAGCACTTGGAATGGTCTTGGGAAAAGAAAGTACAGATTTGCTGAGTGTACAAATCAGACAACGCAATAAACCTTGGTTTGCCATTGTTCTGCCTGTTTATCTCTTTCTGTTTTTTTTTTTTTTTTTTTTTTTTTCCCCTTCGTTTTTTTCTTCTTCCAATAAAGGCCACTGAATGAACTTATTTTCCTCATGGCCTTATTTGGGAACAAGGTTGGAATAGAGGAGATTTAATTGTATCATGTGACGATTTCTCCTTCTTGATTAGAAACTTTGAACTAAACCCTGGAGAGAAGGAAATACTCAGTAGCCGTAAAGTTCCAGTTCCCTTAAAAGTGTCAGAGAAAAGAATAATTAAAGAGAAAGAATAATGAAAGGATAACCTCATCCTGTCTTTCTTCCTTCTTCTTCTTCTTGCCATCACACCTTAACACTAATTAGTGAAAAATAAGAAATAATAAACTGTATTTTTTCTAAAGACTAGCCCCATGGCTAATGCTGTAAGATTGCTTGCTTCAGTCCCTTTAGCCCTTACTGGAGTAGCAGGTTAGAATACTGAGACACAAGATAGATATTAACATCTTACCATTCATAATTAATATTTCCTCATATTCCCGTTCTGAAGAGCAGATTTCCACAGAGCGGGTAGCAGGAATGCTCTTATAGAGTCTGGGTGGCACAGTAGCAGGCACCGTTGACTCCTCCTCTTTATTTACATTGAAACACTCTAAGGTTTTAAACCTTTTTAAACCTTTGACAACCTGAACAACCTAGGCCCTGGAATTGTGCCTAGCTACAATGTTTAAGTCAGTATAAAATGCAAGTGTGTAGCAACAAGTAGTATCATGATGTGGCTAACTGATGCCTTAGAGGAGCAGATGTTGTTACTTTATGTTACAGATAAACAGCTCCTTTTAAAATTGCAACTGGAGGCACAATCTCCGTACTCTGCCCGCAGGATCGCTGCGCTGTAAAAAATGTTTCCCATCCCTTACCCTGTGCAGTGGTGATGTAACAAACATAAGAAAATAAAGATAATAAACAATTTCAACTAAAAGATTACTTAGAGGGGATCCTAGTTCACTGTTAAAGAAGTTTTTATTATTTAATGCCCCATATAATATTGGAACTCGCAGAAAAGCAATTCTAGATGGTGCCAAGGCAGAGGGTAGTGATAAAGATATGGTGGATCTGAAAATAATTAAAATTCGTGAAGATAAAAAGAGCATACAAGGTGTGTATACAGGCATGTATACATTTACATCTATGTATTCTATGTACGTTCATACCTACATCAGAATTGCTATGAATATTTTCCTTGTCTATACCCCTGTTTTACTTTTTGTATTGGTTCGAAAATAACATATGAAGCTCTTATTACAGAACATTTTGCCTGGTAATGGTTTACAGAAGGGTCTGGGACAGGCTGTAGTCCATTGTCCAAGGACGATGGAAAAGCAAGGAAAAATCCATAGAAATGTCAGTGCTCTATTTGGTGAGTCGTAGAAACTTGACCTTCTAAATAACTAAAACAGTGACATCTTTATACTTTGCACAACCAAAAATTAAACTAAATGCCACGAGAATTCATACTTCCTGACTACACATTTTATTGCATCAATAATTCTGCTAAATTTGACTTTGATCTCCCCATCACTTCCTCTAGAGACTCAGTTTTCTTGTACCAAACAGAAAACTTTTAACGCTGGAAACATTAGAAACCTATTTTCCTACGATCTTACATCGCTAATCTGCCAAGCTTGACCAGCCCTTTTTTTTTTTTTTTTTCCTCAGCTGCTGTGGTCCCAAACAGAAGCAGAAAAAACTTTCCCTCTTAGTGCCAGTGTCTCCCTGTATGTAAAATAGAAGTAGGTGGACTTGTCAGAACAACCACTGGATTCTCTTTGCCTTCTCAGATCCGCCTTGGACATCTTCCCACCTGTCCTCAGTCATAACACACACAGACACAGACAAATACACACACTAGAGTAAAAAAACCCTTAAAGACTATTACGTA
>CM031879.1:45412393-45450537 GCA_018697195.1 Certhia americana
CATCCTCGGCAGGCTGTGGGGGCAGGATGAGTGGCTCCGTGGCCAGAAGTATGTTTGGGAAATGGGACATTCCTTCTGGGGAGCCTGTAGTGTGCTGAGGACTGCTGTGTGGACATTCCCTGGGGATTGCGCTTAGAGATTGTGTTGGGCAGTTCCCCTTTATTTTCTTGGAAGAAGAGGACAGGGAGGCCAGCTGTCTTTTATAACAGAAATGAACTTGCAGGGGTTAAAACTACATTAAGAACTACAGCCTAGGCTGCAGTGGGGTGGAGTTGGTGCTGAAAGGTGTAATGTGAGCCAAGAAGTAGCCAAGAGACATGTCACTTTCTGTAAATACTTCACCCATGTCACACTCATTAATAATCCGCAGAAATGACAAATGAAATAATGGTGTATGTGAAAAAAATTTACCAAGTCGCTTTTTGGAAGCTGTAAACATAGCATGAGGTGGGGTTTTTTTGGTTTTTTTGCAATTTCCATAACACTCTCACTTTTGAGGTATTGAAAGGCATGTGGCATTGGGCGAGAGCAGATTTTCTGCTTGCCAACCTAGATAGAGAAATATGGTTTTCTGTGAGGGAAGATATTTGGGGTTTGTAGGAACCATTGTACTAGATTTCATCATTGTGTTGTTATACTTTTATGTTCCCCCCCCCCCTGTTTGGTCTCAAAACATACCATGTACTGGGCAAATGCATTGCCATTATTGAAAATAATGTAATGGATGCCTGGCAGGATTTAGTGTCCCCAGAGGCATGTTCTTAAAGTGCACTGGCTAAGTTAAAGAGGTATTCACTGTACATTTGCTATAGAGCCTTACTGTTGTTTTTGTTTAATAACTAATAGTGGAAAAGTTTACCAAGTTGATCTACTGCCTAGGAAAAGAGCTTAGAGCTTCGGAAAATACTTGCAGACTCAGGCAGTTTTGCTAATGTCCTTCTATTACAAATAAGTTTATAGGTGTGCATTAAAAAAGGAAGTGTATTTAAACCTTTATGGTCATACCATGTTAGGTTAGATACGACGTAAATTGCTACTTCATTTCTGTAATTTCTTATAACTGCTAGTTGATATTGTCCGAAGTTTATATTTCATGGCATTCTGAACCCAGTTGTTTTTTGGATCAGCTTGCAAAAGATCCTTTGATTGTCTCTTTATGGCATAAAATTACATATATATATCTTTTAAAAAAGAAGAGATCTACTAAAAAAGCATGAGAGTTGCACACCTTCTGGAATGACTCGGGGAGCTACTGTGGAGAAGGGAGGGTCCGATCACCCTCCTGTGCCTGTGATTTGATGTGTGCCACAGAGCAATTTTCCCTCTCGCTAATAGTTTCTTGGGAAATGTCAGTGTTTAATGAATGTTTTTTTTTTCCTTTTATTTCATTTTTTTTTCCATCCTGTAGGTACTTTGAAGTAGACAGCCCTCCGCAGGGAACTGGAAGGGATTGCTATTGCCGCTGCTGGTGATCTAGTTTTTGTTCCTCATCTATGTCAGTTCATTCTTTTAACCCCAGTAACCTCCTTCTTTATTTTATCTTATTAAAGGTGCATGATTCATAATGCAGTCCATCAAAAGCAATGATGTTTCTAATTGTCTCTCCTTTAAAGCACACTTTAACTTGTGGCTATGTGCAAATTTGGTGCCTGCAGGGATTATGGTCTTGCTACTGGAGGCCTTGTGGAGTCAAATGTTTCGGGATTGGCAATTAGTCCTTAGGTTGTGTCAGCTTGGGGGCTACAGCAATCCTTGTGAGCCTCTCGGTGTGAGCTGCTTCCCCAGGGCAGTTTTTGTTGTTGGGTTCTGGTGCTAATTTCAATTCACAATACTGGGCTAAAGAAATTGCTATGCCATGGTAAAACTGATTCCAGAATGCAGCTTCTCACTGATCATGATTGGATCTTCCATGTGGACATGCAACAAACTTCTTCCGCTTGTTCTATCTTCAAAACAAAGAGAGGACGTACAATGGTTAAAGTCATCGTGAGTGAATGGTGGCGTCTCACCCGCGATCTCTACCCCTAAGAGTTCCGATTGCACCGATTTTCCGCGGCGAACGGGAAGGGATTATCACCAGCAGCACAGGGGGGGCCATTTTATTTATTAAGTGAACTGTGCCGCGGTGAACTCCGCTGCGGTGCTGCGCTGCACCGGCGAGATCACGAGCGCACAAATGTTTACCGGGTCCACAACAAAAGCGACAGGAACGGAGAAAAAAAAAAAAAAAAAAGTTTAAACTGCACACGCATTTACACAGTTTTAAGAGAGTTCCGCTCTTTTTGTAAAACTTGGGTGGCTCTTAAAAGACCGTTTGGTTTATCTGCAACGTCAGATGGTTTATTCTGCACTACCCCGTTTATTTTTTCTTAGGTGCTGCGTCTTCCGCCTTTGGCGCTTTCGGCTTGCCTCCTGGGCTTGGCTGCTTTGTGCTTCACACCTTCGCCTTAGCGCCGGGCTCTTCGCTGCTGCCAGCCGCTTTTTTGGCTTGGCAGCCTTTGTCGCCTTCTTGGGCTCTTTGCTGCTTTCTTGGCTGCGGCGGCCGCCGGCTTCTTGCTTTTTTGGGGCTTTTTTCGCCGTCACCGGGCTTTCTCGCTTCTTGGCGGCGCTGGCGGGCTTTTTAGCCGCCGGCTTCTTATGCTTGTTGGCTGCAGCAGCTCTCTTCTTGGGGGCTTTTTCCTTCCTGCTCCGGTTTTGCTTTGCTGGGCGGAAAGAGCCGGAGGCGCCGGTGCCCTTGGTCTTCACCAAACGCCCTTGCTGACGAGGCTCTTAATACCCAGCTTATCGGCTATTACTTTTCTCCACATCGTAGCCCTCCGCGGCCCATCGCCTTCTTGAGCGCGGCCGAGGGAGAGCCCCTTGCGCTCCTTGAGCGACACGGCTTGGTGATCAGCTCGGTGACGTGGGCCCGGCCGCGGCTTGCGGGCTTTTGGAGCGCTCGCCGCTTCTTCGGCTTCTTGGCGGCGGCTGCTTTGCCCGGGGCCGGGGCGGCCGGCGGCGAGACTCGGGTGCGGCGGCGGGCGCGGTCTCTGCCATGGCTGCTCCTGCAGGGTCCGGGCGAACAATGGCAGCGCCGCCGCCGCCGCCCCTTTTATAGCAGCGCCCCGCGCGCTGATTGGTGCGCGCCGCTCCGCTCCGCCGGCTGCCGCCGCGCCCGTTGTGTTTCTTCAGGGTCCAAAAAGGACTTTTTCTTTACGAAATTTGCCGCCGATGCACCCCGTTTCTTTCCGGGAGGGAAGGGGGGAGTCTGTCCTACAAGCTGGTGGAGTTTCCCGTTAGAAGGAGGAGGAATGAGGGAAATGCGACCGCTGAAAGTCAGCGGAGGGCAGCCGCAGAGACCTCGGCAGAGAGAAACCTTCGGTTTATATCTTAAATTAAAATTTTACCGTGGGTTAAATGGGCACAACTGGCACGAAATCTTGTTCTTTAGAAGGTTTTCTACAGAGCAGGTAAAAAACAGAGTGATTTGAGCGGCTGGTCTCAGAGTAAATGGATATTAAATCCGAGGAAGTAACACAGTTTCGTCCCACGGTCCCAGGCGCTGATGCAGAGCTGACTCCCTCGGCTGAGCCGCTTCCCTCCGAAATCACCCGGCTCAGTTTCTTCTCAGCAATCACGATATTTCAGCTACTGCCTTTTGGGAAGATGTTCCTGCTTCAGCAGCGTGTGTGAAAGTCGATGTTACTTTCCTAATGCTTCGGCATTTCAGTGGGACAAAGCACAAACGTGCCCACTCTGAAGACTGATGCTCCTGTCCTTGCATTTTTAATATAACCTTAGCAAGTAGCTTTCGTTTGTTAAATTCGAAAAGCAGGATAACTGCAATTACAGTTTATCTGCTATTAGTATTAATACGTACAGTGATTCTTCGTCTCTGCCTTGTAATTAATTAAAATTGATTGGGAAGCAGAACCTGGAGTGTACTGAATTTTTATTTGTACGGGGAGTTAAGCCTGAAAATTCGTCTTTTGAGGGTATGTTGAGTAACCAGGATACTTACCACAAAACTGATTTCTCGGTTTTAATGAATGAAAGTTCATTATATAAGATTTATCTTTGATAACACCATCTCATGAATCACCACTTCCCTACTTTCAGATGGAAACCTACACCTTATCAAGAGCATTCCTGCCCCTAGAAGTGGAGGCTCGATATTAAAAACAATGGCTGGGTTCTCTCTATTTTTTTTTTCTTTTTCTTCCTTTTCAATACGAATTCTTTCAAATGCTAAGTAAACAGTCTGCCTGCAATAGTATTGTGTTCCTCACCGTCCGTATCCGGGCTATCCTCAGCTCCTAAAAACCTGTGAGCAGCTGTATTGAGAGCCAGAAGTAGGTGTGAAAGGATGAATGAAATGTCGGTAAAACGTGGAGCCCCCGCTGTTCAAGAGTGTGACAATAAAGAAACGCAGCGACTTGAGTAATTTGAGGAATGTCATGTTATTTTCTTATTACCCATGCTTAATTGAAAAATCTAAATTGATACAATCAGAGGAAATTAATGGATTTATCAGAGGAAATATTAATTCATTCTAGTAATTTGAAATACCTATATTTCTCTGCTTGAATGTAAATGTTGAAAAAAATACGGCTTAGTGAGGTCTCCCTTAGTAAACCTATAAAACAAAGGTAGATGCACGTTTTGGGTGCTGTGGCTGCAATAATGAGAATAACAAAACTACCCTGAAGAACGTTGTATTGTTTCTTGATTAAATAGAGAAATGGGAAAATACATTTACTGGCCACTTAATCTGATATTTATTTCCTATGTTGCGGGAGGATTAAGGCCTTCTGTGATACTACTGAACACTATCATAATGCCGTAATGTTGAAAATATCTTTTTTCTAAACTTGTGTTAGTAATGCCATAGCCAAGAACAGAGTTCAAAACATCCCAGAGGCACTAGGGCTAATATTTGTAGTTCTCTAGTCCCTTGATATTTGTATATAAGTAGTTTATTTGCGTCAAGATATTCACATTTATTGGCAGCTTTCTGGGCTTGTACAAGAAATGTTGTAATCTATATCAATCCTTGAAAGAGTCAGTAATCCTTTTATTTCCTTCTACTTATTTGTGGTGGAAAGGAATTACGAGATTCGTGGAAATATAAACATTAGTTTTTTTCTTTATTTTCGTTTTCATGATTGTATACTGATTTACTTAGGAACTGGAAAGTGTTTAGAGATGTGATTCTACTGTCTCAAGCTCATTTTTCCTTCATGTAAGATATCACTGTGCCTTGGAGATAATCTCTACTCACTATGAGAGATCAAGAAAGACAGGTCTGTAGGATGGGCAGTGGATGCTCAGAGGAAATGAGCCATCATGAACTCCTATTCAGTGGAGAACAAAACAAAGGTGGGCATAAACCAGAAAACAGGAAGGGCAGCCCTGAGTGTTGATGCAACTCAGAGATAACATGCCTTTTTCTTTTAACTTTTGGATATTTGAGCATAATGGCCTAGAATCATCCAAGTATCTGTATTGTAAACCAGTAAGTGGGTTTTATTTTTTCAGCCGTTGTAGACAAAAATTTATTTTTTCAGCCCCAATAGAAAAAAAAACATAAAAAAGGGAAAATGTGCTCAACACAGCAAGTTGGTGATTTTGCATATGTACAGCAGGAAGTCTTGGCAAGGCTTTGATACTCCATAATTATTTTAAGTAGAAATTGTGTTTGTGTATCATCACTCTATTCACCTTCCACATATTTTTTAAATTTCAGCAAATGTAAATAGAAACACCAAAATATTTTAGTAAAGTATTGCTGCTTTCCTTCTAGGGAATAAATATTTTTATGATTTTGAATTTGAATGAATATGAATTTTCATAAACATGTTTAAGAATTTGCACAGCCCTATACAGAGATTCTTCCCAGATTTTTTTTAGCAGGTTAATAGAAGAAAAAAAAAAAAAAATAAAACCAAAAAAAACCAACCAACCAACCAAACAAA
This sequence comes from Certhia americana, assembly GCA_018697195.1. Lineage (NCBI taxonomy): Eukaryota > Metazoa > Chordata > Aves > Passeriformes > Certhiidae > Certhia > Certhia americana. The sequence goes on from CM031879.1 coordinate 45,418,348, forward strand.
CAAAAACAACCATTGTCAAGTGGGTTCATGTTCTACATCACAATCCCACACATGCTGTAAATTAATTCAACTTTATGCAGATTGCTTACAGAAATTGGACGTTCACCTTTGCTCCTGTTCCAAAGATGAATAGGGTAGGTAGTAACAAATGATTGGTTTTCTCTGTTTTAATGCAAATTTTCAAAGCTGATGCCTAGCACAGGTGTTCTAGAGTAGAATAAATTATGAATCCCTGCTCCTTCTTCTTAAAGGATTCATAGGTTGCCATTATTTTCCTCACTGCCTACTGATATTTATTTTCCTGAATGACTACTACAGTTAAAACTTCCTATAACAAGCGTTGATTTGGTATTTTAATTACCCCATGACTAAATGAACAGTAGCCAAAAAATTCACCAAGTGTTGTGAATTTATCACAATGGTTAGGCTCTTGGCTTGGCTGTACACCAACCTCATTTTATTTATCTGATAATTTTTGGTCATAGGCCAAGGATCATGGTGAGGTATGCACTTCAGAATGTTAAAAAAGTCTCTATTCCACATTTAAAAGACATGCAAGTTTTATTTCTTCTTTTCTCATGCAGCAAAATATTCCTTATTTTCAGGAAATGAAGTCATTTTTAAATTACAGGAATTCAAGTTCACACCATTCAAATACAGGTGGAAAATGTTTTGTCAGGCTGTTTTTTGACCTTTATCTATCCATGCTCTTGAGAGGACAGAAACCCTCTTGCTCAGCATGCAAAAACACAGACTGTAAGGATGGGGTTTTTTTTTAACTTAAGTGGAACACAAGGAGTTTCTTACACAGCATTAGACCTAATTTTGCTGCCGGGTCTGGCAGAAGGACATGAATTATGAGAAGGGACATTTTATGCTTAGTCAACAGCACAGATCTGGAAAATAAGCATGGACATGAAATAGACACTTTCCAGGTCAAAATTTCAAAGCTAATTAAGATTGTTGTGACCTACAGTGGTTTTCTAAGAACCATGTTAGAGTTCTTCCCAGAATTGTAGGGGTAGGAGGTGGATGAGGCCTTCTTGTCTACAAGCAATGAGTAGATATTGCCTTTGGAAACCCCAGATATGGCACAAGCAGTCGAAAGTTTTTATACAGTGCAGTGAGGGAAGTCAAGGATGTTTGTAAAATTTCTAACCCGTGTGGATTTTTTTTTTTTTCCCCTTCGTATGACAAAATCAGTTCATGGAGTTCCCCACCTCCATCGATATCAGTTAACTGAATTCCTGTTACTGTTTAACAGACCAGACTCTGGGGGTTACTTTAGAACCCCCCAGGTCTTTCTACATTCAAAGCTATGTCTGCCTGCCCGTTTCAAAACATTAAATCCATGTTGCAGTTTTAACAAAATAAGTCTTGCATTGTAGCATTAAAACATGTAAGACTTTTGTTGCCTTTCAGTTTCTATTAAACTAACTTAAAGTATCAATTGTTATTTCTAAAACAAAAAGACACTTGCATTCCTGCTTTACTTTTGATTTTCCTCTTGTCTTATTACTGATGCATTAAAATCTATTGGCTGAACATTTACAAAAGAGCAAGATTTATTTTAAACCTAATTATGTAAATTGCAGATGAATGAAGCAAAACTTCCAAGAGAACTTTAATCAAGTTTTCAGCCCTTAGAATTTGTAGTTATAACACCAAAATTCAGGGAAAAGTGTGTTCCTGCTGATTTGCAGTTTTGTGAACATTTCAACCCTTGCACATAAAAGGAGATTATCAGGTGGATTCTTTGTATTGAAGCAGATAAAAAGGGTGGAGATAACCAGATGGGTCATAATTGAGTGAAAATATTATTCAAAAAAAGTGCTAAATAAAAATACAGTGAGTTCAAAACCTTGCTTTCTAGGGCTCTACATATCTGTACACGTTTAAAGTTATGTAAAGCACAGGGCAGCTATTTAATGGAGATTTCTGCTGTTTCCTGCAGCTGGGAGTCATTTTGAGATTCAGTTTACAGCTGACATGCTTGCATTTCACGTATTCAGTGCTAGTCCTCACTGGTGAAATATAAAGAAGTCAACTTAGAATTCATAATATAATGTTTTCATGCTTTTTTTTCTGAAATAAAAAAACAAAACCAAGCTAAAAAAAACTAAGCAAAAATACTAGCACCACCAAACCACTCAGAAAAACATAACATCCTCCCAAACAAACAACATATAGAAAAACTTAAACAGGAGAAATAAATTAAGATAAACAAATGAGAAAAATATTTCAGAACTTTCACAATTAATTAACACAATACTTGCCGTGTTTAGCCTGTGGCTATATAAATTATTAAGTTACTCATTATTTTCTAGGATGGATATACAAATTCACATGAAATCATGCATAAAATGTTTTCAGAGCATATGTAGGCCCAAAACCCCATATCTGAAAAAGGACAAAGACAAAAGAAGTGGACATAAACTTTCCGGCAATTATTTTCACTGTGAGCTGTATCAGGTTATGTTTCTTTATGAAGAACAGTCAGATACGTTCCCAGTATACAGATAATAGCATCAAAAGAACAAGAGATTAAGAGGATTTAATTCTACTCATAAAGGAAAATCAAATCAAATCATAAGATCATTGTCACATCCATGCTTGGAAAAATTAGGCAGGTCACAAAAGATAGGTTATTTATATCCAAATTTGACAGGAGAAAAAGATATATGTTGTGTCATAAATAAAACAGCAGAGTAAGCTAGAAAAGATATGTTATAAATAAGAAAGGGCTGCAAAAAGAAGACAAATACATATTTTTAGCGGTTATGACATCCGATAGAAAACATAATGAGACAATGTTAGAAGGAAACTCCATGATGTGCAGCAGGTAGAAGGACAGAAAAAGGCGAAGTGCAGAAAAGCAGCCCCACAGGCTTTTCGGGGAACATGGCACAGGGCGAGGGCAGCGCTAAGACACGCTAAAGGTTCGGGAACCGGCAAGGGAGGCCGAACAGCAGCGCAAGGACTCGCACAGCGGTAACGCTCCGAGGAACAGAACCCAGATACACTCGACGGCGGGGACCTGCTCGAAACTCAAAGACGGGTGCAGGGCCGTGACAGCCCGATGGGGAAGAAGCAGGGATAAGCGGATGGTGGAAAGCGAGGGGCTGCGCGGGCTGCTGAGCCGAGGAGGGCGCGGGCAGACAAGAGGAGGGGACCGGCAGGGAGAAGGCGGGGGGCCAGGGTGAGGTGCCTGGGTTGAGCCGAGAAGAGGGGCGGAAGGCGCCCACAGACCGGCACCTGACCGCCGTGCTCCGCCCCATGCCTCCAAAACAGGTCGCGAACATTAGCGACCACAGCCCTAAAGCCGGCGGCGGCGGGCAGCCCAGGTCATAGCAGCAGCCGGCTAGCATAGCCAGCATCGTGATCATGTCTGTCTGGGGCAAGGCGGCAAGGGCTCGGCAAGGGCGGCGCACACGCCCGACACCGACCGAAGGGGATGTCTGCGCGAAAACATCAGGGGGGAAATCACCAAGCCGGCAATCGCCGCACCTGGCTCCGGCCAGCGGCGGCGTCAAGAGCATTCGGGGCTCATCTAAGAGGGGGGCGAGACACCGCGCTGCAGGGTGCCTCAACGTGTTCCGGGAGAATGCATCGCCGACGCTGTCACCTACACCAGAGCACGCCAAGAGGGGTAAGACGGGTGACTTGCCCAAATGGACGTGGTCTACGCCCTCCAAGGAACAGGGGTAGAACTCTTACGGCTGCGGCGAGCAGCTAAAGGAATATGCTCATACCGAAATCGCCTAAAAAACCAAAAGGCTCTTTTCAGAGCCAAACCCACTTCCATATAAAAGAGCCGCTATGCTATGTTTAATTTAGCCTTATGGGTATCGTACTTTTGTTTATCATTCCTTTCTTAATGCTGCAGCTGTTGTTCCCCACGGCCATCTCTGGTGGAGGGACAAATACCCCCCCCCCCCCCCCCCCCCCCCCCAGTCTGTTTCAGTTTAAAGGAGTAAATGGGCCCTCCATCAAAAAATTTAAGAAGCCGCCAGTCCCTTAAGCTGGCCCGCCGACAAGGTGCCGTGCAGCATCCTTTTCGCTTATTCCCTGCCCGTGCCTCAAAGGGAACACAGCCAGCTGCAGGGCATTGCGATCGGTAACGCCCCTATGGATGGCCGCTCTGCCTCTCGCCGCCAGGCCCTGTGGGCAGAACGACAGCGCGCGCTCCGTGCCCCAGCCAGGTTGAAGCGCTCTCGCCACATTTCCTAAACACGCGCCCACGCCACCATTGGCCTCCGGGACGTTCCGCCCCACTCCCCTCACCACAGGGAAAGTCCCAGCCCACAGCAGCTCCCACCGCCGCCGGCAGAGAGGCTTGCGAAACATCCAGGATCAAAAAAAACCCCAGCCCGGCAAAGCCGGCTCAGGGACAGCTAGGCCAAGCCCCCACACACCAAGATCACACAATTCGCTTCGAAAAAAATAACAGACACCCTTCCCTCACCCTTCTCCCGGAGCCTCTCGGCAGCATCTCAAGCTCTTTCTCGAGGTGGTTGGGTTGGCCTCTTTGAAAAGGCCTTTGGGTTTCACTGCTGGGTGGGAGGCTTCCTCGCCTGTTAATTGCTCTTGGCTTTATGACTCTCCGTCTTCTTGGGCAGCAGCACGGCGACCTGGATGTTGGGCAGACACGCCCGCCCTGCGACGATCGTCCACTCTTGCCAGCAGCTTGTTGAGCTCCTCGTCGATTGCGGATGGCGAGTGCAGGGTGGGGGGGATGATGCGCGTCTTCTGGTTGTCGCGGGCAGCGTTGCCCCCCAAGCCTCCAGGATTCTCTGCCGTCAGTACTCCAGCACGGCCGCCAGGTACACCCGGGGCGCCGGCGCCACGCCACTAAGCCCGTAGTTGCCCTTGCCGCAGCAGGCGAGTGCCACGACCACGGCTTCTCGATGCGACACGGTGGAACTGTAGAACCGGCCCGCGACTTGTGGCCGAGCGCGACTGGCCTTGGCGGGCCTTCCCGCCCTGCTTTCCACCGACCGCGACATCTTACCGGCGAGCGAATCCCAAAACAAACTCTCGCACCGCACAAGCCGGATCAACGCCTGAAACCGCACCTCGGACCTCAGCCTTAATCCCCCCCTGCCGCGCCGCCGCCGCCTCTGATAGGCCCAGTCGCCTACAGGAAAAGGGCACGCGCGGCCAATGGCGCAGCGAATCTCAAGCCTTCCACCAATCGCCCACGGGCGCAGCGAACACAGACCGCTCCGCACCACTCGCTCCCCGACCAATGACTGAGATGGGGAAGGGGGCGGGCCTCCGCTCAGCGGCCCCGCCACGAGGAGCTGCGTCGCCTCCGCCTCCTGCCGCCCGCCCTGGCGGAGCCCCGCCCCCACGCTGCCCCCGCTCCGCACAGTGTGCGCTCTATCCGGCGCGTTCTTCTCTTTAACGCCCGCGGACCGACCGGACTGCACGGGGCACTGAGAGGGACGAGTCTAGGCAAGAAAAAATACAGACAGCGACAGGGGGACCGGCGCGCGGGGATTACAGCGGGGACGGTTGGGCCACGCAGGGAACTTAGGGCTGATGAGTAATTTCACCTTATTCCAAAGTGGGTTGCGGTATTTCTGCCGCGGAGAATTATCACGAGAATTACAGATACAATCCTTTAGATTAGAACACGCAACAAAACATCCCCCGCATTGAAAAAGAGCACCCTCTACCATTTAATATTCCTTTCTTGTTGTGTTTGGAGATTTATGTACAACCAAGGCAGAACATCTGTTCACTGCTAGTGATGGATTTATTTAAGCTTAGTGGTTGTTTTTTATTAGTTAGTGTCTATAAAACTCGTGCAAAGCAAGCAGTGTTAAGCCTCCTTTTATTGTGAATGTAGTGGCCTCTTAAAAGAGCCTTTGTTGTAATTTTGAATAGTTTTCAAAACGATGCAAGATTCTGAGCAGGCTTCAAGCGCCGATCCTCCGCGGATGCGTAGGGCCGAAGCTGGATGTCCTTGTGGCATGATGGTGACGCCGATTGCGTGGATGCGCGCCCACAGGTTGGTGTCCTCGAAGAGCCCACCAGGTAGGCCTGCGCTGGCCTCTGCAGCGACATGAAGGCCGGCCTCTGGAAGAAGCAGGTCGGTATTGAAGTCCTGCGCGATCTCCGCCAGCACCAGGCGATGGAAGGGCATGATTGCGGATCAGCAGCTCCGTCGCACTTGGTAGCGACGGATCTCGCGCTAGCGCCCCCGTTGCGGGCCAGGTGCCGGTGCGGATTATTGACGACGCCCGTGGCCGGCCGCGCTCTCTGGCGGGAGCCTTGGTGGCCAGCTGCTTGAGGGGAGCCTTGCCGCCCGTCGACTTACGAGCCGTCTGCTTCGTGCGCGCCATCGCTCCTAGCTGGATCAGCCAAGGACACACAAGGTTCAGCAGTGAGATCCCGTCTGTAATCGGGGAGTATTTATAGCACCGGTGCCTTCTCTGATAGGCAGACAGGTCCGGGCTGAGTTTCATTGGTGGATTCAAATTTTAAAATTCCCGCCCTTGTCAGATCCCGCCTACCTTTTTCAATCTTTGTTCCGACTGAATACTTCGTGGTTGTGTAAAAAGCCAAAATAAATAGTATTACTATTTGCGAAAATGATACGGCTTATTGTTGCTATTAACTGACAAAACCTGTCTACTAAACCACGCAAGGCCTAAAACATTATAACTAAGCTTATAATTACATTATCCTTATTGAATCGATTTATCATACTTCAAAAGTGAATTTTTGGCTTTTCTTCTAGTGGATATGATTGTGCAGGGCTAAAAAGCACAAAAATTCCATGGAAAGTGTTGGTATATTTGTTCAGATACTTTAACTAGCACAGAATTATGCAAAATATGATGGGGGGAAATAGTAGTTAAAAATCTCTAGTTGAATAACAACATTAAAACGGGATAATAACTTCAGCAGAAAAATGAAAAAGATTTGGAGCTTTTAGTTCTTATTGATACTACCCTGATATATAAGCTTTATTAAGAGTTGTGAAATAATACCTGATATATAAACTTTATTAACAGTTGTGAAACAAGAGGATGAGGCTAGGAAACAAAGCTATTGACAGAAGGTTTAGCTGCGTTTTAGGTTTTAAGTGAATAGCCCCAGATCAAATAATGTCCCGCAAAAAATGTGTAATAGTATTTATCCCTCATCAGTCCCTGCGAGTCCCAACCGTCCCTCTTAACCCGCTCACGGTCCCCCTGTCGCTGTCTTTTTGTTTCTTGCCTAGACTCGTCCCTCTCAGTGCGCACCGTGCAGTCCGGCGGCGTTAAAGGAAGAACAGCGGACGGGAGAGAGCGCACACGGTGCGGAGCGGGGCAGCGCGGCTCCGCCAGGGCGGGCGGCAGCGGCGGGAGCGACCGTTCCTCGTGGGCGGGGCCGCGAGCGGAGGCCCGCCCCTCCCCAGCTCGTCATTGGTCGGGAGAGAGGGAGGTGGGCGGAGCGTCTGTGCGCTGACGCCGTGGGCGATTGGTGGAGCTTGAGATGGCTTCGCGCCATTGGGCCGCGCGTGCCCCGGTAGGCGCCTGGCCTAATCAGGAGGCGGTGGCGGCGCGCCAGAGGGAGGGGATATAAAGGCGGAGGGCCGTTTGAGGGGTCGCGTGTGTCAGCGTCATCCGCTTGTCGGTGCGAGATTTGTTTTGGGATCGCTCACGGGAAGATGTCCGGTCGGGGTCGGGGGAAGCAGGGCGGGGAAGGCGCGCGCCAAGGCCAAGTCGCGCTCGTCGCGGGCAGGGTGCAGTTCCCGTGGGCCGCGTGCTACCGCATGATGCGCAAGGGCAACTACGCGGAGCGCGTGGGCGCCGGCGCCCAGGGGTACCTGGCCGGCCGTGCTGGGAGTACCTGACGGCAGAGATACTGGAGCTGGGGGCAACGCGGCCGCGAACAACAAGAAAGACGCGCATCATCCACAGCCACCTGCAGCTCGCCATCCCGCAACGACGAGGAGCTCAACAAGCTGCTGGGCAAGGTGACGATCGCGCAGGGCGGCGTGCTGCCCAACATCCAGGCCGTGCTGCTGCCCAAGAAGACGGAGAGGGGGTCATAAAGCCAAGAGCAAGTAAAGGCAGGCGGGGGAAGAGCCTCCGAGGCCAGAAGCAAAACCCAAAGGCTCTTTTCAGAGCCACCCACCACCTCGAGAGAAAGAGCTTGAGATGCTGCCAGAGAGGCTACGGGGAGGAAGGAGGGAAGGGGTGTGTCTGTGTGTGTTATGGTTCAAGAGCGATTGGTGATCTGGTTGCTTGGCCTCAGAAGCCTGGCCGGCCTGTGAGCAGGGCTGGTTTTGTTGTGGCCGGGATGTTTTCCGAGCGATCTCATTTGCCGGCGCAGGTGGGAGCTGATGTGCCTGGGACTCATTTTCCCAGCTCCGTGCGTGAAGGGGACCCGTGCGGAACGTCCCGGAGCCAATGGTGGGTGCGCGGTGTTTTGGAAATGTGGCGAGCGCTTTCACCCTGGTCTGGGCACGAGCCGCGCGCCCTGGCCATGGCCGGGCCGGGCGGAGGGCAGGCGCGTCTCCATAGCGTTATCATCGGAGGCACTGAGCTGGCTGTGTCCTTTATTGAGGCACGGCAGGAATTAAGGAAAAGGATGCTGCGGCACCTTGTCGCGGCCGCTTAAATTTAAGTTCAGGGAGGGCCCAATCACTTACTAGAGTGGAATGGGTTGTGTCTTTGCACTCCAGAAGGCCGCTGGGGAACAACAGCTAAAGCGTTAAAGCAGACGGCAAGAGGGAGACAAAAACTTAAGCGCATTAGCTAACAAAACATAGCAATTACAGCTCTTTTTTAAGGAATAAGTGGGTGTGGCTCTGAAAAAGAGCATTTGGGTTTTTATGGTGATGCTCCGGTAGGAGCATAAGCATTTAGACGCGAAGCAGTAGAGGGTGCGACCCTGTCGCTTGAGAGCGTAGACCACGTCCATGGCCAGTCACCGTCTTCCTTTCGGCGTGCTCCGTGTAGGTGACACGTCGCGGATGCGGTCTCAGGAACACTTTGAGCACCCCGCGCGTTCTACTCGTAGATGAGCCCCGAGAATGCGCTTGGACGCCGCCGCGCCGAGCAAGGCGGCGGATGCGCCGGCTGGTGATGCCCTGGATGTTGTCGGCAGCACCTGCGGTGGGCGCTTGGCGCCCAGCCCTTGCCGGAGCCCTTGCCGCCCCTTGCCCGACCAGACAGATCACGCTGCTGCGCTACCGCTGCTGCTGTGAGCCGGGGCCGCACCACTCGCGCCGACGGCTTTATGGGCTGTGGTCCGACTGGTTGGGAGCACGGGGCGGGCACGGCGGGCAGGGCCGGGTCTGCGCCTCCGCCATTTCTCGGCTCACCGGCACCCCCGGGCCCGGCCGCCTCCTCCGCGCGGTCCCCGCTATTGTGTCTGCTCTCCCTCATCGCTCGCAGCCCCGCAAGCCCCTCGCTTTCCACGATCTGCTTGTCCCTGCTGTTTGGTCTCCTGCGGTCGTGGCGAGAAAGCAGAAACCCTGTTTTTTTCCCCCCGATTGTTCGACAGCGCTGCTGCGCAGGGCCGTGGTGGTCTTTCGGCACCGCGCACTGTTGTTATGGCTGTGCTGACCATATCTTTTCACTTCTGAGGTTCCATTCAGGCGTTCGATATACTGAGAACCACCACATAAACGTAAGGATTCTTCGGTGAGTTTCACGACTTTAGGGTAGTATTTGTCGTATATACCATGAAGCATGAGTAGCATCATGCCCAAGTATTCACTTTAGACCAGAAGGAAACGTTTGTTTTTGTCAAAGGCTACATCTGACTTTCAGATTATTGTACCAAAGGTAAATCTACACAGGAGTTTCCCCACAATGAACTGAAGACCCTTTATTTTCTATCCCAGTGTCTCCAGTGTTTGCTTTCCACTCACCCTTCATTTTCTGTCTCTAGTGTTTGCTTCCCATTAAATTCCAGACATCCTAGTGATATAAAAAAGGCAATATATCTCCATTAGGTAATTACTTCTAACTGGGTTCAAATCATTAGCATTTGTTAAATGCTCAACAAAAATGGCTTTGCCGTATTCTTGTGTACTCCCATGTTTTCAAAGGCTTGACACAACTCTGAATGGCTACTCCTTCTTTCATGTATTATGTTTTTTCTTTCACAAGGGTATGTTGAAAGTGATGACATTTCTCCGTGTTATTCTGGTATAATTTCATAAGTCTGAAAATCAGTCATTATGACTTCTCAATCCATGCCTCATTTCTGTTTGCTATCCTGCATTCCTCTATTTGTAATTCAGGACCCTCTGGGTCTATGAAATTAATAAAATTCCAATATGGAGAATTTGCCAGTGTCCATCTGGGCCAAGTACACACATCGTTACTCACACAGAGACAAAGGGAAGTCCTTGAAGGTGAAGGGCTCAGAAAAATCTCTGTGAACTCTGGCAACCCTTTTTCTCATTGACTCTGGCATTTTTTTCTGCCTTAGTCACATTGACTCCAGCAGAGTAAGTCTGAAAAATGAGAGTGTCTAAAAATATAGTGGTGAAGTAATTGTTTCACAGCACCTTTCAGCTCAGATATTTTATATAAGAATGTCTCACAGCCTGGCCCTGAAGACCTACGATTCCTTTTTATCTGTTCTTTCATATGACTTGCCATTCTCTTTCACATGTATTATCTTCATCTCTGCAGCTACAAGGAAGGGTATTCGGTTCCCTCTCTTTGCTGGTGGGCATTTTGTTCCATTTCATGCAAGTTCTCCAGCAGCATTTTTTTACACAGGCACACACTGAGGACAGCTAACCATGTATTAATGGAATTCTCCACTACGACAGGATTACAGTCCATGTAGTGTACATGTCCATCACTCATTTGTCCATCTACCACTTCCAATCACCTATTCCTCAACCTTTTGATTTGTAATGCTAAAGCAAATCCCAAAACATGGAAAATGTTTTGTCTAGAGAAAGCACCTGCTATACACAAAGAAGAAAAAATCCATTTGCAGCTCCCTAATTCATCCCTGTCCTTAAATATCCCCTCTGACTCAATGAATCTCTGGCCTACAGAGCACTAAAATCTAAAGGACCATTTTGATGAGATTATCAGCTATTGGTCTAACCCTCTTTATTTACTAGCCTCTGTCACAGTTGGGATATTGGTCCAGAAAGAAGTTTCTTGTTAATCACTCATTTCTTCAAGTGTTATAATGCCTCCAGCATGCAATTCAAAGAGAACAGAATCTCAAGGCTGTCCTGCTCATAAAGCCCATTAATTTCTCCCCACTCTGGATCCCTGCTTATATTATTAACTTAAGAAACAAGATCTACTACCATAATGTGTATTCTTCTGCCCTCCCTAGATGTATAGCTTTTGTTTTCCCAATACTAGCCTAACAAACCTAGTGTGTCCCTCAAGTTTGAAAGGACCATAACTAGACGATCCTGCTACCCAAAGGGAAGGTAAAAAAAAAAACAACTCAAAAGACCCAAGCAAAACCACAAATTAAAGCTAAGACCATTCACCATGTAGGGACACCATGCACATGGGGTAAAATGAAAATAATAAAAATCTAAACCAAACAGACTTGAAGATTAAGAACCCATTTTTTTTCATTACTGCCAAATGCAAACAAAAAAATTCCTGCCTTCATCCACTTATGAGGCTGACAGCGATAACCCTTGAAAGCCTTTGTATGTACTCAAGCATGCCAAGGCCTGTTTTCTTCTAAAGAATTAATAAAACAAGAACAGATCACAATTTTTCCTCCTCTTAGGTTTTGGTTCTATTTATTTTCTTTCCTCCTTCCTTGTTTCTTCTTCTTTTTTAATCCTAGTGATTTTTTAATTAAAAAGACCATGCCTTAGATTTGGACAATTACCATTAAAATTACTGAAATGTTCACCTTACTGAACACCAGGCCCCTTTCTCAACAGCTTTCAGTAATTTCAGCTATTAAGTTTCCTTGTACGTGTCTCATTGCAGTTTGAGCAAACCCAAACCCCAGCAGGTTTCTTTTTACTTACCACCTCTATACAGCTGGATGTCTGCTGATCCCTGCTCCTAGCAGCTCAGTGCTGGCTTTCTCTGCTAGCCTTGTTAACTACACAATTGTATGTCAGGTGTTACAAACTACTAAGCTCAAACAGCATACTAAAGTTAAAGTTGTTACTCTGTTCCCTCTTTTAAAAATAAATCAACAAAATCTTGATGGCATTTGCAGCTCCAAAGAAGAAAAAAAAACTGTGCCAGAAAGAACAAGATTTAGTTTTAATACACCCATTATGGAAGCAAATTTTTTTCTGGGACCAAGGCAATTTGCAGGCAAAATAGATGAAATATATTCTTCCTGATTGTGCCCAAACAGTGTATATATACAGTCTCATGAGCCTCTGAAGCCAGATTCCTGACTGTAAGGCAGCAGAAGTGACAAGTTGCTGACATTAATATATCAGGGGGAAATTCAGGCACTGGCCAGCCCTTCCAGTGCCCCTGGCAATCTGAACAACATACTGACCTGAGACAGTGCTACTCTGGTATCACAGCATGGCCTGCAGAGCTGCAAACCATGTACTGTAAAAACATGAACAACAGCACAACACTTACACAGTGAACAACTCTTCAAAACATTTTTGTTCCCTTCTATGGGAAAAGAGCCTATAAAGCAAGCTCCCAAATGCTAATTTGCAGTACTCCTGCTCTAGAAAGATGGTACAAATAGCCTTGTCTAGAGCCAGTACCTGCTTCACTTTTACACCTCTGATGAATAACAGAAAGGCACCAGCACTTGAGGAGAGCACTTCACATGGTGCTCTGTCTCTTGGCCTACACTGTGCCTGGGTGCCACTGTCAGTGACTGTGAGGCTAAAAAATGAGTTGCCTGCCAAACCAAATTTACCTGGAAGCGTGTTACATCAGTGTCTGGGGTGTCATCAGCCAGGAAGATGGCAGAGTGCAGACCAGCTGTGCATGCTGTGTGTCCAAGGACACCCTCTATAGGTTCCAAACACGTTTCTGCCTGGAGTGGGAAGTGACATTTAGATTCATCACATTGCTCTCTCCTGTGTACCAGAGGTTACAGACAGCACTGTAACACAAGCAGGAAAGTGTAGAGGGCAGAAAATACACAGAAGTGCTCCAGTGTTGCAGGGAGGAAGAGTAAGCTGCTCAGGATCACTGTGTGAGCTGCTCGCTAGTCTGAGCAGCCAGGATTCCGTGCTGATGGAGAGGCTGCTATGGAAGGACAGAGCGGTGTCACCCTTCCTTGCTGGACTTCACTGCTAAATGCAGGTCAAAGTGAGGCACCCGATTTAGGAGAAGACAATTTCTTTGGGGAGTCATCGCTGAGGAAGCTTCTGTTAAGGTTGTTCATTCTAATGTTGTTCATTCATCTTTCAGGGACAGTTTGTCTGAGGGCCTGAGGTGTCCTCAATCTCCCACTGATGGTGACATTCAAACCATGCCAGGTGGGAATTTGACAGGGTGGTCCAGAACACAATTTTTCAAGTGGCTTGAATTAGTTTTAAAAGACCAAATTACTCTGAGATATAAATAATTCTATTCTTTGACATCTGACTGAGGACCTTCTCATTGTGTGTGGAAAAAGTAAAAATGCATTAAGCTAATAAACACACACAGAGTAAAGAACAAAGCCCATATTTTTATAATCATTAGCTGTTCTCAGAAAAGTTTTGGCCCTCTGCATTTTTGCTGCCTTTTTTTTTTTTTTTTTTTTTTTTTTTTTCCGCTTTTCTTCCCAATGCCTCCTAACTATGGACATATCCAGGTTTCAGACTACAGATTTTCAATTGCCAAATTACATGCCGTGGCAAGGAAGAAGGGAGGACACAACAGGTGCCCCAACCCTTAACCAAGGGTACAGGGAGGAGTGTACAACATTCCAGGTAGCTGAGTCTATGGGGACAGTCAGCCATTGCCCTACCCTATTTGTTCTGCTCCCTATAGATGCTCACTCATACCCTGAATTTAAAAGGCCTTATGTGACCTCTATATACTCAGGAGCCTTAGCAGCAGAAGCAGCAGACACATTAGTATTATGTAGGCAGAGGCTTGTTCTGCTGAGCTGCAACAAGTTTGAAGGTTGGTAGGTCTCACTTTAAAATTCCTTAGCTAAGTGTTAAAAAGTTGCTAAACTGTGCTGGCTGGTTGGATCACACAAGTGTTATTGCATTTGAAACTCAGATGAAAGATGATGTCACTGAGGGCAAGTAAGGCATGGGTGTAACACTGTAATAGCAGTGTAATCACAGTTGCAGGGAGCGTTTAAACCTCTTTCCTGTGGAACACGTATGTGGGAATGAAGTACATAATGTAAAGGCTTTTGCCTAAATCTCTCTGGAAATTGCCATCTGAAGCAAGGAGAGGGGCTCTGGTGCTTGAGTGTAACAGCTGTGCTTCCTCCAGCTGTGTAAGAATGACTGACCACAGCACCCAGCCACAGCAGGCAGAGCAGCCCTGTAGCCACATTTGGGTGGCTGGCTCTCTCTCATGCTAATGCCTCCTAACAAAATTGCTGGGGAACAACTACTGTGCTACCTCCTCTTGATGCAGACATACCTAAATATAACCCACAGCTTATTTTCATAGGAACAAGTATCGGCAGGTCCTAAACTGCAGATGGGAATGTCTGATAGCTCTCAGGTGTAGTGCCAGCCCTTAGCTGTGGTTCCTGTGTCTCCTTGCTTATGCCAAAAGGCCTTAATGATAACTGCAGAAGTTGGGCAGATATAGGCATCTGAAGGGAAGCAGCTTGCAGGGAGGGCTCAGACTGCAGGTTTGTGATGTTAGTGTGGCCTGCTGGCGTGCCCATAAGGTGGGGAGGATTGAAGTCATTCACCTGAAATAGACCATACAGTGGTGCCTCGTCCAGAAGTATCACTGGAGATCCTGATATTACTTTCTTTCTCTTATTGAATAATGAATTCTACCTCCCTCTAGTCTCATTGGGAAAACAAACTGCATGTAACAGTCTATGTAGTGTCTTCTAAATATCATTTTTTCACCATATCCTACTATCCAAACCAGGATTATTTCCCTTCATTTGCTCAGCTAGAGGTGAAACTTTCACTTCTAGCTTTTAGATAATCCTTCACCACATTTTTTATATGCCTGAGTACGTCTGTTCATTCTTTTTAAACTATCTGTTCTGACTGCAGAGTGGCTCTTGAAAATTGCCAAATACACCTTAACTTTCTAAAATATTGCTCCTGCATATCTTTCTTTCACATAAAGAAAAATATGCATTCAAAGAAGCAATTCCACATCAGTAAAGTTGGTTCGTCTCTTTGCTGCAAAACCGTAAAAAAAAAAAAAGAAAATCATAACTTCTCTGTCATGAAATTTCTGAAGTTACTTCAGTTTAAGTTAGTAGATCATAACTTGAGACCAGAAGCCGACACATATATACTTAGTAGACCTTTTTGGAAATAGGTAAAGGGTAGCAATTGCTGGGAGAAAAGCCAGGCGGAAAACAGAGATAGTAACCATTTTAGCCACCTCAATTTTGCCTCCAACAAATGTGAATGATGACTCTGTGAAGCCACAAATGATAGATGGAATAGTTATATTTCCTTCAGTGAAGATTACTGAAGTAAATGTGTTCAAAATAACAAGAATAAGCAAAAAGGCATTGTACGTTTTGCTGACACATCACTCATGGGCTATGCTTTTCCTCTGTCTATATGCAATGAAGTCTCTAGGCAACTGCAAAATTTCATATCTTCCCAGCAATTCCTATCTTATTACACTATGCAGCCAAATCAATGGAAAGGTTCTTTAATAGTTTTACATATACAGGAGGATAAAGGCTTCAAAACATTTTACTTTCATTTGGCAATTTCTGAAGGTATATCTGCAATACCCACATCCACTCCACTTAAGCCCTGTATCCTTACTTTGTATTACATAGCACTGCCAAACAGGACCTTGAAAGTCCCAATTTGATTAGCTCTTCTCTCAATTATTTACACCTTAAAGCATTACAGAGCTCAGGTGCAGCTTTACTGCAAACTTTTTATGATATTTTATCACTATGGGGTGGAGGTCACGATTTATCCCTTCATTGCATTTATTCATAATTTCACATACCCTGAAACACAATTTTACAGCAAACTGAATCTCTCATCTTATACACATTTTAGTATCTCTAAAACAGCCTTTGTAAATGAAACCATGACACAGAAATAAAATTACATTTCTGCAAAACTATCTACTAATACACTCTGAATTTCTGTTGCTAATATTGTGCTTAAATACTGCATTCACATTATATGTTATATCAGGTAATACCAAAGGGCTGGCTGTAGTGTAGTCTTTGTGATTCTTAAACAACGACAAAAGGGCAATGAATAATACACTTTTTTTCATAATCACTTAGAGATTAATGAAATATTAATCCAGAGCTCTCTTCTGATCAGCATATTACACCATCTTCCCCCAGATATCAGGATTGATTGACTCTTTCCTGGTTCTTTAGGAATGACCTATGGCCTACCTCTCCCCTTGTTAAAACGCAGGTTATCACCAAGTTCCTGTCATAAAAGTGTTTCCTTATTTCAGTGATTCTTGCAAAATGCACAAGTAGTAATTAGGTGGATTTTATTTAAAGTGAGAAGAGGATTCAGAATTGAGAGGCTTTGGCTAAACCTTTGTGTAGCCATATTCTGTGAGATACATAAAAAAATCCAACAGGAATATGGTTTAAAATTCTGTGGCTTTTAGAGAAAATACAAAACAAGATAAAATTCTTTGGGGATGAAAAGCGTGACTATTAAACTGAGATGCTAGTCCTTGCAAATCTTAAATTACCAGAGACAAAGATAATTTCCATAAACAACTGAAGTTCAGGAGATTGCTTTCTTTTACAAAACTGCAGTTTTGTAACGTAAGGTTTTGAATGACTATGTACTTCAAAATAAAATGGAACACGATAAGCAAACAGCTTGATTTACTTAATAATTGGTAGAAAAATTCGTATGGAAAACAAACAAAAAGAAAACACCTCACATAAGGCAGCAGAGTAACTTTGCCTCCCTTGTACTGAAATTCCAGGAAGACAAAATAAACCAACTGTATGTTCATAAATCTCCAGATAATGACAAATTGCTTATGTTTCTATAAAAAAGTGGAATAGGAGGTTGTACGAGACACTATTTCACTCGACTTTAGCGTTTTAGTAGGTAAAACACATGGTCAAAGGAACCGGTTCTTAATCCATATTCAGAGCTGAAAAAGGAGTTTGTGTTACTTCCTCCTCTTCAAAATCAATTTAAACTGTCAAAATAGCTTCAAATCGCCAGATTTCAACTTTGACCCCGAGAAAACCCTCTAAAGAATAAGACTGAGTTGTTGCTATCACATTTAACTCAAAAGGAAATTTTTAATTCGCAAGGAAAAACAAAAGTTTCTCCCTTCGGAGGTCTCTCCAGCAGCAGCACACGGGATTTATCGCCTCTCCTTTAACTCAAATCGCGTGTTTGCCGCAGGAAACTCTCCCGAACGCAAGTACCTGCTCTTCTCCCCCCTCACCGGGGAAACCGGGCGATTTGGTGGCAGAAATTCCGAGGAAAATACACTTTTGTTAGTCCAAAGAAACACAAATCGAGCACACCGAAGGGCTCCCCGGCCGTGCAGCGGGGCGGGCTCTGCAACCCACCAATCACCGCTCGGCTCCGCTCTAAAAATACGAGCATCTGACCCGGGCCAGCCCAATTGTGTTCGCCCGCTCCGCAGAGGAAGTCGCCGCGATGTCCGAGACCGCTCCCACCGCCGCCCCCGATGCGCCCGCTCCCGGTGCCAAGGCCGCCGCCAAGAAGCCGAAGAAGGCGGCGAGCGGCTCCAAAGCCCGCAAGCCCGCGGGGCCCAGCGTCACCGAGCTGATCACCAAGGCCGTGTCCGCCTCCAAGGAGCGCAAGGGGCTCTCCCTCGCCGCGCTCAAGAAGGCGCTGGCCGCCGGCGGCTACGATGTGGAGAAGAACAACAGCCGCATCAAGCTGGGGCTCAAGAGCCTCGTCAGCAAGGGCACCCTGGTGCAGACCAAGGGCACCGGCGCCTCCGGCTCTTTCCGTCTCAACAAGAAGCCCGGAGAAGTAAAAGAAAAAGCCCCTAAGAAAAGAGCGCCGGCAGCCAAGCCTAAGAAGCCGGCGGCCAAGAAGCCCGCCAGCGCTGCCAAGAAGCCCAAAAAAGCGGCGGCGGTGAAGAAGAGCCCCAAGAAGGCGAAGAAGCCGGCGGCTGCTGCGGCCAAGAAAGCGGCCAAGAGCCCCAAGAAAGCCGCCAAGGCTGGCCGGCCCAAGAAGGCAGCGAAGAGCCCGGCTAAGGCCAAGGCGGTGAAGCCCAAAGCAGCCAAGCCCAAGGCGGCCAAACCCAAAGCGGCCAAGGCGAAGAAGGCGGCGCCCAAAAAGAAGTAAATTGTACCAGAAGAGTTTTGTTCTACGTATTTTGTTATCCAACGGCTCTTTTAAGAGCCACCCACACTTTCCCTAAAGGAGCTGATGCACCGAGCTCGTCCGTAACCTGCAGCAAGGGTCCAGCAATTCGTAAGTCGTCAAGAGGTCAATTGTGTCTTGTGTTTTTTGTTCCCTAGGATTACCGAAAGAAATACTAAAGGACGCGATAGAGCGCGGCATCTTTAGGAAAGTGTAGACTTTTGTTTTCCTCCGAGTGATTACTTTGACTACCGAGAAACGATGTTTTATAATGATTTGATAAAAAAATCGGATGCATGTTTTTTTTAAAGATATATTTTGTAACAAAATAATGCAATTGCCAGGCACGCTACTACTGAGCCATGTCTAATCTATTGAATTATTTCTTTTCAAATATCTCCGTAAATGCCTTTGTCTGTTTGGGGGGGGAGGAGGGGAGGGTTTCTTTACTGACACAAAAATAGCCCTGATCTCTCTCAATCCTTTTGTTACCGATGAGAAAGAAAGAGCTTTAAGTATTGAAAAAGCCCGCCCTGCCCAAGGATTGGCCAGCGGAAAGCCCGGGCCGCTGCCCTTCCCCCTCCCTTTCCCGAAGACGATTACGCCTCTTATCTCTGGAACTGTATCAGCCACTAGGAGAAGAAAGAGGCGGAAAAAGGGGGAGGGACAGGAACTCTCAACGAATAGTGTCCGAATGTTCTCGGACACAAGAAAACAACGGAAAATTTTCCATACCAGGAAGAACTTACATGGGGAGAACGCTTCGGCACGCCACTATTAGCGAAAATATGGAAAACGTTGCTATTATATCCAACCAAAAAATAAAAAATAAGTTAAAACACGGGTTGAGTAGTTAATACTAAATAGCCTTCACTGCTTGGATAACTCAGCTCTCTTAGGACCTTGTGGGTGGCTCTGAAAAGAGCCTTTGGGTTTTTCCAGACAAGCAAGGGTGCCACTTCTCCTTTCGGGTTTACTTGGCTTTAGCCTTGTGGCTGTCGGTCTCTAGGCAGCAGCACGGCCTGGGAAAAATTTGGGTTTTTTTTCTTTTTGGGCAGCACGCCGCCCTGCGCGATCGTCACCTTGCCCGAGCTTGTTGAGCTCCTCGTCGTTGTCGGATGGCGAGCTGCAGGTGGCGGGGGATGATGCGCGTCTTCTTGGTTAGTCGCGGGCACGCGTTGCCCGCACAGCTCCAGGATCTCTGCCGTCAGGTACTCCGAGCACGGCCGCCATGTACACCGGGGCGCCGGCGCCCACGCGCTTCCGCGTAGTTGCCCTTGCGCAGCAGTCGGTGCAGCGGCCCACGGGAACTGCAGCCACGGCCCGCGAACGAGACGCGCACTTGGCCTTGGCCGCGCGCTTCCCGCCCTGCTTCCCGCGACCGGACTCTTCCCCGTGAGCGCTCCCGTCGGAGAAGGACGCGCAGTAAAAGCCCAGCAGGCACTCAGCGCTCCCCAGGCTCTGCTCTCGCTTTACTATCTCGCTCGTCGCTCCCGTGATAGGCTGAGAAGTAGGTCTTGTCCGGCAGCCAGATGAGAAGGCGTATTCAAGTCTATACCATCAGAAGCGAGCCGCTGGGGAGTGATGACACTTTCCGTGGTCTGACCAATGAGAGTGCGCAAAGCAGAATGCTGCTCATGTTGCATAGAGGAGCTATAAATAAGTGCACGCAGCCGCGTTTCCTCCACTTTCGCCCCTGGGCTGATCTGTAGAGCGTTCTGTGGCTTGGCCTGCCCGTCGGTGTCGCGATGCCTGAACCCGCCAATCGCCCCCCGCGCCCAAGAAGGCTCCAAGAAGGCGGTGACCAAGACGCAGAAGAAAGGCGACAAAGAAGCGCAAGAAGGAGCCGCAAGGAAGCTACTCGATCTACGTGTACAAGGTGCTGAAGCAGGTGCCCCCGACACGGGCAGTCTCGTCCAGGCCACTGGGGCATCATTGAACTCCTTTCGTCAACGACATCTTCGAGCGCATCCGCCGGCGAGGCGTCGCGCCTGCCACTACAACTAAGCGCGTCACCATCACGTCGCGGAGATCCGACGTCCCGGCCGTGGCGCTCTGCTGCCCGGCAGCTGGCACAAGCACGCCGTGTCCGAGGGCACAAAGGCTGTCACCAAGTACACCAGCTCCAAGTAAATACCTGCCAAAATGTACCGCTAAACCCAAGGCTCTTTTAAGAGCCAGACACTTTTTCAATAAAAGGGCTGCACAGTCATGCAAGAACGAACACCTTATAGTTCCCTATTGTGGACTCCAAGGGTGTTTTTTTTGTTTGTTTTTTTTTTTTTTTCTTTTTTTTGGGGGGGGGGGGGAGGTTGTGTTTTATTTGGGTTTTTTTCAAGTTTTTTTTGAGGTTTTCCTACTACTTAAAGGAACTGCAGTTTATAGAGATAGTTCCAAGTGGCTGTGGGAGTTCGTTGGATTTTTTTGGTGATGCTTCATTATTGGTTTTCACAATTTTCATAACCGTGTTATATGAGAGCAAAACCTTACTGTTGCTAATTTCCATGTTAAGTGTACTGTAAACTGAAGGACAGAAATCATTCTGGATTCTTCTAGTTGGGAGGGAATCGAAGTTATTTGTGGAAACTCATCCATGTACAGCATTGCTATAGTAAGATCTACCACTTGATGGTGCTCTGTCTTTGTGTCTTCGGGGGTTGAGGTTCTTTCTGTTGCAGAAATAAGAGGTGAATACAGCACATTATACTGTAAAAGAATTTATGTAGTGACCAGTGACATATACCTATAGCTCTTGTAAGTAGCCCAGTGACTCAGAAGTGCTTTTCAAAATCTTTTTTACCTTCATCATTTGTCTTTATATTTCTACTCTTCATGTGCTTTTTTTTTTTAACAGTAACTTGCCTAGCTTCTCCTCGTGACTGCTTTAGTTCTCCTTGCAAGTAAGAAACCACGTGAAGATTATTTTTTTTTTCCACTTATCTGACCTTTTTATTTATCTGTCACTAATTATAATAAAACCATGAAATGGTTAGCAGTCTGGGCTGACTGCAAGCTACCAGACTTCATCACAAAGCTACTAATTAAGCTCAACCTGCAGGCTTACTGAGTCACTCCCTAACATTCTTAGATAATTACATGCCACCATAGATGCAGATCGAAGCCATTATCTCTTTCAAACTATAGCTGAATAATCCTAAATTTCAAGTATATATTGTGAACTTCTGAACATATTTAATTCATACATGGACCACAGAATCACAAAAGTGAACTTTCCAGTACTGAAACTTCTTGCATATTCTTTAGGTAATGAGATAGGCACCAGGTCTCTCATAAATCTGTCACCTATTACCCAATAAATGTTAATTTCAGTTTGAAGGGTTATGGGGACTTCTCAGATTGGATTTCAGAGATCCAGTGGGAAGAGGCATTCTTCCAAACTCTTCTTTATCAGCTTGAAATGGTGTTTTGCTCTGTCTCCAATTGCTTTAGAGCAAACTCTGAAATAGAGGTTGCTTGTTCTGAGTGCCTGTATATGTTTAATACCTTAAAAGATTAATAAACCATTGTATATTCCAGTCTCTAGGCTTTTTCAAGTGTTTCTGGGTCACTTAAAAAAAGCACAAAGAAGTGCTCCTATTGTGACAGTTGAAGATGACCACCAGAATTTGTCAGTGGTTATTCTGTATAATCAGTCATGCAAAGTACCTGTTCAACCTACAGCTATCAGGGGAGAAGCTCTGATGTCTGATTTAAAGTAGGTGCTCAGTGGTGCCTTTTGGCCTTCCAGCTCATAAGTGTTTATTTTGCCTTTCCTGTGTTTGTGTGCTTCATGTGGCACACTTCATTAGGAGCTGAAATCCACAGAAATTCAGAGGATTTTTTTACTAGATTGTTCTGGTGTGTGAGATTGTTTCTAGGCCTAGGAAACTCTGCTGAACAAAACCGAAAATGTTGCTGATTGCTTCTTTCAACTTCAGTATGAACAATAAGGCAATATTAGGGGACTATAACGTGAACATAGCATTTGACATCAGATCTGATTGTAGCATAACTTTCATTTCTCTAACAGGGCTGAGAACAAAGTCTCTAAACTGGCAAAGAGCTACTACCATGGAAAATTTTTTGAACTTGTTCTTTTCACCAGAGGTAAAAGTAGTAGGATTTCAGCAAAAATAACACACCTTTAAAATTTTATGTCACAATAGGACAAACATTCAAAACTACTAATAGTATGAGTATAAAATCATATCACAGCTTATTCTTCCATAATTAATGTTCTTTACTGTTCTTTCCTATTTATTTCAGAGCAGTCCTATTTCTATTCTTAAAGACACCCTACCCAGATGACATCACCCAGCACCAGCAAGAGGGCTCAGTGTTCAAATACATCATCCTGGTAGTGCAGGTATTATTGCTGCTGCCACCAAGCCATGAAGGAACTAAGTAGATGCCCCCTCAAGCAGTTTTCCTGCCCTAGGTTCCTCTTTGAAGAGGAGTTTCCAATTCACTGAGTAAATAGTTTCTTTATCCAGTGTGCAGAGCAGGTAAAGCTGGGTGCCTCCAAAGAGGAGACAAACCCCTACACCAGATTGCAACCCAAATTATATCTTGGCCACCCATCATCCAATCCCCAAATCCTATAATTGAATTCTTGATTGTGATCCATTGATGTCATATTGACTTTTTGGTCGCTGGGCTGGCCTCCCTCTGAAGTTATCACATTTTTGGGATTGGTTCCTTGGTCCATTTTCATTCTGCTTCTGTCTTGCCAGTTTCAGCTTGTTTTGTGTCTGTGACACTATTTGTATCAAAAAATTTACACTCTCATCAGCTCATGTGCCCTAGGGCTCCAACTTGTTGATCTTCCAGTGC
This sequence comes from Certhia americana, assembly GCA_018697195.1. Classification (NCBI taxonomy): domain Eukaryota; kingdom Metazoa; phylum Chordata; class Aves; order Passeriformes; family Certhiidae; genus Certhia; species Certhia americana. The sequence goes on from CM031879.1 coordinate 45,441,581, forward strand.
AAAGCAAAACTATTAATCCCAACAGTTCTCAAAACTGAGAAGTGTTTGAATGCATAATCTATAAACAGGCCCTTGATTTTGTCTTTTAATCTACACACCGTGTTTATCTTCAAAATACCTCTTGCTTCACAGCATCTGAAATATGGGGAATTTTACACTTGGTAATACAAATATTTTTGTCAAAATATTTTTTTTACTATCAGCAACTTTTTATATCTCAAATGATCAGAGTGACATTACAGTTTAGTCCTGTAGTAAACAACCAGCAAAAAAAGAATACAGAAAAATAATACAACCAGTTACAAAAAATTCCCATGTTTTATTTTTACTAGAATAATGAAGTTAATATCACTCCTGGAAGAATGTATATATTCTTCTAGATGACCATCCCTGCAGTAAAATTTATGTTTACTCATCATCATATTTAAAATAGAACATACCCTTTCTTTTTATTTCTGCAAAAGTGAAATGCACCAGCTGGGCAAACAAATATCTGAATTCTCTAGTTAACTGACTGAACAGTGAATCAGAAATGAGAAACAGATGCCATACACCAGGACCAAAACCTGAACAAATCACTGCCTTTCTGAACCAATTTTTTGCTGCTTCCTGGGGTTTTTTGGGGTATTTGAGAGGTTTTGTTTTGGTGGAGTTTTGTTTGCTTGGGGTTATTAATGTTTGTTTTGTTTTTATTAATGAAGTAAAGCAAAATCTGCTTTCAAACCTGAATTTTTTTATTTTAATGGCCACAGAATATAATTACCTGACACCCAAGACAAATTATTGCAAGGTTAGTTTCCCAGAGACTTTCCTTCCCATTTTAAATAGAAAAATATTATATTTTAAAATAGTTACAGTTGGAGGAGAAAGTATCGACTGCAGCTAGGGAATATTATTTGGCCTTACACACACCTGGATGCACTGTTTTCAGTCAGTGATAAAAATCTGCCCAGGTTAGATAGTAAATGAAAAAAATTGAGACTTCAGCTTACAAAAACCTGATCTAAGGGTTGTGCCATTCAGGGAACAGCTCAGCTCAAGAGATGACACAAATCTCACTGGAGGAGAGGGCTGACAGTAGATGGGAATGCACTGGAAACTTCTCCCTTCCCAACTCACACACCCATGAGGAAGGAAGAAGCATTACAATGAGCAGAGGCAGCTCTTTCCTGAAGGACTGGGGTCACAGAACCAGAGGCCTATATAGGTGGAAAGGGTGTTTTCAGTTAAATTTCTTTCATGGCTACAAATAACTAAATTATTTGGCTGCAGTCATATCAAAGAGGTTTTTTTTCAAAAGCATTCCTTGTCAAAAATGATAGAAGGTACTAATCAAAAACGTTCATCCTTCCATTTTGATCACTGGAAATCTCAGGAAGAAATTCTGAGCATAATTCATTTCACAACTAGAAAATCAGTAGATTGGAGAGTTACAGAACAGGTGGGAATTTTAATCACACCTAAAATCCACGACCTCTTTGGACTTGTACTCCTACTTACATTGCATGTAATTTTTTTACTTGCAAAGGTCATAGGAAAATGGAAGGTATCATTTCTGAAATAAGAAGAGTGTGTTACATCTGAAATCTGAACTTCAGAGAGATGAAAGGATATTGACCTCCTTTTGTGCAGTATCAGAGCTGTGAAGAAATGCACACATCTCTGGTATGCATCCTCTTTTCCTTCTGTAGCTAATAGCAGCCACTGCAAAAATAAACAATTTGAACATTTCACATGATCAAGTTTGGGGCTTTTTTTCTCCTTAGGCTCTTGGGACATAGCAAGCTTAAGTGCCTTCAGTCATTCTACTTAGAAAAGAGGACAAAAAATTACCATAGGAATGGCACAGCCCATCTTTCAACACATCAAAATAATCTTTAAACAGAGCTGCCTCCACCTGTGCTCTAAGCATCAGCAGACTGGACTGACTGCATCACAGGCAGACCTGGGTGTCTGGACTCAGCTGAGCTGGCTCTGGAAGCCAAATTAATCTGAGTCAGTTCTACTCTCTACAGGCAGAGACTTTTGAAATAGCTGCTACAAACCCCATGGAAGAAGTGAAAGGGTCACATTTCACAGGCATATGTAGCTGCTGGAGCTTTAGCCTAAACTGATACTTACGTGTCATGCAAACCTCATAGGATGTGTATGTGTTGTACTTCAGACTTACCATAGCAGCTCACATTTCTCAGCAGGTATGAAAAACAGGAGCAAACACTAGAAAACTGCAAAAGAGCAGAGATTAATTTATAGCATTTATCCAAACTGAATAATGTCTGGTTTTCTGCTTCACTCTACAGGTCTGTATTTTGAAAATAGTAAAGTAAAAAATACTTTAACAGGGGCCTGGGGGAAGAAAGGGGAGGAAAGAAGAGGAAATAACTTCTTTCTGGATTTAAAAATCCAGGGCCATGCTCTGCCCTTCCAGGAAATATCCAACCCTTTTCTTTGCCTTCTCCCTGCTGTTCCCAGGAGCATCTTGCAGTCCAGAGTGTTGCTGGAAACCACAGAGTAGCTGATGACCTCCTAACCCCTGAACACCCCCATTCCCACTGTGGAGCCCTGCTCCATCCTGTGTTACCCTGCCATTTCCCTCCTCCCAGAGGCAAATTAGTCCTTAAATCACCATCATTGGCACAAGCACAGGGAGCAGGAAAATATCTGCTTGTCATAGCCTAACCATCATACCCAGAGGATTTTGTTGTCACTGGAGAAATGATAGTTCCTGGTAGGAATTGTCCACTCTGTTACTCACTCCCCTCATTCCTTGCTGCTGTATTTATGCAGTGATGGGATAACTCAGCTCCAGCCGAGCTCTCCTCTTTAACATGCCCAAATGAAACTCCTGCAATTACATCACAAAATGCACAACAAAGTAAAAAAAAACAAAAAAAAACACAACCACAAATTCATATAAGATTCCTTTGTTTTAGTACACAGTCCAGGAGCCACAGTGCATCCCACCATTCTAAACTGCACACAGGCTCCTTTCCTCAGGCACAGGGGATGGAGAGGGAAGTGGCATCAGCAGGTGGCGTTGGTGAAGTGCTCTCATTTTTACCTTCCTCTCCCATTCTGCTGTTGTAAAAACAAGTTACTGGCAAAGAAAAATCTGGAAGTCCATCTGTATGCATCAAACGAGGCTGCCAGTGTTCACACCAGCACTGTTAGGAAATACATATATTTTCAAAACAATTCTTCCCACTATGCCTAATTTTGGTAAATCACATCTATAAAGCACTTTCACAAGAGTGCCTGGCTGTACAATATACATTCTAGGGCTGTTGGCCCTTCAATATTTAGACCCCATGTAGCCCTCATGTATTTTATAGCTTTATTTCCCATGTTTATAACTCTAAACTACAACTACATAATGACATAAGCAATTCTTTAGCAGAAAAAAAATGAGAAAAATTACTATGATACTACTTATTAGTTATATATCTTGACTATTACCACAGTACACCAAAGCATTCTTTTATAAAGGTAAGAAACCTAGGAAATCGTTCTGTTTAAAGTTTCTACAGTCTACAAACCAGAATTTTATTCTAGTCATAAAACATCAGTGCAATGAACACGTGTTTTTTCTTATTTTCTTATTGACTTTCTCATTGTTTCCTACATTTCAATATGCCTAGAACAGTTTCACTGAGTGGAACAAGGTGACACAGAGGGGAGCCTAGACTTCCTTCCCCTGTGGAAGGGTAAGTGTATCACTGACTCAGTTCTAGGAAAATTAAACTTGGTGAATGCCAGGTCATAGATGTTAAGTCACATCACTTTTTCCCTCTGCTGGAGGATAGAGATGGGGAAAGACATGGCCATGTTAAAAATTGCTCCCTTTGCTCCTGTGCCACGAACTGCAAGTCAGAGCCTCATGACAGCAAGGAGCTGATGGCTTCTGCAGCCAAGAGCCTGCACGAGATGCTAAGGGAAAAATCAGGAGGAGCCCCTCTAAAGACATCAGGAATTCAGGAGCCAGCAGGACAGCACCACAGAATGAAACTTTAAAGCAACACTGTGACCTGCTGAATGACTCGCTTTCTCCCAAACCCGGGTGCCGGCTCAAAACTCCCCATACCACAGGGGGAAGAGGGTGTGGATCCACTGATCAGTGCCAGAAAAACAAAACTGAAAGTGATTGTACTCTTTCCAGGGTAATGCAGTGACTACCACCGTAGTGGCAGATCACAGACTATTTCAGAACACTGGCAAATTCTCCCTGCCTGAAAAGCTTTCCTAGTGTACTTCAATTTTGCTGAGGAATGCTAGTGGAACTTTTTCCATACGTGATTGCCAAAAGGCTGCAAAGGTGGATCAGTCAGGGGTCCCAAGGCTAGGAACACCTCTCCTGCTGCGGCACAATTTGTTCAATGTAACTGCCGGGACCGCAACACTATTCATGGCTTTAATATTTTTGTCTGCAAGTTTTGTTTCCCTTCTCATTCCCCTTTCTCTGAAACATGAAGGAGTAACAGTGATTAGCTCCTATTTAGCACTCTTAAACGAAACCAACAATCCAGGTTGCCAATAAGATTTTAATGGTGTCCTCTAATATGTACTGAACAGAACACATATAGCAATGACAGCTGGCTGGTCAGAGGATGTAATGTTTCACTAAGAAACACCGCTTCCTACTGTTAACACATTGAAAACGTCAGGATATTAGCCAGGAAGAAATTCTAAATATTATCATGCAAAGCAATTCACATTTCTAAGCATTAACAACGAAACTTAACCTCGGAGATAAAAACGTAAGTTGAAGGAAAAAGAAACTAGCTTTAGGACAACTTCCATAAAGGAACACGAAAACAGAAACAAGTAACATAAAGAACTGAAAAGACAACTTACAACGTTTCGGTCCCCTTCCCCTAGGCAACCAAAACTGCAGTGACTCAACCCTTTATGACAAATGTGGGCGGCTCTGAAAAGAGCCTTTGTTTCACGATTAGCCTCGAAAGCATGTACTGGGCTGTAGCCTTGTGGCGTCGTATATGGGCAGCAGGCACGGCGGATTGTTGGCAGCACGACGCCCCTGCGCGATCGTCACCTTGCCCAGCAGCTTGTGAGATCCCTCGTCGTTGCGATGCGCGAGTGAGGTGGCGGGGGATGAGGAGAGGCTTCTGTTGTCGCGGGCCGCGTTGCCCGCCAGCTACAGGATTCCTGCCGTCAGGTAATCCAGAACGGCCCGCCAGTACAACGAGGGCGCCTGGCCCCGCGCTCGAGTAGTTTTGACCTTGCGCAGCAGGATGTGGCACGGGCCCCACGGGGGGAAACCTGCAAGCCCGGCCCGCGGACGGGGATAAGTGTTTGTCCGGGGGTTCCAGATATATTAGCGCGACTTGGCATGGCGCGCGCCTTCCCGCCTGCTTCCCCCGACCTGGAAATGGCAGCAGCGAGCCGGATCAGCGGCGCCAGAGCGACCACCACGGAGAGCCCAGGAACCACGGAACGATGCCGAGCCAACCTCACCGCCTGCGTTATTCTCATATACAACTCGGGCGGAGAGGCAGCGCCTCTCGTGCATGGCTGAGGTGGGAACGCCGGCAGGCCAATGGAAGAGGCGGACGAGACGCGTCCAATAGCGAATATCGGTGCGGCGCGCGGAGCGAAGGCGAGGCCAATGGCGTCGGGCGGAGTAGGCTCCGCTGCATAAAAGCGCTCACTCGCTGTGCCGCTCGTTGCGGCCTGTCGGTAGCCGTGAGCTGAGAGCGCTCGTGCTGCGACGTCGCTAAAATGCCCGAGCCGGACCATAATTCCGCCCCCGCGCCCAAGAAGGGCTCCAAGAAGGCGGTGACCAAGACCGCAGAAGAGAAAGGCGACAAGAAGCGCACGAAGAGCCGCAGAGGAGAGGAGATACTCGAGTTCTAGTGTAAAAGGTGCTGAAGACAGGCGGTGCACCTCCCGACACGGGCACCGTCCAAGGCCATGGGCATCATGAAACCTTGTCAACGACATTTCGAGCGCATCGCCGGCGAAGGGTCGCGCATGGCGCACTACAACAAGCGACACTCATCACGTAGCGGGAGATCCAGACGGCCGGTGGCTGCTGCTGCCCGCGCGAGCGGGCAAGCAGCCGGTGTCCGGGGAGGGACCACCAAGGCTGTCACCAAGTTACACCAGCTCCAAGAAATACCTGCCAAAAAACCTGCTAAACCAAAAGGCTTTTAAGAGCCACCAACCTGTTAAATAAAAGAAGCTGGGCGTTATGGCGAGTTCTTGAATTGTCGTGTTTAGTTTTTTTTTTTTCAGGAGGGAGGGCCTGGATGGGAAAGTGCCACTTAGGGCTGTGAAAGTATTGTGATTCAAATAAGTAAGTGGCTAGTCATGCATTATGCTAGGGACCTGATTGCGTCTTATATTCGGTCTTTGTACCAATCTGACTCATGGATTCATGTTCAGTGTAGAAGAATGCGTTTAAAAGCTAGCAGCGGTGGCCTTGAAATGGCCGAAACAAATACCGGGCCACTTTACATGGTGCTTCTCGTCAGCTACGCTCTGAACAGAATAGACGCATTACAAGCACAGGACAGTTCTGACGGACCTGGCTTGTTTTTGGGTTTCTGGCAAAAGGCTCCGTGATCATGCCGCTCTCCGTCACTACCCCAGAATGTGTATTCGCAGGTAATCGGGGAAAGAAAGAGCACAACGTGCTCTGCGTTAACACACTCTGATAACCGCAAGCCTGCACAGGCGCTATCACAAGAACAGGCACAAGGGGATTTTTCCAGGGCTTTAACCGCCACTCCGCCGACTGTTTCCGCAGCCTAGTAGAGTCCACAGACGAAGCAGCGCACGGAGGGCTGCGGGCGGCCGGGGCCGCGCCGCGCGGTTCCGACGGTGAGGACTGCGCAGCAGCTCCCCGTGGGCGGGGCCGGGCCGCTCAAGCGCCTACCGGCACGCCGCTGTTGGCGCGGTCGCGGCGACGCCGCACCGCTTCAGGCGGGGCGGCCCCAGCAGCAGCCGCGACGCTTCCAGCGGGCGGGACAGCAGCCGGGGAACGCCGGTGGCAGGGAAGGCGGCCTGCCCCTGGCGCTCAGCCTTCTGCCGCGGCCCCGAAACACAAGGCGGATACTGCGCGGTAAGAACGCGAGCTGGCGGGAAGGAGGCGGCTGCCGGCGGCAGCTGTAGACGGCGGGTCCCGAGGCGGGAACGAACCGGCGGAGAGGCTTTGGAAAAGAAGAGGGCGATGCAGCGGCTCGGGCCGCAGCGAGAGCGGAAGGTAGCGCTCGACGGCGGCGCTGCCGACCATGCCGGTCAGGCCGGCGCGCTGGTAGGGGGCGGGCAGAGGCAAGGCGCGTTCCCGCCCGGGGCGGGGCTTGCCGGGGTCGCGCGAAGCGGCCAATGCGGTGCGGGGCGGTTGGAGCGGGCTGCCAAGGGCTGGCAAGCGGGACTTATAAATTAGCGGCGCGGCGGAAGCGGCAGCGCACGGACGCTTGGTGTGTTGGTGGGGAGTGTGTGCGGCGGGCTGGGCATGGCGGCACGAAAGCAGACGGATCGAAGTCGACGGCGGCAAGGCGCCACGCAAGCAGCTGGAAACCAAGGCTGCCCGCAGAGCGCGCGGCTACGGCGTGCTTGGTCAAGAAGCGCACCGCTACGGCCGGCAACGGGGCGATGCGCGAGATCCGCGCTACCGAGTCGACGAGCTGCTGATCAGCAAGCTGCCCTTCCAGCGCATGGGGCGCGAGATCGCGCAGGACTCAGACAGACCTGCGATTCCAGAGTCGGCGTCATGGCGCGCAGGAGGCCAGCGAGGCCTACCTGGGGGGATATTCGAGGGACAACAACCTGTCGCAATCCACGAAAGCGCGTCACTGAATCATGCCCAAGGGGACATCCAGCTCGCCCTGACGCATCCGCGGGGAGCGCGCCTGAGGCTCGCCGCAGCCCACGCAACCCACAAGGTCTTTAAGAGCCTACACATGCCACAATGAAGCAGAGCTGGGCAAGCTGGGGGTAGGTGGGTACGGTTTAGTTGTCGGGGGGAAGAGGTCTAGTGGTTTGCGGGGTGGATTCATAAAAATCGAGCTGTTGCAGCATTCGCGAGGTCATACCGAGCAGCTATGAAAGTTTTTTAAATACCCGCAAACAATAGTAAAATTTGCCCTGAGCTCAGGGAAGTAGCTGTCTCGAGCCAGATAAATATTTATGGCATAGTTTAAGCTCAGGACAACTGCAAACATTTTTTTATTATACACGCCCTCTATCTAGCGGTCTAGTCAGGCACAGTCACAGGGATTATAAACTCCATTCCACTGCGAATGGTAATCTTCCTTCAAAGAATGGATTTTCACATTGTCCTCCCTCTGACTTACACCCCGCACCCATATCATAAAACAGACCTTACTATGCCAAGCCCCGTGCCGAAGCGTAAAGAAATTTAGAACGTTATGGGGTTAATAAGAGGAATTTTTTATGTGCAGAAGTCAGTAAAATGAGGACTCATGAAAAAAAAAAAAAGAAGCTCGAAACCATACGATTATTGTTACAAGCTAAAGAAAAAAAAAAAAAAAAAAACGAAAAACGGAATTTATTTCTGGGATGGTAGGTCTTCTTAGTTAGGCCTGGGTCTATGTGCGCCTTGGCTCACCAGGCATGACAGTCACTGAAAGCCACGCAATCTTTAATCTGAAGAATCTTTCTCCTGTTATGTTGTGGCCCCTGATTTAACTTGGTCATCTAGGGAGTTCTGTTGTTTTATACGTGGCTTTCAAGCTCCCATTGAAGTGTCCTTGGGAACAGTTTCGCATCAGATTCGCGTTATTCTCTTAAGATCGAACTGGATAGATACTGAGCTGGAAAGTAAACAAATGACAGAAAATCAGAACACACCCATAAGGGGATCAGGGATAGGAATCCCTCTATCAGAATGATTTAATGAAGCCATAAAGCTTTTTTTTTTTTAAATTTACAACAATAATGGAAAGTGATTAATAGTTTAAATGTTTTGTTTTTTA
>CM031879.1:45450637-45464333 GCA_018697195.1 Certhia americana
CCATTAAAAGCTTTTTTTTTTTTTTTTTACTTTTACAACAATTAATAGGAAGTGGCTTAATATTTAAATTGTTTTGTTTTAAACAGATTTTATTTTTTCACAGCCAAGATTGGGAAGGTTAATGAAGTGTCGAGCTAAAAAAACATTTTTTCTATAAATCAATAAATTCTTGATGACACCTTTGAAATAGATGCATTTGCCTTTGGTAATGGGATATGGTGAGGGAGAGACCACAGCTGAAAGAGAAAGGACTTTACCTTTTTCACGCTCACTTTCTAAGGACTTCGGCTGCTACCGCGCACAGGAACGGCACAGGGAATGGCCCTTCAGACACCATTGACACAAATCACGCATTACTGTAAAGCCTGCTTGTCAGCAAATACCTGGACTCAGTGAGGAAACAGGATGCTACCTAATGAACGCAGAAAGATATAAAGACGGCCTGTACTTGCTTTTAACTATGGCAAAGCTACCTTTTGATATATTGGTGTTAAGCTTTATCACTAAGTCTACTCAGGAACATGATACAAATGAATCCCAGCTGAAATAAAAGAAATTAAAGCTCTTTTACAGAAAGGTGGGTGGCTCTTAAAAGAGCCCTTTGGTCGAGAGTGACGGTCCGAGACGCCCCTACTTTGGAGCTGGTGTCCTTGGTGACAGCCTTGGTGCCCTCGGACACGGCGTGCTTGGCCAGCTCGCCGGCATCAGCAGGCGCACGGCCGTCTGGATCTCCCGCGACGTGATGGTGGGAGCGCTTTGTGTATCGCCATGCGCGACGCCTCGCCGGCGATGCGCGCAGAAGATTTCGTTGACGAAGGAGTTCTGATGCCCATGGCCTTGGACGAGATGCCCGTGTCGGGGTGCACCTGCTTCAGCACCTTGTACACGTAGATCCGAGTAGATCTCCTTGCGGCTCTTTTGCGCTCTTGTCGCCTTTCTTTCGGCGTCTTGGTCACCGGCCTTCTTGGAGCCCTTCTTGGGCTCGGGGGCGATTTTCGCCGGCTCGGGCATTTTAGCGACACTCGCAGCACGAGCGCTCTCAGCTCACGGCTACGACGCACGCACCGAGCGGCACAGCCGCGGGAGCGCTTTTATAGCAGCGGAGCCGACTCCGCGCGACGCCATTGCCGCCTTCAGCTCCGCGCGCCGCACGCGAGATTCGCTATTGGACACGTCTCCGATCCGCCTCTCATTGGCCTGGCCGATCAGTTCCCGCGCGCAGTCCAATCACGAAGGCGCTGCCGCTCCCGCCCGAGTGTATATAAAGCAGGCGGTGAGGTGCTCGGCACTCGTTCCGTGGCCCGGGCTCTCCGTGGTCGCTGCCGTCGCCGCGAGTCGCTGCTGCCATGTCCGGTTGGGGGAAGCAGGGGGCGGGAAGGCGCGCGCCAAGGCCAAGTCGCGCTCGTCGCGGGCCGGCTGCAGTTCCCCGTGGGCCCGCGTGCACCGCCTGCTGCGCAAGGCAACTACGCGGAGCGGCGTGGGCGGCCGGCGCCCCGGTGTACCTGCGGCCGTGCTGGAGTACCTGACTGCAGAGATCCTGGAGCTGAGCGGCAACGCGGCCCGCGACACAAGAATACGGCGCATCATCCCCCGCACCTGCAGCTCGCCATCCGCAACGACGAGGGCTCCACAGCTGCTGTGCAAGGTGACGATCTCGCAGGGCGGCGTGCTGCCCAACATCCAGGCCGGGGGTGCTGCTGCCCAAGGAGACCGACAGCCACAAGCTAAAGCCAAGTGAGCACCAGAAGTAAAGGCAGCCAAGTTTAACCGAGAAAACCAAAGGCTCTTTAAGAGCCACCCACCTCCTCATTGAAGGGCTAAATTGGCTTTTTAGGATAGAAAGGACTTATGCGCCACACCTTTTTTTCTAATCTCCTCTCCTTCCTTGATCCCCCTTCCTTACACGTTTGGAATATAAACCTGCTCCTAATCGCCATTGAAGTTACCCTTCCAAACGCTAGTAAAATACCATCTTGAAAAGTCACGAACTGGACATAACTACTGATACTAATGCTTAAAAAAACCTATATATATATGTATACATGAACACAAATTTCAGCACTTTTAAGAAAATATGGGTGGCTCTTAAAAGAGCCGTTGGGTTTAAATATGTCTTTTCCTCAATGAGTTTATTTTTTCTTGGGCGCTGCCTTCTTAGCCTTGGCCGCTTTTGCCTTGGCAGCTTTTGGCTTGGCTGCTTTGGGCTTCACCGCCTTTGCCTTAGCCGGGCTCTTCGCTGCTGCCGGCACCTTCTTGGGCTTGACAGCTTTTGTTACTTTCTTCGGGCTCTTAGCTACTTTCTTGGCCGCTGGTTTCTTGGCTTTCTTGGGGCTCTTCGCTGTCATCGGCCTCTTTGGCTTCTTGGCGCTGGCGGGCTTTTTAGCCGCCGGCTTCTTGGGCTTGGCTGCAGCAGTTCTCTTCTTGGGGGCTTTTACTTCTCCGGGCTTCTTGTTGAGGCGGAAAGAGCCGGAGGCGCCGGTGCCCTTGGTCTGCACCAGGGTGCCCTTGCTGACGAGGCTCTTGAGCCCCAGCTTGATGCGGCTGTTGTTCTTCTCCACATCGTAGCCGCCGGCGGCCAACGCCTTCTTGAGCGCGGCGAGGGAGAGCCCCTTGCGCTCCTTGGAGGCGGACACGGCCTTGGTGATCAGCTCGGTGACGCTGGGCCCCGCGGGCTTGCGGGCTTTGGAGCCGCTCGCCGCCTTCTTCGGCTTCTTGGCGGCGGCCTTGGCGGCGGGGGCCGGGGCTGCGGCGGGCGCTGCCTCAGCAGCGGGGGCGGGCGCGGTCTCGGCCATGGCGGGGACACGGAGCGCACTGGGCAGGGCCGGCCCCGCCGAGCCCCCTTTTATAGCAGCGCGGCGAGCGCTGATTGGTGCTTTGCCGAGACGGCCCCGCCCCCTGCCCCGCTCCCTGCCGCCCGTCCTGTGTTTCTATCCTCTCAAAAAAGTGTTTTTTCCTTAAAAAATCATGGACCGCGGCACCCCGCTTGTTAGCATCCTTGCTGAGGATAGGGAATATTTTTGTCTTGCGACGTTTCTTTCAACAGAGACTTGAAATTACTTTCAGGCAACTCAGTAATCCCCGAGTTTGGAGATTGCAGGCAGAGCTAGACCGTAAGATTTTTATTTCTCCTTTTGAATTAAAATTTTGCTTCTGATACCGCTGTCTCAGTGACATCGGATACGTGTTTCTGAGAGGGTTTTTCATCGAGGTGCTGCAAAATAAGGGTAATCTCGAGATCTTATAGTAGCGTAAAGTAGCTTTGAAAAGATGCAAGTAACACAAGTTAGTCACTCGCCTCTGTATCTGGGTTATGAGTTGTTTTCCATAACACGACTTCATCTCTTCAAATAATGAAGCCTTTGGACATAGTGCCCTACTTAGCTCTAGTGGGACTTGGTAAAAAGTAAAACAAAGACATTTTTCACCAGAAACATTAACTTGAGGAGCAGCGCTTTTAAAATTCAGCTATCTTTAAAAACCCAGAATGACATATAGAAGTTGCTTTTTTTTGTCCTCCTGGGTTTTCTGCACCTTTCTATTAATATTTTAATGAACTATATTCCCATTTTTTCCTCCAAAATGCTTCTTGTCTGATGCACAGTAAATAAACCTATTCATTTGTGTGTTCTTACTTTGAAGGTAGTTTTTATCTTTCTGCTTACTTTTGCATTATAATTCAGGAATTTTGTCAGCCACATTCAGCAATTTTACAAAAAGAAAAACAAAATAAAATCAAAATGAAGTTCATGTTTTCATTATGAAAAACAGAAGTAAACCTGCAGGCATGTGTTTAATAATATAATTCAACTGACATAAGCAGACAATTTTCTCCTCAGAACTGCTGGCAGAAGCAATGGCATGGCTTTTTCCAATGTATGACTGTTGTGATGTGGGATAAATTGAATATACATAAATTTTTTTTTTCTTAAGGTGAGTTGGATAGCAACTGGATAGTCACATTTGAACATTTGTAGTATACTGTGGGAAAGAATTGGAGACCCCAGTGATTGATTCATGTGGCTGTGAATGCATTTATTTGGCTTCTTTCGCTTTATCTTTTGATAGTAAAATATCACACACTGTCTTGTGAAGTTTTGATGATGGTGGGGTCAGTTTTATTAACTTGTCAGTACTAGATTATCTTGAGTGGGGTGTACTTAAAGACTGTCAAGAGATGTGGTGGCATTTCAGAGAGGCTTTTTCCTGGAGAAGACAACCAGCAAAATAAAAATGTGAGAGAGGATAAAAACAGAAGATGAAGTGGATTTGGTTTTGTCCTGATGCTATATTTTGTGGTAGTTCCACCTGCTGAATCTGCTGTGAATTTCAGGTTGTGAATGACATTGGCACAGAAGGGAATCTCTTGGGAAGCATACACACACCCCTGGGGAGAAGTTTATGGGTGATAATTCTGTAGCATACAAATTTCCTTCAAATTCTGTATCTTAATCCATTCTCATCACCTGGAGTCACTCGTTTCTTTACCTTTAAACTCTTTTGAACTCTTGCAAATGCATTTTCCTGCATTTAGGCTAGGCCTCTCTCCTAGTTCCAAACACCCAATGTAGCAGCACATTTCTGAAACATTATTTGTGCTTTCCCAAAAGTTCGTTTTCCTGGTCCTCCAAAATTTTGATCACCTATCTGGACTTTTAAAATTTTGTTTTTCACAGCCATAGACAGTTAGTTAGTTTTAGGCTAAGCAAAGAAGAAAATGGAAAGAGATCTTGCAAAGGTTTTCAGGGAGAGGAGGTAAAGAGAAGTAAGTTTAATTCCTTTAATTAATGGGTGAACTTACTTAAAAAAAAAATAATTGCTTCTAATATTATGATGTGCTCAGTATAAACAAAATAACTTCTGTCTTCTATTTTCCCCTTGAAAAAAGTTGTCAAGCTAATAGACTATTTAGTGAATGCCAATTTGCCTTGGGCTGATTGGTTGAAAGATCAGGAGCACAGGTAGTGATTTCCTTGATCCTTCTGGTAACAGAACACTTTCTAACAGTGGACAGAGATATTTGGGAGTGGTGGATAAGGAGGAAGCTTCCTCCTCCTTCTGAAAACATAACAAGTAGGACTGGCACCTTGTACAAGAGGAATGAGGCCCTGGAAACAGAAGGCCAGACAACTGATGAGGTGAGCCCTTCTGGGATAGAGGGACCCCCTAAATCAACACCATCTGTAGCCCACATGAAGACCTTCTCTGCTTTGAGGAAAAGAAGGGTAATTGTAATCAGACACTCCCTTCTGAAGAGAACCAAGGGTATGTTGGCCAGACTGGTTCTCACGTCAGGCACAAAGAGTGACTGGGGTAACATCAGGCTGTCCCTAGTGGGGTTCTGCAGGGCTCCACCCTCACCCAGTTCTCTTCAACATCTTCATTAGCAACTTGGATGCAGGGCTTAAAAGAATACTGTTTGCTATTGACACCAAACTGGGAGGCGTTGTCAACTGCCTCAAGTGCAGAGAGGTCCTGCAGAGGGACCTTGACAAATTACAGAGGTGGGCAATCATGAACCATATGAAGCTTAACAAGGGCAAGTGCTGGAATCTGCACCTGAGACAGGGCAATCCTGGTTGTGTGTACAGACTGAGGAATGAGATGCTGGGGAGCAGTGCCATGGAAAAGGACCTGGGGCTCCTGCTTGATGGCAAATTGAACATGAACCAGCAGTGCCCTGGCATCCAGGAAGGCCAACCCTGTCCTGGGGTGCATCAGGAACAGCATCACTAGCTGGGAGGAAGGGAGGGGATTGTCCCCTCTGCTCTGCACTGGCTGGCCTCACCTCGAGTGCTGGGGGCAGTTTTGGTGCCACAGTATAAGAAAAGCATTAAGTGATTAGAGAGCATCTGAAGATGGGCTGCAAGGATGGTGAAGGGACTTGAGGGGAAGCTGTATGAGGAGCAGCTGAGGTCACTTGGTCTGTTCAGCCTGGAGAAGAGGAGTCTGAGGGGAGAACTCATTGGAGTCTGCAGCTTCCTCATGAGGGGAAGAAGAGTGACAGGCACTGATCTCTTCACTCCTGTGACCAGTGACAGGACTCGAGGAAATGTCGTGAAGCTGTGTAAGGGAAGGTTTAGGTTCAATGTCAGGAAAAAGTTTCTTCACCCAGAGGGTGGTTTGGGCACTGGAACAACTCCCCAGGGAAGTGGTCACAACACCAGCCTGACAGAGCTCAAGAAATGTTTAGACAATGCTCTCAGGCACAGCGTGTGAGTTTTGGGGTGTCCTACACAGGGCCAGCAGTTGGACAGCTGATGGGTCCCATGCAACCCAGTATATTTTACAATGCTGTGATTCTATGAATTTTTTTCCAAAGTTCAGTCAGGAATTCAGGAACTACCTTTTCTCCTATTCTGATATGGATAAGTGCTTTCAGGAAGATCCTTACTATGTGTCCATGTGACTTGGTGCACTACCTAATCATGGCATGATTTCTGTTGGAAGGGTCCCTCAAAGATTATCTAGACCAACATCATTGTCATGGGCAAGGACAACTTGCACTAGACCAGGGTGCTCAAAGATTCATCCCAAGTGGCTTTGAAACCTTACATTGGAGACATCAACAACTTTTGGCAACTTGTTCCAGTGTATTCTGTCACCTTCATAATAAAAAATTTCTTCCATGGAACCTATTTAAATCTAACTTCTTTCACTCTTAAAACTTTGCCCCTTGACCTGTCACTACAGGTCCTGGTGAAGGCTTTCTCTCTGTTTTTCTTGTAAGTGCTCTTCCTATATCAAATACTGCACTGAGCCTTATCTTCTCCAGGCCTAACAACCACTGCTCTCCCAGCCTTTCTCCATGGTAAATGTGTTCTAGCTCCCTGATTTTTTCATGGCCCTCCTGTGGAACTCCTCCAAGTCTTTCTTGTACTGGGGACCTCAGAGGTAGATGCAGTACTTCAGGTGTGATCTCATTAGAGTGGAGTGAATGAAGAGAATCACTTCCCTTAATTTGCTAGCTGTGTTTTTGTTTTTTTGTGGGTTTGTGTTTTTTGGTTTGTTTTTTTGGGGGTTTTTTTGGGTTTTTTTTTTTTGTGCAGCCCAGGATACAAGTGGCTTTCTGAGCAGCAAATGCACATTGCCACCTCATGTCTAAATTTTCATCCACCCATATCTCTGGGTCTTTCTATGCAGTGCTGCTTAAAAGCAATGCATCCTGCATCCTGTACTGATATTTGGAATGGCCCTGCATGCAGAGCCATGCATTTGACATTGTTGACCTTCATGAGGCTCATGTGGGTCTACTCAAGCCTGTCAGGGTCCCTCTGCATGGTATCCCTTCATTCCAGTGAATCAGCTGCACCTCTGAGTGTGGTGTCATCCACAAACTTGCTGAGGGTGCACTCGATTCCACTATATTATTGATGAAAATATTAAATAGTATCTCCATTGCAGCTATATCTGCTAATTCCCTAAAGACCTTGGGACAAATCCCCTTAGGTGCATATTTAGGTTTCTCAGATTGTCTCGAACCTGATCTTTTCTTACAGTAGGGGAGGGATTTTGTTCCCCTAGTCTATGCCTTGAATTTCACACCCTTAGGAGATGGGAAAGAGAGGGACTGACAGTGAAAACTGAGGCAAAAAAAAATTGTTGGATCACTCAATCTTCTCTATTCCAGAAGTTACTTAATCTCCTGTTTTTTTATTGGAGGGCCCACTTTTTTTTGGTCCTTCTTTTCTGATCGGTGTGCCTACAGAAGCCCTCATTACTCTTCACATCCCTTGCCACATTCAGGCATAGATGTACTTTATCTTTTCTGATTCCATCCCTACACACCTGGACAGCACCCAGAATATGTGTCCCTGCTTCCACTGCCTGTGAATTTATTTCTTGCACTTCAGTTTGACCAGATGGTCTTTACTCAACTATATAGATCTTCTACCTTCCTAGCCTGCTTTCTAACTTGTGGGAATCAAGTGCCCCTGCTGTATATGTATATACAAATGTCCTTAAATGGTTTCCAGGCCTGTCCTTCTCCTTGATCCCTGAAGGCAGTTTCCAACAGGTTTCCATATCCTGTTTTCCTAAGCAACTGAATGTTTACTAAATTAAATATATTGTCTCTGTGGTTTGCCTAGCCTATATCCCTCAAATTTGTGATAGGTCTGGGCTCAGGCAGCAGCCCAGGTTACCACCTTTCTTGACCTCTTCAATTAGTTAATTTTTGATGGCAAGGTCGAACAGTAGTGCGTCTCCTCTGACTGGAATTTCTTTCACCTGGATAAAAGATTATCTTCAACATGCTCTGGGAGTTTCCTGGATAATTCATGGCTTTCTGTTTCCAGCAGATGCCAGGTTGATTGACGTTACCCAACAGGAACTTGCAAATATGATGGTGCCTGTAGTTGAAGAAAGAAACTTCATTATCATTCCCTTCCTTTGTTTGGGTGGCCTGTGGTAAGTACCAAACATGAGGTTTTCTTTTTTGGCTTGGCCTCCAGTTTTGTACCCAGCAGCCCTCAGCTGTTCATCATTGTTTTTCTAACACAGTTCTTTGCAATCAATCCCTTTTTTTTGTTTTTTGTTTACACAGAAGACAACCTGCCCCCACCCTTCTTTCCTGACCCTTCTGAACAGTTAATAGCCATCAATTTCAGCACTTCAGTCTTGTGATTTATCTCACTGGGTGTACTATGGCTGTGACTGACTTTCCGTGGTTGCTCAGGAGGATATATGGAGACATCCATCTCACAGATGCAGCTGAGGAGGCAGGAGTGCAGCCTGTGTAGGGGTACTTCAAACAGGGTGATCAAGTCATGTATGCAGCCTGTAGCTGCAAATCCCCATTGCCATGCTTTTCACCTGGGGCTGCCTAAGTCTGCACAGTAACTTCAATATTTTCTCAAGCCCTTCCTGATGCCTGAGCTACTGAGCAGTGATACTTCATATATGTTGTGCAGATACGTTTATTCTGACTTTTGGGTGCTTCTGGTATAAAAAAAACCCCATAACTAAAGTCAGAGAGTTACTCACTGAAGCTCAAACCTGCCCTTGATGTAATTGCAGACTTTGTGTGATTTGAAAGACATCTTTGTACATGCATGATGGCTTTTATTTAAAAAACGATTTATCATGATATTTTAAACCATAATATATTGTTACAAGAGTAAAAAAAATTTATGTCTCAATAGGGATTACATTATAATTACATACTGTTCAGTTTACAGCAAAAGACTTCTCCCCATGACAAAAGATTTTTGTATAGAGATTTAAGGGTCCCAGATAGAACAGCAATCTCTCAGAATAAAAAAATCCACGGGCAGAGTTATGGTAGGCATTAGGCAGGAAATTTAGGTGTCACACAGATACAGCTTACTTTTTGTTGTTTTTTTAATTACCTTCTTACAAAAAAAACCCTCAGATTTTTTTCAAAAGTATTATTTTGGTTCAAAGCAAGAGAGAAATAGTTCCTTGATCATTCCAGACCACAAAGTTTTTGATAACTTCTGAGCTCAGTTAAAGGATAATTTCAAGAATCAGTTCAGATCAATCAATCAATCGATCGATCAGTTGAATTACTACAATTCTTCTTAATATTTAATGCACATGGTGAGTGGGGCAGGGATCATGACAGTGACTGGGCACAGACTGGGCACAGCCACACCATCCTGGATCAGTGAGCAACTCTGCTTGAGTCTGAGGTTGAGGTTGAGCTGGGAAAGTGGAGCCAGTGGAGTCAGAGATGCACAGGCACAACGTGGAAGGTAAAACCTGAGACTGAATGCAACCCCAAAGTCCAGATGTTAAAATCAGCAGGTAGAGTGCAGAGTTTCAAGTTTGAGAAAACTTGAAAAACAAATTGCCTTCAAGTCTGGCAAAGGAAAAGGGAGAAAGGATGTCCCACCAACAAGAAGTAAGTTTGCCTTGTGGGAACGGTGTCCTCTTGGATGCAGAAGTACAAGCAGAAGTGTGATGAAATCTGCCTGTACACTGTTACTGTGGTGAATAAAGCATTTTTGCACAACATTTCTGCCCAGGGTCGGATTTTCCATCATGTGGAACTGGCAATGGGGACCAGCTTCCCTTCCAAATGTCATTCTGTGTTCAGGGAATCAGTTGTTTGGTAAATCTGAAAACACAGAAAAAAGTTAGGAGAGGAACAGACTGGTCAAATATCTCTGTGGTGTGCTCCTGTAGGAAAGACAATATCCCTGCCTGAAATGTACAAATATTTTTCTTTGTCTTTGCTGTTCCCATTTCCGTGATATCATGTTGGTACATCCACCCTGAGCAACATGTTCAGCTTACTCATTTACAGATCTTCATAGAATTTTTTTCTAGAAAGACCTCAAGCTAACTGTGGGGGCTCTTGTAGTTTTGTTCCTTACAGATGCAGTTTGATAAGCAACTCCCAAAGAAAAACTGATTTATACTGCCTGGGTCGATATGGGATTGGATTTTAGTGTGTGGTTTTTTATTGTTTTGGTGGTGAGGTTGTTTGCTTGTTGGGATTTTTGGGGGGTTGTTTGTTTGAGGGGTTTTTTTGTTGTTTGTGGGTATTTGTGTGTTGAGGGGTTTTTTCTTGTTGTTGGTAGTTTTTGTTTTTATGTTTTTTTTTTTCTTTTTAACTGTGCCTTCTGGTGGTGAATCCCAGTGTTATAATGCCTTTTTCCATGGCAATTAGCTTTCTTGTCCCCATGCAAATAGCATATTCCAACCAAGGGCCTGTAGGGAGGGGGAGGGGGGGGGGGGGAGGGGGGGGGGGGGGGGGGGGGGGGGGGGGGGGGGTTTTTTTTTTGGGGGGGGGGGGGGGGGGGGGGGGGGGGCACTTTAACCAGGCAACAGTCAGTGGCAGACAGGGAAAAAAGGAAAGAACCCATCTGCCAAAAAAAATCCATCAAGACAAGAGGGCGTTTAATTTAGATTCTCTTCAGCTCAAAAAAACCCACCCCCCAACAAAATCTGGGGACCATGAGACTTTTCTAGATCACATGCAAGCAAAACTGGAAGCTGGTGGGTAAAACACTGTTTTTTATTCCCGAGTTTGTACCATCATAGTATGAAGAAGTGATAGCGCTTCAGACCATCACTGAGAGATTTGGAAGATGTGCCAGACCAGCAGTGGAAAATGCAGACGGTGAAGGTGTTAGATGAGCAAGCCGATTGATGGTCAGGATCCTACTGTCATTCGATCCCTGGCCTGACCAGCACATTCACACACTAAGCGGTATTCTTCTATTTGTGGCTGTTCCCCAATGTACAATGTATGAATTGTACATCCAAAGATTTCAGCAGCGACACAAGGAGAGACTGGGAGGATCTGGAGACCAATTACTTCCACACAAGGTAGGCACACAAGGCATTTTATTTCCAGCGTTCCCACAACTTGCGAAAATGTCCGAAGATACAGTCATTTTTCACTCATACCCAGACAAGAGACAAAGAGACTTAGTACAAGAGGAAAAGCAAAGTCAAAATTTCTGTCAGCCCTGCGGCGGTGCCACCTTAGGAGAGGGCACCGGGACTCTAACCAGGGTGGCAGCGGCCTGGGGAAAGGAGTTGCTCCAGGGCACGAGTACAGCTGTGGGAAGGGTGATTACAGCTCCTCTGTTTCCTCAAGACCTCAGAAACCAGTTCAAATGTAATTCTCGGGTTATGTCATGTAAGTATGACAGTTAAGGGCTTCCCTGAGAGACTCAAGAAAGAGAAAGTAATCCAACCTCCTTACGACCAGTGTTCTAGAAACGAATAGCACCACAGCGAGACAGATACAAATCGTCAAGGGAATGTGTTGTGTAATTAACATCCTCAGTCGCAAGCGGGCGCTGCGTTTCAGCACTCTGCTTTGTTTACAGCGTACACAGCTTCACTTTCTAAATTTCCAGTCATGCTTTACCATTATAAAGATATACAAACATGCACACAAGTATGTGTGTAAAATAGACATAGTACTACCGTTCCCGAAAGAGAATAGCGCATCCCGGAAAAACAAATTAGATTTACAATCCCGGCCGCAACATCATCGATTGAACCCCCGGACCACAACGTCGATCTGTCGTACGGTGCGCTGCACGGACAGTGTTTGCCATTGCTTCTGCACCTCCACAAAACACGCACCGCTCTCCTCCCGATAGTTACGGGGCATCAATCCCTCTCCTCATTGCTGTTCCCATAATGAAAGCACACATCGCCTATGCCCTATTTTACAAAAAACCATCACTCTGCGTCCGATGTGCACACAGAGCATGGCGCAGTCCTGTATCTCCCTGCGCCATCTCCCCACGCTCTGCCAGAAAAATCGCTCGCCTGGCCTCAATCCACGTTAGCCTTACGTCCCGAACACAGAGCCTACCACCACCCCTTGCACACACAATCCATCTTTCCCTACAACATACGGCAAACCCCTGACCCAGCAAATCCGCGATCGTTCTCACCAGCTGAAATCATTGTTTCAGTGCTCTCTCTGAACATCATTTTGTACTCCACGGACGGACGGGGATCATTTGTATTGATCCCCTGAGAATGGACACAGCACTCTGCGTGCTTCCCTGTACATCAATTGCCCGCGCTACCTGACACAGCCATCGCTGCATTCAGCTGACACACACCCTCAGTCAGCACCCGACCGGGGCTAACAACGGATCTTTCTCTACTCCCGATCACACACGGCATGCTCTCTGAGCTTCAAAAGGCAAAAACACACTTTTGCTTTGCTTTCCCCGCCGCACACATACGCGCATGCCTCGTTGTACCTGAGGAGGATGCGCACACGCATGCACTCTGCTCTGCTGCTTTGCGATGTCCCATATTTATCTGTGCCACAAGAAAAACGGCTGCATTTGGATACCTAGGAAATACAAAATATCCACGTAATTGGATTGCTGGGGTCCATGGTGACTCTCATACAGCCCACGCGAATCGTTATCATAGTAGGGCAGACCCCATCTCGTACCCAAAAAGAGCACGTATGTTGACAGTTGTTTCAGGAAACAAGGACACCACTTCCGAGGACATCAACGCGCACTCACCAACCTCAAACTAAACCTGATTCTGCAACCTATTGCCGATCTCCTGGACCAACTTCTCAATAAAAGATCTAAATACTTGGTAATCATGTTCTTGTTGCTGTTCTTTCTTTTTTCTTTTTTTTTTTTTCCCCAGGAAAAGGATGGTACGTGTGTGAAAGAAGAGTAAAATTCTAAAGACACAGTGGAGAGGAAAGCGGGACATACCATTGTTCTGTGTAAAAGTGATGTGTTTCTACTATATGTTTCAACAGTGAATGGGAACGCTCCATAATTCGATTTAAAAAAAACATGGGAACCTGCTTTTGGGTATTGCACGGTTTGGGGTTGGAGGGTGAGGACAAATATGAAATGCCGTCGCGTGTCTCAGAACGGCCGAAACAAAATATGTTCCTGATGTCTAGTAGCCTGGTAATTCCCTATCGAAACTTACATTGACTTGGATAACAGAGTGAATGGGGAGCATTCAAATGCCACCGGCTGTTCCAGACGACCCTGTATTGTTTTTCACAGTTCTTTTTTTTTTGAGGAAAATGCTGCGAGAGGGATGCCGGCCCTCCTTCCCTCCTGTGTCAGATTGCCTTTTCGCTCCCGAACCGCACCAGCCCTGCACAGGCGCTATCCCAAGATCAGGCACCCCAATGGGGTATGTCCCGGCTTGTGTCCTCCTCTCTATCTCCGCTCGAGCAGCGCACGGGCTGCGGGCGGAGCCGGGGGCTCGC
>CM031879.1:45468047-45519685 GCA_018697195.1 Certhia americana
CACTCATATTTGCCTTACACGTTATATCGAGTACTCTCCTTGCGGCTCTTGGCGCCGTTTTCTTGTCGCCTTTCTTCTGCGTCGTGGTCACCGCCTTCTTGGAGCCTTCTTGGGCGCGGGGCGGATTGCCGGCTCGGGCATGATAGCGACAGCTCTCACACCGAACTAACGACCCTCTGGGACAGAGTATACGAACTCCCTATCCGACGCCGAATTTATAGGCGGTTTCTTCAAATTAGTGTTTCCCCGTCGTCTACGCTACTATTGGCTGAGGGAAGTTTTTTTGCAGCGTGCTCTACTGCCGCTTATCGCCAGTGGTCTAATCTGGATCCTCTCCCATTGGCGTTTCAGGCACTTTCCTGTTCAACCATCGAATTCGCTGTCTTTGCTGAAAGTCATATCAGGCCGAGCTCGCCCGTTGGTTGTTTGTGTTGGGCTCGTGCCTCGACTCGAGCGCGGGAGCCATGGTGCCGGTCGCGGGAAGCCGGGCGTAAGCGCGCGCCAAGGCCAGCGCGCTCGTCGCGGCCGGGCTGCAGTTCCCCCGTGGGCCGCGTGGCACCCCGGCTGCGCAAGGTGCACTACTGCGAGC
Organism: Certhia americana; assembly: GCA_018697195.1. NCBI lineage: Eukaryota > Metazoa > Chordata > Aves > Passeriformes > Certhiidae > Certhia > Certhia americana. Next base: position 45,468,637 of record CM031879.1, read on the forward strand.
GCGTGGGCGCCGGCGCCCCGGTGTACCAACAAATGCCGGCCGTGCTGGAGTACCGTGACGCAGAGATCCTGGAGCTGGCGGGCAACGCGCCCGCGACAACAAGAGACGCGCTCATCCCCCGCCCCTGCAGCTCGCCATCCCACGACGAGGAGCTCAACAGCTGCTGGGCAAGGTGACGTATCGCGCAGGCGGCGTGCTGCCCAACATCCATTCCGTTTTGCTGCCCAAGAAGAACCGACAGCCACAAGGCTAACGCCAAGTAGCACCGAATAGAAAGGCAGCCAGTTTTAACCGAAAACCCAAAGGCTCTTTTAAGAGCCACCTACAAACTCTGAAAAAGTGAGCTTAAATTTCATTATGGTGTCTAAAACCCTCAAAACGTTCTGAAATGCTTGTTTTTGAACTCAAGTCAGTGCCAAACGCAGCTGTGTGCACAAGGATCACCAGCCCCGCACTGTTCTACTTCACTCCGGGGCGGGGCTGACAGCGATCTCAGGAAGCAGCTCAGCCCTTCCGCAACTAATCCCTCCGCCTTGGGGGCATTTGGGAAGCCACCGAGGCGCTGCCACCCTCCCCGTTCCAATTCAGGTTCCCCTTGAACTGTCCCCAGACTCGAATAGCACACTCAGCAGCAGACTGCCGCTCCCCCCAACACTTCCCCGCTCAACCCTCCCTAAAGGGGCGGCACCTCGGCACTTCAGCCCGTTCAAGAGAATGTGGGTGGCTCTTAAAAGAGCCGTGTGTTTAAATGCGAAGCAAGGCTTTTCTTCAGTCAGAGGCTTATTTCTTCTTGGGCGCTACCTTCTTTATCTGGGCTGCCTTGGGCTTTACCGCCTCTGCCTTAGCCATGCTCTTCACTGCTGCCACCGCTTTCTTTGGCCTGACAGCCTTTGTCACCTTCTTGGGACTCTTGCCTGCTTTCTTGGCTGCAGGCTGAAGTTTCTTGGGGTTCTTTGCTGTCACCGCCTTCTTGGCAGAGGCCACGGGCCTCTTAGCTGCTAGCTTCTTAGGCTTGGTTGCTGTCAGTTTTTTCTTAGGAACTTTTTCTTTTGCTTCTCCAGATTTCTTGCTGAGGCAGAAAGAACCAGAGGCGCCGGTGCCCTTGGTCTGCACCAGGGTGCCCTTGCTGACGAGGCTCTTGAGCCCCAGCTTGATGCGGCTGTTGTTCTTCTCCACATCGTAGCCGCCGGCGGCCAGCGCCTTCTTGAGCGCGGCGAGGGAGAGCCCCTTGCGCTCCTTGGAGGCGGACACGGCCTTGGTGATCAGCTCGGTGACGCTGGGCCCCGCGGGCTTGCGGGCTTTGGAGCCGCTCGCCGCCTTCTTCGGCTTCTTGGCGGCGGGGGCCGGGGCTGCGGCGGGCGCTGCCTCAGCAGCGGGGGCGGGCGCGGTCTCGGCCATGGCGGGGACACGGAGCGCACTGGGCAGGGCTGGCCCCGCCGAGCCCCCTTTTATAGCAGCGCGGCGAGCGCTGATTGGTGCTTTGCCGAGACGGCCCCGCCCCCTGTCCCGCGCTCATTCTTGTGTTTCTTCGGGTGAAATAATTTTTTTTTTTTTTAAATTTTATCTGTCACGAAATCGTCTTTTTTCTTCATCTGTGAGGCAGCGGGAGCAGCTGTTTTTCGCCGCTGTTGATGTCTTGTCGAGAAAAGACTTGGGTCTGAGCAGCTCGGGGATAAGAAATCCTGAGTCCTGCCACCAGACCTCGAGAACGCGAAAGTTTTGGTTTTCTTCATAAATTAGAAATTCTTCTTTAAAGTTAACCTGAGTCCGAAGACTCAGTATTAATCTTCAGAGTGTCCTTTTTACATCACATAAGAAAGAAAACAGTTGGAATCCTATTCTTTAAAATAAAACAGTTTCGCAGAGCGTGAGGTAGCAAAAAGCTGCGCTGTCACTTCTCCTGCCGAGGTTTATACCTCTGGCTACTGTGAAACACTCAGGCCTGTTTTTTCCTTTGGTGGTATTTGGTTCTAGGGAACAAAGCCGAGTGGCCACCTTAGATGACACTGAAAGTTGTAGGAAGAGGACCTTACAGAGGTCCACTGCTCAGCTGTTTGTAGTCATACTGAGGATAATTCTTCTTGAACTCTCTCCTATTCCTCCCTTTCCTTATGACTTTTCCCCATGAACACCTCACTGCACTGCATTTCACATTACCATGACTTTCCCAAACATGTAACGCCCATCTCTGTTTTGAGATAGGAGAACTGAGAGACATTAACCACTCTTAAAAATACAGTTGCTTGGATCCTCCAGTTTTAGTCTGTTTGTGTTTTCTACCCTTCTCCTGCAGAAGCCCAGCTATAGATGTTAATTCTCAACATTTCCTGTCAGCAGAAAAATGGTTCAGAGATGATTCATCTAATTTCCTATAGTAAAAAAAAAAAAAAAAAACAAAAAAAAAACCCCACCAAAACCCAAAAGCTGCTCAAAATGCAATAAATCTGTCTATTCATTTTAACTTTAAATTTGCCACAAACCTCAGCTCCCTGCCATACACACACATAGGCAAGGCTAAGAAGTCAGCTGCAGGTGGGATCAGGATCAGGCTCAGAGAGGGATTCTGATCTCATCTCTGGGTGTTGGACACTTCCCTGGGGCAGTGGGACCATGGCCAGAGCTGTGGAGAACCAGCCTCAGCGTTGCTGGGATAGGGACTAATGGCTCTGGGAGGGCTGGAATGGGCACCTAGGACCAGAACAGGGTTAGGGGAGCCTCAGGAAATGCTGGGCAGGGACATGCAGGGCTGGTGGTGCCCTGACAGTATCCCTCCTTGGTGAAGCAGGGACTGGAAAAGGCTCTCAAAGATACTGGTTCAGCAGCTCTCTAGATCCAGACAACATGAAGCACTTTTGGTCTAGTGGTTTGATTACAGATGTTTGATTACGGTCCTAGTGGAGAGAGAAGCAGCTTTCAGTTATAACAAAACTCTACTGCCACTTGTACTTATCATTGACATTGGATGTAGTTACCAGGTTTAGGTTCAGGATGCCTGAGAACAACAGCTCCTGCACATCAGTTTGGTGATTCCCAACTCTTTTGCCTTGAACACATAAAAATGTGGGAATGGCTTGGCAGACCTTAAATAGGGCCCAGAGCAGACAGTTGCATCTGAAACACCCTTTCACCTTCATTTCAGCACACTCACAAGGAAATATCTCAGGAGGCTTTGGACTAAGAGCAGCCAGCTTTACTTTCCAAAATGTCCTTCTAAAATAACAGCATTTCTATCCCATGCAACAGTCCCAAGACCCAAAGGGAACAGTAGAAAAAGAAGTTTGTTCCACCTTTCAGCTGCTATCTGGTGAAAATCCTGATCCATAATTTTGGTTTGGTGGCAATGTAGAAGTCTCCCTACCAACTCCTGGTGAGGACTTGCATCTTTTCCCATCCCACTCTGAACCACCACAACATTCACATCACTTAGGCAGTTTTATTTCCTCTGAGGCAGCTGGTCTTAAATTTCTGGCTGACTGCAGCCCTTGGGGTTCTCCTGCTCCCCACTGGTGCTTACCCTGTTCAAGCAGAGAACAACAAACTGCAACTCCTCCACTTCCTGCTGAGAAGCCAGGAAGATGAGCTACCACCTCATAAAAATAAGCTCCTAATGGCTCAGAAAAGGGGGACAAGAATCCTTGAGGGAGAAAATGTTGCCCCCTCTTCTGCCCCTGTGTTGCTGGAGGGTGGGGATTGAGAATGGCATTCCCTGCACTTTTCCTAGAGGACGCTGGCATGCAGAGCTGGCGAAGGAAAGGAGCAGTTTGGTGCAGATGTCCAGCAGCTGAAATGTTGCTCTGAGCTAAAGGCAAAAATAGCTGCTGGTATCACTGCACCTGTGAAGATAGGGGAAATGTGAATTTGGGCAAGCAGGCATCTTCAAAGAAGAGCTAGAGGAGGAGGAGGAATACTTCTGGTGGGTTGTTTTGCCACCTTATTTTTCAGCATATGTAAGCTCTGTTATGTAAAGTACTTAGTTGTGAGATCCTGAATACATCTGTGTCTCTTGTTCCTTTTCCATTAACTCTTCTAGCAGTTTTGTACTGATGAACAGATTCTAGATGTTTTTAAAAATTACCTGCATGAAGTAATATTCTTTCCTTACTGCTGACATCTATTCAAATGAGAATTTTCCTATGACAGCTGTCCAATCACTTCCATGTTAATAATAAAAATAAAAAAAAATTAAAAAATTTAAAAAAAGAAAAAGAAAAAAAAAGACATTTTGTTCCAGAAGCCTTACAAGGGGAAGATTCTTGTAGGCTTACAGAAACCTTTTCTTTTCCAAGAAATATAGAGAAGAATACAGTATGATACACTCTTAAACATGGGAAAATCTCAACCACCTGTCTTGAAAAGGCCCAGAAAGAAGGGAATTTAAAAACATGACCTGATCAGTGTTTTAAAAGCTGTGTTAGGTCAGAGGGTAGCTTCAAGGAGCAAACATTCATCTGAAACTAAAGTCACCTACATTCACCATTTGTTCTACTTAGGAGGCAATGAGCAAACCATTGGCTTCCTCCCTGCCTCTGTTTCCCTACATATCAGGTGAGAGCAGGAACCTTCAAAGTTCATTGAAAATGCTGCAGAACAGCAAGGAAGTAAATTGTCTGTAGCTCCATCTGGATAATCAGAGGTCCTGGATCCAAACTGATGTGATTTTTGATGCATCAGGAAATGTGTCAGCCACCATATGCTTCCTGAAATACAAAAGGTGCTGAAAAGTAGGTGGCCTGATTATCAATGCCTACTTGCAATCTACCCTGCTACAGAGAAAAAGATTCCTACTGAGGAGCAGATTTTAGGGAAAGAGACTACTGTTTTCTAGGTTCCCTCATGACCACTCACTGCAGGAAGGCCTGCCTATAGAATGGCTGAAGAAGGAAGTGCTTCAGGTGCAATAACTGATAAAGGAAGAAGGATGTCCATTTTCAGTCATCTCTGTAAAGAGGTATGAAGTACAGCAACATATTTGCTTTTTGACATCCAATACAGCTCCCTGACTGCACCAGCTTCAAGTAAGGGCTGACAGGAAGAGAATATAGTCACCCTTTCTGCCCAGTTCCAGTTCTCCAAGTCTGCAGAGCTGCTTCAAATGTGAAAACATTTTTCAAGAGCTATACTGGCTCACTACAAAATGTTGTCATCTGATCTGAACAATCACTAGATGACTGATGTGCTGGAAATATACAATAATAGCCAGCCTAGAGGGGAACCCTAGCATACAACAAGAGATATTAGTTCAAAATCTGATCTCGGTATCAAGAATCCAATTTGTCCTTAAAGGCAGAGTACACACTCTTCAAAGCAGGTTTGTCATATCTAGAGACTTGATTCTTGATGGACATGAAGGGCCATCCCAAAAGCCATATATCTCCTGCTGAATACTGAGTTAAGCATGGATGCAAGCAGTGGCACCTGTGTGACAAATATTTGGGAGATGCAGAACGCCACACTGCATGCTCATAGCCAGATGCCCAATTTCTCTTTGGATCTATATGAGATCTGTCCCTCTCGTGCAAGTGTTGTGTAGTTCAGAAGTGTTCCCAAGTCTTGCTTGTGTTCGCAGGGTCAAAAGGTACTTGGAAACCATGGAAAAATCCATGGATGAGAAGGGCCTGTTATTGGAGGGGACAGGCAGGGATGCACCACTGCCACACACAGTCATCCACAACAGCATCTCCTGCTCACACTGCAGGACAGCAAGGGCTGGTTTAAGGGACCATCTCTGGCCCAGAGCAGTGTCTGTGGGACAGCATATCTGAAATTAGAACATAAACCTAGCAAACCTGTGGGACATTGCCCAAGGCCAGAAAGGCATAATGATTTGCTGTCTATAATTTGTCACGTATTGCAGAGCAGGTGCCTGGAAGAGATGGACGGAATGAGCTTTTGGGGATGACTCTTTCTTCTCCTGGCTCTAGAGGGAGCTTCAGAGTGTGAATAAACTGACTGCATATAAACCTCTAAAGAGGGCTGAAATAAGGTGAGATGCATCTCTACCCGAAGTTCAAGGTAACAATTTCTAACTTTTCCTGGAGTTCTTTAGGCCTCTGTGTCTCTGTCATGTTTCTGTTGTGCCAGATGGGAGGCTTAGTCAATATAATGACAGTAGTTTTTGAGGTTCCTAGGCAATCTCAGCCAGAATTTGACAAAGCAGTCAAGATTTCAGACACTGCCTTCTTGAAAGTTTCACAAAAATAAGTCACTTTTGTAGGTGAGAAGATTCCGGACTTCTTTCTTTCAAGAGAAATGTTGCCTTGTGAACTCAGCCATCAAGAAGTCCATTGGAAAAGAGACACAAGAAACCAGGTTACCTAATTTCCACTTTTTACCAACCTAACAGGTTTCTTCGTGGTTCTGGAAATACATTAACAATTCTCTATTTTCCATAGTCTTGGAGGGGTTGGGCAGCCAGACTTGCTCTGGTGTGGTGCTGCTGCTGCCACTGCTAAGATGGTGAACAGAGAAAAGTCCGCTAGCAGCACTGGTCTCAGCAGGACCTGCACTGAATTCTGTCAGCTGTGCCACAGCCAGGGCTGGAGGCTCATGGGCTGAGCAGGGAGCTGCTCCTTTGTGCTTCAGAGGTGAGTCTTATGCCACACAGCCTGCACTGAAACACATAATTAAAGCTGGCAAATGGCAGCGTAAGCTGGGCTGTTTAAACACACGGCAGAAATTCATTTGTCACGTCCAAATAAATACTTGATCTCTGCAAACACTGCTAACAGTGTTTTGACAAGGCAATTTAGGATGATATTTTTGTTACATGAATGCTTGCTCACAAAGCAGACACAGCCAGTGTGCTTGACTAATTTTCTGCTTAAATGGAACTAACAAGAGGTGTTCTCATTCCATAGGCTTTCCTGTTTCCCCCCACCCTGCTCTGCTCTTTGCAGCTTTGTTCAGACCCAGCTGAAGTCCCACATACACCAGTGACCAGAGCCCAGAGCAGCCTTTCACATTATGGAATGCTTTCAAAAAAATAGTTTGGACCTACTGGTAAGGTTACTAAAAGCTGGTTTTATTCCCTTTTGTTCCAATTTGCTTTGTTTTACTATTGGCCCATTCTAGTTTTTGCTGATTCTGAATTAATATCTTGCTGTGAAAAGTTAAGATTTGTCTTTGATACCATTGAAAAAGAAAATAAAAGAGAAAAAGACAGCTTTTAGTTCCAGGGTCCAGTAGTTAAGGTTGAACATACCAAACAAGGCAGAAATATCCTGTTAAAAAGATGTAAATTAAGGTAAGTGTAAATTTAATCAAATTTTCTGAGTTATTTGATCAAAACAATGCTAGTAAAGGAAGTATATATTTGAAACTCCAGATTCAAATGTTACACATTTGTATTCACGTTTGTTACATCACAGTAGGTGCAAAGAGTTTGAGATCAAACATTTCTGCCATATATGCTGGAGAGACCAGGAGCATAAAGACCAGTCCTTTCTGCCAAAATCCCCTGAAAGGAAGAGAGCTGAGGCAATAAAACATCCTTCCTTCCCTTTTCTGGTCATCTGCTCTCACAAAGTGCCCTCAGGCTTTCAAGAGGATGTGGCTAGATGGGAAAGGGTGTAGCAGAGGTACCATTTTTGGCCAGGGTCATTGTGAAACATCTGCTGTGCCCCTTCCACCATCAAGCCCAAGTGTTTTGCAGGTCACCAACAAAGAGGCAGCAGAGGGGATGGTTGGGGAAGAGCGTACAGCAGGCAGCATGGTCAGGTGTCCAACAGCTTGCAGAACTGCCCTGTGAAGGTCAGACCTACTCCACACATCTGGAGATCCCTGATAAGCTATGATTCATTCCAAGCAAGCTTCTGGAACCTACTTAGTGACCCAGCAGATGTACTTACATCTGGGCAAGTGCACTAATGGCACTATGGCAGGTATGAGGGAAGACACTTTTCTCCCATCCAGCTCCCATCCCCACCTACTCACCTTTGCTGGCACAGGTCTTTCTAATTATCAGTGGGAGAGAAGACCAGACTCTCACCAGAGGGATGTTTGTGGGAGTGTCAGCAGGGACAAGAACAGACAGCAAAATGCTGTGGTAGGGCTGTACCTAAGAAATAATGATTCTTTTTAAAATACACATCTCTTTCCTAAAATCACGCTGACATCTATAGCTCCTCATGTGAGGTCCATACTTTCTGGGTATGCACCTTATTATAGGGGTGGATGATGGGGGAACATTCTCTTTAAACGGTGAAGGAGTCCATGGATGATTCCTGTGAGAAACCATCCTCAGCCAACATCTCATTTTGAGTGAAGTGCAGATCTTTCAGTGGGCATGAAAGTTTGTGAGGCAACAGTCAAAGAAAAATGAATTGTCTCTTCTGCACCCTAATCAGGTCCTTGCCCACAGACTGAGCATTGCAGGAGTTTCTGACAATATTTTTCTTCTGAAAGAAGAGAACTGGGAAAGGAAGGGTAGCATCCGAAACTATGTCATCACCTTAGGCTCATTCTAGATCCCTTTTTTCCTTTTCTTTGTTATTTCACTTTTACCAAAACTCACTGTCCTAACAAGGACATATCTGCAGGCACAAACTCTAACACAGATGCAGCTACACAAACAAAAGTGCCCTATTCTATTTGGGAGTGTGAGAAAAGAACTCTCTATCAACTTCAAACCCTTGCCAGGGCAGATGGGCTCAAATTCAAGCATATGCTTGCTAAAACAAAGGGAAGGGCTAAAGTAGTTTCCTTCAGTGTCAAAGCTCACCTTCCTGTTAACATGCAGTATGTACAAATTGTAACAGACCAGGACTGCATATTTAGGAGTCTTCAAAATGGTGTTTTCTCTTTTCATGTCTGCAACAGGTTGAAATAACTCTATTTATTTTTTCATTCATATTTCATCTCCTGTAGGTCCACCCCTGAAAAAACATTTGATGTACTATTTCACACCTATTTTAACATAATTGAAAACTAAGTTGACATTGAAATGAATAATCCTAGACTTCTCCTCTCCCTGCCTGCTGCTTCTCAGTCTCAGCCTTTTTAAGGTCAGCTCCAGCAATCATGTGGCTACACATTCCACAAATTCAACAGGAAAGCCTCATCACTCAGTGACAGATAGATTGCTTTCAGATTAGATAGGTCAGGGGCAAAATCAGAGCTTCCCTGTCAACAAATAGTCCTGAAGAGTAAGAATCCATCAAAAACAAGAAGGTAGATGCCCCATCTTCAAGCACAGGTGATCAAAAGAAATGTCCCCAGGACCACAGACCCTGTGTCAATAAGGACACCTGTCACTTTGAACTACCACTGAGCGCCATCAAAAAAGTTATTTTTCCTGACCCCATCAAAAGAATCTTTCTTTGATTAAAACTGGCCCTGGCTCAGCTTGGAAGGCAGTACCAGGAGTGGCACTTAGGCTGTTTCTCCCCAACACCTTCATCACTTCTTCCCTCTGGCCACATCTGTATGGCACAATTGCCAGGCAACAGCAGGCTGCAAAACCGGGGATCCAAATGATCCTTTATTTCTGATTATTGATTGCTGGGCAGGCACTTCAGGAAAATAAGAAGGCTGTTTCTCAACCATTGTGGTGCCTGTGGTTAAGAAACAATAAAACCATGGGGTGATCACTCCTTTAGCATGTTTTTATGTACTAGACAGGAGAAGGGATGGGAATTCAGAGCAACGGTCTTGCTGGGGGGCTGCTTCCCTTTTATGGATTTTCCCAAATAGCTGGGATTTTAAAAGTACACTGGCCTTGAATGGAACTTGGTTGTCTGATAGCTCCCCTGGCTCTAGACGTGTAGTGGAGGGAAACTTAAGTCATCAAGCAATTGGTGGCTCCAGCAGAGAGTAAAGTCAGTTGCTATTTCAGGGAAAGGAAAGGCAACTGTTCCCTGCAGGGAATGTCTGCACTACCTCAGAGCCAGGAATAGGCTGCGATTTTTAAAGGTTTTTTTCACCCTACACTTCAGGAAAAGCGAACACACAATGTTCATTCGCAGGGATCATTTCCTGAACATGATGTGTGCACACTGTCCCACAGGTCACTTTCCAGTGTGTCACATCCTTCTGCACAAGGGAGAACAGGAAATGGCAAACTCCCAGTATGAGGCAAAGCATTCCCATCGCAGCAATTGGTCCGCAGGAGCTATAAATTGGTCTCCTCTAGAAACAGATCAAAATTTGTCTTCTAGGAGGGTGGCTGGAAACTGAAGGTAAGTCTGCACCACTAATTTTTGGAGTGTCTCCGAGTACTCTATTAAGAAAGTGTTTGCAGGTTTTGGACTTATGTATATACCTTTATTGTTGGGGAGATTTTTCTCATAGAGCAGGAGTTGGATTTTTTTTTTTTCCTTTGTGCTGGTATTAATCAATATCAAAAGATTTGCATTACTACATGGCTGATGCTATATATTGAATGATTGTTCTAATAATTCAGTGAGATAGTCACTGTTTTTACTTGAGATAGTTCACAGCAACTATATTTTCAGAACAAATTGTTAAGAGGCTACAGGAATAGACATATTTAATGATCATCATATTTATCTGTTTTTAAGTTATTGGTGATATGCTCATTGTTCATATCAGTGCTGGTATCCATTTAGATTAGTGCTAGTCCTTGTGCTTCCAGCTTTATTTCTAATTAGAGTGTAAAAATAATAAGACACAGCCTCCAGTTGAGAGAAGCACAATGTATTAAGTGATTCAAATGCCCCAACGACACCAAGAGAGACTGGGGGCATTTTCTGAAGGGCATGGGGGCCATCTTAAAGGATCTGTGTGAGATGGTTTAGGACAAGCCAGCAGAAGGGGGAAAGATTGCAGTGAGAATTATTTATGAATACACTTACATATGGAAAGACTATTGATGGTACAAAGTTTTCTCCTTTTGAAACATGAGGATTCTGCAGAATGAAGCCCCAAGGATCCTAAATACATTGTGTGACTTTATGAGGGACCAGGCACCTCCAGTTGTCACAGTACAGAATACCTAGAGGGAAAAGGTGCCTGCAGCAATGAATTTTTTTGCTCAGTTAGCTTAGTGACAGGGCCTTGCTAGGTGCAGAGGCAGCATAGCTGTGTGCACAATGCCATGTCGTGAAACACAAAAGCTCTGCTTCCACCAGACAATCAGCCGCATCACTCCTGTTGACTCTGTTGCATCAGGTTCCCTGTAAGCAGGGTTAAGCTGGCGTCCTTCATAAAGCATTTTGCAGCCCTAGAGCAACCTGCAAATGTTTATTGGAACATTTCTTTCAGCCCTTGTGGCAAGGAACAGAGACAGCAAACAGAGATGGTCTGGCACAAAAACACTGAAGATTCATCTTCAAGAAGCGAAGGCTCTGCTCTCTTGCCAGGGGAGGTTTTCCAAAGCCAGCAGCTTTCAAACCTTTTCTACTCACAGCCCGCTGTATTTCCCCTGTTTCCCCATCCACAAGGGAGTGCTCACTAAAAATGGGCCTGCTTTTCTGAAGTGCTCTTCACGGCTCTTTTAAACAAGGTTCGCGGGCCTCCCTACTACTGTAACTGGTTATTTATGACCATAGGTTGGACTAAGCACCACAAAACAATAGTTCTCACCTTTGTTCATACACTGACACCAGATTGCAAAAGGAAAAAAAATGCTGCAGGGTCTTGAGTTGCTGAAGCTTAAAGAAAGGATGTTCACAATACCTGTCCAAGGTGTTAATAAGCTCCTCAGCTCCTATATGGAAAATCCAGGCATAGACTCCACCCAGCAGCTTCCCTCTGTTCTCCTTTAGTAGGAAGTCACCCCTAACCAAAAACCTGGAATGGTGGCTTTCACCTCCTTGGAGTCTGACCTTTCTTATGAAAGATGTCCTTCTATATTGCAAATCCTCTGAATCCCATCATGGGGACAACAGAATAGTTGTGGCAGCATTACTCTTCTGGGCACCGAGTCACCTAATCTCAAGGGAATTTCTGTCCCCAGGGTTTGGAGATACATTTTGTGTCTTCACAGAGATAATGGTAACAGCACCTCTGACCCCAATCGTTAGGATATTATAGTCTTTGCAGGGATTAAGAAAAAACATTTTGAAGTTACTCTGTCTGAAAGTTACAATGGAATACGTAATTAAATGCACACATTCATATGGATATGTGTGTGTACGTGAGTGTGCATGTGTGTGCAGATGGAAAACCTTTCTTGTAGCTGGGTGAAGCAACAAAAATTTGGCTGGATGCCATCCCTGAAATGATGGTCCAGGATGAGAATGTCTCAAGGGTGTTTTTTGACATAAATCCCAACCCAGATTTTTTTTTTTTTCCCCTGGACAGAAGCCATGGAGAGGAACAGTGCTGCCAGTCCGCCAACACCAGACCCCACACACCACTTCCACGTCGCCCTGCTGGATCAGAGACAGAGGCTGCGTGGCCAAATTGCTCACCTTCACAAGGCAGCTCGTCAGCTCAACAAGCTCCGCAAAAGGTCTCTGATTGCCAATGTCAGCGGGAGCACCCTGACCGCTGCAGGAGCACTCACAGCCATCCTGGGGCTGTCCCTGAGCCCCGCAACGCTGGGAGCCTCTCTCCTGGCATCAGCTGTGGGTCTGGGCCTGGCCACGGCCGGGGGGGCTGTCAGCATCACTTCTGACCTCTCCTTAGTGCTCTGTAATTCCCGCGAAGTGAGGAAGGTGCAGGAAATTGCCATGACTTGTCGGAAACAGATGAGGGAAATCCTCGGCTGCCTGGAGTTCCTTCGCCGGGGACAGGGCCCAGGCGACCCTACACTGCGCCAGTCAGAGAAGAGGGCATCCATCTCTCTCTACAACTCTGTCTGCTTCATGGTCTTCTGCGGCTCCCACAGCTTCCTCGTGCCAGAATACACAAAGGAGGCCACGAAAGTAAGCCAGGCTGTGCTGAAGGCCAAAATCCAGAAGCTGGCTGACAACCTCGAGACCTGCACCAGGGCAATGGATGAAGTCTGTGATCTTCTTGAGTCCAGAACAGAGCTCTCCCCAAGTATGAGGAGATTCAGAGTGGGTGCTAAAACCACTGCAGAGATCCCGAGACTGTCCAGCTGAAACAGCATTTGGCCCATATTAAAACTGGGTTTGGAGACATTACATTTTTAACTGTGACCATTAGCACAGCTACCTGTTGTTTTACAGTTCACAGTGCTGATGCCGTGAGGCAGATACTCTGCAGACCCCTGTTTCCCCAGCCATCTCCACTGCTCTGCTTCCACAAGGCAGCAAAAAGAAGTAGGTCAGGATGCAGATGGAATGCCTGATGCAGACTGAACCTGGTTTGTAAACAACTTATGAATCTGTGTGTGGTACAACGGCTGGAGTACCCTAAAAAAGCCAGCAGCTGCCAATTTCCAGTAGAGTACAATTCCATTACCAAGGTACATCTGGAAAGGCTGTAGAAAGAAACAGCTCCAGATATGACAGACTGTATGGATAGTTCACCATCCCAGGCTGAAATGGCAGGGACAAAATCCATCCCTTTTGAAGAAGGCTCTCTGGACTGAGAACTGTGATGTTTGTATTCTATTTATTTACATAGAATGATTTTAAGGTTATGATATTGTATTTAAGAGTGTATATATGTATATGGGATTTTTTTAAAAGGAGGCCTCTGTTCCAAAGGAAAGCTGTTTTTTTTAAAAGTAAAAGCAAGTCTGTAAAGTGTGAGAGCAAGTTACCTGTTATTTTGTTGTGAGGGAGGGTAAATCCCTGTAGGAAAAGGAAAGCATTACCTGAATTCTGATAGTTATAAAATAGGTGAAACACAATCAAACAGTGACAATAGATCTTGGGAGCCAAAACAGAGAGAAGAGTGACCCTGGGACCCAGGCAGATGCCTGCCTCAGGGCATTGGTAGAAGGAAGCAGTTATATCTCCTACAGTCAGAAGGGAACAGAAGGGAAGTGTAGGTTGGTGTTACTGGTGTGAGCTGGAGCCCCACTGTGATGGGAGCATCCCTGAGAGGTGGAGGTGCCACTCACCATGCAGTCAAGCAGCCTGTGAGACCCACAGTGGATCATCTGTGAGGAGGGAGGCAGCACTCATGGAAAGCGACACATTCTCCTAGCAATGCCTCCTGGGGAAGGCTTCATATTAGAAAAATATATATGGATATTAATATTCAGGAGGGGTAGAGTGGAGTAGGATGGTTCAGTGGCCAAGCCCCTACAAAGCAGGAGCAAGTACTGGGACCCTGTTTCAAAATATGCCCTTTGTGATTTTGAGCCAGCAGTACCCCAGTTCCCTAAACTGAGTACCTTAGTACCTCAGTTCCCTAAAATGGGGATAGTAGCACTTCCCTACCTCACAAGGATGTTTCTGGGCTCTGCCGTCTGAGAAGTGCCCAAGTATGGTGGTGATGGGGATCATGTCAGTACCTGAAAGAGGTAAAAGAGACCCTGAAACTAGCTTGAGGCGACTTGAAGTGTTAACACAGAGGTAACTCCCTCCACAAGCATGCCTCAGTGGAAAAGGGAAACTTCCCTGCAAAGGTACAAATTCCAAATGATCAGAAAAACCTACTCTGTAATTCTGTAACACTGACCAAATTCTTAGGGAGGGCAACACTCCATGTCACAAAGCTTGAATCCTTGTCCTTTTCTCTCTTCATGATATCAACATTTGTTTTAATATGTTGTGGGGAGAATTAAAGCTCTGGTTTCCCAGAGTGGGACTCAAATGCTTTTGATACCCATGCCTGTTTGCCAGAAATGAACAAGTACACTGCTGATTCGAATAAATGAATATGAAGCAATTTTGTGTCAGTTTCTCTCTGCACACCTGCAGGTGACCTGCTGTACACTCTGTCCATTTCATCTCATTATACACCCCTTATGAAATAACTGACATTATATCTACACCAAAATTCATCTGCTGTCACCCTGCCCCTGCTAAGGAAGACTGAGCTGTAACGCGCAGTAGATCTAGGACCATATTTGTTTAAAAGTCAAGTTTAAAAGGCCTGGACTGACAATTTCTAAATCCAGTATAATTTGCAGCGTCCTGTGCTGAAAAGCACAAAAAAGGAATTACTCCTTAGAAGCTGTATATTTATTTTATCATGCATGAATGCTCCCAACAGCAGTTTAGGACAGGAGAAAACTTTAACTCAAATACATGTATTGACAACAGGGAATTACACAAACTGGAATTTCACCAAAATAGAATTGCTCCACCCTGTTCCCCACTAAAACAGCACCATATTATATGGGCAAGGAGCTCAATAAAGAATCCCAAGCAGTGACTTCCTGTCACATCCCTGACTCCATTTCCTGAGGCATCCCAGTGACCCTTAGAGGGGCTCATGTCTACGTGCTGGCCATACTTAAACTTACAATGATACACAGCAAGATGATGGCTCAGACTGTTGTAATTTTTGAAACATATGGTAACAATGAGCATCTGCACAGGGTGTCTTTGAGGTTCTTTTTTTTTGTTTTAATTTATCATTCCTTCTGAGCACAGTGGGACGCAGCAGTTTCAATTTTACTCCTGCCCATGAATTGTTTCAGGTTTCCTATTCTTTCCCTGTCACGCAGAGTTTGTTCATATTTCCTCTCACTTTCCTCTTTGTTCTGGGAGCAGAGGAAATGCCATGCTTGGAGTCCAGGGACAGATGCTGAAATACATCAGCATTTCCACTGAGAGCACGCCCAGACAGCCTTCCCAGAGAAAGGGAAGTCTGCTCAGAAATGCAGCCATGAATTTCATTTTTGAGCCAGCTCTGCTGTCCTTTTGAAGCCCAAGCATCTAACCCCAACATCTTTTATATGCTACAGGAACCTCACCTAGCTGCAAGGTTGCCCTGTGGCAATCAGCATCATGTTTACAGGTCAGAGATGTTACACCCAGACCAGATGGAAACCAATGACTCAGAAACTTCTATCATGGTGATATTTTGATGCTACGTTCCCTGGATGGTCATTAAAGGCATATCCATTTTCACCTCTCATCAAGCACTTGCAGGCCAGAGTCTCAACAGCAATAATCAAGAGAGCTGGGAGGGTGTTTCTATCTATTTTCATCCTTCATCCTGTAATCTGTCATTTCATGATATGAGTTGCTACAGTTCAGTTTATTTTGTATTTCTGGCACTTCAGAAATTCATACTAGCAATTATCATAAGCAGGAAAACAATGCGGAACAATGACAGCTCTTTTCGCTCTTCCCATCACTAGTGCTTCAAAATGTTTCATACCAACACATCCAAAGCACTTAATTTGCTCTTTATATGCATCATGGATGTCGGTTCATACATATTCTTGTCTTTTTGTGCCTGGCTAGCTCATTTTGCCTGTTCTTTCATAGCTGTGGGAGGTATGAACCAGGAACAGCATCGAGCACTGCCTAAGCCGCGCAGTGCTGAGCGGCAGGCCTGAGGCTTGGCCGCTCGGGGTTCCCTCGGGGCGGGTAGCCAGGCAGGCTTTCCCACAGCCTATTCAGGGTGTCCTCGTCCCAGGACAGGCGGCTGGGGATCCGCAACTCTGCCATCCTGGGCACCTCTCGGAGCTGAGGGAAAACCCACCCGCCCCGCTCGGCTCCGTCTCCCGAACTACAAATCCCGTCGCGCTCCGAGGAGGACTACAGCTCCCAGAGTGCTCCGCGCTGCACCGGGACTGGACGGGCCAAGATGGCGGCAGGAGAGGAGGAAGGGTCGGCGCTGGAGCAGGAGCAGGAGCCGGCGGCGGAGGAGCCGCGGAGTTTCAAGGACTTGGTGAGGCTGGGCTGGAGCCGCTTCTGCCCGCGGTGCTCGCTGCCCTGTCCCGAGGAGCAGCGTCCCGCTCCCTCTGCGCGGATGAGGCCGGGAGCGCTCCCGCCCGGCCTGTGTACCCGCGGGGCAGACACGTGTGGCGGGCAGCGGTGCCGGGCCCGGGAGGGAGCTGCGGGCACTCGGCCGCTGCCCCGCTGGGCTTGGCATTGCTGCTGCCATCGCCGCTCTGCAGCCGAGTATCGTGTGACTCCGCCGCCGCTATCTTAACTTAACATGGTGTTTTTTGTTTTCTATGGTCATGGGTCACCCCTGAGGTGAAAAGACAGCTGTGCGTAGGGAGGGAAGTTCCTTGTGTAAACTAGGGTAAAACTGTCCACATTCTTCTTGTGACGGCAATCTCTAACAGATTTTGAACAAATCCGATGAAGTTACTGATGGAAGTGGGGATTACTGAGCAGCCTGCCCTTTCGGAGAGCTGCACCGGGGGCCTGGTGGGGTTTGTCTGCTAGAGAAAAGTTGGCAATGTTGCAGCATGTATTTAACTCTGTGATTTAATGTAGGTCTTTTTGGTGATGTCTGTTTCCCTTTTCTCTTGTCACTGATGTCCAGGGAGTGACCGACGTCCTGTGTGAAGCTTGTGACCAGTTGGGATGGAAGGTGCCAACGAAGATCCAGATTGAGGCTATTCCAGTGGCTCTCCAAGGTGAGCAGTGTACTTCTTTGATCCTCAGCTGGGGACTGACTGCTGCAGGAGCTCTGTGCGACTGAATTTTGCTGAGTGAGAAGGATCAGGGATGAGTGTGCCCCAGCTTCTTCATTGTTGAGGATCTCTGTCTGGATGTAGTTTTCATATTCATTTTGTGTCCTTGCCAGGTGGAACTTGGAATAGTAGTTTACACTAAGCTGTAAACTGATGTCAGATTTTAGACATAATAAAGTAAAACTTATTTTGAACCTAAGGTTTGTGTGAAACCCTGTATAATAACAGGAATTTAACTAGAAAATTGACTGTTGAGACTGTGATTATTGTTCAAATAAAACTACAGTCTAAACATGCTGCAGAGAAATTCTGAAATTCTTTGGATTTTCCCTTTGCTTTTTTTTTGCCTTCTGTGTGTCTACCTTTTTTTCTGTCCTTAGGGAATTCTTGTGTTTTGTTGCGCAGTGCTTTAAAGTCTTTCTCTGTTCTGGATGTATAACAGTTTTTTGCCCCTTGCTCCTTCTCACAGGCAGAGATGTCATTGGACTGGCAGAAACTGGCTCTGGAAAAACAGGAGCCTTTGCTTTGCCAATTCTTCAAGCACTGCTGGAAACACCTCAGCGATTATTTGCTCTTGTCCTCACACCAACAAGGGAGCTGGCCTTTCAAATCTCAGAGCAGTTTGAAGCTCTTGGATCCTCCATTGGTGTTCAAAGCAGTGAGTAGCTTTTATGGTATTAGACCAGTTGGTCAGTTTGAGATTGCAAAGATAAAAATAGAGGATTTGTATGAGGGGTTAAACAAAATGTGAGAGAAGTTTATGCTTCTGGGAGACAGAGATGTGGTATCAGGTTTGAGAGAAAAAAGACTGTATGGTCTTTCCTCGTGGAGTGGTCTACAGCTCTTCTGCATTCTATGTCTAAATAATTAAAGGTGCAAGTAGAAGAGAATGTTCTCAGTAGTGGGTTTGTGTCCAGTGAAATGGCATAGAGCTCACTGCTATGGTGTGATGTAGTTTAATCTTCCTTTCAGACTGTCTGTATTGATTCTTTAGATAATCTCTCAAAAAAAGCTTTGTGGGTATTTTTAGAATGCCTTGATTTTTGCAGTTGAGTTAACTTGCAAGGATTAGATTCTGCCTGTAGCTCTTCAGCTGTGAAAATAAGATACTTGTGGCCAGTAAGGAATTAATTGCATAGCTTAAGAAGCCTGGGAAGGTTAGGTATGCTAAAATAAAGTAAATTCTCATAAAAATAAGTAGCTTTTCATTTGTACAGGATGCTGTGGGTAGTGGGCAGTAGAAGTAAACAGTAGAGTGCCAGGGGTGGGCTGGTGCTACACTGAGGGATTCACTCCACTCTGCTTGTCCTGCAGCCGTTATTGTGGGTGGAATTGACACGATGTCTCAGTCTCTGGCCTTAGCCAAGAAACCACATGTTATAATTGGTAAGTTGATGTGCTGGGGATGTGGAGTATGAGTATTACCAAACTGCAGCTAACCAAAGAAAGGAGAGTACATCCTTTGCTTTTTGTCCCAAGCTCTGAGTACTGGCTTGTTAATGTTTCTAAAGTATCCACCTGTAACTTTGTTGCTACGAGCTCATTCCAAAGTATTCCTGCTAGACCTGGAATGCTTTTGGCTTGTTTTTTTCAATTCTCCTTAAGTATTTAAAATGCTGGTCTCATCCTTCGCAGCACAGCTTGTCTACAGTGTTTTTTGTGTCACTTCTTTTTAGGACATTGTTCAGGGAGTCTGACTCCTTTAGTCTTATTTCAAAACACTCTGAAGATTCCCTATGCAAGAGTTATTCCCACAAAGCAGTCTTTACTTTTCTTGGGCAGAGAATCCCATTTCTGTAATGGACAACTCTCTTGCCTGTTTGGATCTTTTCCTTTGCTTTCTTTCTGAATTTGCTCTCATGATGCTGTAGCAACCCCTGGCCGTCTAGTTGATCATCTGGAGAACACAAAAGGCTTCAACTTACGGGCTCTGAAGTTCCTGGTGATGGATGAGGCTGACCGGATTCTTAACATGGATTTCGAGACAGAGGTAGGAATCTGCTAAAAGATGGATTTGGAACAACCAGATGAACCTTTTAAATAAATCACTTCATTCACATAGTAGACACTGAGCTGTTCTGTAGAAATTAGTAGTAACTGTAAACTGTAACTAAGAGCTAATAACTACACAAAAGTCTGTGGTGGGATTAGAACATAGTGGAGTTCTGCAGAGCACTGCCAAGACAGTAGGAGGCACTTTGTCTCTGAAGTCCACTGGTGTCTCTGGAGTGCCTGATGTAGAATGTAGTTAGTGGAGAAAACAATCACACACACATTCCTGCAGAAATATTACTTGATATTTGCACTGTTCTTGGACTTTTAGAGTTCACACTGCCTAATTGTCAACAAGATATCAGTCTATGCCTTCCCTTTAAAAGAGAAAAAAATTTGTTCCTACTGTATACATTACTTTTCATGTGGATGATCTTTGTATTTGTGGAAGGCTTTGTGTCTTGCTTGCTTGTAGTATTTAGTATTTCCATTTCCTTATTTTTTTACAGGTGGATAAGATATTAAAAGTGATTCCTCGAGACAGGAAGACATTCCTGTTTTCTGCCACCATGACCAAGAAGGTGAGAGCAAACTAATGTGTTTTAGTTCTTCTTCCATCCGGCAATCCTCTTGACTAGACTGTATTAATACAATTCTCTGACAAGATCTCTGTCCAACTAAATTTCATTGATCTTACCAGGTGCAAAAACTCCAGCGTGCTGCTCTAAAGAATCCTGTTAAATGTGCTGTTTCTTCCAAGTATCAGACAGTTGAAAAACTACAGCAGTATTACATTTTCATCCCCTCCAAATTCAAGGTAATGGCACTTCTGTTTCTTCTCTCTCATTGTCTTTTCTTGTTCCCACATCTGTTCAATATCTTGTAATTTAAGTCTTAGACTTAATGTTGCACATGTGATTATCTCTGGCGTTTTTTGAATTCTCTCTCTTGTTTCTTTACAGGACAGCTACCTGGTTTATATCTTGAATGAACTGGCTGGTAACTCTTTCATGATATTCTGTAGCACATGTAACAATACTCAGAGGACTGCTCTACTGCTCCGCAACCTGGGGTTCACTGCCATTCCCCTCCATGGGCAGATGAGTCAGGTATGGGCATGACCCCACAGAATACAGTGGGCAGGGGACCAAGAGCCCCATATTAACTAGAATGAGTGTTATTCTCTCATTCCCTTTTTGTCCTTTTTCCAGAATAAACGTTTGGGCTCTCTAAACAAGTTCAAGGCAAAGGCTCGTTCTATTCTGCTGGCTACTGATGTTGCAAGCAGAGGTCTGGACATCCCACATGTGGATGTGGTGATAAAC
Source organism: Certhia americana (assembly GCA_018697195.1). Taxonomy (NCBI): domain Eukaryota; kingdom Metazoa; phylum Chordata; class Aves; order Passeriformes; family Certhiidae; genus Certhia; species Certhia americana. Next base: position 45,489,379 of record CM031879.1, read on the forward strand.
TTTGATATTCCTACACACTCTAAGGTGAGCCTGTCTGTGTGCAAGCTGAGAGCTTCTGGTCACTGGGAGCAGATAAAAAGGTAGACAAAGGAACACAGACATCTTTTCTCTGTTCTTCTGACTGGAAGCCTAATTCATGATTCTGTACATTGAAAGGTGTAGTTCAGCCTCTAATATTGAGTTGGTATCTCTGTTTCTATGGTCTCATGGCCTGGGTTGTAGAAGTGATCCTGTAAGTGAAGAGGGGAAGTGAGGAATGCTCTGCATCTTTGCATTTCTGCTTAGACTGTATGTTTTGCCTTACTACATTAAAGGGGTTTGAAAACAGTTTTAATATATTACTAGTTTCATGTAGTCATCTCTGTACCTGTCATCCAGGTCTGCCTTCATATTTTAAACTGTGTTTAAAAAAAAGAAAAAAAGCTAAATCCTTTCATGGCATTCAACAAGCATTTGGTTAAGAAAGGTGTCCTTAATATGTTTCACCTTCATATCACAAAAGTACAGCCAAAAGAAAAGGAAGTAAATTACCAACTGTCTGTCTTATGGAAAGTATGGGATTAGTCACTCAGGGATGTGACTGTTTCCCAGCTTAGTTCCAGAAAGCATACCATTAACATGCACTTCAGGAACTGCTATTATTGCTTGCAGTGATTAAAGATACTGTGCCTTGCAAACAGAAGAAAGCATGGGAGGTCTCTTAAAGACACACCTTTTGTAAAAGCACAAAAGTAAGAAAAAAATAATGGTGGGGGCAGCAGTTTGAATGGTGTTATTATGGTCTTTGTGCTCTTCTCTCTCATCTAACCCTTAAAACAGATCGTTTCTTACAATCCTCTCTCTGCAAATGCTGTATGGAGAAGGGAGTATTTTAATTTCCATAATATAGTATAAAACCTGGAAAACAGCCAAGGAACGTATTGACCAAAGATGCTCGATAGATCAGACTCTTATAAATTATTCTCAATTATTCTCTCTTTCACCATGCTTACCAAGTTTAAATCTACTTGTCAGAGAGTTTCTCTGTAAGATGCCCTATGCAGAGCACGAGATCCCAAGACTGAAAATGCAGTCATGGGGTCTCTGTGAATATTAGCTTTCCAAGGAGTGAGTATTAGCTTTCCAAGGAAGTGAGAGTGAAGTCCTGGCAAAGATCATGTATTGCAACTTTTGTCCTGCAGTCTCAAACAATTGCAGTTGGTCTTGTTTAGAAAAAGAATTCAAATGTTAAAACTAAAGTTATGCCTCTTCTCAAAACATGATGCTGCACACCCTCCTGAATGTTTAATCCTGGCAGTATATTCTTAATCCTGGCAGTTTAAGAGAAAATACATAGGCTGATCTGCCATAAGATCTGTTCTGTGCTTGGTGAGCATATATTATTGCTTACCAAGAAAATTCTTTCCAGGATTACATTCATCGTGTTGGGAGAACAGCTCGAGCTGGGAGATCTGGCAAATCTATCACCTTTGTCACACAGTAAGTGATAAAATTTAACAGACTTATTCTTTCCAGCTGTGTTTCAGAGCAGAAAATATCTGACCTTATCCTGGGTGGGAATAAAATACTACTTTTCATTTTGAAGTGCCAGTTGGTTTTATTTAGTTAAAGGGGAGAGAATTCAAAGCCCAGGGTGGGGAGGGAGGAAAGTCTAGATAAATTCTAGAAGCAGGCATTCATTGAGCAAAACTGTTTATAACTAATATATTATATCAATATCATACAATATGCTAATACAATATATTTATGTATTTTAAAAATATATAATGCAGGTTCAGTAACTGGGGGTGGGGTTGAAATATGGGACAACTGAAATACTTGTCTAAAAGGAAAATCTTCCAAGTACTTGTGAACAGAGAGGAGCTGAATAAATCAAAGAAGCCATGCCAAACGGCATCATTTGGATGCAGCTGAGCTGGTTGTGAGACAAACTAACAGTATCTGTGGGCTGGAGATAAGGGGTGAAGTCTGTGAGTGGTGACAGCTGAGGCCTCTCAGGAGGGCTGATTCAAGCTGGTGTCTTGTCTTTCCTCAGGTATGACGTGGAGCTGTTCCAGCGCATTGAACACCTGATTGGCAAGAAGCTGCCAGCATTCCCCATGCAGGAGGAAGAAGTTATGATGCTGACAGAGCGTGTGGCTGAGGCCCAGAGGTTTGCTCGAATGGTGGGTGCTGGCTTTTTGACCCTGTCCTCATTGTTGCAGTCTGAACTTCTTCAGGTGCCAGAACTTGGGTCAATCTGTTGATTGCCTTGCAGGAGCTGCGGGAGCAGGGAGAGAAGAAGCGATCTCGGAATGATGATGATGACACAGAAGAGGCTATTGGTGTCAGGAATAAGGTGGCAGGAGGCAAAAAGAAGAAAAGGAAAGCCTTCTAGTTTGGTATTTGAACAGACTTGTTTATTTTTCTCTTTGTGGCTATCTGAGCTATCAAAAGTCTACCAAGACATCTCCAGTGGATTTTTTTTTCAGAACTACATGAAAATGAAATTTGGCAGTCCCTGAGGAAAAAACCTACTTTTCTTCACCAGCTACAGACTGAGCTTGGCCCGTGTTGGTGCCATGGTACCAGTTTTCCTTTCAGGGACACCATCAGAGACCATCACCTGGAAGCAGCTGTTGTCTTCCCCTGTTCATTCACTACAAAGTGCAGTGTGAGTGCAGCTTTTGCACTGCCGCAGCCTGTCCTGCTATCCAGTCTCACTGAATGCATCTGGAGTCAGATCTGTCAGAAGAAAGAGAGGAAATAGTTAAAAAGAAGTGACTGAGTTTTCACAGCACAGCTGTGATGCCCTTGCCTTGGTGAAGGGATGTGTTACATTGAGAGCTCAAAATATATTTTGATTAATTTTAAAACTACCTGGTTTTCTTTGTCTTGTCACTGACCTGCTCTGTTCGCTTCGTGTATCAACTCTGCCAGGTTTTCTTCTTGGGTCAATCCCAGCAATTCAGATGTGACATCAACACCTTAGATTGTCAGCTGAAGAGCAGTCCAGCACAGAGAGAACAAGTTTCAGCAGGATGAAACTATTCACTGCCTGTAATTCCATCCAATATCTGCTAATGATTGACACCATCAAGGATAGGTCTGGGTTTTGGGTGGGGTTTTGTGGCAGATTCTCGTAGTACTTACAAGTGAACGCAAGAGGGGGGTATTTACGTGGGAAAGCAGCTGACAAGCTGGGCGGTGCAGAAAAACAGGTATCCTGGAAAGCTCTTTGTTTCCCTAGGCAGGGAACTTTGTTACTCTTAGGCAGAGTTCCATGCCAGATAAGTAGACTTTTGCAAGAGTGAGATAAATGTACTTCATATAAAACCAGAAGGTTACTGCTAGTTCTCATTGACAATAAAAATTTTCACAGAGGATGTTCCTGCTGGTAGGCAGGGAAGAGTGAGATGCTCCTGCATATGTGAGTGTACTGAAGACATGAAAATTTAATGCCCAATTCATGAACTGGATTTTGTGCTGCATGAAAAACAATTTTCAAAATAGTCCTTTTTAGATCTAAATGGAAAGTAGAAACTATTGCAGTAGTCAAGATGAGCACAGTGGTTATTTCATGCTGTCAGCATACATCTAGTATCAGCATATATGCTAGTCAGAATGCTTTTACACTTTTGTTAGAGGCAGCACATTTTGCAAAGAAATGCCAGAAAACCTAGGTCTGTTTTTTCATGGGGAACTGAGATACTCTTTTGGAGCAAAAAGAGTGACGGTGTTCTCACTCTTTATTTACGTTTAGCAGTTTACTTAAATATCCCAAATATCTTCAAGTCTAATAGGTCTAAAATGGTCTTGAGTCAGTGGCAGATAGTAAGTGTACAGATCTTGGGTATGTTCACTGCTAAGAGCATTTGTGTGTAAAGTAGGAAAAGTGTTTCTCTTCCCTGGGTCCTAGCACAGAGGGGCAGGGGTGAAAGCCCATAAATGAGAACATGTTCATTCTATGGGGCCCTTTGGTAGCAAAGCACACAGGTAAGAGGAAACTGCCCTAGAATGCACCAGAGAGAGAACAAAGTGAATGATAATATGGGTGGAGATGCAAGTGCTTGTTCCCCATGGAGCAAGGGAACACTTCCAACTGTCCTGCTGGGTGCTTGAACAAAATATCTTATTCTTTGTAGGCAGGATAGAGTTGGTTCCAGTATCAGCAAAAGAAGCTTAAATCTCTGAGGGTCCTGGATCCCTGGAAAACCTCTGGAGTATTATTCCCAGCTATGAGATACAAAGATGAGATACAGGGTCAGTCCTGAACCAATCTTGTAAAGTGATGTGAAGGGCACTTTGACTGCTGGAGGGGGTAGGGCAGAGTCATTCCTTTCAGAAGTAGTGAGGTTTGCTTTAATAGGTTGTTGGAGTCTGTAGCATCTCCCTGTGTTCTCCTATGTGGAAGCCTGCAACAGCAGAGGGGTTGTCTTGTCCCTTGATGGAATCAAAGATTATCCCTTTTTTACAGTAGCAAGAATATTGGTGGAGAGAAATAGAGCTGCTCCTTGTGAAAGAGTACAGAGCCTCCTTGAGTGACTAGACAGCTAGCTGGCCACCTCCCTTGATTTGGAATGACAAGCTGTAGAAGCATTTGGCATTGGAAAAGCAAAGGTCTCACCACACCCACATTCTCACTGGTGCCTCACCTACCACAGGTATGTGCATTCAATTTCAACTAAAAATAACTTAACAGGTTGGAGGGGCAGGAAATGTTTTTTAAATTGTGGCTACTCCAGGGGGGCTGAGTCAGAGGGTGTTCGTATAACTGAAGTGGAATAGGGCGTGTCCAGAGATGTATTTGGGCAAAACAGAATTTGCAGCCAGCCTAAAACAAAATATCTAGCTGATCTAATGAAACATGAGGGGAAAAGAATGAAGTGACACCTCTCTCTCTCTGAATAAGTGTTCAGAGAAGACCAGCACTGGTATGTGCATGGCTGCATACCTTCGTTTGATGACTCCTGCCAGTGTGTTTGTTCAGTCAAGAGGGCTTTTGAGGGGCAGTTCTGAAGCACACCCCTGCATGCTCTTGAGTTTCACACAGCAGGGAGCTAAGTGGAGGTTTAACCTTAGCGTGATGTAAGGGAGGATTGGGCTAACACAATTTGTCATATTTTTATGGTTGAAACTCAGGTGAAGTTTCAGTGAAAGCTATGTTCTCAAAAAATGTTCAGTGGAGATGTTTGCAGTTTGAAACAATTCTGCACTTCCAAAGTCCATAATGAGAAAGTGATTATTTATATATTTGTAATACATATTTTAAATTATGTTCTATGGTTTTGATTTTTTTACTGCATAAGTGAGTACTTGGGGCAGTAACAAATAGGGATAGAGTGTCTTTGATTTAAATGTTCTAGAGCTAACAGAAGTGGGTCAACCCTTGTGAGGGGAGAAGTAAAATTAAACATGCACGTCAGTGTGGACAACTAACTTCAAGGTAAGTGACAATAGCTGCAAAATAGTAGTGGTCCCTGTAACCACCCAGTGGTCCTGTACAGAAGCTGCGCTGAACTGACCCAACTGAAAAGGATTTGGCCATGTCAGTTCCCCAGTGCCATGCACCTTCTGCTCAGGGCTGCAAGAGAAGGCATGGGCCAGAAAGGACAGCTGGAAACCAAGGTGGGCAATCCAGGGCCTTTTTTCTGTGGCAGCAGCCTGAGCCTAAATCTTCTAAAAGTAATGAGTCACACATGAACTTGTTTAAGGACCTGACAGCCTGCCTGTCCCCCTGCCCCCAGAAAGGTAGAGAGAACTGAAGAGGGAGAGCTGAATTGCGTGACTTTCTAGCAACACCACTAACTTGTGCTGTGAAGAGTCTTAGTTTAGGAGGAACTCCCAGAAGTAACTGGCAATCTGGAAGACCTTTGTTTACAAATCAGGACTGAAGTTAGTAAAAATTCACAGTTTAACCAATCACTGATTGAAGAAGAAAAATATCCAACATCCTTAAAAGCTCCTGAACATACCTAAGAAGGAATGGAATTCATTGCATGACCTGTGGAAGACACAGGCATGTACCAACCACTCTGGTGTTGTATAAATGTGAAGTTGTGGTTTGCCTACAATGACATGTAAAAAGCTTCTGTAAACATTAAAGTGAGCAATTAATTATTGTAAATGTTGCAGAGTAAATGCTGTAAAAAATCCAGCTTCGGTGCCAGATGTAGTTCATGTAGTCATTCTGAATTCTTACTCCTCTTCCTTATGTACTTAGATTTTTTTGACGGGGGAAAAACCCTGATAATTGTAAACACAGAGAACCAGAATATGAGTTTCTGACAGAATCCCAAGATTTAGGGTTAATTCCTGAACTTTAAAAAAAAAAAAAAAAAGGTTAAAAAATGCTTTCTTAGTTTTCAGATGTCTTTTTCTCATGGTCTGACTAGGAAAGCTCCTTTTGAATAACATTTAAAAGGGAGAACTAAGGAAGTTTTGTTCCTCTGACACCTAAGAAATGGAAATGGTTACTTGATCTCTGGCCCAAGCATGAATACAGCCATGCCTCCAGAGCTGTATCTCTTCCTGAGGACCTTTCAAATACAGAAAATGAGGATGATGACAATAATGCTTTCTCTCTGCTTCCAAAGCCCCCCTGGGGCAATGGTGTTTGCCTTCCTGAACATGGTAATCGAGCACACGTCATGTCTCGTGGTAGGATGTGTGTTGGACTGTGCCAAGGCCATGCCTAGTTGTGCAACAGAAGACGGTGGCACTCTGCAGTTTTTAGATATTGATATTGTAGGTCCTCAGGGAGGGGTGGATGCCTTTGGAGTTTGTTCAGCACTGTTTCAGGGAAGCACCTACAAGCCTGAAGCTGTGTTTCACAGAGGTTAACACAGGGTAATTTTGCATGCCCAAAGCATAGAAAACTCTTTACCTTTGCCTTCTCTTCAGGAGGATGCTCATCATTGCAGAAATGTACATGCTGGTCTGTTGCCTCTCGCTACAATAAAGTTAGGGATAAGACTTGTGTAAAAATCTTCTTTCTTTGGCTTGGTGCTTGTAAAGGTTCCTGAGGAAAGGGAAATGTAATGTGGGCTTCCTGTGCAAAAAGTGCGAAAAGTATTTCCTTGTGTCTCACAGACATCATTGCTTCTATCCATCACTTTCTCCTCCCTTTTTGATGTTTTCAAGGAAGGTGAGGTTTTTGCCATGTATTCCCATCTGGACTTAAGCCCCCCCCGCCTTAATCCTGCTCAAATTTTTCACTCACAAACACGCCTCTGTGTAAGGACAGCAAACAGCAAAACTTGCTCTGCCAGTTATCTGTGTGATATAGATGGAGGACTGCATGATAAGAGTGAACTGCTTTGGATATGCAGGCTTCCAGAAAAAAAGGACTCCTTTGTCTCCATCCCATGAATAAGGCTAAAGCGTGAAATTTATTTGCTTTGATGTAGGAGAACAGCTCTTATTGTGCAAAAGACTGAGTGACAAAAGTACCTCCTTTCCTGCAGTAGCAATGTAAAGATCCATGGACCGAGCCTGGGAGAGAACACGCTGAGGATCCTTCAGTTTTATCTAAAGCAACAGAAATTAAGGTACCCCAGAGTCATGCATGCAATTACATATACTTGGTCTTCTGTCTGACCTGTGGCTCACTTGAAGGGAATTTGTAACAGGAAATACCCAGCCTGATCTGTCCTTGATAGCTTCTGTGCTTGGTGTATCATCAGCAGGGAAATAATACTTCTTATCCTTCGATATGTATTTGGAATGATAGATTTGCCACAAAAAAAGGGAGCAATTTCCTATTACTGCTGCTCATGTGCATGCTTACAGGCTTGTTAAGCCTTTACCTTGGTGCCTGCCAGAGGATGTCTTTGGTCATTAAGGACTAGTCTTCTCCAAACACAATCAACATGAAGCAGACAGCCTAACAGACTCCTGAGAAAGCAGCTTTCCATGCTTGTAGTTACAGGTTTCCAAACACTTCTTGGAGATTTTGCAGAGCTTTGAGCTATTTTCCGTTGGATACACATACACCCAAGGGATGTATGTGTATTTTAATTTAGTCTTCCTCCACCCGCTTGTGATAATTTCTTCAGTATTGTCTAGGATCTTGGAGTTGCTTTCCCAATTTTCAAAAAGAGTTTAGATAAAAATGCAAACTTTTAAAAATTAATAAATGCTGTTCTCTCCAAAATGTATAACTAGGGAGGAATGATTATCAAAGATCTGTGGAAGAATTGTTAGAAACAGATTTTTTACTATGGTCTCTCTAAGTTCAAATTTAGACATAAGTACAGGCAGATGTGAGGTTATCTGGCTGGCTGTAGCCAGGCCTTCTCATCTTGGATGGATTTGTTAGAGAGCTCTTCCTTGCAAAAAACCTGCTAGTGTTTTATGACCCTTTGGTTCTTCCAAAGCTGCCACTCAGATATGACTTCTATACCCCAATTGTACTACTTCAATCTAGGTCAGTGGATGACTTTTTGAAGATCCATTCTCTGTATAACAGGCTATTCTCTCCTCTTTCAAATGCTGCCACTGTCTGACAAACAGTTTGTCCTTAGTGTGGAAATTCTCTCTCCATCAGGGTTGCATTAAACTGATGGGGAGGGAATCACTGTCATTTATCTTGCTCTTGTATTTGCATGGACTGTTTGTGAGCATGTGGCTGCCGTGGTCCTTTGAAAATCCCATAGCAGAAAATGGTGGCGCTCTTGGATTTAGTAGAAGCAGCAAATGTAGGGGAAGACTTGACTAGTGCAAGGGCCCTGTTGTTGATGAACCTGTTGTGCCATGGTAAGGGAGTTGGCTGGAGGGCATGATAGCAATTAAGTCTTTGGTGAATGCCTATTTCTGTATCTTAGACATACAGCCAATAAAGCTTCCTCTTTTTCTTCTTTCCTTTTAACACAAGCAGCCCTTTGGAAAGCTAATTGGTCTATTCTTTCTTGAAAAGGAAGGTGGAGCCCCTGAACTGGTGTATCCTCTGACAATCAGGATAAACAGATTAAAACCTTTGAGAGATTTTCTCCTTTGTCATGTTTTTCAGTTCCACTACTTGGGCCGAGGCAGCCTCAGCTGGAAGTGTTCAGGTTTGTTAGCCCTTTGTTTCTCTGATCACCTGAGATCTGTGTATTACCAATTTATATATGGACAGCACAGATGCACAGGTGAGGATGCTTTTGTGCTTCAAATGGCTTGTGGGTTAATGTCCAAAAATATTCTGAAGTCTATGGAAAGGACAGTGCTATAAGTTATTGATACGTGAAAATACAAGGATAAAGAGGAGGACTGATGTGTGAAGAGGCCCTCTTTTCCAGCAGGATAGTGAGTTTGCATGAAGCTGTTATCTCTCTTGGTGGGAAAAGACTTGACAAATAGAGAACTGAAGCCAGCCATGGTTGAGTGACCTTGTTCTGAAGTGACTTCTATGATCTGGATATTCATTTCCTCTGCCCTCTTGATGGCAGGACAAATACATCAATTTCTGCTTGCTTTGCCAAAGTAAAGCCATGAGCCTTAAAAGAAATTCAGTATAAAGGGAAACAGCTTGTGAGCTTCTGTACTGCCCTGGATTCTCCTTCAGCTGGAAGGCTCTTCTCTGTGACTGAAGTGGGCGATGGGCTGAGCCTCGTGGCAGAAACCAGAACTGCCTGATGTACAAGGTACACCTCAGCAGGTGAGCCTGCCTGCTCTGCATGTCAGCAGAACCCCAGAGACAAACTTGGCATCCTTCTGCTCTCCTAAATTGTCTTGCAGGATTGCATCACTACCCAGTCTGCTCCCATCATTTGATCAGATAAGGTTGACCAAGGCATTCCACTGCCTTTGGAAATATTCAGTGACTGGTATCTAGGGACAGTGATGCCTGCAGGTGCATGAAGTTGAGGAACCACCTCTCCTGTGACTGAGGGACAGGGAATCTCCCTGCACAGGCTGGAGTAGGGAAGCCCCTCCGCCCACGAGTGCCTGGGTGCAGCTACCCTCCCTGCCTTCAGGCCTTTCCACATTGGCTGACTTGTTTTCTTGGAAGCATTGGCCAAGGGTTTCCTTCACTTAATTGTCAACGATGTGCTTTGTTTCTTTAGCTGGCAGAGAACTGCTGAGTTCTGCTGAGATCCTTCCTAGGCAAGTTTTCCTCTTGCTCAGAATCTCCCAGAGTGTGTTGCATTAGTGAGCTTCCATTATTTGGTGGGTTTTTTGGGACCTCAAATCTTCTCACACCACCTTTAGCCTCTCCTACATTTTGAATCCCTTTCTTCACCATGCAAGTCTCATTTATGGTTCCCCTTCTCTAAGCACATTCTGCACACTCTCCTGCTTCTTACTTTCCCCCAGCTTTGCCCCATAAAATAGCCTGCAGCCAGGCCCCCTCAACAGAGCTGGTTCTGTGCTTTGCTGTTCATACTGCATTGTAATATGGTTCTGCAGGCTCTTCTCCTGTCTGCTTAACAGGTGTCTGCACAAGCTCTTTGCTTTCAGTTCTGTTTTGCTTCTGTTTCCAGAGTATAGGGAAGATGTGAGCTGCCTCAGCAGTTCCCATGTGGCTCTCCCCAGCTTAATGGTAGTTTAGGAAACACTTGGGTGCCTTGAAGCCTCTTGCCAGAGGAAGCTACTACAACCCCTGAGCAGGTAGAGGTTCCTCCACTGCACACCTGCAGCATATCCCACCTCAGTTGTTAAGGGACTGCCTGGAATCTGTGTTTCCAGGTTCTCTAGAAGATATCAAACAAGTGGGTAGATGATAGAAAGTAATAGAGATCCTGTTGGGCTCTCTGGGTAAGCCTCTTGTTAATTAATGTTAATCTTGTTAATTAATTAGCACTGCTTGTTAGGAAAAGATGGTTTATTTATATTCAACAACTTGTTTCAATTCATTACTTGTAGTAGTCAACACTTTTTGATAAATTACAAGAAGGATGGTTAGATTTAGGGTAAAATAATCAAAATTTTGTGCTGTCCTGCAAGGCTAGGATACATCCTAACCAGTAATAGTTTCAACAGTGTCATTGTTCTGCTAAATGATTATAAACGAGTAGTTAAGAAAGTCAGATTTCAATTGGCCAGCAGAGGTTTTAACCATGCGCACATCTAGATTAACCACTCTGGAGATTGGGGATTATCAACTGTTATATAATACCAGATTTATTTTTTTTTTTAATTGGAACAGGACTGTTAACAGATGCTGCATTTGCTAAAGAAACCAGATTGTCATGTAATACACCCAGAATGTGTGCTTTGTTTGGCAGAATCATGCATGTGGATTGCTACTTTTCTTAGCCTTTACCTCTAGTGACAGCATACTGCTGATCAGGCAGGTGGATCATTAGAGGTCGGATTCAGTTCTTATTTGGGTTGTTAAGTAAGAACTGAAGTTGGTTTGGCTGGGTTCTGGTTCAACACAGCTTCAGATCAACACAGCTAACCCCATATACTGTAAAATCTCATGGTAACAACTCTGTAATTTGATAAAGCCCTTGGAGCAATAGTATTGCTCAAGTCCATAGCATATGTGGGTGGGATCCCTTCATTCACATACAGCATAGACTTTTTTTTTTTTTTTCAAGTTAGTTCATCCCACATAATGGGATGTGTTGTGTGCCAAGCAGAAGGTCTGTGCTAAAATTTGTAGTGATTTTTTTTCATTCAGTGCCTTTTAAAGTGTAGGCACAAAGGCACTGAATTTTCTGTGTGATCAAAGGAACCTCCCCACAGGTCCCAGAGAGGGAATAATGTCTGCTTGTTGAAATGCAGCAGCACTATCTGATGCCCAAAAGCTGATGGGTCTTATCCTGGGTGAGGTCCCATCTGCAAGGCCCTGTCCCTTCCAGAGATTTCTGGGAAAAGCAGTATATAGCCTTATAAAGAGAGCTACTTGTATGCCAGTTGGTATTTCATTACTGCAAACAAATGTCTGTTATAGCAGTTTGTTCATAATGAACAAGGAAGGGATTATGGGGCAATGCAACAACTTTGGAAGAGGAGAAGAGCCTGCTGCAGAGAGGAAAAGCTTCTCTTTGGCTTATCATGCACACACCAAGAGGCATTCCTCATCTCTGATGCTTTCCTGGATTGCTCATGCCATTAGCTGAAGCTGTGTTTGCATTTCTGAAGAGGTTAATTGGCAATTAAACCTCCACTCAACCCTTCCCTGGGGTATTCCTGTCACTTCCAGTGTTGCTTTTGTTTACCAAGCAAAACAGCCAGGGCTGCTGGGTCTGGAGAGCAATGGGGAGTCCAGAGGCTCCCATGGGAATTTTGTCCATCACATCCAGCAGCCAGCAAACTGGCCAGAAAAGAAGCACAGCCAGAAAGGGGCTCCTTAAATTGGAATTACTGGTCCAAATGCTTGCATAGACTCTCTTTCTCTTCATACTGCAAGCCAGAAGCTTTATAAACCTTTTCTATTTTAGCCAAGTCCTTTCCATCTGACTGTTAATAATGACTACACACTGATGTTCTTCCCCCTAGCTTAGGGGAGCTCCTGGGTTGTCAAGAAGTTTGGAAGAAAAATAATCAATGCCAGGGACATGGCAATGAATTGTATTTTTTGTCTAGCTCAGACCTTGACTTCTAGTCCTGGGCACAACATCCAGTCTGGAAGTTCGCATTTAACCATTTAATCCTTTTTTCTAATCCAATATTGCTACTTGTTATTGTAAACATGTCAAGTTTACAGTATCTTTAGTGACCATAGCAAATGTGAGATACTAAATATTTCCTCAGGCTTATCTGAAATCAGGAGAGTTAAGTGAAGATGTGAGGTAAGACAAGGAAACTATCCCACCAGCAGATCAAGAGACACTTTTGAGTTCTGACAGCTGGTCTGAATTGCCAGTGGAAATTTCTGTCTGAACTTTCAATGGAATAATGAACTTTTGGTCAAATGAGTGACGAAGAGTATCTGTGTATGTTTGAGTGTTTAAGACTATAGACTGTATTCTTCAGTTAATTTTCCCTTTGAGATTTCCACTCTTTATCATGAAAGATTTAAGGGGAGAATAATTAAATGGATTACATTAGGCCTCCGCTTCAGTTCTCAAGTACTTAATCTCTCTGGCTAGGATTCAAATCTGTGGCCTCAAGTGCTCTATCTTTAAAAAGTGGAGCCACTAAACTAGATAGCATTTAAAGAGTGCTCATCTTCCAGATCAGGTATCACCAAGCAAATGTGCAGAGGAATAGGTGGATATGCTACATATCCTGCAGTGAGTTTTCTATGGAAAAATTTCAGTGATGCTCCCGCCTTGCAATTGCCCATTGTCGTTCTCAACCTGCCTGATTGCCACTTCCACTCCTGGCTTGTTATTGCCTTCTCTTGCTCTTCCCTTCCCTAGCTACCACTTCCACCAACAGCACCCTCACACCTCGCAAGTCCTGCATTTTTATCTAGTTTTAGTAGATGCTGCAGCCACAGAGGCAAAAGCATGGCAGGCAGTGCAAGGCTGGGTGTGGCTGACAACAGGGTGTGTGTGCTTGCACGCAGGTATGTGTCTGTTCGTGGGGGTATGTGCCTGCCAAAATTGGTTAGAAACTGCAGAAAGAGGCATCATTTTACAGAAGCCAACAGGAATGTTGTCAGGCCTCTGAAACACACCCATGTCGTTGGTATGTCCCTTAGGGAGCTCCGTGTCTCTGGTGACACTTGGGAGTTGGAGATTTCATAAAGCATCAGTCATGATTAGCAAGTAGGGTGGAAAGAAACTTGAGAGACCTTAATACTGATGCAACAACTGGTCACTTCTGGCAAATACTGCACTAAGAGAATAATTTAAGAAAAGGGTCTTGGTAGGAGGAGTAAAGAACTCAAGTGCAGTCCTGGGCCTCCACTGAGGCAGTATCCAGGGATGCTTATGTGCTTGTGTTGTCCTCAAAGCTGGAAGAGCAACCCACTCACCTCAATGCACACCATGATGAAGGAAGCAGTGGAGGGGCACCTGCATGTGTAATCTTGTGCCAAGTGAAAAGAGGGTGCCCAGCAATATGCTGGCCTTTTAAATGAAGGACACTGAGCTCTGTTGCTCAGTCAGCTCTATCTTCCACCCAGGATGAATGTCCTAAGCAATCATCTGGGCTCCCTCAGCAGTGGTGGGACCCACTGCCATCTGTGCATAAGATGTCCAGGCATCCAGGGACATCTATCATCTACCTGTGCCAGAAAACAAGTGTTTCCCCAGGCCACAGGGAGGGGAATCCTCAAGATTTGAGTGAAAGGGCATTTTGTGCATGCTGAAAACATGGCCCTAGCCCTAGCCTGATAAGGCACACGTCCTGCTTTTCTCCTATCTCATCTCTGAGCATTTGCAAGGCTATAGTGCTGCTTTTGGCACACGCACCCTGAGCTAGGGAAGGACTTCACCTAGTATGGACCGAGCTAGCATTCCCCTGATGGATGCTGACATCTGAGTGAGTCCTTGAGTGGCCCTGGAAGATATCTGAGGAGTTTTAAGGTCATCTATAATCAGGGCCAAGGAACAAACTTTATCTTGAGTGAACTATCAAGCAGAATTGAGGCGTTGGCTTTATAAGTTATTTATATATAATGTGGTAACTATTACTCACTGGCATTTCTGCCAGGTAAGCACTGGCCTGGCATTCCTAACAGTCTCCAGCTCTAACCCACTGGCCTGGCATTCCTAACAGTCTCCAGCTCTAACCCACAGGAACACAAACCATCTCCTCTCAAATCACAGGGCCCCACAGACTGTAATGCCTATGGCTCCTGGGAGATGGCTGTATGGAGTCCCCAACTCCATCTGCCTGAGCTTTGCTGCCAAGCCACTAGCACCCCAGAAGAAACTGCACAAAAGAGAAGCTTTTCCTCCCAGGACTGCAGCAAGACATCCTTCAGTAGGGCTAGCACCAGAGCATTGTGTGTTGTCATGTTCTTGGCTTACATTTTCCTGAAGCCTGACTGAGATTCCCACTGTGGTTCTCTACATGGCTCCTCAGCCACTCTCCAGCTGTAGGTGACACTGGGATTTGTGGCACTCAGAGAACAGGAACTGCCTGCCCTGGAGACCTGCTCTAAACTGTAAGAAAATATTTGGAATCAATAGATTGTGAATTCAATTACTTTACCTTATCTTACAATTTTTTCCTTATATTTTTCTCCCCTGATACTCATTTCTGTCAAGAAAAATCATAGCATTGATTAAAGGTTAGTCTACACACACTGACCAAAACTGCTGACTTCTTCCCAGGTCATGGTTTTGCAGTCAGTAACAGATTTATATTTCATAGAATCAATAAGGTTGGAAAAAGTCTTCAAGATCAAGTCTAACCAGATGTGTTTGACTAAACATGTAAACACAACTGTATTTTTCATAATTTATCCAGGAGAGACAATATTGAGTTTATGCCAGCTTTTATGCTGGCTGCATGGACACAGATCTGTACTTGCATGAAGAAGCTTGTGGATAAAAAAATATCCAAAATCTATCAATGTTTTTGCTTTTTTCTTTTCTGATGAAATCTAAAAGGGAGAAGTGGTTTATGTTGGATCTCAGCTTTTCTTTGTGCTATTGTGGTGGTGTTTGACCCAGAAGCAGTAAAGAATTTTCCGTATCATTGAGCAGGATTGTTTTTGTGTGCAGCTTGATTCCCAGGAATGCTTCTTGCATGGAAGAAGCCTCCTTCAGAACCTGTTACCCAAGACACAGGAGAAATCAGATCCCTGGGCAGAATGGCTGTCTCAGAATCTCTGCTACCAACAGCCACCATGAAAGAGGGAGTCTAATCTTCTCCCAGAAAGAATCTCAGCCAGTCTTTGCAACCACACATCCCACAATGTGGGGTCAACAAGGAGGGAAAGGGGAAACTACTCCAGACACAGTGAGTGAGGAATGCCAAAAGAAACACCATTAGTGGCTGACTCCTCCTGGAGTGCTTTGCTGAGAGTCTCTCCATCATGTCCCACTAGCTAAAGATGCAGCCAGACATCCCCTCTCTCCTAAATCATTATCCCAGCCCCAGAATCAGTCTTTCTGGGAGAGAGCAAATGCAGCTCCTCCTGGATCTTTCCTGGCCTGTCTTCCTTTCTAGGGGTATGTTTGCAGGTCCCTTGTTTACTGAGAGTTATTCTCCTAAAATGTCTGTTTATATACAATACCCAGTCATCCAGATCAGCAATTTGCTGCTTTAGGAATGCATCAGCATAAAAGCAGATGAGGTTAATGTCATAAAGGAGGGCTGAAGCATTCTTTGCTGAACTGATAAGCGGATGGGCACAAGACACCTCCAGGAAACTACATCCAGAGAAACAGCTCAGTTGTCATGAGCAAAATGTTTATCAGCATACTGTTGGAAGTTCTAAAGATGGTGATAAATCTAATTAATTTTTTCAACTTGTTTGCATTCTTAAAAGCACCAGTTTTGTTGTATGAAAAGACCGTTCCTGGCCAAAGTGATCAGTTTCAGCTGTTTTCCACTTATTTCTGCCCATTGTTGTTCCAGCTTTCACACTTGTGGAGTATGAAAGACTGCAATACCTGTCCCTGTGGGACAGGAGCAAGTCCAGGACATGAACTCAGCACAGGTTCAGCAGGTACTCCAGGAGCTACCCCCTACCCCTGAGTTTCTAGGTACCAGGCTGTTCACACCTGGAATTACACGCAGAAGTGATCCTGTTTGCAGCATTGCAGAGCATCATGTTCCTAGCAGAGGAAGGCAGTTCATTTCCATAAGCAAGGTCTTCTCACTAATTAGGAATGCTGTAGCAGTCAATTCACAGGTTTGAAAGTTTCTGTTTATAGGATATGCTCAACAACATTGATTTTAATATTTTAATAAGTCTCCTTGTTCTTTTCTTGACCAAATCTCTCCCTTTCCCAGTAAATGAAAGTCCTCTACCAGGAATTAGGGCATTTAGGAGCCAGGAAAAGAAAGGGGTTGGCCAAAACCTGCTCATTTAAAGAAGGGAACCTCTCTGAGAGGAAGCAGCAATCAGCAAAGAAAGCAAAGCATTGTTACATACCAGAAATGTTTATATTTTGAAAATGGGGAGCACAGCATGCAATTTGGAAGAACTGATAGCTGCAGAGATAAGTAAAGGCCCTGAAGGATGCCAGAATGTGTTTCTTTTGCAATTATTTTAGATAATATTTAATTTTTGGTGCGACACTCTTCATTTCCAAAGGAAAACTATTCAATACTACGGGTCTTGGAGGTTTTGGTAATCCTTGCATACATGCTCTCAAAGCCAGAACATGAAGGTTTCAGACCCAGGAGAAAGTACAGTATTATGCAAAGATCCCACATGTCCCTTTCCAAAAATGACACCCCATCCCTTGTCTTCTCTCCTGTCTAAGGCAATGGTGCCCTGCACCAGCTGCCTGAAGACCTGTCATCTCTGTGTCAGGCTCTTTCCAAGGGCGTCATAATGTTTGAATTGATTTAAAGATGAAGAAAATGGATGGAGCAGGATGGGGTGGAGCTTGCTGTAATGCTAGCTCAGGATGAATGTGATAAGTACTGGCAGGGGGATGTTTTTCAGGGAGCAAGGCTGTTCTTATGTTATTAAGCTATCTGTTGTGCACAGGTAGCTAAGCAGAAGGAATGACACAAGCCTATTCACAATGCAGCCAATATCACTGGTCAAACATAAACATGTTATTTAGACACATTCCAGAGCACCATGCACCATCTCTCCCCAGGCATCTGCTTGCCTTATTACTTGTCTTAATAAAAGATGCTATCTCAGTCCCTGCACCTCCCAGACATGCTTCCTTCCCCACGCCTGGCTGAGCTGAGGGGGCTGCAGCATTCTGCCAATTGCTGTGACACTGAAGCCATTGGAGAAGGGATGGCCCAGGGCAGTGGGCAGCACTGGGCACTCCCACCCCACAGGAGGGAGCAGAGCCAGGCAATGCCAGCAGCAAAAGCAGGGAGCAGAGCTGACTCAGAGGGAGAGCCCAGCCCTCATCCTGCTGCCTGAGAACTGTGGGTGCCTGTTGCCCAAAGGGGTCAGACCCTGCTGCTGTCCCTGACTCCTTGTCAACCAGTCACTATCTTTCCCACTGCCAGCAGCCAGCTTGCTTGTCCAGGGCTGCAATATGGCCAAAGCAAGCAGTTTTGCTACCAACAGCTTCCCACCTAAAGGAACTTCCAATATTGCCAGCACTTCGCTGCTGGATTATGTTTAAATTATTTTGGAGATTAGCTATGCAACTCAGCTGTCAAGTGTAAAGATCTGTATCATTCTTTTGTCTCCATCTCTCTTGGAAAGAAATGCATACTTCTCAGGTGTGATTTGTCAAGTTTGTCTTGAAGCAGATCAACTGCAACTACCCTGGAAGTGCCCCTTTCCACCAACTATGGTGGGAATCCACAACTGTCTCCAATGAAGTCTGCTCTGTAGACACCTAAGAGTCAATTTGATTGTCCATACACTGCTGCCTAGGGTCATTTGGGATCTTCTGTGTTATACAGCGTGAACTAACGCTCCAGAAGGATTGACTTCCACAGCTCTTCTATCTTATACACCATCCCTGTGCTGTTCACTGAGTAAGAGGTAACAGAGCTACAGCACCTTCATGTAACTACTTATCTAAGATGGTGTACCACAATTAAGTCCTTACAGTGAAATCGGTACCTACATGTAAGCTGGGCATCTCAACTCTGAAATAGCTTTCAGAGAGATTGAGCACTCCATCCATTTGCTCTTACAAAGGTGATTTGAGATGCCTGAGGGGATCCAAAACATCAGCACAGGACTGCCAGATCTGATAGGGGAGGCATGGGAAATTCATGTGCTCCTGCAGTGGTCACTGGAAGTTAAGCAGGAGACACTGGGGCATCTCCAACCACACTATGCTGGTGTGCAAGCAACTAAAGTGAGGCCCCAGGCAACTACACCTGGGAGCATTTCAGTGTACACAGAAATAGGCACCTGCATCCAACCAGCTGGGACAGTCCTTCTGACCTTATGGCTGTTTGGGAGCCAAGACACTCAGTTCACATTTAGGCAATAACCATCAGACATCTAAATTTAGGTGCCTCTATCTGCAGGTTACGTCCTGTCCCTAAAGTGAGGTGACAGCTATCTCACCTTTCTGGTGTGATCACTGTGCCATTTGTTACTCCCACTCGAAGACCAGTGATGCCTCTCCACCCTCCTTGGCACAGCATGAGAGCCATGGACACCACGTCTCACACTACAGTGAGTCAGCAACCCTCAGGCTCCTAAATCGCTTGGGATTGTTTCTAAACGGAGCCCCATTAGCCTTCTGAAAGTACAGGTTATGTTTGATGACTGACTCTCATGGATTTCTCAGGCACTCTGAAAAATGTCTGTGTTACTTTTATCTTTTTTCTTTCTTTCCCCTGATATAATTTGACACGGCTATTCCATGAGGTTTTGTGTGTCTGTGAAAATGTAGGGAAGTAGCTGGCAATCCAAAATGTGTTCTGACAAGATTCAAATAGGCTGACAGTGACCACTGACCTTTGAAAGCTTCTTGGGATGCTTTCCTAAGACAAGTTGCGTCCCACTGAGATGGTGCTAAGCTCCTCTCTATCACTACTTCTTTTCTCATTTTTTATAACTGCCTCCTTCTTGGCTGGCTCACTAAGCCCAGGACCTGCTTTAAAGTTTACATTAATTTAATGGAGAGAAACTTGGTATGTCCTTTCCTAAGATGCCTCAGGGTTTTACACTGAAATAAAAGTAGGAAAGACATGAAGAACTGTCTTAGGGCTCAGCATGGCCCATCCCACAGTGACTGCACTGAGTGTTGCCTTTCACTGAATGAGCCACTCACCCCTGCATGTCCTCATGTACTTCTGTGGGGTGTGGAAGAGAGGACTCTCTTTGAGTTTTGTGTCAATCTCCTAATGTGAGATTTGAAAAGGCTCAGCACCCAGAAATAAGCCAGAAGCCCTAAACAAACAAACAAACAAAATTAACAAGCAGATGAGACACCTGTGGGCACTTAGACCTCAGCACAGGCTCTACCCCCACCCCTGGTTTTGGGAAGGAGTACAAACTTTGTGAGATGAGGGGGATTTCTAGGTTTGGGGCTGTGTGTAGTGCTTCATATGGATAGGCCTTGATGTCAATTCGTTAATCAGGATAATGAAATACTCCCAGTGAGTAATATCTAAAATAACAAATGAAGTCATGAACACATTGGATATACTCGAGGATTTAGATGAGGTTGTGCTCAAAGGCGTGTCGGGCCAGAGGCATAAAATGTAGAGCAAGGGGGAATTTGTCATTGCCTTTGTTCATTAACCATTTGGGCCAGCAATTTGGACAAAGTGACTCAGCGCTGGCGAGCAGGCAGAACGGAGCCTTCAGAAAGCAAGGCTGGTGTGAGCGAGGCACAAGGAAAGCCAGGCTGCACTTTTCAGGACAGAAGCCGGTGGCTCTCGCTGGCACGGGTGGAAGGGACAAACAGAGCACTCGTGTCCCCACACGCAGACGCAGCTCCCATTGAGAGCCCCGAGGAAACAAAGCATCTCTGGATCCAGGCTTGCCACTCTCCGTCTGGCTACTGCGGCCCGTTCACACACCACGGCTTCCCCATCGCCCACTTTGCAAGCACTTTATCTGGCAAAGAGAAAGCAGGCAAAGAGACAAAAGCCTTGGAGCAGGGAGGGGACGCCTTGCTACTCATAGTCGCCGTCCCCACCCACGGGTGCCAGGAGTCAGACAGGGGAGCACCTTATCAGGTGCCTGGCTGGGCAGCATTCAGCGCTGTCCCAGCGCTCCATCTCCACCCCGACGCTGGGGTGAGTGCCCCGCTGACGTCAGGAGCCCTTACTTCATTTCCTGGCACAGGGGCCGAATTTTCACAGCCGTGTCCTGTGGGAGACGAGAGGCGGTGGAACTGGAATAGGCGTGCTCAGCCCCACCTCCTGAGCCCTCCAGCTGTTAAAGCTCCCAAGGACGGAGCGCGGAGCTGCTGCTCGGCCGGGGCTGTAGGAGCGGAGGCGCCCGGGTACTGGTGCGCTGGAAAAGTGCCTCTCCTAGACGGAGCCTCCCTGCTGCCTTCAGCAGGCAGAAAAAACCCAGAAAGGTACTTCAAGGCAATGTTTTACGGGATTCAGGGTGGGCCTGCCTTCTGCAGCTGGGGTGGGATGGTGTGCAGGACCATGGCTGTGTGGGGTGGGAGTGCAGGGGCACGGCGTGTCCCGGGGAGCTGAGAGTGCCTCCCGCCCGTGACTCTTGAGATGAGACTGCCAGCTGGAGCTGGGGAGGCGCTTCCGGGGGAAACGACTTGGAATTGGTGGGTGCGCAGGTGTATTTTATGTACAAATACCAATGGGAAAGGAGGGTCAGGGTGGAGGGAGAAGACTCCTCGCTCAAGCGAGAGCCATGGTTTGGGGTGTGCTGTATAAGCTACCACAGGTTCCCTTGCACAGACTGCGGTGCCCCTTGGAATTCCCAGACACCGCTGTAGGTGCTGGATGAACAGACTCAGCTTCTGGGGAGCAACACTCACCCAGGGGACAGGGCTCTTCATGGCTCTTCACAGGACATCTACCCTGGGAAAAAAGAGAAGGCAGTAAAAAGGGTTGCAAGTGGCCCAGTTCTCCAAGCCAGGAAGGTTATTTCCATCCCATTTGTTCCACTGGCCGTGGTAAGCACCACTTACAGTCAGCACCAGTCAGGACCCAAAGCTATGGGTGTGCTCCGTGCTGTCCTGAGGTCACTCACGCTGATTCTCTGGGCTCTCCACGTGCCTCAACAGCGAGCACCAGTCTGTATCTGCCACAGCTGTGAACAGATAAGCTAATCTAATCAACAGTAAATGTCCGTGGATAGAATTTTAGAATTTTCTCTCTAGATTTTCAGAAAGGTTCATTATTTATTACTCACAACTGTCCAGATAATCCAGCTATCTGTGCAAGAGATCATGAATCTCCAAAATTTTGTATACCTTGATTGTGAAAACTCCTTCATGTGTTATCCACTTACTCCGTTCTCTCTATGGGAGTCCGAAGTTCCTGCATATTTGAATAATTTGCATTTTATTGCAGCCAAGCTTTTGAACAGCTTTTTTTCACTTTTACACAGTGAGGTTAGAAGCTGGAAAAATATTTCTCCAATTCAGTTATAAGCAGTCCATTGAAGCATACGTGGGGCTGAGAGTGAGTCAGTGATATTTTCACCCTTTGTTGCTCCCTTGGCTAGATGAACTGCCATTTATTAAAAACAAAATCTGCACTCACTAAAATCTGCTGGAAGGGTTTGAGAACCAACTTCCTAAGTGCAGAATGTTGTTCTGGAGCAGGAAAATCAAGGCAAATAGCATAGGGAGAACTAAAGTCTAAGTTTTGTAAGGTTAATCTATTCTTTAACTCTTAGAAAGCCCCTGGTTTTCCAGAGTGGGGCACCATTAAGGACAGGTTTTCTCATGGTTCATTGTGATATTGTATCTACCCTCCTCTTTTGGTAGGTTTTAGAGACTCAAGCCTAACTGAGGAATTTGGTATTTAGGAGTCAGCATCTGGCCCCTGGGGTCTAAACTCCCTCATTTAGGCCTGCATAATGGGCCGTGATGTGCCGAAGGCCACCCGTGCTGTGGTTTCTGCATGTGCTTCAAGCTCCCAAAAAAGTAGGGAGCTTAATTCCCCTAAACAGCCCACTTAAGCTCTCTTATCCCTAGGGAGACAGGCTTGCTCAGACAGCACTGAAATCCTTATGATGAGACAGCAGGAATGTGTTAGAGACATCATTTGCTTGTGGAGTCCTCACACAATAACTTGGTGGTTACTTCTCATGCAATGAACAGCATTGGCTCTGACATGTCAGGCCTCTAGTCAGTGCAAGGCAGCACCTTGGGGAGGAGGCTGAGGTCTTTGAGACACTCCTTATTGCTACACTGCCATGAAGAAGGGAAAATGTGAGTTTAGTGGTTGGTGGCCTGTATTTCCTGTTGAATTTGGAGTGTGAAGGGCTATGCTGGAGGCATCCAGGTTAGTTACCCGCAAGGTAAAAGGTGTTAAAGTTCCCTCTTCATTCATAAGAGTAAACCAAAGCCAAAAGCACCTCAGAGAATGTAAAAAGGGGAAAATGAATGTAAAAGAGAACAAGTTTCCTGTCCTGAATCTCTGTGGTACAAGGTACTGATGTTGTTTGAACTTGTCAAAAGAGCATAAACTGTGTTATGACTAGCAGCTGCTCTTGTATCACAGGAGTGACAAGGCAGCTCAGTCTCTGCACTGCAGGTCACCAAGCAACTGCCTGCTGCAGCACCTCACCTTCTCCCTGCTCCCCACGCTCCTAAAACATGGTGCAACATCAGGCACAGTGCAGAGGATGTGCAGGTGAATTACCTCCTCCTGAAGGGCTTGGCTTGCCCTTGATGGAGAGCCAGTGCCAAACAACGAGATGGCTCTGCTCCCATTGCCACATGTTCTTAGCACTGTGGTGTCCTTGCCCAGCGAGGTGGGGGTGGAGGTCTGTCCTGCCTCTCCTTCCCCACTGTTGACAGTACCCAGATGGTTGACTTGACAGCCTGTGCTTTCTCTTTTTCTACAGCTTAGGAGAGGTTGTTCAAGGAGGCGAGAGAATGACAACATCACCTCCCCTGGGCTGCGGCAACATCAGTGCTGACTACTACCTGCTCTGTGACACGGAGAAGGCTTGGGGGATTGTCCTGGAGTCGTTGGCTGCAGCTGGCATCCTCATCACCATTTTCCTCATCTGCTCACTCTTCTTCCTCATCTGCAAAGTCCAAGACAACAGCAAGCGGCACATGATCTCCATCAAATTTTTCTTTCTTTTAGGCACACTCGGCGTTTTTGGTCTCACTTTTGCCTTCATCATTAAACTCAATGATAGGACTCGTCCCACTCGCTTCTTCCTATTTGGAGTCATCTTTGCTCTCTGCTTCTCATGCCTCCTCACCCATGCCTGCAACCTCAACAAACTAGTGAGAGGAAGAAAGCCCTTCTCCTGGCGGGTGCTGCTGCTCTTCATTGTTTCCTTCACCCTGGTACAAGTTGTGATCAGCATTGAGTACTTAGTCACCATGTTAGTACACCGGAGAGAAGAATTCTTGAGTATGTCTTGGGAGAATACCAACAAGGACTTTGTCATGCTTCTGATCTACGTGCTCTTCCTGATGGCTCTGACCTTCTTGGTTTCCATGTTCACATTCTGTGGGTCGTATAAAAGCTGGAAGAGGCATGGGGCGCACATCTTTGTCACTGCCCTGTTCTCCATTGCCATTTGGGTAGTGTGGATCACTATGCTCATAAAAGGCAACACGGTTTTAGACAAAGAAATGTGGGATGATCCTGTTGTGGCCATTGCTCTGGTGTCCAATGGCTGGATTTTCCTGATAATGTATATTGTCCCCGAAATTTGTTTCCTCACTGCTCCTCTGAAGCTAGAAGACTACCCTCCAGAAAATGACTTCTGCCAACCCAAGTTCATAAAGCAGGCAACTGGAGTGGACAACCGTGCCTACACCCAAGATGAAATTGTGCAAGGTAGGGTGAAGTGAATGACTCCATTGTCCCCTAAGCACACAAGCACCACTCATAACCTAAAAGAGTTGGGAGAGCTACAAGAAAAGATTTGAAGAGAACAGATAAATTAGAGGCTAGTAAAAAGTTTCAGATTGATGAAACTTTGCAAATACACATGAAAATTTATCTTCAGACTTGAGGGAAATGAGTGAGGACCAATGCAAGAGCTTAAGATATGTAGGAAGTGTGACTGAGTAGGAGACTTGCTGTATGAAATAAAACTCTTTGTGACCCTGCTATGTCTGGGAATTCCATGTTAAAAATCAGGAGAGTTCTTAGTGATTCGTCAGCTCTTCAGGCCTATTAAGGTTATACTTTGGAGATATTTATTCCAGTTCTGATCAGGTTCCTGTATCCATGTAAGCATGAATCCATCATCCAAAAGGAGGCAAGGAGGTCTTCCTTTTCTGTATGAGTCTTATGCCTATTTGGACAAAGCAAAATGCTCTATCAATAGAGGTTTCCCAAACCTGTGGGTAGATGTGATTCCTCTGGCTGTGGATTTGCTACCGGTATCACATTCGTCTCCTGAAGTAAGACCCCCAGGTTTGTGAAAGAATAGCCAAGAAAGGCTGAGCTCTCCCAGGAATACTGTGAAGGGGGTCTTGTGCATACAAGTGGGAGGGATTTGGCTGCTGGTGGTGACAGTAATTGTGAGGCAACAGGAAGTGTCTAAACTCCAAGGCCACCTGTGTTCTGTTATTTGCAATACCATTCATTCCTGCTTTCAGAAGGAAATATTCAGTGTCCTCCACCTAATGGGATTTTAGCCCATTCCTGCCTGCACACTGCACAGTTAGGCCAGTCTAAAAGCAGCTGCTCATGTAGCCACAGACCCTTTGAGTCTCTCTTGATGTGGTATTTCTGAGCTACTGTGTAATGCTGATGCACTAACTTTCCCCTGCTTTTGTCTTGTGACACAGGAAACCTCAATTACTCCCCATATGCTTCTCACTTCCAGATGAAGGTAAGTTCATGCCACCGTCACCTGTTTCACCACATGCAGGCTGAAAGGAAGGGAAGGAATACGGGCAAAGACAGGGCAAAGACCTAGAGCAGGCTCTGGGAAGGCAGGGCAGGCCCATGCTTTGCATGAAGCAGGTGATTCTGTGACATGTTCATGGAGGTACCTGTGGCTGGGAGCAAAGAAAGAGCTATGACATGTCCAGGACATGGGAATGCAAGAGGGGCCCAAGGTAAAGAGGTTGTGTTTCTCAATTCTTTGGGATTTGGTACCACATGAGAAGTGTCTTTGAGTGCAGTTCCTCCAGTAGACTGTGCCCTTTGCTCAGGACAGCATGCTTATTTCCTCAGTCCATGCCCTGAATGTATTCCCACCAGCAGACACTGGAAGTTGCAGTGCAGATCCAGAGCAGGCAGTCTGCATATCCACCTGTCCATTCACCAGCCCTCTTTCAGACCACAGCCTCACCAGGTCCAGTAGTTCACATCATGTTCCCACATGTCCACTGATGACATGTCCCATCACTAATTTTTTTTCTGCCAGAACCCTCTTCCACAACCTTATTGGTCATATTCCCAGGAAACCTTCATCTCTGTTTCTCCATTCCTTCCTTTGTTTTCTTTATAAGCCTTGTTTTATTTATTACTTCTGTCCAGTTTTCAAAAGTAAAGGCTTCTGTGCTTCTTTTGCAGGCCATTGAACCCCAGAATGATTTCTCCATCCCTCGCCCCAAGGCCCGGACAAGCCCATACCATGACTACACTGGTGGGAAGAGCCCCATGTAGCAGCTCCACAGTGGGCAGAGACTAAGTGTCCCTCAGCAGAGGCATGGGGAATGGGCCACATGGTGACCAGTGAGATCATCCTGCACAGGAATCAACCCACACCAGCAAAAAAGGAGAGGGATGCTCTTTCCCCTACACAGGCACCTTTGTATATCCCTGTTATTCTTCAGACATAGCTTTCAGACACAGCCCTGGCCATCCTGTCCCTGCTTGCTCTGTCTCCGTGGAATGGAGCTTCTCTCTTCTGACAGGGGAGCATCCTGGCCTATTTTCAGCAGGAATGCTAGAGAAAAAGGAAGATCATCAGCTGGGTCTGTGACTGGCTTTGCCCCAGACAAGACCTGCTTTAATCAGCTCATGGGGGTGCCTGCACCCCACATCTGATGGGAGAAGAGGAAGGAGCATCAGCCCTACACATTCCTTCTTCCTGCCCACCCACAAAGACATCTCAGGTACTACTGAGGACATCTTTATCTATCCACTGTTACTTTTGTGCCCGCTCCCAGCCCTGCCTGGCTGCCCTCCAGAAAACAGTTCCAAAGAGAGAGAGAGAGAGAAAGAGTATTCCTTTTTTCGTCTTCCTATTTGCTTCCAGCACCTTCCTCATCATCTAGGGACTGTGCTGGAGATGGGGAAGAAAAAGACATGAAACCATCTACACCAATTTACCCTGACACATGTTCCAATTCATGTTCTAACAGCTTCCTTTCCTTTCCAAACTCACAGGAGCTCTGGCTCCTATCCATGTGCCCCAGCTGAGCTCCCCAAGGTGCCTGCCCCCCTGTAAACTCTCCCTCCCCACCCCAGCCACTCCAGGCAGTGGATCCCCAAAGACAAAGCCTCTTCCATGTGGCTCCTTGCAGTACCCTGGTGTGATATAATCCTGTGAACCCTGGATCTCGGCCTCTTCCTGAGTGTGTCTCTGACATTAACACAAACATTTCCCAAGCAGCCAGGCTACAGAGGGCAGGCACCCTTCTTCCCAGGCATGAGTGAGCAAAAGTGTGTGTGTGTGTGTGGTGTGTGGACTGCACCCTGGTGATGAGCAATGAGTCTGCAGAGTTGAATCATCTGTAACCTGCTTTGCATTTGATAAATGGCTTCCCATGGTATTTCATATATAACTAGAGAGCTCTCCAGGTGTGCATGTGTGGTACACTGGCGTCTGACACAGCTGTATATTTATTTAGTACTTTGTATATGGACTGTTTAATTAATAAAAACCCAAGCAGCCTAAGAGAAACTGGTGTTCTTCCTTGGGAATGTGGTTCCTGTAATGGCAGGTGGGGTGACAGCAATAGCTCTCCATGGGTTGGGGTGGGCCACCTGGGAGGTTGCACATAAGGAAAGTGGCAGAGAGATGCTTCTTTGAAGCTGTCATTGTGGACAAAAGATCAGCTGCTTGAGGGTGCAGAAGAAAGGTTAGTAGGTTCTCCATGCTACTTGCCTTGAATAAAGTTGATTCAATGTTAGGAGTGCTTAAGAAATGGGGAAATATAAATCCAAGCCACATCAAGCAAATGCCAGAGGAAAGATGTGAACTTACCACAGCACATATCTGTATCTTCTGTGTCAATACTCCTGTATTTACTCGCTTGTCTCTTGTTGGGTACTTACATGATCAAGAATAGGAAAGGAGCCTATAGGTATGTAATTCATTTTGTAAAAAGATGTTCCTTTGATGTTCTGGATAAGTATATTTTTATTTGAAAGTACAAACAATATCAAAGCAAAATCATATCGGTGAAGAAGATGATGATAATAATAATAGATTTTAAACCTCCTGATAGCATGAGGCTATAATTTCCCTTTTTAGAGGATACTCTCCCATGGGATTCTACATGTTGTGTTATGCTACCCCATACCCTTATGCTCTTGGTGAGTAAACCCCTTCCTCAGGCAGTGTGGTTGAGAATCAGGCAGCCTGGGTCTTCCCCACTCTGCCTGCCAACACTGAAGGGCAACACAAGGACATCTGAGGCTTGTGAATCCCTTGGCATGAGAAAGATCCCTCCTGAGGATTGATTTTGAAATGTTTTGCAGGATAACTTGCCTTTTTCTAGTAAATTTGAGGTAGAAATGGTGCTAACCATCCCTCCTCTTCTCTCCTCCACCTACACAGTCCACAGGTGTAACACACAGGATGAGGGAGAAAACTCAAGGATGCTAATATAGCATTGGAAAGCAGGCTGGGAAAAGGGCTTGTGAAGCTGTGAGGCCACTTGTTGACTTGCAGACTGAAGGTAGGAGGGATATGCTTAAAACAGTACCTAACTTTCAAGAAATGAGCTTTCCAAGCAGATGTGGTGTAATTGATAACTACAGTATGTGCCAGGATGATTCAAAAATGTGTTGAAGGAGAGCCAGCTCCTCTGCTTGAGTGGAGTCTGGTGGAGCAAAGGAACAGCTTAAAAGGAGAAATAGGAGTGAAGTGTGATTTTACCATGTGTTTTTCATATCCCAGACACTTCCCAATTCCTTCACTAACTGCCACAGACCAGAAAGTACCTCCCAATGTGCCTTGGCCCCAGGGGTGGCAGAACTAGGAGGGATGAGAGACATCATATGCACTCCCATTGATTCAGGGCATGGCAATTTTCTGGATTATTTGGTTATTACTCTGTGTGCTGCTTGGCAGAGAATGAAAATCTCCTTCTACGGATTTGGAGTGCCTTTTGGAGTTATTTTTTTTAAACCTCGCTAATGACACAAATACTAATCTACCCAGGGTTATTTTGCACTTGTTTGATATTAAGGCAGCTTTGTGTGAGAGCTCATTTAAATGCCAAAATAAATATGAGTTTCTGTGGAACTTGGCACTGCTGGGTAAGGGGTGCTGCTGCACTGCAGGCTTCTCACACCTCAGGAGAGACTTTTGGAAAAGCAGCAGCTTCCTCTCTCCTTGTAATTGTGCTTAAACCAAATCAGCTGGCCACTTAGTCACACACACCTCCCAGGGAAATCCTAAACTGGTGGGGCCAGACAGACTAGACCCAAAAGGAACAAGTGAGTTGAGGAGGTAGGATCCTTGTGCTGTTTTTTTCTGCTCACTGGGAGGCCTGTAAACCCAGTAGGCTCATCCCTACCCTCTGTCCTGCACAGGGCTCCTTTGGTGGTGGTGGTTGCAGGTGCTCTGCCTTCAGGGCCCTGAGGTTTCCGGTCCCTCCTCTCCTTGTTCAGGGAGACCAGAGAGCCAGAAATGTACACACCAGAGAAGGGCTGGCACAGAGCACACCTGGATTATGAAAGCAGCCAGGATTATCAGGAGGCAGGATAAACTGCTGAACTTCAGGTCAGGATGTCATGGGAAAAGAGCAAAGAAGGACAAATACACTGTTGGGTCCCAGGACCTTCAGGGCCACCCCCCCATGGCCTTGCCAGGGCTGTAGGGCTTCATGTGCCTGGCCAGGAGTGAACATGGACAGTGCAATAAACCCTTGGGCACAGACCCAGTCAGTAGTGACACTTGGAATGGAGAGGAACCTTGCTGGAGCTACCTCCCAAGTGCTCCCTGCCCCTTCTGGCAGCTGCCAGTGCCACCCTCCCTAAACGAGATTTTTCTTTGAGAGGGATTCACCCTTTTCCTACAAGTCCTGTAGCCCTTGCTGTGGCACAGGGGTCATGAGTCCCTCTTCCTCATCTGGGGCCACTTTCCCCAGGTTCAGAGGGCTAGGTGATCACTTTAATCAGATCTGCTCCCCAAGGAACAGAATAATCACAGGGCCACAACTTGGATGTGGTGGTTCAAGTGTGCATGGTGCTTCTTTGTCAAAGGTGACTGTCTCACAGCAGGGCTCACAGTACAGGTGGCGTGTCCAGTGCCTAATTACAGCAGCCACTTTCTCCCATAGAAACCCTACACAGTAGGCTTCAGTGTATCTCATCCCACTGGACCAGAACCAGAGGTAGCAGAAGAGGAGAAGTGTCCTGACAGAGGCAAAGTGAACAGCTGGGAGCAGGCTCCTTCAGCCATCCTTGGCAGCTGCTCTACAGCCTGTGAGCATCACCTAGAGGGCAACACCACTTGGGAGCAAGAGGCAGCATTCAGCCTGCCCTACATTTCCACTTACACTCAGCTCTTGCACGCGCACACACACACACACACACACACACACACACACACACACACACACAC
>CM031879.1:45519695-45591472 GCA_018697195.1 Certhia americana
CACACACACACACACACACACACACACACACACACACACACACACACTCTCCTGACTAATTTTGTGGCTTCTTAAAGACAAACATGAGATCTAAAAGCTGCCAGCATGAAAATCATGTGTGAGTAATACATGGGATGCCTCTTGTTTCATTCTGCCCTAAGCAGAATATTCTTCTCCTTTTGAAGTGTAAGCTCACGGAACATGCAGGGAGCTGGTGGTTCTGAGAAGCCACAGAGCTCTTCCCTTGTTTCGATCTCTTTCCTACACATTTTAGTAGGTTTAGTGGTATCACAGAGGCACTCGAAGGTTTTGGCCAGATGTGACTTCTGGAGAGGTCCAGTCTAGCTTCTGCCCTGAACAAAGCTCATCTCAAAACCCAGTTTGAGGTAAGTTTTGAATGTCTTCAAAGGCAGAGATAACACAGTTTTTTGGGGCCCCTATGCTGGTGTCTGACTGCTCTCATTGGGATTTTTTAAAAACCTGTTTCTAGTCAGAATTTCCCTTCTTGCAACTCCTCTATCATCCTTTGACCTTTCACTGTGCACCGCTGAGAGAAGTCTGGTCCCATCTTGTCTATAGCACCCATTTAGTTACTAGACAAGAGCACCTGGATCCCCCTTAGCCTTTCCTCTGATGACTAAGCAGGTCCCTCAGTCTTTCTCCCTGGTGACACGGTCCAAGCAGCTCCCAACAGTCAATGGCTCCCCTGCCAGACTTGTTCCCCTTGATCAAGCTCTGTAGCAGTGAGAGACCCAAACTGGACACAGTACTCCAGATAGAGCCTCCTGAGCACTAAAAGAAGGAAATAACCAGTTCCCTCACCTTGCTGACTTCACCCTTACTCACACAGCCTGGTATGTGGTTGGTGTACGTTGCAATAAGCATGAATTGCTGGATGATGCCTTATTCAGACTCATTTTCCCCAACACCAGTTACTCCTTTTGCCCTGGAGGAAGTTGTGTGGTTATAAATAGAAGGGACTGAACAGTCCTGAGCTTCCCTCTGTAAGCCAGGTGGTTTTTGACAGGAGGCAGAACTAGCACCCAAGGCCACTGAGCTGAGGGCTGCTACCTCTCCTAGAGGAAACCCTGGAGAAGGAAACCCAAGAGCCTCTGCTCAAGTTTTCCTGCTCTGAATGCAAAGTGGAGGTGTGCCTCAGTGGCAGCAAGCCCAGCCCCTGAGCACCACCTGGTCTGCATCACTGCTCCCAGGCTGGGGCTGGTGAGCTGTTGGTGAGCAGCTGCACTCAGTGGAGCTGTGCACTCTGGGGCACCAGACTGTGGGGACTCAGCTGCCTCTGGCCCAAGGCAGTCTGAGGCAGCCCACTGCACTGAGCATTGAGGGACAATTGTCATGAGAGTCTCTGCTGGGGGTCCCTGCCCCACTCCAGCCACCTTGGGTCATTTGGGCCTGGGACATGTCCTGTCCCCTCTCCCTACCTGCAACACACTCACCCTTCTGCACCCAGCACTTTCCTATTTAGGATTCTTTTCCTCCCTTTAAGTCAACATGCGCTGCCACATGCAGTTTCTAGGGAAACTGGTGTTTGCTTTGCTTTTGCTATGGTGACGAGTGGAGCACTCTCCTAGATGTGAGTGCCATTTTCTGCAAAAGATTTTCTGAAGTGCCAGGCATGGAGCAAGAGCTGCCCTCCTGTCTGACCAGGCTGATTTTGTCTGTTTCTGTCTCCAGAGACAGACAGGGCTCTGCCTGGCTGAGCAGTTTCTCCCATCAAGCTGGTAACAGGTGCATTTGAGGAGAAAGCAAAGGCTGTGACTTAAAGAATGGGCATCTTGTTCTCTAACTAATTAGTCAAGAGCTGAAATAGAATGCTGTGTCTCCAACATATGTTGCTGTCTGCTATTTCTCTCTCAAAACAATCTGTAGTGAGGATCAAACGCTTGAGTATAGAGAAATGCTGAAAATTTTTTTATGAGATCTCTAGTCATCGACAGAAAAGGACCTCAATATCCTCTGGCACTGGTCCTTGCTCAGTGCTGTAAGAAACTATGTTTTCCTACAAGTCTCTCTCTTCTGGTTTTGCCAGGCTGAACAAAGGCACTTGAATCTCAGAAGTTAGGCGCCGAGGTGCTGCTCAGTGTCACTTGATCATCCCAGGGCGCCCCTATAATCCAAAAAGCAGGCTGTTCCTGCAGGCACTCTGTTTTTAGCAGTGCTGAATCGCTCTGTCTCACTGCCTCGTCCTCAGCCCCTACCCCAGCCACCTGAGACAGGTGCCAAGTGCGAAATGAATGAGGCGCGCAGGGTCCGAGAGCGATTGCAGCACCCACCTGGCATCCAGAGCAGTGGGCCACATCCCACCGCGCTAACTCTTGCAGGATTGAAAGCAACCCCCTCGGAAACAGCCAGGAGGCTGCGTTGAGGTTTCTGGTTCCTGAAAGGAAGCGGGGGCAGCTCCGGGAGGATGGGAGAGAGGAGAGGAGGCGGCGGCCGGGCGGGAAGCCCGCGGGAGGCTCCTCCTGCCATCCCTCCGGTGGCCGCCAGGCGGCGCCCTTGCCCCGCGGAGCGGCCGCGCAGGGAGGGGCTGGAGCTGAGCGGGGGGAACGCGCTCGGCTCCCAACCCCCCTCCCGGCACAAAAACCCGACTCTCAGCACAGCTTTGGCATTAAAACTATTATTATTATTATTATTATTATTATTATTATTATTATTATTATTATTATTATTATTATTATTATTATTATTATTATTATTATTATTAATTATTCTCATTACCAACAACAATAGTGTTATTTCATGGCCTTACATTGAACTTCGGTAAAATTTGCAATTGTGCCACCATGAGATGATTTCTTTAACTCGGCATGTTCCGAATAAG
The DNA here is from genome assembly GCA_018697195.1 of Certhia americana. NCBI lineage: Eukaryota > Metazoa > Chordata > Aves > Passeriformes > Certhiidae > Certhia > Certhia americana. The sequence continues at coordinate 45,522,535 of CM031879.1, forward strand.
AAAACCCCAAAAAGCAACAATAACAAAAATAAAAAAAAAAAAAAAAAAACCAAACAAATAAACCAACCTACCAACCAACCAAACCTAAATAAAAAATTTAAAAACCAAGCAACTCTCACTTCCTAGCTGAAAACAGAAAGCTTGTCCACTGTGATGTTCTGCTTGTTTTGTACAGCAGCACAAAGAGCTTGTCTCTGAACTTATTTTATTTTAGGCAGAGTTTAGTTTGATTTCAGCTAGCCTCTTCCTGGCTGTCTGCACTTCAGCTGCTGGAGAGAAATGGTTGCCTGGAGAGGCTGCTGCCCATCTTTGGTGAGGTGTCTGTGGTCAAGGAAGATCAGTCAGCCCCCACACCCTGCACTGCAGATTCCTGGGGCTTCACTTGTGAGGGGTGGGCAACTGCTGAGGTGGGCAGCAAGCGGGCATGCTTCTGGCAGACTGACTGTCCAGGCAGAGTACGGATCACCAGCTCTGCTCCCCATTCTGTGCAGCCTCCCAAATGGAGGCCACCAGCTTCTGGGCTTGCCTAGGTGGGACTGTGCCAGTCAGAAAGCCAGGAGACCCCCAGTGTCAAAGTCTGTGGTATCTGGCAACAACGTGGACAAATCTGTCAGACAAAGATGAATCAGGTCTTTGTCCTTTCTCCTCCTCACCCATGTACACTGCTATGTACAGAGTCTGTCTTGTGGTTCTCCGTTGTTACATCCAGACTTTTGGGTTAAAATCAGCAAATGATTTGTGTGAGACAAGACATCGTTAGGGCCGAGATTAAATGCTCAGTTCTTAAGCACAAATCAGCTCACAAGCAGATGGATTCACTGATGCAAGGACGTGTGTGCTGGCCAAGGTATGCTCAATTCCCAAGAGCGCAGGCTGATGGGACAGTCATAGTACTGCTTCAAATGACCTGAGGGCTGTTGACTCAGTTTTTGCAGCATTGCAGTGCCACTGTCCCCTGCTACCCTGCTCCTGTCTTAGGAGGGCATCGGCTCTACTGCCTGATGTGCTTTAGTGAACTGTCTGAAAGCAGAACAAAAACCTGTCCCGTGTGAGGATACGAAATCTGGAACCGTCTCTGTTTCACGGGGATGTCGGATCTTCAGTAGCCAGGCGGGGGCACTGCGGGATCTGCATCCACCGTGAACACACGGTTCCGTTCCTGCCGAGCTGTCCAGAACGCACGAAGATACACCATGAACCATTTTAACCTATCCAAAGGGTCCGAGTGAGTTCACACCAGACCAGTAGTTCGTTTCTTGGTGGTGATCACATTTTTCATTTGACAGCAGTAGTTCTAAAGCCAGATTTTCCAAGGTGTGTCTAGCCCTGGTTCTAGCTACAAGTGCTTTTCTTCCAAATCCTCAGGCAAGTGGGGTGGGAGGAGGGGAAAGTCCTCTCTCTGCAAGTTTCATTGTGAGTTTTACCTTTCTTTGAAGGCCATTTGTCTTTATTGTCTGGAAATACTCTCTAAAAGTGGAATCAACTTTATGGAATGAATGAGGAAATGCTGAAAGAAGCTGCATGCTCCTTTACAGGATCCCAGAGATGAAACCTTTGCTAGTGTCTCACCTGCTTTCTCTTTCACAGTGCACTCTTCAAATGTAGTCAGCTTTTGGGGCATGCTCTGCCTCCAGCTGTGCATACATTGCTCACACTGAAATTAATAGAAGCATGATGATACATTTGAAGTGAGAACATTGGGGAAAAAAGTTAAATTCTTACAGGTACAATCAATGGCAAAAGTTTCTTTGACTTTAGTTCTTAACTTAGAGACATCTATAGGTCTAAGTACGTAAGGAATCATTTTTATGAGTATACGTGTCTTAGCATCATCCTAAGAAATAAAAAAATCCCATGAACTTGGAAACGTATAAGGATTTCAAAAACGTGTGTTTGTGGCTTCCCTCTTAACAGAGATTTGTTGCTGTGTTTATCCCCACTGTCTCAACCCCAGTCCTACTCTGGGGAACGAAGAACTGGTTTTGTTTGATGGGGCCATCACAATACACAAGGACAAGGTGCTGGTCACCCATTTGCATTGGTGACCTTAGATCTGCTATTCAGAAATTCCACTGTCTTGCCTTTGATATGTCTTTTGAGCTGCTAAGAGTCCTTCAGAAGGTCTTCCACATGCTTATCCTTATGCTAGCATGATGGGGAAGTGATACTTCCTCCATACAGTGCAGAAGGTGAAGTTCAAATATTCACCATGCCTGGGTGATTCTCACCCACACGCCCAGGTGAATTTCTCTGTGTCATTCAGAAAGGAGAGTAAAACCTGGGCTGATTCCAGGCAAGGACTCAAACTACAGGAAGTGGTGGAGTCACTGTGCCTGGAAGTGTTCAAAAACCAAGTAGAGATGGAATTTAATGATATGGCTTAGTAGGTAGGCTGGAATTCAATTGGAGGTTGAACTTGGTGATCTCGGAGGTCTTTTCCAACCTATGTGACTCTATGATACTGTGCCCTCTTTCCCTTCCCAATGATGGGGAAATGCTCCCACCAATGTCTGGTTTACAGGACAGAGGGGACCAAACAGGTAGGACAGCTCTTCTGAGCAGCAGCCTTACTCAGAAGGGACACTATTATCAAGTACAAGGTTTAAGATCCCTTCCTGGAGGAGGATGTCCTGGCATTGCTTATCTGCTTAAATGGAAGCCTCTGTAGGAAGAAATGAGGAGGGTCAAAATATCTGGATGCTCTCAGGGCACATAGTAAGAGGATGTTTGGTATAGATCTTCACGTTCAGACTGTCCTGTTGCCCCTGGCACTCAATTGCAAACCAAACACAGAAGCTCAGTTCAACCCGCACTGGCAGCTGGACTCCAGGATCTCTGTGGACCCTCCATTCCAGCACTAATACTTGGCCTGTCCTGCTCTACCAGCTAGATGAAGCAAGTGCAGTTTCCTGGAAGAAACTGCATGCCTGCCACTTCTGCAGTGTAAAATCAGCCAGCAGCCTCTTGCTGTAGAGATTTCAGAAGAGGGAGGAAGCCATGGGTTAGCGGCACTTGGTCAGGGCTGCAGCTCTGCCTGGCTGAAACTCTCAATCCTTGTCTCATGAGCTGGACCAGATTTGCAATCATGAGCAGACATCAGGGGAAATGGGAGCACCTCCCAGTCAGGCAGAATGACCTCCTGTCTCTGTCGGAAGAACAGCTGAGATGCAGCTCCCTGCACCCAAACCATCCATCCTCCCATTACACCATGGTCTCCTCCTTAGTGTCCATCTGTTACCCTGGCCAAAGGGAGGAGAAAAGCAGAAGTGGAATGTAATCCTGTCACGTTGTGCTGACAGTGAGCATTCATCCTTAGCAGCTTCCTCTGAGCATCTGTAGCACTGCTTTTCCTGTCTCAGCTCCGTCCAGCTCTGCAGGTGAATTCCTGAAAGGGTTGTGAACTGACTGTACTTTCTAAAGACCTGAAGAATGAGGACATTATTTACTTTGGTTGTCGATGGGCATCAAATGCTGTGAAAGAAATGTATGCCTCAACTCCATCACTATCTGGGACCAAAATAACAGATAAAAGGAGAAAATCTGTGGGAGTTATCATTATATGAGTTGCCATGGAAATAGCATGAGAGAACTTGGAAGAGAGCTGACACACTATGTCTCCAGGAGGGCATAAATCTCCAGCTAGCCTTGCTCCTTTTTATCATATTAACAGGCTTTTTTTTTTTTTTCTTCAGCAAGAGGTGGGAAAACATCAAAGCACAGTTCTGACATTTTTGTCTATCCCTTGATTTCTCTGATGAGGACCTCCCTGACCCCTCAAGAAGCAGAAAAGTGAACCCTAATGCTATTGGTAAGTTGCCCTAGAAACCATTTAATAGTTTCAGTAAAATAGTAAGAAGGATGTAATTTTAAGCAGAAAATATTACTGATTTCTGTGAAATCATATTAAAAACTCTCTTTATTAAAAATGTACTATTCTAAGTGTTTTTTTCAAATAAAAAATTATGCACTTGATTTAAAAGGTTTTTAAAATGCTGATTTCTAAGAAAAAGCATTACAATTTGAAGGATCTCTTTCAGGTGAAGTTGCTGTCTTGTGCCATTGCACTGTTCTGGGAAGTCTGTTTTATTCTCTTCTCTCCATTGCCAAATCCCACTTTTAATCTATCTCATCCCCCCTCATCAGGACAGGACAACCAAGTCTGCTCATACGTTATATCCCGAGTCTTCACAAACACAGCTCCAAGGCATGATGCTGTACAGGGGTGACATCCTCCTGCTCACAAGCCTGGCTCTCCACCCTGCTCTTCCTGGCAGGCCATGGGAAGGCCATGGAAGGCTTCCTGGAAGGCCATGACCACCACTCCTCTGGTGGCCAGTCCCCACTCGGGACAATCAGTGGTGGCTGTGGCAATCTGACACAGAGTAAATCCCCACTTGGATGCTAGCCTGGGTACAGGTGTGCAAGTGTGAGTGAACAAAACCACTTCTGTTCCCTAACAAAACTGCTGTCCATGACTATAAGGCCTCACATTTTGTTCTGCTATATTATTGCTCCAATTTTGCAAAATGTTTTCCCAGGATGCTTGCTGACCAGCCCTATCTTCCACCCTTTCCTAGGGCTTAGGCTGCTACAGATTGTTACTGAGACCTTTAGAGGCAAGAAGGACAGGCTGCAGCCAGGCTCTACCCAGGGTGTAGGGTGGACAGGAAAGCCAGGAGCAGGACAGCAGCAAAGCCTTCATATTTGTACCTGCTCCCTTTCAGCACAGCCCATAAGTGGAAAAGGAAAGATGCCCAGGACCCTCCAACGAGACCTTATCCTCACCAACCACGAGTATCAATGCATCAGCCCTGCATGAGTACTGCAAGGGCAAGTGAGATGAAAGGAAGCAGAATAACAAGAGAGGAAGACAAAGAGCATGGTCCCCAAACGTTCCTCTAGGAGTCAATTCAAGTTTTGTTTCACCTATTGACCCAGTTATTTCTCAGAGCACCATCTCACCCACTAAATTTCCACCATATTTGTGACTCCACTTGCAAAACCTGGAACCCCAAGAGATATAAAAGCCTACATTTTGAAAACCAGAATAGCTAAAGCCATGGAATTAATTTGTGTGGGGTGACAACTTTGGGCCAGGCTTCTTCTTTGGCTTATAGCTATCACATTTGCCATAATGGCACCAATTTCAAGTTTTTTCCCTAAAGCTGTCTTAAAGAAAGAAAGGAAGGAGGGGTGAAGGGAGGAAGGTCTCTTTTGTCATCTGCGTTTCTAAGACAAAAGTATTGCATTTATCTAAGAACAAAACTTGTGTTAAGTTCTTGTTGATTGTTTTGTCTCTGCTCAGCATCAATTTAAGATAAAATTACACACATAATTTTATAAATGCTATTTATAAAGCTGTGGATACATATTATGCATATTCTGTGCCAAAATGAATCCATTTATACCCCTAAGAAATGACAAGTCCCAAACACTGAATAATTCCACAGGGGCTATTTTTAAGGCACTTGGTGGTGCATTTGTTGCTGAGTAGCATCTCTCTGTCTATAGCCATGGGAATAGACACCATTTTTAGCTTCTCATAATTTAGGAGCTGGACTCAGTCCAGAAGAGTTTGTCACAACAATTTGAAAGGCTATTTATGATAAACGGATTTGTGGATTATGGGATCAAACATTTCAGAAAACAATTGCGCTTACCTTCACATTAGGACTGTCTGGGGAGCTCATATTCATCCCCTTGCTACATGTCCCAGGAGCAGGAACTGCAGTCACAGGGAAACTCTGTCAGAGTGGCAGTTCCCAGGATATTTTCCTCATCTCCCTGGTGTGCCTGGTTGTACCTTGCTGCTTTCAGCAGAGCTATCTAGAAGCAGGTGCCTTCAGTATTGCTTCAGGATTATTTTCATTTGTTTCTCTCCAAGGAAAGGGAAAACATCCAAAGCCTTTTCAAATGCTACTGCCTTAGGATCAAGAGTGGGAGTAACTTGAAAGGTGAAACAAAAATCCCTGTCTGTATCTGCAATTTTTTGCTACATTATGTGCTTTCTGGGCTTCCATTCAAAATAAACAAATTTTTAAAGGCCAAAAACTAAATCATATGTTTCAGAAATAAGCCTGCATTTTTCTCTCTTATTCAGGAATAGCATCATCATGATGAAAAATAGATGAACTCCTGTTGCCTGTTAACAAACCAGGCTCTCTCTCTGTGGAGAGCTGTCTCCAACCAAATGACTCCCCTGGCTCAAGACCTGGGTTCAGAGAGATGTCCTGTGCAGAAGGGACATTAGAAGCTGATACAAACCACAACTGTACCTGTGAGGCAAAGTGAGGAACAGGGCACTGCCTACCCCACATGTGAACAGTGCCACTGCCATGCCCCAGTGAGATGGGAGAGGTGTGGCATGAAGCTACACAGGGGTCAACACACGGGCAGATTAACAAATACATCTGGGAGGAACAAAACCACACCTGAGCACCCTGTGTGCTTGAAACTGCACCCATTTTTCCCACCTCTATTTGCTCCATGCCCTGTTACCCCATTTGGATCAAAACCTGCAGGACTGCTTTCATCATTTTGAAATCAGCTGGGCAGGTTTCCATCTGGAGGGTGTTTTTGACCAGGTTCCCAAGACGCAGTATCTCATAAAATTGTCATTTCTGTTTCCCTCCCTGCCTTGGGACAGGGAGGAGTGCTCAGAATAGTCTCAGCTGCACTGAGTGTCAGGATTTCACCCCTCCAGGGAAGCAACGCCAATGATGTCCTCAGAGGAAGATCATTGCTTTCCACAAAGGCGTATACCAGAATCTTGTGCAAAGCAGATGGCAACACAGCGGGAGGAGAGTCAGGCAGGGAATTTCCAGGGAGATCTTTGTTCCCTGGGCCCTGCTGCAGGGAGGAGACAGTCTGTCTCAAGGCAGGGCTGGAGAAGCTGGGAGGAATCTCTGGTTCCTCTTCTGTGATTAACTGTGCTGCAGCCATCATGGCATAAACCCTACTGAAAGGGGCTTGTCAGTCTCCACGCCACCATCCACCAAAGGAAAAGGCCAACCCACCCTCACACTGCCCTCCCCCTGAGACAGCACAACCAAGGCATCACCCTTCCCTTCCTACACCTCCACAGGATTTCTTCTTCCCTTCCAGCCTGGGTTGCCCACACACAGGTATCGGCATGCAGGTGTGTCATGGTTTAACCCCAGCCAGAAGTGAAGCACCACACAGCTGCTCACTGATGTGCCCACCCTGGTGGGATGGGGAAGAGACGCAGAAGAATAAATGTGAGAAAACTCGTGGGTTGAGATAGAAAGAGTTTAATAGGTAAAGCAAAAGCAAAGAAAGCAAACCAAGGAATTAGTTCAACACTTGCCATGGGCAGGTAGGAGTTTCAGCCATCCCCAGGACACCAGGGCCCATCACCTGGAACAGTTCCTCAGCAAGAAAAATGACATCACTCTGAACATCCCCTCCTCTCTTCTCCCCCCCACCTTATATGCTGTGTGGCACCATATGGAATGCAATATCAGCTGGGGTCAGCTGTCCCAGCTCTCTTCCCTCCCAGCTTCTCATGCACCCCTGTCCCACTTGCAACAAGAAGCAGAAAAGGCCTTGGCTCCGTGTAAGTACAGCTCAGCAACAGCAAAAACATCCCTGTAATATCAACACCGTTTTCAGAACAAATCCAAAGCACAGCCTCACATCAGCTACTATGTAGAAAGTTAACTCTACCCCAGCCAAAACACACACTAAGTGGAAGCACGGTACCCGAAAATGAGAGGCATGGTAACTACCCCAAAGAAACACCACTGCAGAAACCATCCCCTTTAAAGTACCCAGACTAAATAATACTACAGTTCATGAGAGATACTTCAATGAGCCAGTACATGTTGATTTTGAAAGATGTTCCTTCACAAAGCTGAGCCATAAAGAAGATTGAGAAGGTCTACAATCAGTGATTAAACAGCCTGGAAAGATCTACTAGCATGGGAGCACCCAAAATTGTCATGCTATACACTATCTTCTATTTCAATGCTTTGCTTTAAGTAAAAGGCTTCATTTATTTCATTTCTCTGGGTACAATGTATTTCAAATTTCAGATTTCCTCTTACTCACAGCAACATTCAATTCTGTTGATCTTGTACTTCATAAGTTGCGTGGGAAGCTGTCTGAACTTTTTGTCTAATCAGAGAATTCGCTGCAATTGGTTTTTTGGACTCCAGTTAGGAAAGGCCTTAAATTAAACACTAGGGATATAAGCAAAAACAAATAATATTGGAAAACACTGGAAAAATACTCGAGAAAAGTTGCCATGGCAATCCTTCTCTGCTTTCATGTGCTGAAGAAGACCCATCCCAAACACAAATGTCTCCTAGAACCCACCTACCTTCCAAGTCCAGGCACGGGCAGGGTGGGTGGTGCAGCTGACCACATGGCACAGGCTGGGCTCTGCTGTCCCAGCACAAGGAGCCCCAGAATCAGGTCACACCGCCAGGGTCACATTGCACACCCAAGGTCAGTGAAGTCACAATGCAGATCAGGGTGCTGCAGCACATGGTGTATTGCGGGATGTGGTTTCTGGGATCCTTCACTTCCACTGGTACTTTTAAAAATCTGCACCCTAGATTCAGGCTCCTCAACCCAGTCTTCTGACAGGGGCTGCACAGAAGATACATCTGAGACTTCTTGGGATCTTGGGCTGCTGATCAGTCAGACTCCACACTCAGTCTAAGAACATCTCTTTTCACCCCAGTCACTCAAATTTCTCTTCATAGGGGTGGGCAGCGGTGAGGGGTACAGGAGTGGCATGCACCCAGTTCCCACCTAGGTATAGGGTCTGGATGTAGAATTAAGCAGGCAGAATCTCAGGAATCAAGTAGCATTTGCACTGACCCATCTTCTGCAGCAGCTCCCACAGAGGACTAGAGAAAAAGCATCTGCCATGGCTGAAACCTGTCTTGTGCAACGGATTCTGCTGAGAGCAAAGCAGAGATTATGAATGAGCTGACAAACCAGCCTGCTGTTGGCATAGGCACCAAGCAGAGACAGAGTAGCTATGCTGGAAGTGTTTCATCCATTACTGTCAGAGAAGTCACTTTTACCACTGATCCTGCTCTAATAAATCATGTTGCCAAGCAGTTTTATAGAGGCGTTATACATCCAAAGCTACTTATGGTCCCATTAAAAGAGATGCATTTCTTTTTTAGCTCAGTGTGGCTGAAATGCTGTCGCAAAAGAAAGAGAGCTGCTGCTCAGAGAGCTATTCTAAAAGAGGTATTATTGTAATTACAATAGGGAGGGATGATGTGAGCTAGGAGCCACAATCTTCCTCCTCTGACCCATCGCCTTGGGGCAGCATTGCAAAACTGAAAATTTGTGACCACAAGCACAATAGCTGCTCACACACTCTTTGCCACGGAGATTGATGAAAATGGGATAATAATGATGTTACTTCCTCATTCACCATAGATCACCCATCCCCTCAAAGCGATTGGAGTATTATAAGTCTGGCAAGATGTATATGGACAACTTAACCAATTAGCTCTTTTATAAAGACTGTCATCTCCTTAATACAGTGTTAGATATATTAAGGCATGTGTCTACAAAGTAAAGTATTTCTTTCTGAAGCTAACAAAGCTCTCATTCTAGCAGTCTTAAAACTTCATTCTGCAAATGTCCACCTTGTGGCTGCATTCTGCAACTCTAGTGAGTTATTCAGTCACTACAGAAACCAAACAATTGATCAAAGTAGCTGGTCTACACACACACAATACATATACATACATTAATACCCATATACACATACATATTTATACATATATAAAAATATATAGGGTTTGCCACAGTTAATGCCAGCAGGAAAATTCCTTACTAACAAGTGGAATAGCCTAGGAAGGTTTTATAACCAGCACAGCTAAATCTATATGGCATATATATAAATCCCATCCAAATTCTGCTTTTAAATTTTGCTTGGTTTAAACATAGCCCTTCCTGTGGCCAGTCCTATCACCATCCTACCACTGCTTTGCACAGCCTGAGAGGGACCTGCCCAGCTGCTAATAAGCAGCAAGGGCGCTCCTGTCTCTGGAAGACAGAGATAATTCCCAAGGCCACTCCCCTGCTGAGCCTGTCCAGCTCAGCAGGCAGCACAGGCCGCCGTGGAGCTGATACCCTGCACTGACAAGTGAGGTGATGGGAAAGAGGCCACAGGCAGCGGTGCAGTGTCTGATGCACAAACCCACCACATCCCAACTACCCAGCAAGGCTACTTCTGGCAGCACCGAGGGGCCTCAGCACGGAGAAACATCCACCTTTCAGTTTCCCCGGCACTGTCTCCTTAAATCAACACACAACAGGCAATGTCGTGGTGCCCTGTCAAACAACTGAAAAGCACCAAAATCCCTCCATTTCAGCATTCAATGGAGGTAGAAAAGGACGCTGCACAGGCACAGAAGAGAAGCAAGGAGGCAATCTGCAGCACTCTAATCTCTCAGAGATACTGCAGGGGATGGGGAAAAATTTTGTTTTAACATCAGTTCAGAGTCAATTTTATGTAGCAGCGTCTGTGGCCATGCTGGCCTTGGGTCAAAATCTGGAACGCACCCCTGACTTCTGGCCCCAGCACAAAGAGGTGGCTGGAAATCCTCCAATGTCAACAGTGACTCTGGCTGTCCAAACAAACATACACCTGCAGTGACAGAGGCGTATCAAAAAGCTGACTGACCCAGCTGCCTAAGGAGCAGAGATAGCTTGCTGAAAACCTTCAGAGAGAGTATTTCTACCCTTCCATAGCCAAGGAAGGACAAAAGGACGCCAAGGATAATAACCCTATTTCTAGAAAGCAACCTGACAAATGCATAAGATCTACCTGGGTCCAACAAGCACAATAAGAAAAACCCCTGGGCCACATCGTACTAGAGACAGGGAAATATTTAGAGGAGGTTTGAGCCTGCAGTTGCACTGCTCCTGTAATCTTGTCTCAGGAGTCCACTACTGTTCATCACAGGGACAGGGCACCAGGCTAGATGTACCTCAATAGGACAAAATGTCTAACACTTCTGGATCATAGATTATGTTGAAAATCAGTTACAAGTATCTGCCTGAACATTCATGTGTTCACTGCCAGTGAACCCCAGCCACAGGCACACGTAATTTTCCTCAGGTGAGTGGGCCCCTTGTTTCTACATTAACACAAATACATCACTCAAAGCCTCTCAATGGCTGGAACAAATGAAGGAGATTATTTCATCAGCTCCTGTCTCTCACAGTCAGATAATGCAGGGCCACACCAGGATACCCAAAATAGTGATTTATTGGAAAAAGCATTATGACTATTTATAAATACTGTGACATGATTACTAACCCAAACAGAAAGATACACTGGCAACCCACAGTCTAGCAAATCAATTACTCCCACTGAGCTCACAAAGTCAGTGATCAGCACAGAAGTAAATCACAGTATTATTTTTTATTTATTTCAAAACTGTAGAAAATGCAGACAAAACACAGGCATCTTTGTGCGTACAGAAAAGGCAATTCAGTTTGCATAAGGCTTTGACATTATCTAATAATGTTTATGAAATTCTATCCTGCCTGCCTGATGCAAAAGGCCAGTTGCAGGGCAGCACAGGCAGAGCCTACAGATGTTTACTCTCACTGTTGGGTCTGAAGCTCTCACTCTCTGTTCAGAGGGTATGCATTTTATAAAAGAACCCCACCATGCTGATGAGCTGTGCAGCTCTGTTTATACCAGGTTTATTATTGGTACATCTGAGATTTCACATGATAAATTTTGAGAAATTTCAAGGTTTTGATCACTGAAGGACATTTACCACAGGTCGCCAGACTGTATCCACACAAACTCCAAAATGAGCCTGGGAAGGCATAAACTGGACAATATTGTGCTCCTCCATTCCTCACCCACACAGGTTAAAATAATCTGGGACATGAATGGTCACTTTGGATTCAGGGACAAGCTTAAAAGGGCATTTGCTGCTTTAAAAATTCCTTCAAAAGCCTAATTCTTTGTTTGTCTTGATTTCTCTTTTTATTCTTCCTTCCCTGCACTGCAATCACTAACCACAGCCAATAGCTTTTCCCCATCATTGTTGTTTGTTTTTTTTAATTAAATGATAACTGCTCTTTTTACCCATCCTGAACTAGCTGCTCTTGCACACAGGTGACTGAAACTCTCATGAAGTTCAAATCAAAGCTCTTACATGGCTCAGCAAGAGAGAAAAGGAAAGCACATCAAAACCTCAGGTTTTCTCTTACTGCTGAGATTTGTTCCCAGAAAGCAGGCACACGTGCAACAGCCTGACCAGCCAGAAGCCACGATGCCATCTGACAAATGTCTCTCAGCTCCAGGGGAAAACGGCGTTTGCAAAGCATCTGAACTAGGGGGCACTTAACCACAGGGGACCACACCTCTTTTAGTGCAGGACAGGAGTTACACACACCCAGTAGCAGGGTGTGTGAGTGTTCCCACTGTGGGCATTCTGCTGAGTCCTTGGCAGAGTCAACAGCTAAAACAGCTGGTTTGATGCCTGACATTTCAACATTGCCACTCTTCCTGAAACATGACCCACACCTGCTATTGTATTTGAAGTTTCCAAAAGGTTACTCATTATTTGACCCAAGTCCCTGTTTTCCAGAACAGCCACATTTTCCTCTTCCTCCTCTAAAGAAAACAGCTGGTCTGAGTAGCCCTTCAAAAACTGACACCTTTTAAGAAAAGTTTTTTTAGATTGGCATCCATGGTAGTTTCACCATATGTTCACCATTGTTCAAATGCACCCTCAGATCACAAGTAATAGGCATCTGCTTTCTTCTGAGTCTTGCATTTCTCTAATTCAAGCAGATAACCATACACGTTTCTGCTTTGGCCCTTGCATAGGCTAGTTTTAAAGAAATGCTACACAAAAGTCATAGGAAGTTGAAGAAACAATCTTGAGGTCTCCAGGTCACATTGTCCAGCTGCTAGCTGAGATGAAGACACAGCACATGCCAAAAAATCTCTCCCCAAAGAGAAGAAAGCTGCAAACAGAATCTGGATCATTCTCTGAATGACATTTCTCAGACAGATGACAGAAGCAGAAGTTGATCTTCTGCACACTCTGAATTAATGTAAAGTATGTTTATTTTCACTCTGCTGTGTTGGCAGCAATGCCTGTGTCCCTTTAGATTGTTTGTGGAATGGCAAAGATAAAAGCAGAATTTTACAGCTGCAGGGAACTGAAGGAGATAAAAAAGTCTCTGTATGCACTTTTGTCTTGTTTCCCTGCCCGTCTCAGGTGAGACTAATAGTCTGCCTACACTTGGACGTGACTCCTGTCAGGCACCAGTCAATTAAGTACTTTTGGCTTTCTCAGCACTGAACTCTGGAAGCACAAAGGAGATAAAAACAAGCCACAGAGAGATCAAGAGAGTCTGACTGGCTGAGGACCTGGCCTGGAATGAAGAAGTGGGACCATCAGGAGGGTCAGCAAGTGCTCTTCTAAAATTACTTTTATGGTCCATAAAAGACTAAGGCATAGGCATGGAGAAAGGCAGTGATAGTTATTTGCCTTTGCTGAATTATAAGTTTATTTTAAAGAGGACAGGGACACAAGTGTGGGGAGGTTATCAGTGCAAGGCAGCACCATGGGGAGCCAGATGTTCACTCCTTCACAAACCAGACCTCATTGCGGCGTCCGTAAGGCTTCATAGGGGGGTCATAACCATTGCACAAGTAGAAATCCTTGCGGTACGCAGCATCACTCCCCAGAGCAGCCTTCAGCTTGGTAGCATAGTTCACGTAATCTGCCTCTTTGGCATAGCCACCAAACTGCCTGCAAAGAAACCAGAGAGGTGTTGAGCAGTCCTGGCAAAGCACAGAAGGGAGAGAGAGACAATATAGAGACACAGTATATTTAGACACGCATTTTGATCCAGGCCCTGCCAACATGCACTCATGCATGCACTGTTCATTGTGAAGCAGCACACTTCTTTTGGGACAGGTGAAGTCTCATGGTGACACAGCCAAGGTGCAGTCATCCATTCAGAGGCCCCAGAGGGATCCCCCCAAACAGCCTTTTGTATGCCAGCCAGCAGAATGGCCCTGCCCTGTGAATCAGCACCATACCAGAGAAACAACTTTCTAAAACACAAAGTTATCTACAAGTCAGCTCAGCCCACAGTTCCTCACCAATGCTGTCAACAACCATGTTCACTGTGGTGTGAACAACCATCTGCTGGAAAGATCATGAAGGAAAGCCAAACTCTATCTAGCCCAAGGAAAAGGGGAAGTAGGAACAGACAATTGGCAATTACAGAACATGATGCTATTTAAAAGGGGTGAACTGAAATGGATCTGGTTTATATCGACCTCCCACCAACAGGAACTGTTTCCACATCAGCCTGCACCTTAACACCCTCCCTCAGGGCCAATGTTTGAGACAAAACAGGCTGATATTGCAGAAGTGGCCCACACCCAGAGCAAAGGCCAAGCAGCGGTTGGAAGCAAGAAAGAAGTCAGTTAGAGTCAGCCAAAATAGTTCAAGAAAGTAGGCAGGGGAACCTCCAAAGGGTAAAGACAAGGTGAAGAGCTTATTGCTATTGTGATACTAGTTTGAGTCCAGGCATCAGCCAACAGCCCAAGACATGCAAAGGTGATTTGAAACAATGCAGTGGCTGCTTGTTTCCATGGTGGAAACTCATACTCTGGTATGAGTCCATCTGAATGAGACTTCAGTGGACAGTTTGATGTGAACCACACCAAAGAACAGACTTACGTTCAACAAAATATGAACAATCTGGAACCTACAAAGTGGGAAAAAAATCCATATTCCAGATCAGTGCAGCATGACTGGGGGTAAGAAGTGACATAAAAAACTTGTCTTCAGTCTAGACATACTCCTCCATCTCCTTCTGCCACATGCACCCCTTGTACAGCAAGTCACCTAGTAAAACAAATACTGCTCTTCAGAGCACCCTAAAGTCCTTGTCACTTGAGATTGGAGATTGCAGGATGCATTCCTTACGTGGAATAAATGGTCATCCCCTGTCTTTCTTCAATCTTAATGCTCTCATCAGTAGGACAAGGAGGGTTGTCTTGAAACTGGCTTGGTATCCGCAGAGAGACTTTCACCTTCTGCTGAAAGGAGCCATCTTCAGCAGGAAAAGCAGTGATGGAGACAGGAGCAGTCATGCCCATTCCAACCCCTGAAGCAGACACACAGATATTACTAAAGAAGTTTAGGCTCTCAAGAGCTCACAAAATTAACAGGGAATTCACAAAAGCTAATTTTAGTTTTGGAAACTCCTCATATGAATGAACTCCTTGTCAGCAGTGCTTCCTCAGGGGAAGCAGAACAGCCATCATCAGGCTTCTGCTTGGGCCAAGCTCTCTCTCCACACCAGAAGCCTGGGAAATAAGTGTCCAAATTGACCTCTGTAATGTTTTTTTATTAATGGTGCTGGCTTTTGTGGTTCTATGAGACACTTTGTTCTTCTGACAAATCAGCTGTAAGACAGCAGGATCTGTAGCTCCAGGGCAGGCCAGCGGCATGTATAACTCTATATCAGCATTTAAATTAATATTATCTGCACCTGGTTGTGAGCCCAAAGCCAATACTTGGTGACAGGAGCTTTCTCTTAAAACCTTCCAAATGCTTCCAGACTTCTGACAAGTTCCAGTGCCCCAAACCTCAGTGCTGTCATGGCTTTCAGCAGGACTGTCCATGCTCTCCACACTCTAGGACCAGCATGGTTTTTTCCCACTCTTTATGGCCAAGAAGTACCACATGGCACTGAAGACCACTGAAGACAGTTTTCTTCACTCTTCTTGCAGCAGTAGGCAGCGTCTAAACCTCATGATCAGGCAGCCATAAAAACAATTGAGATCAAGCCATCTTTCTCATTTATTTTGATGTCATACCTGTGTTTGTCTCACGTTATAGAAGGCACCCTTTCTATGACAGCAACAGCGATCATCAACTTTCAAAAAATGCAAATACCATTTCCCACTGCATCTACCTCTTACTTCTACAGAGACCACACTAGCCATTCTACTAGATGATGGAGAAAGGTATTCAAGAACATGTATATGCCTCAGAGCTACTCTGTAGCCTTCTCCTTCTATGAATGGTTAAACAGCGCACACTTCAGTAAAATGAGAATTAGAAGCAATCACCTGGAAGCACTGCCATAAAACATTACAATACACCATTAGAAAGGAAGCTCATTGTTCATTACACTTTCATGAATAAAAATAGCCAGATAAAATATCAAGGTCATAACTGTTATTTCACTGCCCAGGGCGGCACATCATAGAACTGAAGTGTCCCAGATACCCTGGATTTCATCAGCTACTGCTCACCCAGGGAGCTGTGACAGATACATGTCTGCCTGTCCTCACGTTATCCCAGCCGCAAGGTAACTCATTCCTGTTTAAACAAATAATTTTCGAGATTTCACCCTGAAACAGAGATGGGTTATAAGCAGACTCATAGCATGAGTTAGCTGGGCACAACTAAACCTGATGCATGTTTAGTTTTCCCAGTGAGGGGCCATTCCCATCAAAGACCCCCAGTGCCAGGAGCCAAAAGCCAAGCGGGCCTGCAGTGCCATTGCCTCTATCCACCCTGCTTTCACCAAGCCTCAACCACAAACATCCGCCAAACCCCCGGGGTAGGCAGCATCTCTCACCCTTGTCGTTGCTTCCTCCGACGTACTTGAGGAGCTTGACTGCCCCTTCCTTCGAGGCTTCGTCGAACGGCTTCCCCACCAGCTCCACCGCCGCGAACCTCCCGCCCTCGCACGCCCTCTCCTCGTAGCTGACCTGATCCTGGGGAACGAGATGGGAATGGAGGCGCTGCCAGGAGGAACGCGCTGCCCGGGGGTGATACCCGCTCTCCCGAACAGCGCCTTAGCGCAGAACCGCCCGGGGAACAGCGCCGGCCGCCCGCCCCGGCACAGACCTTCTCGCCCTTGGCCAGCAAGCGGTAGGGCCATGCCTCCACCGTGCTCAGCAGCGAGTTCTTCACCATGCCCAGCATGATGCCGCGGCTCTGCTCTGCCCCGCTCGGTCCGGCTCTGCCCCTGCCGGCTCGGCTCGGCCCTGCCCCGCTCGGTCCGGCTCTGCCCCTGCCGGCTCGGCTCGGTTCGGCCCCGCTCGGCGGAGGTGGGAGGGCCGGAGCTGGAGCCGGAGCCGCCCCGCCCGCCCCGCAGCCGTCGCCCCCAGGGCGCGCCCGAGGCCGCCTGCGCTGCGGGGCCGGGGCCGTGCGAGGGCAGCGGGAGCGGCGAACCCGCAGGGTGGAGGGCGCCGAGAAATGTGAGGAGTCGTGAGGTGCGGGGACAGATGGTATTCATCTCCAGGAGACAGGAAATGTGAGAGGGGATATGGAAGGAAAGAAATGCAGGAAAAGGGAAGTACTGGCAAAGTGTGTCATGCATAAAGTGGAAGGGCACCGTGCTCCTGGAATTGCAAAATCATAACCTCTTGTTTTTTCGGTCTTTTGTGGGGGTTTTTTTAATAAACAGAACTAAAGGGGAACTTGGTTGTTTTTTAAGGAAGTGGTCTGTGTAACTGGATATTGCAAGCTTTAGGTGAGGGGTAGATTTTAGAAGTTCCTAATGATACTTGATCTCCCTCCACTGACCACCCAACAGGTTGCCTCTGTTTAAAAGTTCCGCCCAGGTCCTTTCCCAGAAATACATGTAAATGAACATAACAAAGAGTTTAGATGGCTTCTGTAGCTGGATACATTTATATGCATGGAAGACTTAGACACCTTGTGACAAGTGGGCTTTTTTGTTGTATAAGCCATGTCTTAGGACAAGTGTCTTATAACACATGTCTAAGGACAAGTGCCTTACCCATGAGTGAGGCCAGCTTCCCTAGGCAGATGGGATAGAGGAATCTCAATTTGTTCAGCTGGACTGCTGCCTCCTCAAATAGAAGGTGAACAGTGCAGAAGTAGGCTGGCGCATAACCTTCCTACACTCTTAAAGAGCAAAAACTAAAATTATAAAAGAAATAGGACACTAAAACTTTTCCATCTAGAGAGAGGGTCGTGCAAAGGCAAAGAGGTTACAGAAGCTGGCTATTATCATCTGATTAAACAGGCTGTGTTCAGGTCAGGGAGCTGGGCTGGAGCCTGGCATGGGCTTTCACAGAGTGAATGGCAGGGACTGCTATCACTGGTGACAAGGTCGCAGACTAGTAATTAATTAACCATTTGTATTACTTGGTTTATTCACCATTATGCAAGAAATTGCAGAATTGTAACATACATTGCATGCTGCAGCTTACTTGTTCTCTTTTAAAGCAAATGGTGACTTTCTCCATTGTGTTGAGGAGGTTTTGCCAAGACTACAAACTTGCACGTATCAGCATAGGAATACCTGGGCTGTGTTAGACTGGGGGTCCATCTTGCCCTGTCCTCTGTCTCTGGCAGAAGCTGGTGGTGGACATCTAGGTATAAAGTAAAAGTATGCAATGATCTGCTCTGGCCTCCCACCACCAGTCTGTAACTTGAGGGACTTGAGGTAAGGCTCATCTTTCTGTTTCTAGTAGTCCTCAATTTACACAACTTCAGGTTGCCTGATGAAATGCTTTTGTCTAAAATACAACCATGAAAGCTAACATTTTGTTGTACTCTTCCTCCAAATAGGCAAAAATAACCAGCAGTCCCTACAGCCCCAAGCAAAGCATCCCTTGGAGGGATCAGCAGTCTGTGCAAGGATGCAGCTGTTGCTACAGCACAGCCTAGAAACTCTGAATGCAGAATAACAAGAAGTTAGGGGCCTTTCGCTCTTGTTATTCCTTGTAATTTATGTAAATATATTCTGGGATCAAAATGCTCTACATTTCCTGAGAAATTATGATGACAACTTCAACAAAGGCACAACTGTATCCTTTTATCAGCCTTTTCACAGTCTTGATTTTTCCCTTGTTCAGCTAGGTAATGTTTCAAATTCCCAAGCAAAAGCCAAAGAGAGCTAAGTTAGAGTTTTGTTATTTTCTGAAAACCTGAACTCAGAAAATTTACATCCGGGAAATATTTATCAGATTGTCTCATACACTGCTCATACCTCCTCCACTCAACTAACTCCCAGGTTGCAGCTAAAATTTTCACTGTGTTAATTCTTCTGGTCCATTCTGAAAGATTTCATATGAAACTAGTTTTTCCCCTTTCCTTTTGGAGGTTATTGTATTGTCACTGAATTTCTTTCCATAAATTCAGGCTTTGGGAATCCTTAAATAGCTAGTCTGCATCCTCACTGTGACTGGAAAGTGTTTTCAAAACAACTGTCATGCCAGACAATCATTTAGACATAATCCATTCTTTATTTGTGTTCTCATAAATTGCTTCATCCAGTCCTTAAAGACAACCTGTTTCTTTTCCTCTCTGGCTCTCCTTCTTATGTTTCAACACATTTCATATACACAGTTGACTGCAATGCTGAATGGCAATCTCTGTATTGGATTTATCTTTAGAGACCTGAAGGGCAAGCCCACTCTATCCTCTGTTCAGTGCATAATTTGATTCATGCACTCTTTTTATCACCAGCTTTATTGTCAGGAAGACACAGGCAAAGACAAGCTGAAGGCAGGGTATTCTGGGTAATCCCTGAGGGACCAAAGTCTTTGGAGAGTGTGGTTATTAATTTTCTACAGATATTAATTGTGCTGAAGGATGTTGGGAAATGTCTGGAGGTCAGTGCTGGCATGTGGAGAAAATACTCTGTGAAATAGACACCAATTAAATTATTATCTGTGATTTTGGGGACTGAAGAGTCACTTAAGCTATTTTGGAAAATCTTTCTAGACACCTATCTTTGCCATTAGCTATCTAAATAATTTTGGAAAAAAAGAATTATAAATTCCCTGGTTTCCATGGGTCTTGGCAAAAATCCATTCAGTGTGTTTCAGAATGCTGGAAATTCTGAGCATATCTACTGAATAACACCACCCTGAGTGCACAGTTCCAGGTAGCTAGAAAAACACTCTTTGCAGAAGGAGGATGTTCAAATCTGGTCCCTAGCTATTGATATATCTTCAGTGTTGGAGCATGATATACAGGCTAAGGTTATCCAGCCCTTCCTACCCTCTGAACATATGAACATAGACAGTAGGTTAAGGCTGTATTTTGAAACATAACTTCCTCTCCCTGCCCAGCTGGAGTGCCAAGCACCAATCCATCTTTCTGCATTCATCAGTTGTTCAGCACTTTTGAAGTTCAAATTCCCCAGCTGTTTCAGATGGAGTGCTTTAAAAGTAGGGCAGAGAGAAAAAATCACCTATTTTTATAGAAAAACCTTCTTCTGAAGGTAAGCAGAAAGAATGCTTGTGTAGACTAAAGGTATTCACGCTCAACTAGAATGAGCTTGTCAACTGTTTTTTGCTTGGGACACAAAACAGCCATCATTAAAGAACAGGGTCAGGTTTCACCTACTGACCTAGGTTTGCAAGGCAGCAACAAATGCAGAAGTTCTGATCTCCTTAGCAAAGCTGACTTGTATGTGTCCTGTACTTTTTTTCTGTCCAGCAATGTCCCATTGAGAAAGGTTTAAGCAGATGAAAAGAAAAAAAAAAGATTTTCCTTTTTTTTCTGGTAGAGAATTAAGTGCTCTGAGGTCTCCTGCGAGCATATAACCTTCTCCTGTGTGTCGGCAGTCTCCGCAGCTGAGTATTCCCACGCCTCTGGCTCTGCAGCGCATTCAGTCGAAGGGGAAGGACAGTTTTGCTGATGACATTGAGACGTTCGTTCAGTTCTTCCAGCCTTTTCCTTATCGACTGGACTTCCCTCACAAGGTTGTCCACAGCTGCAGAGACAGGGCGGAGACTACAAAGAGAGTAATATAGAAGAATAACTCAGTTTAGGGAGTGTTTCTTAGTATGCAAAGTCATTTACCATGACCTTTGTTTCTTCCTGGGTAAGGGCCCTTGATGATGAAAGAGTTGCAAGCAACCATTAGTTATGGAAGACAGCCACTTGTCTTATGAACAATCGCTTTAATTGCCTACTTGCTTTATGAACAATTCTGATTCAAGTGATATTAGGTTTCTAGTAAATCCCAGTATTCTCTTTTCCTCTCTTTCTCTCCATGCCTTTCCTACTCTCTCTCTGGAAATATGAGATTGAAGTAAATTTTGTGAGTTTGTTCAACAGTTAATATCTCCAGCAATGCAAAGGGGGAATATAATGACGTGAAGTAGTGAGTAGCTTTCTCAGATCTAGGTGTTAGAGACTGAAATTTAAAAAATCACAGACCAAATCAGCTTCTTTTCCCTGACCTGTTGCCAAGCCCATGTGTGGATTAGTAGAACAATTCATTTTTTCCAGCCTGTTCTCTCAAGTGTGAGCTGCCAAGGGCATTCTCTTTAGGAAGATTCTTGTAATACAGTTACAGCAGTTGAGCGTTTCACAATAAATAGTTAGCAGAATATTCACTTTACTAATCAGAGCTGGTAGCACAACTGGTACTGAGACAGTGTGTTTTATTCCCGCCGCCGCTCCCCCCCCCCCCCCCCCCCAAGCTGAGAGATAAGAAAATTCATCTTTAAGAAGATGAATCCTGCTCAAGGAAGCATACTCAGGGGAGGACTGAATCCCACCTCCAGATGAGAGGAATTACCTGGAGAACTCAGGCAGGAGAGCATTTGGGTTATTCAGCAGGGTATGCTTCATTTGCCAGAAGATGTCATTTCCCCATTTCTCAAGGGTTTGAGTAATGCTGTAAACACCTTCTATGTTGACTTTGTCAGCTAAGTTAGCAGGATGTCCATGGAAAAGAGGAAAACAAATGCACAAGAAAATACAAGCCAGTGCTCTGAGTTTGATTCTAATCCCCCTCACAACTCAGTTGCAATGAAATACCAAATATTAAACACATGGAAGATCTAAATTAAAAAGCAGGTAACTCTCCCTCACAGTGTAATTCTCTGCCTCCATGTGCCCGGGTTTTCTGCTGTCACTGGATACTCCAGCTGATTATCTCTAAAATCATTTTTTTCTCCAGAAGTCTCAACAGCAATCAAGAAAGAGCAGTCATGAATGAACACTG
The DNA here is from genome assembly GCA_018697195.1 of Certhia americana. Taxonomy (NCBI): domain Eukaryota; kingdom Metazoa; phylum Chordata; class Aves; order Passeriformes; family Certhiidae; genus Certhia; species Certhia americana. The sequence continues at coordinate 45,544,540 of CM031879.1, forward strand.
CCTATCTCACTCCAAGGACAAAATAAGTGAACCTGCATCTCTGAGTTACTTAATGCCTCCCATGCTGAACCTCTGTGACCTCCTACCGCCTTCTCTGTAGTTCCATTTCTGGTCCAGAAAGTCCTCCTGAGATTTACTGCAGGGCAAAAGGATGAAGAGGAGGAAAAGAGGAAGAGTCACCATGATGGCTGGTGTAGGATCTTGACTTCCCCCTGTCTCTGTGAAGACAAAAAGTCTTGCTAAGCGCTTTATTTCTTTTTCCTTCTTTTTCTCCACTCTCCATCACCACAACACCAAATTTCTCTCTGGTGATGTTTTTGTTTAAAATGTTGTTCAAGTTGCCCAGAATAGGTTTTACAGAAGCACAGGGGCTTTTCTTTTTCACAAGTACGAGCTTTTCTTCCTTTTCAAGCAGCAGAGTGGTACTGAGATGCTCCATCAGCCAGCAGGAGCTGGGGAAGTAGCTTTGCTTCCTATGCAGCCATGTTTGGATAGCACCTTATAGCTACAATTGTTCTAGTGGTGTCAGGAGGAGGTACTACAAAGTGTGAAAATCACTGCATCCCTACTTTGTATTTGGGAGAAACAAGGTAAACAACCCTTTAACAATTTATCATGTGTCTCATAGTGGCCAGAATAAAAAAAATGTTCTTTTTGATCTGGTCCACTAACCAGTGGCAATATCTTAGATGCTGCCTCAAAGGTAACTCCACCCTCCATGTACTATTTCCACTTTGCCTTGGTGTCACAGGGTCAGTTCCTCCTGAGCAAAGCTGCAGAGTCAACAGGACATGTACGAACTGATGTGAAAACCTACCTAATTTCTTGTTTTCTTTCAAGTTTACCATCATTCCCAAGCCAAGGAAGTAAGCCCTAACCCACATGCCCTCCTGGGCAAGTACCATCTCTAAACATAAGAGGATAGATTAGTCTCTCCACAGCTTACTCATGCTGATTTGTTATTCTGTCCTAATAAATTAGTCCCTCAGTGTTGAATCTGGTATTTTAATTAAAAAAAAAAAAAATGTCATGAACAGCTGTTCTGCTAGAAATTGGCTGAAAATATCCATTATGCACATATTGCACATAGCAAATAGAAAAATGCATTGCCAAGTTCATGGGGTTTAGTGATGATTTCGGTCATCTGCAGTCACAGTGATTGAGGGGCTCATGTGAGAAGCAGGCACATCCCAGAAAATCTGAATTATTCTCCTGTTCAGGTACATGCATCAAAAGCCTAAGATCTCACTGCAAAATATGAGAACCTTTTTTTTTTTTTTTTTTTAATATAATATAACCTTCATTTCCTGACCATCTGGGAAGAATTCAGTCACCTCAAAACCTACCAGAAGGTGTAGCAGATAAAGCAGTAAATAAATAATTCCTTTCACTTTGTGCCTTTCTTACATTTGATCACTAGTGCATTTTAATCGCAACTGCGTTTATTTTTTCATTATTTAAAGTATCAGTATGAATATAGCCATACTAATGGAAAATGTCATGATACTTTAAAAACATTACTTTCCATCTGTCAGGATGTAATTTGTATTTAGTATTCTTCATCTAATTGGAGTATTCATTTAAAGGAAAAAATAAATTACCTTCTTCCTATCTCACACATGCATACACCTTTTCTTCCCACTAACTCAGAGCTGGCAAAATAAAGATCTTTAAGAAGGTCTGACAGTATCAGCAAGGCTCATAATGAAAGGGTCTTCACAGACCTTCTTGAAACTATTTGCATTGACACCACACCTCCTCCACATCTCAGCTTTTCCAGACAAATGCTCCAGCCTTTACAGCTTTTTTTTCCTCTCTTTCTTTGAATGACTATGCCCTGCACATGCCTTTTTAATATTCCCTGATGGTAAAGGACTCACCAGACACCTATGTGTCTAATTACAAACGTTTTGAAAATGCTGCCAACATCAAGGAGACAGTGTGGCTTCCAAGCTAATTGGAAAACTTCCTGAAGAGATTGTCCATTCCTTATCCTTTCCACCTCCCACTTGTTTCAATACCCCACAGCTGGGATTCTTTGATCTTTCTCTATTTGTTAAAAGTAGAGTGGTAATAAATTCCACATACATCTTATACTGAAAATCCACCCTACTTGAGCTCCAGCTTTTTAAAACATCAGGTGTCCAAATGAATCACAATACCCACGTGTTCTATTTGCAGGGCCCCTCACAGACCACTTTCTTTGTAACTTTGCTCCTGCATTCCTGAGGGTCTGCTGTAATTTATTATCACAGTAAACATCAGGTTATAATCGTCTTTGAAGTAGATTCTCGTACCTCAGGCACACAGAAAATGAGCAATCTTCCTTAGGTAGAATTGTAGACAGCAAATGGATATTCTCTAACGAAATTCCTAGCTGAAAAAGTCTGTGGGGTCATCTGTAACAGGAGCCAGATCCCCAGCTGATTCAAATATGTTTTCTGCTCTTTTGCAGAGTTGCACTGGAAAGTACTATCAAGGTAGAACACAGATGGACAAGCAGAGAGAACTCTCTCACACCCTTACATGGAAACTCTTTCCTAAATGCAGAGAATAACAATATCAACACATTAGCTTTGTCATTGTTACTATTAATTACAATAATAAGAAGTGCTGTCAGAGAATTACATCACATTCTGCCCTTGGAGCAGGGTAGGCTCAGTGATTCACTGGACAGTCCCTTCATCTGCAGGCAGTGAAGACTAACATATTTGTCTCATTATAACCCAATTTTTTTTTCATCTTTTAACCTTTCGATTACTCACTTCAGTATGATAAAAGAGCTCAGCTATCTTAACACCCTGAGCACAGCCCTGCTGGGATCAGAAGTTGTGCCATGTAAGCCAGAATCCCTGTCCCAAAGCAAAGGAGTACAGCCAGTATTTGAACTCCCATCACTGTCTGTCTCACATGAACTCCTTTGGTTTCTTGTAGCTCCATTTCCAGCGCTCATCCCTCCTCACAATGCAGTGGGTAATCACAACAGAGCACTGAGATTTCTTTGGTATCTGCCTTCGACTTTGACAACTGTGGTGAAGTGCACCACTGCCTGTGGGTTGTGCTGCCTGCCAGGATATGGGGGTTACCTGTTTATAGTACCAAACACAGCTTCATTCCAGAGAGTCCTCTCTCCCCTGAAGCCTGAGGAGAACACACTCATCCTACTGCAGACATGTGAGTCGTTGCTTTATGATGCAGAACTTACCTGCCCCTTGTATATCAAGAGGGCTTGAAACCTTCCCCTGTGCTTCTGACTGCTCTAATGACATGCCCTCTCCTGAGTGCATCGGCACTGCAGTGTGTTAGCCCAAGCCCATGCTTGCTTGGAGAAGAGGATGTTGTTGATTAGAGTTATCAATCCCTGCAGTGACACTTAAAATGAAGGATATTCTTTTCTTCATTTGAACATTGAAATGCAAGTTAATTACATACATGTTTTTCATTTGAGTTCTGTTCTCCTCTCATAAGTTTTTCAAGTTCCTTTTAAGCTACTTTCAGGCTGAAGCTGAAGAGTGATTCTAGATTTGGGGTCATTTGCTGGGAAACAGAATATAGTTCTAAGTGAATCAGGGAGTTTGATCTCAGGTAAATCATAAATATGTAAAATGTAGCTCTCATTCCAATGATAATAAGTATGTTTAAGATTCTCTGTTTTGTAAAGGACCTCAATAGATAATAAAGCTATTTTTGCTGACTGTTGGAATTCCTCTTTTTTTTCCTTCTCTTTTATTTTCATTGCAATATTTCAAGGTTATATTACTTACACACACACAGCTAAAAGGTTCTGTTTTATGTATTAGGTTCAAGAAGGTTTAAGTTATATAAACCAAACAGTTCTTATTAAAAAAAAAAAAAAAGCATATTGTAGCTGCATACAATTCCTAGTGCCAGTTCTGTGAGACTCCCAGCCTGGGATCTTGAAAGGTCTCTGAGCTTTTAGAGGAGAAAGCTGCCAAGCCTGTGAGTCCAGAACAATCAAAGTATTTGCAAGCTCTGCTTGCAAAGCGGATGGCATTTGTTAGCTCGCCAAGAAAAAAAAAAAAAAAGGAAGCATTAGCATATGCTTGTAGAATTATGTAATGGTGGAAAGATCATGAAGAAGGCCAAAAAAAATTTTAAAAATTGGATCCTACAATATTAACCCAGTCACAGTGGTACAGCTAGAATATCACCTGTTCCAAAAGGCTTTGTTATAAATCCATTGTAATGGAATATTCTTCAATTTACATGTGGGGGTATATGTTGGTACACACAGACACTCGGTTTGAGTTCAGAATAACAATACGTAGGAATAACAATATCCTCCTGAATTTTTCAGTTTTGGCAACAAATTTGAGTTAAATAGTACTTTTCCATGTAACTAAGAGTTATATGCTCATTTTCTACCTGGGTGTTGTGTGAAAGCGAAGAGCACCTGAATCCCTGAAATAGCCTGACTACCCTGTCAAACAAGGAGATCTGATTGACAGCCCTGATGACAGACAGCTAGGGTGATGCTGTTGCTAGCAGGCTGCCATAGTGAGGATAAAGAAGGAAAAAAAAAGCCATCCAGGTGCAAAGCACACATTGCTGCAATATATCTATAAAGTACCATTGGTTTTGAGGAGGTAATATTCACCTTCTGCTTATTCTCCAGGTGTGCCTTCTTTTTCAGAATATGTCTTACCTTCATCTCTCTCTCATTTAGTGCTTGGTCCTCCCCCTTAGGAAGTCTCCTCTCTCTCCTTAGATAGGCATTCACAGATCTTGCACTCTCCATGTCTGCCTGTCTGACAGTCTGCCTGACTCTAAGGATTTGCTTTCTCTTTCTCCCTACTTCTCTCACTCTGAACATCCCTGTTCTCTGTAGGAACTGTAGGTAGCAATCCTCCAACCTCCACGTCCATGCCAGTCTGCACATATTCCTTCCTCTCCTGTGGCTCTTCCCACAGGTGCCTTCACAGTCCCTCAACGCAACAACCTCTTTCTGACGTGTATGTTTCTTTCCTCCAGAGGGAGAAACAAAACATTCCTGGGAAAGAAGGCAGAGAATTGTATACAAGCATTACCTTTGCTCTTGAGGCCAGTTCTTCTGTGATGAAGCTTCCAAATCTCTGCCTCCTTGCTCCTTTCTTCCCCTTACCAACCTCTCTGCATTTCAACTTGCAACGAGTGACGTGTCCCTCTTCATTTCCCTGCTTTCCACATTTCCACAGTCTTTCCGTGGAGCCTCCTCCAGCTGTACCTCTCTTACCCCTCCCTCCCACTCCTGCAAACTAGCCATCTCTCCCCACACATGGGAGCCTTATGGGAAGGAAAGCCTGGGCAATGGAGCCCTTCTCAAAAACAACTCTGTCTCCGAGGACACCAGTGTTATCTTTGCCCCCAGTTCTTTTGGGCAGCTCTCAACCGCTGGCTCTCTGACACAGCTGTATGACATACTAGTCACAGTTTCCACTATGCAGTGCTTCTCTCTGGCTGCTTGAACCCTCCAGCCATCCTGTCATGAATTTGTTCACAGCGTTCTTCCTGCTTTTTAACTAACACGCCAATTAATTCCCTGCTGATTAGTTCATTCCTGATACACTCTGCCAAATCTATTTCTAGTGGAATAAACAAGGAGGGATGAATCGGCTGCAGTGTTGTTGTTTTTTTTCCCCTTGACCCCCTCCCCCAGGTCTGCACTTGCCAAATCAAACAGGCTTTGGTCTGGTCAGTACTCAATAAAGAGATTTCCAAACAAATGCAAGGTGTTAATGGGACGAATTTTGTGAAGCAGGGGGTGAATGCCTGACTCTGGTCCCATGTCTGTGTCAAACTGATATTTTGCTGTGATTTGAGAAGACTTGAAGCCGCCACATCCTGAAGCTGCAGAATTGCTGCACACACTGCTCAAGACTAGACCCATGGCAGTGCCTGTGAGCGTCTTGGCCAAAACTGCATTCTTCTTGATATTACTTCTCCAGTATCAACTGGCAAGAACACCCTCTCTGTTTCCTGACCAGCCTATTCTTACTTCAGTTTTCTGCAGCCAAGATGCTGCACTATACAGTGAGAAAAAAGACACTTTTCTCACAGGGCGAAGGACTGCCCAGCCACTCAGAGTGAAAGCAAACACCCAGAAGTAAGGAACCAGAGGGTATGTGCAAATGATACAGACAGAGTAGTTAAAAATGCAGTATTGTAATCACAACAAATGCTGGTGAAAACCAGTTGAGGAGCTGATTGTGAAGGAAGCTGAGTGGCTTTTGAGCACCATCCATAAACATCAGCCAGAACTGTCATTTAGTCAGCCACTTAAATTCACTCAAGAAGAGAGAGGTTCCACTGGAATCAGACTCAGGGATATCTGCTTCTCTGACACCAGTAGCATGTTGTTTTGGCTGCTCCTGCTCCCCCAGTCCCACTGGCTCTATGGCAGGGAAATTTCTGAGAAGACTGCCTTATTTATGGAGCCTTTCCTCTGAAACAGCAGGACACTCATTTGCAAAGTTATAAAACATCAGTTTTTAGAATCAATGCATAATATACAGGCTTAACACAGACCAGCCTCTGGAGGAACTGGAAACATATTTTTTCAGGGCTCAAACAAGCAAACAAAATGTCCAGGCAACAGGCAAATAACCCAAACAATCATCTGACTCCAGCTGTTCCCCATTCAGCATGTGGAAAACACTGTCCTATTATGCCTTTCCATCTCCCTGCTAAGAGGAAGCAAACTGCTGATGGTCAATGTGAGACAGGGACACCAGCTTGAGTGCTCTGAGCAAGAACACCTCAGTGGGGGCATAACACAGAGACAGCGGGTGAGCAAACCTGATGGCACTTCACAGCATGCATCGACCCTGTGTTGGCAGAGCCAACTGCTCAGGGGGAAGAGGGCACTTCCCAGTGGCACATTAAGATGTATGCTAGCTGCTGGGCACTTCGTGGGATTTTGCAGCAGGTGCTGCCTTCTCTTTTGTATAAAACACATCCCCTTATTATTTGTCCTCTCCTTCTCTTTATTGTGTCCCCTGTTCATAAAGCACTGGGCACTTCCCTCTGGGCTCTCAGCCACAGAGTGCCAAGTGTTGGCAGAGCAACACTGAGACTAGAGCTAGACCCATCAGGAGTTTGGCTGGGGCAGCCCTCTGCAGTAACTCCCTCAACTAAAATACCCCATAAGGCAGCATGTGGGCATATCCCACAACCTCAGGTGCTGCACAGCTGAAACCTGTGCACAGTTCTGACCATCTTTTGGCCTTTACTCATGCTCGGGTGAACTGGTGGTTTTACTGCATGGGTTCATTAGAAACTCCATGGTCATCTGCACTACTTAAAACTTCCTGAAGTCTGCTGTTTTTCACCTGCTAGAAATGTTATAATCGATTTTCTGGGGTTTACTTGCCTTTATTTTTTCTTACTGTTAACCTTCACTGCTTGATTGTATTAATTTTGGTTTTGAACAAGCATTTCCTCTTTGTTGCAATATCTACTATTGTGTGATGACTCTGTCATGGAAGGACTCAGCCAGGCACAGGAGGGAAGATTATGTTCCTGGCCTTGTCATGTAGCCATGCAGAATAGAAGGATGGGATGAATGGAACAGGTAAAAACATTAGCTTGGCACTAATAGGATTGCAAAGATACAGGTTACTCCTTCCCTCTGGACACCTGGAAAAACGTGTAGCTGAGAACAGCTCCTGCCCCAGCAGCTCATCAGGAGGTGATTGTCCTCTGATCTTACAGCAGAGCTGCGTGTGCAATGATTCCATTGTGCAGCTCTGCATGAGTGACCTTCTCTAGCTTGAGGACCTTAAATAGCAGTGTTTAATGTGGCTCCTTTCAGGGTCAAGGAGCAACCAGAGGTTTTAGTGCCAGCAGGCTGGAAAAGGTTGTAGTCTCTGGCAGAGAGACTGGCAGGTGGCAAGAAGCAAGGGGTGGCACAGGCTTAACACTGGTGAGAGGCCAGTGGCTGTGTATTTTCATGCCTTTTGGCTTGTACCATTTTTCTAAACGACCATGTTGCCTGCACAAAGCTCTCAAACTCCCAAGCCTAACCCCAAGTATCTAATTTTTCAGCATCTGGCTTTTTCAAACTGCTTTAGAAAAAAACAAAATAAAATGAACAGTGACATTCACATAAATTAATGATCTATTTGCAACTTTCTGATTGATATTAGAACACTTGTCAGGTCCAATTTATATGCAAATCAGTTTACATTCATAGCGTAAAGAAGGAAAACTTTATTTCTCATGCTTTGCAAATCATTAAATCCTCTGAACGTTTTGCTTAGTCATATGTTCCTCAAAAGCATCAGTTTAGCTACAAATCACTTGTCCTTGCAATCCCTTAGCCTCACAGAGAACTCTGGGCTTGAGGAACAAGCCATTTTTGTGGGGACACATGAAATTAAGAGTGGGCTATGCTGCACCACAAATGTGAAAGCATAGCAAACTCTGCGCTTTTGCACTGTATGTGTGTGTGCCAGATGTTAGAGGATCACAAATGAGGACACCAGACTTCCCAGTTCCTGTTTCTGGCTGTTTTCTGCCATTCCTTTGCTCCCAGCTCTAATTGGTACCAGAAGCATTTTCTTAGAAGGAGTCACTCTGCTGGACAGCTCTTGCCCTGTCTATCACAGGCTTTGCTAACTGAGACTTGAAAAGGATCCAGGATCTATCCTGTAAATATTTACATAGATACAGGACTGTCACTGCTCTTAAATCAAAGCCTGGAGGACAGGAAATGGCACATGGAACAGAAAGACTCTGTATTCAGAAAGACTTGGAAGGGAAAGAATAACAACTGTGATGGCTTCTCCAGAGTTTGCCACCTGGGACAGCCCCCACAAGTGTTCTCAGGAAGGTCTGTCCCTGAAGCCTGGTGACATCAGTGGAAAAAAACCCTCTGGTACCAGAAGATTTTGGGTCAGAACTATTCTCTTTCCTGTTCGTATCTGAAAAAAAAAACTCTCTTCACCAGCTAGACCACTTGGTGTCTCTCTTCTGCTCCTTATTTGTTGTTACTATTTGAGTTCCAGGAGGAACCTGGACATGAAAGAGTAAGTACATGATTTCCAGAAACAGCGCCAGAAACGAGGGAAAGCAAGAGCAGCAGCAGATGCTGAGGAAACGTAATGTGTTCATTAGCCAAGCGGAGTCTCTTTTGATGTGTTTAGCCAATTCTCCTTCCTCTCATTCAGTGACAGAGGATGCTGCCTTGTGAGTTCTCACACAAATCACAACTTGAAGGAGTGGTGGTGTTCAATGGCCCATGTGTGGGCCTGGGAATCAGGAAGCTGGAGCCTTGTGGCTTTGGGGAAGCCACAAAACCCTCCTTGCTCAACTTCCCCTTGGTGGGAAAGGGAAAGTTCACTTGTTCACTTGCCTCGGAAGGCTGCGGTGGTGATTGAGGACAGCTTTGGAAAACAACCTGGCTGTCCTTTGTAATTAATCCACAACAACAAAAATAAAAATAAAAATAAAATTGAATAGAATAAAATAAAAAAAATAAAATAAAATAAAATAAAATAAAATAAAATAAAATAAAATAAAATAAAATAAAATAAAATAAAATAAAATAAAATTGCAAAATAAAAAGAAAACCACTAGATTTCTTCCAACCAAAAGCTTTCCAAGAATGAAGGTGTATATTTACAGCAACAACAATGTAAAGGGACTGGCACTTTCTGTGCAAACCACTCAGGATGACAAGCCTGTTTTCCACCTGTCTGTGCCTACGCAGTCCCGCAGGCTGCGGAGGTATGGCTTGTCCCCGGTCACGTTCGCTGCCCTGCCGGCCTCCGCCGCTCCCGACCATCAGGGACACGAAGGCCTCGGCCCCTCACGGCCGGGAACTACAATTCCCAGCAGGCCGCGGGGAGGCGCGGGGCGGGGGGCGGTGCGCCAGCGCGCTGCCGTGTCAAGCATGGCTACGGTGCTGTCCCGGGCGCTGAAGCTGCCGGGTAAGGGCTGCGAGCCCGCGGGATGGGCCGAGCGCCGTCCGGGCTGGGACAGACCGGGCAGGGCCGGGCAGGGCCGGGCAGGGCCGGGCAGGGGCAGCCGCAACCGCGGGCAGGGCAAGCCTGGTGTGGGGAGGCGCGGATGCCGCCGCCTGAGGACTGCGAGGCACGTTGCCATAGTGATGTGGCGATGTGGGGTGAGGCCCGGGGGTGCGGGCGGTGAGGGGCGGCCGGTGGGCTCAGCCCGGGGGCCGGGGCAATGTCTCGGGGCTCGGAGGATGTCGTGTGTGGCAGAGGGGAGCCTGGGCCGCGGCCCTGTGAGGGGATTGCGCTGGAGGAGAGGAAGCGGAGACCTCTCAGATCCGCTCCTGCCGGGTCTGACCCATAGAAGCCCGGCCAGGAGTTCGGTAAGTGCCAGTGCGATTAGCCAGGTAAATGTTTAAAGCCTGCCTGCCGCCTCTGCACCTTCCAGCCAGAGATCTTCAGAGAGATGAAAGGATATTCAAGCATAAGGGGCTATTGTGTGCTGTGAGCAGCAGTCCAACAGCCATTCTCTTCAGTAAGGAGATTAAAAGGGAATTAAAATACCTTGCCAAACCAGATCTTGGGAGCTGCTGGTCGCTGTTGGATGTACTGTAGACTGTGCCAATGCACCTGGCTTCATTAACTCCAATGGGAAAGTGCCTTGTTGCTCTTCCTAACCGTGTCTTGACTTTGGGACAGCCCTGAGACAGAGACAGGGCCCAGCTGTGTGCTGCTGGGGAGGGCTCCTCCTTGGCACTACACACCACAGTGGTCCTGCATGGCCCCAGCCTGTGAGGATGCACTCAGTGGACTTATACTTTCTTCCTCCATCAGTCCATGAAGGTCACAGTAATGTCTTCGAGGTCCTCCGTGCCATCTTTTCACAATCCTTAGCAGGAGTCATTACTTTTAGTTTATGTGGTGCCTGTTGAGTCTCATTCCAAGAAATTTTGTTTGCAAGTTATTTTCTTCCTGGTTTTACATCTATATATATATATATATGTGTGTGTATATATATCTATATGTGCATGACCGTCCAAATGGGAAGGAATACATTACCATGATGTCTGTTAAGGAAGAGTGCAAACTGGTAGGTGTAGGTGTGTGCATTAGGGTGTGACCACTGGGGAACTTTGCAATAAGTACAGATCTCTTCTGGGACCTTTGGAACCAGCATGATCTGTTTGACATCTGCTATTGGGAAACACTGATTTGGAAAAGATCATAACAGGCCTTGCAGCTGCACTTAAAAGAACAGTTCCTGCACCAGTCATTAGGTTAAATTGCAGAAATCATACTTTTCTTGTGTACTTAGTTATTGAAAAACGCAGCTTCCAACAGCAATGAGAGAGCAGAAAGCCTATTGCTGTATCTGTTTTTTCCTGCCACATCTCATTAAATTAATTAAAAATCAATATGCAGTGACTTTTCTCCTCATGGGCTTAGAGATATGTCTGCAGTACCCAGTGACTAGTGCCTGCCAACTGCCAGAAAAATAAACAGAACATGAAATTAGTACCACAGATATTGGAATCAGTGTGCTATCACTGGAATAATGCACTGAAAATCTACTCTTCTAAAGTCCAAAATCTGCTCTTTTCACTCCAAAGTGAGTGCAAGGAAAAGCCTTCCCAGCCAAAACCAGGAAAAGTAAGATTACGATTAGTATCTTTGAAGCCATCAGCACAAAAAATGAATATTTTATTATGACTGGGACCTCATTTCAAACAGATCACCTAGTGGGTGCCTTCTTTCCAGATGGTGATCTCATGATGATCATCTATTCTTCACTGAGAGGTCACGTTCTTCTCCTGCAATACTTGCCTGTGCAAAAATAGCATTTGGCAAATACATGGGGGATTTTCAAAGTCATAAAGTGCAATTTAGAGACTTGCTGCCCTTGAAAGCAAATAAGTTGGGGCATTTTCCTTCTGTTCTGCCTTTGAAAGCCTCCATCATCAGTATTTGCTTTTCCTTCAAGTGGCTGCAAAAAAATAAAACAAAATCCAAGGTGATGTGACCAGTGACTTGCTCTGATTGTAACCACAGGCCATTGAACAGGAACCTCTCTTTTATCACTGATGTCATGGAAAACATGGAATACGATTTAGAGCAGGTCAGAACAGAAGATGCTTTGTTGACTCTACCTGTAGAAGGGAGGGAACACAGAGCAGTAGAGAAAATGACTTTGCTGATACTAACTCCATACTTGTGAAGTGGATGCAAAGTTTATATGCACTTGGAGTCTCTTTGGAAGACAGGTAACAAAGTGTTAGTTACACAGACCTGGTACCTACGTAAGGCCACAGAACTGCAAATTGCTTTAGCATAGAGACTAATTTCTCTTGGAGGTTACACTGTGGTTATTCTTTCAGGACATAGGGTGAGAGTTTGGCCAAGAAGCCAGCTCAGATCTTAACATTTCTACTGCCACAATGGAAAGCCAAAAACTATGTATTCCTTGACAAGTGATTGCTTGCAACAGGGGCAGTTTTAGCTTTCTATTGATGGAAAAACTGTTTTTCTCCAGCCCGAGCCTTGTTGTTGACCAGAAAGGAAAGAATTTGACTTCTGGAGAACTTAAAAATAAATCTTCATTCTCTAAATGATGTGAGGCTGCCTCTGTTTTCACACATTCTTTACTAGTTTTTATGTTTGTTTGTGCTTTTCTGCTGAAAAATCATCTAGGAATGATTAGTGAAAGCCAGATGTGTTATCCCTCCTTCCCACAGCAAGTGACCTAAAACTCGGATGAAGAGTTGTGTTCCTTCTGTTCTCTCTCCAGCCAGGTGAATCATTAGTTGCATGTTCTCTGCACCACAGAACAGCTTTGGGAGGCTGAGCTGAGCATATGCTTGCCAGCATTCCAAGTGCATTCCCAAAACACCTACAGATTGGTTAAGGTTCCCTCTGAATAGTAGGAGATAAGTGTTTGAATCCTTAGAGATGAGATATACAATTGGGTTTCATATGTGCTAGATGAGTGCTCCAACAGCCTTTCTTAAAGGGCAGTGTCTTCCCTCCTTTTGGCCTGATATAAAAACCTGCAGGGCACTTCATGCCTGAGTTGACTGAGTGGCTGTGCCTTGCAGGTGTGCCAGATAACCTTTTGAGGGAAGATAGGAGTGCCAGTTGTTGATTCCTGCTCTGGCTTAGACATGAATTAAGACTGAGCAGCACTCTGCTTTATAGCTCTCCTATAATTCTCCAGATTCTTAATTATGTAAATCATCAAAAGCTATCATTACTGTGTAGTAGATGTTTTCTAGCCACTGCTCAGTGGTTCTCAGTAGGACAGGTGTTCCTGTTACAGATTGTGGTTGACACCACTGTCGATGTTTCCAGCATCTCAGTCCCTGCTGGTTCAAGGAGTGGGTGAGCCATATTTCCTCTAGAAAAAGGATCCAGAAGAAAACTGTTCCAGATAAATTTAATTGATACCAGTGCTTTCACTTGCATCAAGGATGAACAGCAGGTTTCAGTCTTTTAGTTGACTGCTTAGAATTAAAATATTAAATGAAACACAGTATATGTGAAGCATAAGTATACTTCGAGTTGTTTTACTCAAAGATCGCCAGTTTCAAAACTCGGGAGCAATCTAGTTAGTATAACTTTCTGACTTTGACTTCCCAGGCTTAATACCATTTACTCTTGGGCCAGCCACATTTGTTTTTCATGCCATTCTGACCTAGCTTGAACTGGCACATCTGCATGTGTTGGGAAAAGCTGCAAGTACCCTGGCAGTGAGACCTCTCTGGAATTTTTTGTTTTGACTGAGTAGTCTTTCAGTCACTTTTTAGCAGAAGCTATAGTATTAGACACCTGTGAAATTGACACTGCATTTGTGTCAAACCTCCAAGCAGAGAGCTGTGTGCCACCAGGGTCGGTGGCCTTTTGTGCACTTATGGGATGGAGCCAAGGTTATCAAGACTTCTTGAAAAGACCACACTTTGAGCACACGTTTAGAGCAGACCTATGTGAAACAATGCAGACCTACCCACAGGAATGCAGTATCTCTTGGCTGGGTGCTCTGCCTCCACAAGGAACTGCTTTTTGGAGTGTATATGTGCACCAGATTTTTGAGTCTTTCGTAGAAGCCCCTAATTCAAAAACGAAGGGTCTGTCTTAACTATGTGAATATGTTGGGTATTTTTATTTCCTTCTGTTCAATGCAGGTGAGTTGTCCTGGCAGTTCCACCTAGTGTGGGGCATTTGGCTTTTAGTGGAATTGGAAGTCTTTCTTAAATCCTAAAAATGAAGCTGAACACCACTTAGAAGTGGTAGATGAAGGGAAAGTGAAGGTCCTATTGTGGGGTGAGAAATGAGGAGGAAATACGATACATTCTAGATAATCCAAAATAGGTGTGTTGCACTAACTAGGTACTACAGTACATCTGTAACTTGAGTGTCTTTAATAGGAAAAACAGAAGTAAGGTATACTATCTTACAAAGAATAATCATGAAAGCCCTAAAATTTCTGCTTTGTAAAGCCTTCCCATCATCTTAGTGTCTGAGAGAGGTTACAGCTTGCATATTTTTGCTTATTAGTTGTGCCTTGCCATGTATCACTTCAGGAATCTTCGGGCACAAGCTAGCTCTTGTTTCAGATCAGCTTTAAACAAAAGGAAATTAGACAGATACCTGGGGGAGCAAAGTCCCACCTTGGAATCAGAGAGCAAGAGAACCAGACTGAGACTCTGCAATCATCAGAGCACTGGCCATGGCTCCGTGCCCAGCCTTGTGGCACAGGGCAGCTCCCTGAGATGTGACCCTCCATGAGTCTGTGTGATCTCACCTGTCCCCATAAACAGATGGTGCTGGGCTTATGCCAGAGTGTGTGACTGGCCTCTGCACCTGCCCTCACCACACTCCTGCAGCTGTCTAGGGCTTGGGGGAGAGGTCATCTGTGTGCTGGGCATCTGTGCAGGAGACACCTAAAGCAAAGCTACTTTCCTGCACCACCACCTGAAGGGATCAGTACCATGCTATCTTGGCCAGCTAAGCTCAGACTGTTGGCTCTGGTGGGTGCAGGAGCAGAGCAGGTGCATTGTGGTTGCCTCGGGCAGGGGTTGGAGCATTCCCTCTCACAGAACTGAGCCATGCAGAGAAGGTGGTATCTTGGAGGAACAGCCTGATTCCTCCAGACATCAGCATGTTACTGGCCCAATGGGGGAAAAATTACTTTACCTTCAGAGAGATTTCATGTTTCATTACCAATCAAGAAAGCATTAGAATTAAATCAGCCGTGAACTCTATTATAGACATATGCATACCCATACATACATGTATATACACACATGTATGTGTATACACACACACACACACACACACACCCCTTTATCTGAGGAAAATAAACTGTTAGCATCTTTTCTCCCACAGATGCTACTGTGAAACATGGAGAGAGAGACCCTGTCATTTCTCTCACACTTCTCAGTTGGATCCATGCAAAATACAGACTTCTGTGTTGTCCCTTCTGTATCACTTTCCACTGCAGCCTTTTCTCCACTGAGATCCTGCATAAACTTATGTTTTATTTTCTCTCTCCATCTTTTTTCTCAGGAAAGAAGAGCCCAGACCTTGGGGAATATGATCCCCTCACTCAGGCTGACAGTGATGAAAGTGAAGATGACCTTGTACTCAACATCCAGAAGAATGGGGGTGTCAAGAATGGGAAGAGCCCCCCTGAAGAGATACAGGACCCTGATTCTGATGTGGAGGTTGGGATGACAAAGCAGCACACGTCAGAGAGCGCGCCTGAGGGCTATCCTGCAGAGACAACTGGGAGTTTGGAGCAGAAGGCTGCTCCTTCCCTCATGCCATACCTGCGCACTGCAATCTTTTTGCTCACCGTGGTGATCTCGATGATTCTTGTGCTGGTGTGCGCCTTTCTAATTCCCTGTCCCCCCAGAGACTTGCATAATACCTGGAACCGCAACCTAGGTCAGGGAGCAGGTGAGAAAGCCCCAGGAGTAGCATCTGGCATGGGGGAGGTGGCAGTTCCCAGGCTGGGCATCAGTGGGAGAGCCAGGTCAGAGCAGAGACCCTTCCTCATCACTACAGATGCTCCACAATAATAGACAGGTGGCTGTGTCCTGCTCACTCTTGAAGCTGAGGCACGTGAAATCTGGCATCCGCAAACAGCAGTGCCACAAAATTTTGTTTCTGCCAGCATCAAAAATTATTTTGAATCTTCTTCCATCCTGTGTTTTTTGTCTGGATGTTGTGCTCCATTCCAGATTGAGTGGGCCCAGCCCACTTTAAAACACAGTACTTCCCTTTCTACAGCGTGGACTTTACCAGTACCTCCATGCTGAAGTATGTAGTTATGTTCGAGAGGAGAGAGACAGAAGTCTTTGTCTTAGCTTAACTAACCATATTCCATTGTGTTTGAATCCATAAACCAACATTTGTGATCTTTTCATTATCCTGTATAGGTAACTGGTAACATTTCTAAAGTATCTCCCATTCTGGTTTCTGCAATAAAGTAAACCTGTCTTGTGAAATAATTTCTGCCAGGTCTATATATGTCTCTCCCTCCGTGCTTTCTGCCCCTTCCCAATCTAAGCTTTTCATAAGATACCTGGCTCCACATTGCCTCAGAAATTGAAGTGGGAAACGTGTCTTTTTCTGTTAGTTCCTCCATTTTTCCTTTCTCTGACCCAGATGCTACATTTTTGCCTTTCCATGCAATTAAAGATCTTACCATGGTGTGAGCTGCCTGCCCTTGGTGATTCCTTCGCAGATTTTGTGAGGCTTGTCTACCCACAAGTCGCATTTCTGGGCCAGCCCTCCTCTCCCAGTGTAAGAAATGAGCCGGGTGGTCTTTTTGACATGCAGTGTCTCTCCGTAATTGTTGCAGGTGGTGTGTTATCCCCACTGGAACTGTGTGATGTGAACGGTGATGGCCTCCCTGACATCCTCATTGTCTTCACTGCCTTGATGAATGCCAGTGTCATGGGTAAGCAGCTCCTTTCCATTCCTCTTAATGTGTCAGTATGGGCCTTTGTATGTTTGTCTTACACAGAGGAAGAGTTCCTGTCACTGCATAACCACTGCGTTGCTCGTTTTGGAGTTCCTTAAAATTGCTGGTGTACTGTGCCTGTGGCTGGTCATTACATTAAAATTTTCTTACAGGCCTGTGCTCCTATACCTTTTGGTCAGCATCATCTGTTTGCCCTTACCTCATCTTGGAGCAGCTCTTGTCTCTTTGTCCTGCATTTGTACACACTTCACTTTGTTTTTAGAAACACCCTCACTTTGCTGCCTTTTTCTCCAGATCACTGCATATACTTGCCAGGTTCCAAATCACTGTTAATTCACAAATAATAGACTGATGATAGGGAAGCTACTGTGCCTGGCTGTTTAGCAGGTATTGCCCTGCTTTCTCCTCCTGGCTGCTTTGCTTTCTTTGTTAGTCTTCACACCCTTCAGGTAACATAGGGCCTGCTGATACTGGCCACCATTACACAGGGGCTGCCAAATCTGGTGGCATCCTATTGCACTGGGCTTCTGAAGTCCTGGAGGTTCCCAGCTGCCTGCTGTGCTGTGCCTGCCTATCCTGGCATCTCCCGGTACCAGGTGAATCTGTTCTGTCTCAGAGATGTATTCAGGGGGCAAGCATACACAACCTGAAGAAAATTCTTGGAGCAAAATGGCTTGGTTCTTCAAAGAGGTAATAAAATATTAGAGGATAGGGAAGATGCCTTTCTACAAGGCCCAAGCAAAGCCCTTGGTATTTCAAAGCAAGTCCTATAAAAAGAAACCTGTGAACGTAGAGAAAACTGTAAAGTAGCTCAACAAATAAGTCAGAGTAATAAGATAAGGTCAACCTAAAGGCTGTATTCAGTTTATATAGGTTGTCCTTGCACTCTCTATTTTTGCCATTGCATTGCTTTTTTTTTTTTTTTTTCAATCCCAGATATACATATAGAGAGCATGCTATGAATGAAACTAGTCATACCTCATTGAATCCTGGGCTGTAGCTGTGCTGGAAGATAAAAACCAGACACTAAAACAGGTGTAAGCAGATCACGATCCAAAGCTCATATAGCTGGATATCAGCCCACCTGTAACTTGTGCTTGGACCATTCACACGCTGTCATGTAGAGATAAGCTTGAATAGGTACCCAGTAGAGTAATCTGCAACCTTGTTAACTGTTTCTCCAGTTTCTCACAACAGCTGTGAGCTGCATTCAGGAGTTAGTTTTTCTTGGTCCCTATCAATTATAACAGAGATAACTTGATCTAAAGTTTATGCTGGGGCAGCCCCTTAGCATAAGCCACATGATTTTCAATTTGAGAAGAGAGTGAATTTGATTTAGAGACTGCACTCAGCCTTGTATTTATCCAGTGGCTCATGCATGCCCATTGTGTTATCAGGTCACATGTTGTATGTGTTGCTAGTAAGACAAAAGTTGACTGGGTCTGTTGTTACTTTGAAATGTGTGGGAGTTCATCTTAAATTGTAATATGACTGTACTAGGAGGAGATTAATTACAATAGCCACACTTACGTCTGAGCTAAAAGTTGATCACATTTGGAATCAGAGCCAACAGTCAATTGAAACAGCATAGACTACTTTATTTTATAATTATTCCATGCTAACTGGCGAATTGGAAAAAGAATGCAGAATTCCACCAACTGGTTGCATTCAGTCTGCTTTTCACAGTAATAAAACTTCTTTGGTAAACAAAGGAAAAAGCTCCCAGACCACCAATTCCTTTCCATTGCTCTAGAATTACAAACAAGCCAGCACTTTCATATGAGGTGATGTCTGCCTTGGGAGTCACTGAAGGTTTCCCCTTGGTGCTAGCTGTTTTGTTGAGGGAGAGGAGATCAGAAGGATCAGTCTGATTTGACAGCAGTAAATTTTACAGGAGGAAGTCAGCACAACTGAGCACATTGTTCCCAGGAACTTGGTTCTCTCTGCCCAGCTGACCACATTTCTTGCTATGAGCTCAGGTTCAACCTCTATGATTTTCTGGGCTGTTGACTTTCAGCCCAATTTGTTTGGAGATCACTGCTAGGCTTTGCAGCAGAGAAATTCAGCCATGAGGTAACATCTGACCTTTGCTTTCAGGCACTGTAGATTTGTCTGTCTTGAACCACTCAGCTCTGGGAGCTAGAGCTGGACCTCCAGCACAAGGACCCAAGGCAATGTCATCATGTAATCCCTCTGACACCAAAGGGTTACATTCTCTCTCTCCTGCCTCTTCTAGGTGTCTCCAGACCCTCTGTAACTGTAGTGGCACTTTCTGGTATGAATGGCAGCACCCTGTGGTCCATCCAGCTTCCAGAGGAGACACAAAGTGTGCAGTGCAATGGGCTGTCACTGGGGGCAGCTGCAGGGCCTGTCTGCCTTGTTACAGGAACATCAAAATTCCTCAGCCTTCTCAGTGCCTCCACAGGTAAAGTCAACTACCAGCATATCAGAAATATGCTACTGCTTTTCTTCTCTTCTTGAAAGGACTAATAAGCATGAATAATTTGGTTTTGGCACATCATGGTGGCTATTACTTTGTGACACACAGAAAGGAGTCAAAACACTAATGAGTTTCTAGTTACACGGGATAAGAGAATCCAAAACATCTCTTCCCTGTGGCGGCATCTTCATCCTACATCTTAGAATATTTCAAAGTGTTAGTCTTGTCCTGTAGCATCCCTATGTCATAAAGAATATGTAAAGTCTGTTCTCATTAGCATTGAGCTGCTGGTACAACTCAGAACCTAACTAACAGTGCTGCAAAGCTGAACAGCATTCATAGAGAAGTTACATAAGGCTCTCTATACACAACATCCAGGAAACTGTGCAGAGAAATTAGGCCTGTAGTTGAATTGATTAGATGTGAATGAATATTGCATTTTTAATCACTTGATCATGTGCACCTTCATTCTCCGATTACTGTTTGTTCTACCACACTAATTCATTGGCAGAAATAGCCATAGGTAGGTATAGGGTTGTTTTTGGAATCAACCAAAAGGTACCTTGAAGGTGGGTAACTTTGGGATGGAGGTGTGTGTTAATATTACAGTTAGGTTTTAATGAACCCAGTTCATCCAGGGACAAGGATTTCACCACAGTTGCTGGCTCAGCAACAAGACACCATCTTTCTCCTATCTCCCCTGGCTGATGGGTGCTATGCGCTTTATCAGCTGCAAGGTACCATGAAGTTCCCCTCCCTGCAAGGATTTCTACAGTCTGGCCATGGTACTCCCACTCCACTCGACCCTTGGTTCTGTCCCTCTTAGCAGGTGCTATGGTTGCAGATTGTGGGTGTGGGGAGATGGTGGAATAGGTTTTGGGTATGCCAATCACATTCCATCCAGGGAGCAGTAATTGTATTTTACCCTATAACTGCCATACTGTTAGAACTTCTGTTGGGATGTGAATATAACTTCTCAAGTTTCCTCTAATTTTACCCCAAGCTCTCTTCCCACAATTTTCAAATGCTTTTAGGGACTAGGTTTACTTGCACAATGAATGCATGGTCAGGACCGTGAGCTGCCTTCTTTACCAGCATCAGTAATATACAAGTTTGGCCCTTGGTTTACTTTGTCACTCAGGGGCAGACCTTATCCTACAGAGCAGCAGCAGCAGCAAAACATTTTTAAAGATTGGAAAAGCAGAAGTGTTGGCAAAAGAACGATGAAAAAGTAGAAGCATCAAATTTATTTGTTGCCCTTTTTTTGATGTTTATTTGCAAGTTTGCAGGTCTTGTTTTACTGTGTTTCCAGCTGAGTCCATGCTGGACTGCTGAACCGTTTGACATCACGTCTGTTAACATGCTTTTACCCTGAGGTGGAGTGAGCATGTCATGCTGGAGTGATAATTTGCTGCTGGGAATTTAACTGAGACACAGATTTGCACTCTGAATATTAGAACTGTCCATCTGTTTCCTTTCCTCACATCTACCTAGCCTTTACTGCTGGCTGAGGCAAACAACTGCTGTCATGCAGAGCAGCACTCTCATTTAGGTTCTCCTTCATAAAGTGAACCTTAAATATTTTCTGCTATTTCAGGAATTGTTTAGGGCTTAGGTCTTTTAAAGAGATGCTAAGAAGGAAGCACAGCAGGACTTGAGGCCTGACTCAAAGGCAGTCTGAAGAAATGCTGGGAGAAGAATTTTGCTTCCCACTGCAGTTTGTTTCAGTTTGTAGATGTGTCTTTCCCATTCACACAGAATGGGAAAAATAATCTCTCTTGCTCCTTTTTCAAGAAGGTTTTGTGGCACCCTCTAGGGATGCCCTCACGTTCCCCAAATACAAGTCTCTTTTATCCTGTTCTTTCCACAGGCAAGACCATCTGGACGCTGAACTCCATTCACCTTTCAAGTGGGATCCTGGCTGCACCAGCTGCAACTCTTCCAGATGTAGATGGAGATGGGATTAGGGACATTGTTGTTCTGGCTCTCAAAGAGACACAGGTACAACATATCCCTACTCAAGGTTTGGAAGGACCTTTACTATTTGTGTAGAGGAAAAATAGACTGATTTGGAAGGACTGTAACTGGAGCTGCAAGAGCCTCTAATTTTCATTCCCTTGGATTTTGCTGAAAAGCACCCTTTTTATTCCAGTAAGCCAGAGCAGTGAGATCAAACAATAATGACACTACCTGCATTCTTGACTGCTGAGAATGAACAGAAGGGTGATTATTTGCACCTGACTGAGACTTGAGAATTATCTGTTTCTGTTCAGTCAATGTGTGGTTTGAAGTGAGTGTTTAGCAGCAGTGTAGAGATGGATCTCTGGAGAAAGGAGCATTTAGCTTATCCAAAAGAAAGAAATACTTGTGTGATTAATTCAGATGCAGATTTCCTTTATGCTCATCACTCCCCACAATTCTAACATTGATGTTGTTAGAGGAGCTCAGATTTTTAAAGCCCCTTTCATATTTGATGCGTTTGTGTCAAGAGGAAAATATGAATGTAAGATGCTCAGGAAGCCAGACCAAACAAAGAGAAAACAAACACTATCACAAACTCTTGCTGTGGGGGAAATGATCAATGCAGCTTCATGCTGTGGAGTTGGGAAAAGATTGTGAGTGCAGAGGTGCTTGAAAGCACTGATAAAAATCTCTACCTCTCTCTCCTTGCAGCCTGATATGTTTTTCATCTTGGTATCAGGAAAGACTGGAACTGCTTTGGGTGGGCCCGTCAAGTACAGCACCAATGGAGAAGGGAAAGTGATTGGCCCCCAAGTCCACATCACCAGCCGGGGAGCCATCTACATCCTGTTTGGTTTTGGTAAGATTCACCATGCCTCTGCAGCACTTCACCTTCCTGAGAAAACATTTGTTTTACCTGAAATGGTCCAGATTGTCCCTGGGATACTTCTGCCATTCCTTCTGCTGTAAAAGCTAGGAGGGCAGAGGCACAAGTCTCACTGCCATGGTGTGGAAAAGTACAGGAGCACCAATACATGCTAGCTTCAAATACTTTGGAGTTTCCCAAAGGCATATTAAGCCAGGGAAGTTCCAGATCTGGGCATTTCTTTGCTCTTTACCACAACTGCAGTGGTCCCAATCACCCTCTGTTCTACTGGGTTATCTTTCACAGTCAGGACTCTTCATCTTTACTCTTCCTGGCAGGTAATGTTCAAGCAGTTGCCCTGAGGGATATCTTTACCCAAGCCAGAAACCGGGACAACTTTCCTGCAATGCTGCAGCAGGAGGAGCCAGAGTGGGAAAAGCGCAGATCTGTCAACCTGTCAGAGCTCATTGACATTTACAGGTAGAAGATGGACTTGTCATCTTGCTCCTTCTGGGGAGAGGAAGGGAAGGGTAGGCACTTATTAGTGCTCTTAGAGCTGGTTGCTTCTACTTCAGTACTGTCCTTCTCTTCATTGTTCAGTTGATAACTGGGGAATACTGTGAGGAACCCATCATTTCCTCCCTCTGCTCTGATTATTCTAGCCAAAGAAGTGCAGAGTACAATAAAAGGGAGTCCTTAGAGTCTCCTGCTCCTTGTTCCTTTCTTCAGCCCCATATGCATTGCTGAAGGGAAAAAAAAAAAAAAGGTGTCCCCAGCTAATGGAGTCTCTTTGGGAAGCTCAGTCTGTGTGGGCCTGGGCTTCTCAGCTCATTCTTCTATACTGCCAAACTGTGGAGGAGGCCTTGATAGGAATAAAGGGAGGGAGTAAATGTGAACTCCAAACTTCTTGCTTTTTATAGTAACTCATGGTATTCAGAAGACCCCACATTTGAATTTAGCTCACTTAACTGAGAAACCAGCATCACTGGGGGAAAGATGGACTTCTCCAAGTATAGTTCACATCTGTTGTAGGAATTTCCATATGGACAGGCAGCTAGTGCTGAGCTGTGCAGATACAAGCCTTGATCTCTTCTGTTTTCCATTTGTCCCAGTGGGGGTGTTGACTTTCTGCAGACAGTGAAGACACCTGACACAAACTGCAGCAACCTGCTCATCACAACCAAAGACAGCTTGATCCTGCTGAGGGGACAGGACCTGGAGCGCCGCTGGACCCTGGAGCTGCAGAATATCAGCAGGTTACTCACTGGGAACATTTTTCTGTCCTATTTCTTCCTGTACTATTTCCCGACTTTCAGTTCAAAGCACATGTATTCCTTAGAAAGCAGCTGACAGTAATTCTCCAAGTCTGAAGAGGAATCTAGGAACTGGAGGTGTGTGTTGTTGAGCCAAGTGAGGAGGGCAGGGGGAGCAAGGAACAGTAGACTGGAAACTTGAGCT
Organism: Certhia americana; assembly: GCA_018697195.1. Taxonomy (NCBI): domain Eukaryota; kingdom Metazoa; phylum Chordata; class Aves; order Passeriformes; family Certhiidae; genus Certhia; species Certhia americana. Next base: position 45,568,197 of record CM031879.1, read on the forward strand.
TTGTGCTTGTGAGTGATCACAAATAAGGGGCTTGATCCAGGTACCCAACACTGAAGTCATGGAAATGATGTGGCACTGGAATTTAGTGGATTACTGATGTGTGATTCAGCCCACCTGCTGTCCAGGGCTTCAGTGGAGAGGATCAGTTACATTAGTGATATTAAGAATTTGGAGCAGGTGAATGAGTATGGCCATGAGATCTTAATGTTCCTTGAAAGTTGAAAATGAGCATTCTGATGACAGTCAGCACACCATCTATACTAAATGTAAACCGTAAAATAATACTGCTCATCCTCTAATTTCACACATGGAAATTAAGTAATTTTCCAGATCTTGTGGGTTGGTAATAACGAGCAATTTCAGCTTGCCCAGTATTAAATATTTACTAAGGGCAGTTGGGCACAATTGAGGGAAATTACATGGGAAACAAATTCTTGCTCTAGTATTGAAAATAAAGTAAGCAGCTCTCAGCTCTGTGTTACCCAACTGTCAAGAGCATAAATGGGAAGAAGGCACTGGAAATTCATTAAAAAAAAAAAAAAAGGTTGTTCAGCTATCTTTGATATTCAGGTAATGCCTACATTCTTGAAGGTTGATAAGTGTCATAAGCCACAACTTTAGGAATGAGTTATGGCTAGTTGATCATGCTATAGGGAAAGGAAATGGAATTGAAGTGCGTTAGACCCAGAATCTGCAGACTTCTGAATGCATCTGGCATCATGTTTAAAGGGTGTGTGCTGACTAAGCAAAGCCACTTCATAGGTGCTGTAGAATCAGTTATACACAAGACATTTCTAAATAGATGCAGTAATAAATAGGAATATACAAATCAAGAAGGGTTGAAAATTTTTTACCAGTATGGTTGAGGTTGGAAAGCACCTCTGGACATTTCCTAATCCCACCTACCTGCTCAAGGAGACTCTAGACAAGCTAGAGCAAATTACTCAGGGATGTGTGCTGTCAGGTTTTAAATATCTCCAAGGACAGAGACTTCACAACGTCTCTGGGGCAGCTAGTATTCAAGGCTGCTGCTTTTTCCCATTCCCTGACCTCCCAAGGGATAGAGTACAATACATGTAGAGCAGCTGTTAGGTAATCATTGAAAAATAATGAAAGCAATTCTTGTTCTCGGCCACTATGCTAAAGTCCTAGACTACCTGTTTTCTCAGAGTTAAGAAAGACAAAATTTACTACACTGAATGTATTGTGGGCAAGCATTCAATTAAGAGTTTTGTTTGGATTTTCTTAAGTTCTATTTAAACATCACAAGCTGAGGGACAAATTCAGGTCAGGGATGTTGCCACAGAGTTGAATAGACTGAATTCCTTGTTAGACAAAGTTTACGAAGCCAGCTGTGAGCACCCCTTTTCCTGGGTAAACCTGCCCCAAGCACTTCATGCAGGCAGACTGAGTCCAGACCTGTGGGAATAATTTCTGAGAAAACCCACCTGGCTACTGCAGATGTGCTGCATTTCCATATAGCTTTTGACAAGATCCCTGGAAAACCATAAAGGAGAATCAGTAGTCATAAAACAAGGGCGAAGTTCAGAGACCATGAAATTGAGAAAGCAGTTGCAAATTGTGTTGTAAATGGATGTTTCAGATGAGAGAGGATTAGTAGCAGGTTGCTGGGGGGATTACTGTTGGGCAGAATAATTACTAGCCTTCTGGTTCATTTGAGAGAGGGCCCAGGGGATTTTTCACTTGATTGGTAGCATCCAATATACTTACATTTGTGTGCATTCAGTTTGTGGGATCTGCCACATCTGACTGTAACCCATAAGGGACATGAGAAGAGGCACCTTAGGAGATGTTTTGAGTTTGTGGTGTTAGGACAGAATTGCCTGCTACTTCCTTTTGCTGCTGGAGAAGTTTCAAGCTATAGGGGTGTCTCATGATAGTGCCTTGAAAGCAACACCTGGTTGCCAAAGGCATCTGTAAAGCAAATGACATTGTTTGATGTCATAAGTATAAAGTCAAGCTACTGCGGTACTGTGGTATTACTGTTCAGGAACCATTCTGTCATGCATGTTTTAGGGGAATATAGAAAAAAACTGGGAAAAGGTCTGGGAAAATTCCTTTAGTATGGAAGATTTAAATTATTGAGTTTATATGATCAAAGAGAAGCCTGAGAGGTGAGTTCATAAGCATGTGTAAGAAATAGAAACTAACAGGCATAGCAAGAAGTGCCTTGAAGCAAAAGCCATTCATGTTCAAGAAAATGAAGATGCAGGAATGTTTCTTTGGGTGAAATTAATCATTAGAACTGACTGTCATGAGAAGTGATGAATTCATCTCATCAAAGAGGCGGCAAAGTCAGCCTGCTGGTACTTGGTTAATTGGGTGAAATACAGAAATCTGTCATAAATAAGAGGAGAGAGGGTATACTCTGATGATCCTGCTTTGCCATAAAATCTGGTTCTGTGAATTTTGTGGACTCAACTGTGCTTATTTAGAATTCTGCATCTAGCTGTGGTGAACTGAAGGAAGACAGAGGCAAGGCTCAGAAAGCAAGCAAGACGGTAAAAAACAGTCATAATGAGAGATATTAATGTGTTATGTAACCCAGAAGTGAGAGGATGAGAAGGGACTTCATTTAACCTGCTTAAGGTCATAAAAAGGCTTGTAAACCTGCCAACAGTAAGAATACAAGGAATCATGGACTGACATTAATGGTGAGTTTATTAAGATCCATTTCACACAGCTAAGGCAGCCTGGGAAATCCACTTTCTGCAGGAGGCCAAATGTGCCAATGCATTTTGGAAGGGGTGGGTAATTTTATATAATTAGAGCAACAACAGTACAGGTTCTCAAGCAAAGAAAAGAATGAGAGTCATGTACAGGTAGATAAACAGATGTCTACACAGCCCATCAAGGGATGCCCCCCACACAGACAACTCTAAAGGATGGCTGACAAGCACGATGGGCTGCTTTTCTTCACTTTTCTGATCCACCAACAAATGATTCCTGACAGAATAGTTCTGAGTGGATGAAAGACCTTATTTAGCATGACAAACCCTGCCATTTTAAGAAGCAGAATGGAGGATGAAGGCAACTATTCTGTCTCCATCTGAAATTACTACCATGGGGCTGAATGTTTCTTTTTCCAAATTTACAGCCAGCCTGTACCAGGTTACTTTGGTGCTGACCAAACTCTGGACTTCATGCTGCAAGCACAGACTGGAGAGGGGAACAAAAAGGTAAAACAAGTGAAGGCAAGGAGGGCAGTGGCAGCACAGGATTGGGGGAGGTTGGTAAAAAAGAGACAAGCATTCTCTGGTCCTTGCTTTTCCCATCTCTTTGGCCAGCACTCACTGTGTGGCCACAGGCATGAAAGGGAAGAGCACAAACCATGCCTCTGCAAGGGGGCTCTTCATACCCCTGCCTTGACATCCATTACTGCTCTCTCTCTCCCTGCCATCAGGTGGTGGTGATAGATGGCAAATCTGGCCTCCCTGTTTGGAACCAGGAACTCCCGTGGCAGAGGCAACAACTTGATGCACTCTCAGTCATGACTTTGGACAAGAAGTCTGTTTTTCTCTTCTGGGCTGATGAAACACAGCCTGTGTTACAAAGTTTGGTGAGCACACATCCTTTCTTCACTTTGAGGTTTTTCTGTGGAGCACATGCAGTCTCTGTCTTTTATTCCTGTTGTCATTGAACTTGAACCTAACATACAAGAAGGCTGTTAGGGACATCTCCTACTTTGTTATTCTCTCTTCTCTGAACCTGAACACAGGAGTTTTTGAGTGCAAATTCTTCATTGTAAAGCTTTGTTGACAGAAAGTTTGCATCCACAAACCCTAAAATTTGTGAATTTCAATTTTTTGTGCAGCACTGAGTAACTGCAGTTTTGTTCCCAGCTCAGAGTGCTCTTTTTGTCCATGTAGGCACATAGTTTGAGACTCAAACTTGCAGACTGTAGCTTTGGCCATCGAGCTGCATATGACAGAGGCAGATTTCAACCTTACCAAATACAGAAGTTTGGAGCAAATTCTGTTTTAGGGAAAAAAGTTTTCAGGATTTAATCTTTGTAAAACCATAGTTTTTCATTCTCTGATCCATATAAAAACAGCACAGTGTCAGAAAACTTAATTTTTTTTACAAAGCTAGACACCCCTTTGCTAGCCAGTTGTTACGTTTTTATCTCTTGCATTCCAACAGCAACCTGGTCCCAGACCTGAGCGCCCAGGGCTGCACCACCTCTATCTCCTCCATCCTGTTTTTCCTACAGTCCTTTTGGACCTCACCAATGCAACAGACAAAGTCATTGCTTCAGCAGGTGAGTACAAATGGAGGAGAAACAACCTAGGCTACAAATATGGAGAGAGAAGTAGCTGTGAGAAGCAATGGGCTGTAGTTGTGTTTTTAAAGGTAGCGCCTAAGGTCCACCACACTTGGACAACAGTGGGGAATTAAGATTCATCTTCCTTCTGAAGGAGCATCCTGTCCACCCCCTACTTTGCGAATAAAAGACCCACAAAGTGTCTTACATGTTTAACCAATGAAAAGGTTAAGTTTGATTTAATGCATGTTTTATACCTGCGTTAGAAGTTGTGTTGCTTTCTGTGGAGCTATTTTTGATTTAATGAAGTACATAAAATATCACTATAAAACTTTTCTCCGTCACCTCAGATACACTTCTGCTTTTGTTGGCCATCTCCTGCTCTTTGGGATGGGAGTTGTTCTGCTTCTTCCTCTTTGTTTTTGTAAGGGGGAATCCAAAATATATGTGTGTTTTCAGGGAAGATAGATCTGGATTTAACATCTATGCAAGATTGTACAGTCCTGGTTCAATTTCCTTGCTCTTCTTAAAGCAGTTCAGCAAATACACATGTGTATTTCGCAGTTCATGTGCATGGGAGTCTGGAGTAAAAGTTCAGTTCATCCAGAACTGAGAGAAGTAGGCCAGGAAGCATAGAAAAACTGCTGCGTAGTAGTAACATCTAATTGGATTTGTGTCAAAAACACAGTTCAGTAAAGAACAAATAGAATACTATTTTTACGTGTGTTTTTTAGAAACTAGGGTTTCTGAGTTCTGTACAGATCATTCTGCAGTGTCTGGAGTCACCTGACTTGCCAGTGCTTTACAAATCTCCCATTTTATAGAGGTAAAGAATAGCTACTAATAGGTGTGGGAAAGAAAGCTGAAAGTGAACTGTATTCTTGAAATATGTTCATATCCTATGTCAAGCCCAAAAGCATAAACTGGAACAAAACCCTTCCATTTCTGATTTATATTTCAGTTTCTTCCCATGGAAGAATGTTAAAATAATTTTCCCTTATCACCTAAGGTGCATGGAATTGTAAAGTTAGACTGAATATACTATCAGTTTAGTGTATGTTTTTACATAGTAAGGGCTGTAAGATTTCTTTTGGAAGAAATGTAATCATTTACTCCTCACCACTATTTTCTTGCCCTTTTCTGATGGACCAGTTGGAATTAATGATCTCCAAAAGGATGCATTTCACATCACTGTGACAACAACTGCAACCTCTGAAAAACAGCCAGGATTTCTCTCAGTCAGCAAGCTGGGCCTGAAGTGGGCCATGATGAGCCAAGGTCGAATGGTGTGGTTAAAGGACAGCAGCACTCCAAAAATCAGCCGTGGAGAAGTGAGGCGATTTCTTGCCCGGATGAAATTTGCTGACTTTCCTCAGAAGGTGAGATTGTGCAGAAATCCCTAATGAAATCCAGGCCTTGGAAAACATCAGATCTATTCCCAACAGACACAGTTAAGGTGTTCTTTGGGATGGAAAGAGACTGGTGGGATTCAAAGTGACTGTTTGCAAGATGACTGGCTGCCCCTTTGGGCATAAGCCTGATAGATTGTGAAGCAAAGATGTACTTAGGCAGTTGAACACAGCACAAGATCTTAGAAAGAAACAGGGATGATGATCATAAGAGACTAGGAGACTTGCAGAGGGACCAGAGAGGTGGGACTGAGATCACTTGTTTTGACACGGGCAAACAAGGGTCCTCCACATAGTGGTGCCCAGATTCTGTGCTGACTTATAAATTACTACTTCACCAGACTGGATAATAATATATTTTGGTTTTAATGTTTGTTTGCTTTTCCTTCTTCAGCTCTAGCCTGATAGTTCCTCAGATGGTGGTTGGACCTGTGGCCTGTATGGCGACTACAGGAAGCTGCTCTGTGTATCTTCAGGAAAATGGCTATATAGAGGGAATGGGGGGGCTAAAAGCACTTCCCCTTTCTTCAGCTGTCTGAGGAATGCTGCTGGAGGCAAGTTTGTCCTAGGCAGACCTGTTCTGTACCAGAGAAACCTTGTTCAGCAACTCCCCCTCCATATGCTGTTCTTGCATGCTTCCTTCCAGGTAACAAAGAAATGTGATTTTAGAGTTTTTATACATATATATATAAAATCAGGCTTTATATATATATGTGTTAATTTATACAATATATGTATATTTTTTGTATGTTTAATTTATGAACAATATTTAGGACACACCTTTTTATGTCCAAACAGTGTTCCCAAGCAGTCTAATAAGCTCTATGCCTAGAGTGGGCCATGATGAGTCAAGGCAAGTGGTGTGGCTAAAGGACACCTTTAATCTTTTTATTTTTGGAGAGAAGCCTCTGGTTCCTGCACGGTTAGTCTTACCCACAACTTCTCCTGTGCTCTCAGCTCTCTTGTCCATGCTGTTGCCGGACTCACAAAAACACTAATTCTTTGGCTGAATTACCTGATCTAGAGAAAGATGGTCTCCACAGCATTTGCCAGCCCCTTGCACTTGTGTCTTTCTTTCCCAGTTCCATGTTCAGAACACCAAATTCAGGCATATGTGGGTGATGTAGAAGTGAAAAGTTCACGGGTTATTTCTCTCCATCCTTAAGGTTTGTATGAACCCAAATTGTCACTGTAACATCACACTGCAGTCCAAGGGGCAGAGTCTCCCTTTGCAAGTGTACCACAGCCCCCTTGGGATAGAAGTCCAGCAGATCCCGACTGTCACTGTAAAGGTCACTCAAATCTTGTCACAGAAAAGCTGATTCTTACACTGCTACTGCAGGGTTTAGAGGTTCAGACAGAGACAGAACTAGAAAGCTTTTCTGTGCATTTTAACCCTATTCTGAGCTCAATATTGCCATTCCCTTGCCAGCCCAGCCCTGTGTGCAGCTCCAGGAGGAACAAGCTACCCCTGTGATACATTTGCTCACAGTGTTCTAGGTGTTTTGAACTGTGTCCCAGAGTGTGCCGTCATTCTCTGTTGCATTTGAAGAGCATCTGTATGAATTTTCTTGCAGTAGAAAAGACCGTATAAAAGGGAACCACTCTGGTGCCCCAGTAGATCCCCACAGTTTAGGGCAGCATTATAGGAATTGCTTTCCTAGTATGCCATTCTAGGTCTGGCCTTTGACATTAAACAGAGCCAGGCTGAGATAAGGATTGCAAAGCACTCTTCTGTCTAGCATGTGCCCTTCTAGCCTCCCCACATTTCCCCATGAGATGTGAAGTGACAGCAGACTTTGCCCTTCCTTCCAGATGGACACATTAGCCATGGGTTTGCTCTTCTGGGCCCTTAACACCTCTCTTTTCTGTATCACCCTTTCCATCATCCCACATCTCTATATAAAGCTTCCAGGATAGCCCTTCAGGTTTAGCTGCAAGCCCCAAGGCTGGTCCTTGGGCCCTGATCTCCTAATGTCAGAGCCTGTGAACAGTTTGTATATGTTTAATGGTATTTTCATGTAAATAGCTTTGTATATATTAGCACAACTGTAGCAATGGCTCTAGGCCTGGCATTTTCCTCCAGACAGGGTTTAGTGTTTATAATACATAGTCAATTAATAGAGCTGCATAATAGGACTGAACGTGTGAGGACCAGTAACATATGAGGGATTAAACAGGAGTGCCTCTTCCCTCCTGTCCAGCCACCACCTTGCTGGGAAAGGTGAATTGGCTGTTACCTAAGCAGTTACTCTTCTGAGATTCTTCCTGGGAGAATTGATATTCAAGAGCAGTGATGCTAGCTCCTCCTTAATGTGAATTCACCCTGCCCACACCCCCCCCCCCACAACCCCACTGTGAATAAAGAGTCTGTCTGTATATTGTTGGAAAAAATGTATTTGAACTGCAGTGAAGCAAAATAAATACAGTGTACAGCATCATGTGTCATGTGAACCAGTGTTTTACCTTTGAGAGATTATGAGTTTGCTTGATTCAGGGGTTTTCATTCAGGGGTTGTTTGCAATATTTTTACAATGGACAAAAAGGAATAGATGAATAGAAAGAAGTAACATAAAAACATAAGTCCTGCCAAATTCTTAAAGGTTGAGAAGAAACAGTAAAAAGATGCAGACAGCAAATTACCACAGAATGGGAGATTTTTCAGCAAAAAGCAAGAAGGGAACATGTGGGAGTCATTACAGATAGGAAAGAGGAGGAGAGAGATGTCTGAAAGCTACCTCCTATTCCTACTGCAGCAGGACTTTTAATCTGGGGGCAGGAAGAAGAGTTTGGGCCTGGAAATTAAGAATAAACAGGGTGTTCAGAGAGGATGACAGCTGATCAATATGAACTCTGATGGCCTTTACCATAGCACTGAACTGGAGGTGTTGACGGAAGGTCAATGTGACACCACCCAGCAGTGCAATTTGCCATCTGGATGGTGCTGACTGTCTGTTCCCAAGTGCAATACTGGGATTAGGACATCTGACTCAACTCTGAAAGTGATTGGAGACAGCTGGCACCAGCATGTCCCTCCAGTTTCACCTTTGTCAGATGAGGGCACCCATCACGTGACCAGGGAGGACCCCCAAACTCCTACTCTAGTTGCTCTGACCCAGTGCCTGACTCTCTCCTGTAGAGATAGGGAGAGCTCCCAAAACCTTCTAACAGTGGTGCCAGTGTTTGGTTCAGAGCTCTTGTGCCTCCCCACTGCTCTGTCCCTGTACTCATCCCTAACAGCGATCCTCCCCAATTGTCTGGCCCAAGACTTCATCCAGGTCCAGCTCTGGTTCCCGCTGTAGTATTTTCTGCTGCAGATCAGTGTAGAAGTCGACTCCCTCAGAGACTGAATGGAAGGTCTTGCCTTTGGGCTCATAGTAGCTGCTTATTTGCTGTATGAAGCACTGGTGGTGCTGAGGGTGATCCTTGAGGCTCCCATCATATCCCTTGATGTGGTTCCTTTTGAACTCCAGTATTGTCTTGGTGTAGGTATTGAGAGTGGTGACAGCAGAGGCCATGCAGCAGGTAAAGGAGGCCCAGGCCATGCTGCCAGAGACAGAGAGAAGAAGCACATGCTATGAAAAGCCATGTAGGGTAAGGAACACTGCCACACCCCCCAATTCTCCCTGATTTGCCAGGCAGAACCTACTGGACACAGACGTGAACTAGAGTGACTAAGGCTCATAGCATTACAGTTCTTAGGGGTTATCCCAGCACAAGCTGCTTCTTACATCAGTGGGATAAATATTGGTCATCCCCATGACAAAGAAGGGAATGATACAGGAAAAAGGACAGCAGGAATATCTGTAACTGGTCAGAGCAGGAGAGCACAGCTTGGAAGCAAGTTCTGTATTGCAGGGCTGCTCAGTGTCTTACTGCGCATGAGGCTTGTTTACCTGAGCGTAACCAAATTGCCATCCTGCCATTTGATGTCTTACGGGTGGCAGACAGCACTGCAGTGTTTTAAGAATCAATGTGGTCATCATCAATACAGCTTTGCAAACTGAACCTGCACTTTCCATGGGCACCTGCAAGGCTCATCCAACTGTTTTTCAAGTCAGGTATGTCATGTCAGCTGTGCTTGGCTGCTTTATCCTTTAGAGAAAGGCACACTGAGCCACTTGCTTTTCACAACTCCTCTTCCTGGCTCACAGGTGACACTGTGGTCTATTGCCTGCTTTCCCTCCTTCCTGCACGTAGTACCATCTTAAGATGGCCTTGGCCTCCCGTGCAGCTGCCATTATACGGCTGGGCCAGCACTGGAGCAGATGGTGTGTGACTGCTGGCTGGGGGCTGAGCTGTGCCCTCATCCTAGACATACCCTCACATGTCTAAGCTTGGTGTTGCTGGAATAGGCCCTTTGTCCCAACATTGGTTAGTGAAGATGCCACACCAGCATGCAGCTTATTAAAATTGCAGAAAAAACAAGGTGTGCTTGAGAGCATCATTACAAGTGTGACATTGGCCTCTGCACACAGGGAAGAGTTGAGACCAAACAGGGCAAACCAGCAGAGGGGCAAGCCTAATTAGTCATCAGGCTGAAGGCAATTGTGTAGGTGTGACCCCATTGTTTTCCCAGTCCTTTGGTAGCTATTCATTTAAATAGCTCAGCCACCATTTATTAAAACAGGGTGAGGCAAAGACAGGTGATTAGCAGTAGGAGAACCACGGTACACCTGTCTTTGGAACACACAGGAGGTCAAGAAAGGAGGAGGAAGCGGGTGTCATGGCTGAAGCTCTAAAGGCTGGGGGTTGAAGATGGCTTCAGAGCTCACATACTAGAATGCCCAGCCATAGTCCCATGTGTGCGGTCTCCAGTCCTCCGGTCCCAGATTAACTGTTGCCTGGAAGACTTGAGTGTACATCATGTGTGCCACCATCCCAAGGAGACCTGGACACAAAGGACAAAGCAAAGAAGTTACAGCAGGAGCCAGAGCAGCATACTTCAGCCTTGAGTGGAAAAGCAGGATTTCCAGTGCTGAGATTCCAAGACTACAGTGATACACTTACCTGACAGCACCGAGGAGACAGCAGCAAAGGCATTGAGCTTCATCCCACAGACAGGATTGCCAGTATGCAGAATTTCCACCATCATAAGGATGAAGCTGATGAGCAGCAAGCTGATGTACAGCATCTCTGATCCCAGTGACAGCCACAGGATTCCTACCAGGAATACAGGATCATTCTCTTCCATGTTCAAGGAAGAATACTCCCCTCTCTCAACCTAATCCTGTAAAGGTCCTTTGGATAGAAGGGAATGAAGGAAAGCAGCAAACACCCAAAAGCAATCTCCCCAGCCTGTGAGCAAGGGATCAGTGGATGCTGTAGGGGACAGAGTGCCTGTCACAGAGGATGGCTTGGCTCCTCTAGCATGGCAGAGCTGAGAGGAACTAAAATGCCCTCTGTAAACAAGCCAGCATTATTCATAATCAGCAAGGAGGAAAGAAAAGGGGAAAAGACAGGGGAAGCTGTTGACTATTAGCATAAAATCTAATAGTCATAGATTGGCCATGGACATGTCTGAGCTCTAATCACAACGAAAGCAAACAACATTTAACCTGGAACTCAGCTAGTTAAGAACTATATAGTGTATTCATGACTGTCTGGGATGTGGCCTCTGGAATTCAGGAAGCCTCTTGCAAGCCTGTATTTCTCACTGAAACCCCAATTAAAGTGAAAGTCCGTTCCTTGGGGTTGATATCCAGCCAGGGCAGTTACATTGACCACGCACCCTGCTTCTTGAACGGAGCACAGGTACTTTCATGCTGGGATTTCAAGTGGTATTTAAGTGTTACCAGAGTCCTCAGCTGAGCTGAGTTCAACAGCTGTGCAGTAAGAACTGAAGGAGAATGAAAAAAGGCACTCTGTAATGGTGGGCTGTGGAAAAGCACAGGATTCACTGAGGAAGAAACATTAATCTGACAAATGAAGCAGCGCTGTGAACACTACTGTTAGCAACTATTAATGGCTGCAGAGGAGACATTCAGCGGGGGAAAAGGAGCGTGAAGAAAACCCTCATTAATGTGGCACTGACTTGAATACTCAAAATCATTAGTGCTATAGAGTCACCCAGCTCTTTAGCAGAAATAGATGAGCTGCATTCCCTGTTTAAAGGAGCTGGCTTGCTTGCTGCAGCACCATCAAGGAGAATATTTCATTAAAGGGCAAATTGTCAAAAGTATTCTGGAGGTTGCAGGCACCACACATACACAGAGACCTCTGCATCATTTTCCTTGTGAGTCCAGGCTTCCCAGTGATGATGTGTAATTTGGTCTTGTATTGTTGCCTGTGTATTGTGGAGCTGCTCTGCACACACCCAGCTCAGCCAGCCCATCCCACAATCAGCAGTCACAACACCTTGTCCAGTGCTAACCCAGCTGTACAACAGCACCTGCATCAACCATGTTAAGATGATACTTTGTGCAGGAAGGGGTGAAAACGGTGCTTGCAAATCCCCAGCATTTATTACGCCCTTGTTCTCAGGGTTTGAATGCTGATACAGGTTCTGCACCCCAGGCCTTTCCCTTCACATATGAACATCTTCTGAAATTACTTGCCTCCAGCCTCCATCTCAGGGAATAGTTAGCAAGCCCACACCATCTGAAAAGCCTTCATTAAGTAGAATCTCCGTAGCATACGAACACTTACATCAAAGTGTACTGAAGCAGTCAATGGGGCAATTTGAGGCATGAGACAATAACAGGAGGGGTGATCTCTCCTACCCAAATGTAGTTTTGTATCTAATGAGTCAGGGACTTCACCTTGAAAGCATAACTCCCAGATATCCTGTTCACTTACCACAAACTAAGAGGTGATTCAGCTTCCAGATTCAACATATTAGACCCCAAAACTAAAGCACTGAGTTAACATGTAGCCTGTGTGGGAGGGACTGCCCTGTGGCTGCATCCATCCTCTTTCCCATTACTACAGCAAGATGACAACCCCAGACCAGACAACTTACTACACGAGACAAATTCCACTTCATACTGGAGGGAATCTGAGCTTTCCAGCACTGACTTCACAAAGGGCAGTGGTTTATGCGAACATCTGGGAGGAAATCTTTGCTCTTTTAGCAACCACAAGGACAGGATTTCATGCCTGGCTCTCTGGGGACTCACCCTGCTGCCCCCACATGGGCAAAATATTGTATGTTCCCTGTCCCAAGGAGTTGCACTGCACAGTACAGAGAAATACAGCGAAATACAGGGTTTGTCTTACCTCTCTCTGCTGGTGGTGATAGCTCAATAAAGCTACGGCATTTCTCTTCTGAAACACAAACCCAAAGCTTTTAGTTTATAAAACAATGCAGGGAATATAGGGGAAAAGAAAATCTCTTCATCTCACTCTCTTTTCAGTGCATGCATCCAGTTATCCCTGAATCTACCCATCAGACCTTCTCACCTCCCATCTTCTTCTATCTTTCCACACCTTCACTGAGGCAAACGACAAGAAGGCAACATTTGCCTGAAAAACTAGAAACGGCCTTTTCAGAAAAAAAGCAACAGCAGTTCGTAAATTTTAGTAGCCTCTGCTGAATATAAAAGTCTGTTGCTACTCATTCACAACATAACTGATGATCAGGTCTATTAAGGGTGTAGCTTGTAATAGACTACAGATCCATCACTTCTGCTGAATTCCCACACACCCTAATCTCAGAAGAGCATTTCTAGCACTGCTTCTCAAAGAAGAAAGCAAAAAAAGAACTTCCCAAGTGAAATACTTCATGACAGAGATGCAAGTTCCCCCACCCCCATGAGATGCAGAGACTCATACAGAAATATGGTCCTTGGTCTTCACATTTTAGGCATGATATTTCAAATTGTGTTAATATTTGCTTTGGCTTTCTACGTCGGCCAGGCACAAACTATTGTCCCAGCTGAGGGTCCATCATTATTATCTGTAAGTCTCTGTCCCTGCACACTGCATTACTGTGTTTGCGGGTCCTCTCCTCCACTTGGCACAGTATTTTCTCCCAGATATTTCCGCTTCATGTAAGAATCTCATTTTCTTAATTTCTATCCCCAGTTCTAATCTTTCCAAATCTCCTGTGTTACTTCTGTCATCCACAGCTCTCAGGATGCTACCCACTTTAGTGCCATCTGTGGTTCTCATTAACTTGCAATTTGCTACTTCACCTAGAACTTCAATGAGGATATTCAGTAACAGCTCATCTAAACTGATCCCAAGATTAGCCTGAATAATGAAATCCCTTCTCCGGCTCGACTCAAACTCCTTTTGTTCAGAGCAGTCCCTTTTTTGTTGTTTTATTGTTTTATTGTCTATGCAGTTGCTTCATAGATGCACAGTAGTGGGTGGGTTGTGCTTGATTTACAGGAAGCAGGGGACTGAGACAGACTGTGCTTCTACCCCGTGCTCTATCCCGTGTTCTGCTGCAATCCAGATGTTACATACTTTCTGTGTTCCTTCAGGCACTGGGGTTATTCCAGGACTGCCCAGTGGACAGAAAAGTCGTTTAGAGAATCAGTCGAGGGATGTAGTTTCATTCCCATAAGCATCATGGAAACACAACACAACCCAAACCAGTCCTAAATAAACACATCTTCCAGAGCCTGTCTGGAAATGCTCATAACAAAAAAACAGCCCACTTGTTAGGACATGAAAGTTTCAAGCACATTCCCTTCTGCTCCAACCCCTCTTTCTGTCTGGTTTTCTTCACCAGTTATTTATTTTCAAACTCTGACAGCAACAGAGGTTAAAAATACTGTACTGGAAGGATGGCTTGGTTAAAGAAGAGATGTTTGTACTTGGGCAGAGCTGAAGGGAGGGTAGTGGGCTCAGGGGAATGGCCCTGATGAAAGTGACTTTCATCTCTCTATCTTTAGATACAAATCTTTGTGTTGGCCACCTTCTGGATTAGTTCTGATCCTTGATGTGTGTGCAAGGCAGCCAAGGGCATCTAAGCACTGCAGAGCACCCACCTGTGCTGGTGTGGCACAGGTTCCAGCAAAAGGACTTTAGCAGGTCTGGGAAGGAACAAGTTGAGGGTGAAGGGAGGCACCAAAGGGTTCTAGTACAGCTCACACACAACCAGTCCCTGGCACTTCAGGATTTACAGTGCCAGTCCCACATGGTCAAATATCACAAATGAAACCTGTCACAGTATCACAAAAGCTAAATACAATTACAATATTGCAGGTCTAATCCTCAGGTCAATTTGCATACTATCTTTAGTTCCTTGGGATTCATATCCTCCAGGTTTTTTCTGTATCTATAATTATCTTTCTCTGTTTTATTTATTAATTAATTTTTTAAAGAAAAGCCCAGTCTCTGTTAAATAACACAAAACTACTCAGTTTGGTGATTTAAGAACACCAATTATTGTAATCGTCACAGTGATAGCTAAAAATTAATATCTGCATAAAATCACTGTACTTAAATTTCTGAGGACATGCACAAATTTACCCTGAAGAGCATGAAGTAAGCTGTGTACAGAAATGGAGATGTGGGGAAAGGAGGCTTAGGGAAGTTCCCATCATAAAGTCAGTGCCATCACCACCATCACTTGCACTTCACAGCACCTATTCCAGACCAAAGGATGCACCGGAGACAATCGCTCTCCATTTCCCTGCTCTGTGAACATTCCACTGAAGGACAGAAATATATTGACTGCACCAGTGCACAGGGCTGATACCATCTACAAAAAGGGAGAAGACTTTTCTCCCAAGCGTTCTCAGCCTCCCACCTTTCAGTTTCAAACTTCTGTCGAGTAAATACAAGGTAATAAGTTGTGGCTGCCTGAGCAGCACACTTACCTGGCCCTTCCATGCTCTCTTCACAGGAAAGCCACATCCCTGTGTGGAAATATCTGAAGGCAAAGCGGTCATCTCCAGTCTCCCAGCTGTAGTGCACTGTGTCCTCAGATGAAACATTGCTCACATCTTCATCAGATGGCATGGGCACACCCACACACTGGGAGGCTTTGCTCTTCCCACACAAAGGCTTGGGTACTTTCTGGGTCCCGGTGCACCAGTAGCTGCCCAGCAAGGCTGTGGTGGAGAGGGTGAGAGCCAGGAGGTTCAGGATGACAGCCAGGAAAGTACGGCGCAATGGCAGTCCCTTCAGCAGCTCCATCTACAACACACAAATAGCAGAGACCATCACACTGGCCGCTTGTCCCACATAGCCTTATGAATCCCACCTTTTCCCAGCATACATCTGTGGGGAGGGGTTATGAGCACTCTGCCCTCCTCACAGCATCCCAACAGCTTCCATGCTCTTCCCAGCATGGAAGAACCATTTCTTGATAGCCAGGGCAGTGGACCAATAGGTCAGCTTCAACCATTTCAAAGTATGCTGAATACCTGTACTGGGGAAAAGAGGGTGACATAGCATGGCTGAGTGCATTGAAGGGTCTGAGCACACGAGCAAAATGAAAGGAACATCACATTCCTCCATCTCAGAGATGACAGGGAGAAACTGTTAACCAACTTCCCTGAATACCATGTGTTGCCTTAACATGAAATACAATGAATGCTCTCTACAGCTAAATGAGAAATCTTGCTGCCAAGTACCTCAAAACACTTTTTCAAGCAGACCATTACTGTACCTAGGGAGATAGAGAGTATAGTGATTTCTCAGTGGGAAAAGGCAGGAAAATGTTCCCATATCACTGAAGGTCATACATCAAAGCCGTGACTGGCTCAGAGGAGTCAGTTATGTAGGAGCCATAGAGCAGCACCTTCCACCTGAGCTCTCACCTGCACATCAGAAATTTGGTTGGGTGGTGGGATGACAGCATTGCTGTTTTCACACAAAATGCCAAAGGTTTTTTTTTCCTATGAGGCTGAACATTGCCACAAACGTTCTTACTGATTTCATCTCATCATTAAAAGTAATTCAGAAAGCAGTTTGTGAACCAGGGACTTTCTCACTCAGAGGGAAGATGAAGACTTTAGGGTTCCAGCAAAACCCTTCACTGACTCCTGAGAACCCCAAAATACCATTCCGTAGATTGATTAGATGTCATCTACCCACACATCAACTTTCATGCAATCAATGCATGTCTCTTCCCACGTGGCACTCCCTATGTTTGGCACAACTTCATCCAGATACTCCCACCCTTTCCTATTTATGACTGTGAAAATCTCTTTACCCATGAATAGATTCAGTTTGTACAGACGCTGCCTGCTGCTGGTCCTCTTCACTTAACTCCAGCTGACTCACCCAATGCTGAACGTGTGAGAAAGACCCAGCATTCTGTGGACATCACTAAAAAATACAAGACCCAGCTTTGCATTGTTTGTGACTGCACCACAGATAAAAGTGGTGCAGTTAGAATCATTTTTTCTGCTAACCAGCAAGCTTGGAAACATGGTCAATAAAGACAGTGCTGAAGCTCCTCTTGAAAAGCAGGACCTTATTAGTATCTCATCACACTGAGAAAGCAGTGCCTGACTCCGGAAATCCTCATTGAAAGCAAGAAAATACTTGGCTTCTGAAATTCTCCTGTTTTGTTTCATACTCTGACTTCTTTTTGTCTCTTGACCAGGACATTTCTTCCTGAACCCTAGAGATGGTAACATCTTAGTGATGCCATAATTAATGGCTTTCATGATTTGAAGGTATGTTGAATAACACCATTTTTGCAGAATAGACACCTACTAGGAAGAGTTTCTGGCTAAGATTAGACAGAAGATTAGAAGTGGCACACTTCTCACTGAATTTTTTTTTGGTGGAAAATTTGGCTTTTGACTGAAAAGGAAATTACAGACAAAATCAGTCTTCTCAAAACGATAATTTTTCACTGGAAAATTGAAAACTTCAGCATACAAAGTTTTTCAATTTTTCATCAATACTTAATTATAAGATTTTCTGTCATGAGGTTTTGGGTTGATAATGCTTTTATTTAACAAAAAAAAAATTTCGACTCACAATATTTAAAAAAATCATCTTTCTAATTTAAATCTTCAATAGTGGGAAAAATATTCTCTCCGGTTGATTTATGACAGTAGTTGAAAGGCCATATAATTTCAGGAAGAGTGTTAAGGAAAAGACATAAAAATACCAGAAACAAATGAGTCAGAAGTAGGAAGTGGATCAAGGATGCAGAAGACATATGGAATGACAAGCAAATCTGAACTACTTCCTGAAAACATTGTTAGGAAAGCTTCTCTCCACAAAACCAAGCACTCACTGATAATAACCAACCATAATACCTAGATAGCCCCAAAAGGAATGATAGCTGAATTTACCTTAGCAGCAAATCTTTGAAGTCCTGTTATTTTGGATGAACAGAACAGAAGTGGGACTCACGCTTTGTCTGCTGCTTTGTTCATCTCTATATCCTCCAAGAAACCCAATTGCTGAAAAATCCCTTCCTCCTTTGTCTGGTCCCCTCCTCCTTCGCCTCACCAGTGATTATTAAATGCTATCCTTCTGATCAGCAGCTGTTTTGTGGAAAACAGTCATTTTGTAATCCACAATGCAATCACAGCACAGCTGTTCTGGGAGATTATATGGGAAGCTATTGGTGCTGCGGGTTGGGATTAAGTGCAGAAGAGTGACCTGTATTAACTGAGTAGAAAGTTTCTTTAAAACACTGAAAGATTCCAGCCATTCCCATGTGGTAGCTGTTCGGGAGATTGTGTGGAGAAAGATGGCAGCTTTGGCCAATGCTGCAGGGGAGGAGTGACCTTAGCTTGGAAACTGCCAGCACCCTTGGCATCAGGTCACCCTTTGCACTGGGCACTGTCTCAGCAGAATGACAAAGGTCAAAAGCATCCCAGCCCTAGAATATCTTTCTGGCCACACCTGATAGTTGCCGAATGAAAAAAAAAAAGGGGGATTTTATGCAACTGCAAAAGGTTTGTGCAACTGCATCTGCTCTGAGGACTGAGGATTTCAGTCCCTGAAGAGATACCAATACAGCTCTCCTCATGGGCGCTGGAAATTTTGATGCCAGAGGGAGCCCCTTAACAGAAGAGCTCCTGAGTAGCAGACTGACACCATGGCATCGCTACCCCGAAGGATGTGTTTGAAACAGCAACAAGTCAAGACAATAGTCAAAGCATAGGAGAATGAGGTAGACTTTCAGTGTCACTTGTAGTGGCAGCTTTTACCAAAATGTGAAGGTCACTGGGAATCCCAGCTGGTTCACATTGGATGAATCTGGGAACCTTCTAAGAAGAGAGAGAGACTCACATTCACACAAAGTCTCCTCTGAGGTCTAGTCCTGAAAGTTTAAAGGCTCTCAAAATACCTGTGTGGTATGAAACCCATATAAAGAATGACATCACCTCTCATGAGAAAGTACTAGAGTCCATGGAGCAGAGCTGCACTGAATCAAACTGCAAGGGAGGGGAGCATCCCAAAGGAAGACACATCCTGTTTTCCCCACTTTCCCAGTGCCAAGCGGGTGAAACTCACACCACCACTGGGAGGGAACGAGGCAGATTCCCTGCACGTTGCTCTGCCAAGACAGATGAAACCAGTGGTCCATCCATTCTCATCCCCCCTGTTCAACACCAGAGCCAGAGGCTGGGGGCAGGTGCAGGAATATCTCTGCGTGCCAGCACAGCCTGTGACAGCCCCACACAGCACGGGCAGCAGATGGAGAAGTTCACAGTCCAGTACATGGGCTGTGCTATCCCCGGCTCCTGACCCTTCCTGCCCTGAGCAGAATGGGCAGTAGCTCTCCGGTTATTTTAATCCCAGTCGCTCCATAAACTCCTCTAATATAGATAAGCATTTCTAAGACGGACTAACTGAAAGCAATGCTAAATGTCCCTGTGCTCCGTGGACTGCCTGCAGGTTTTTGATTAATGAAAACAGATGTACTTAATTTACTGAAGTAGACAGCGGTAAACAGCTGATGCCATTTAAAAGGAAAAAAAGGAGAATGATTTACAATTTTTCTTTCTATTTTTTGGTCTGTCTGCATCTGGACACCTTAAATTTAACTTCTAAATGCTCAGTTAAAAAAAAAAAAAAAAAAGAGCCTGGTTTACAAGCTCAAGAACAGATAAAGTCCATCTCTACCAATAAGCCTTAACACCTTCCTAACTTAAAGCTTGGTTAGAGTATCATTAAAACCCAAGATTCTCTGTCAGTTTCTAAAGCTGGATTCATGGCATATATATCAATGAAATTAAACTGAATTAGTTGTATATGGACAAGGGAAATAAATTTCTCAGAAATACACTATGGTTTAAAGAACATGCTTATAGCTTGTTTATGCTGTAATAATGATTAAGAATTCTGAATAATGGCAGATATTTATCCTTCCAGAAGATGGCAATCTTTCTCTAGTGTTTTCGTGAGTCTCTGCTCTGCTGCTCACGTGTATGCTTGGGGGAAGCAACATCGAAGTTTAGACTTCTGTTCCTTCCCTTGGAATTCCTTCCCAGCCCGCCCCCCCCCCTTTTTTTTTTCTTTTACATTTTTATGAACATAAACTCTTTACCTTGACTCTGAAATGGGGTGTGGGTCTGTCTCTTGGAGTTATCTGAGCCTGCAAACACTCGAAATCACTGAGAAAAGAAAAAAAGAGGAATGATTGCAGGAGCTTAGCTTTTGCTCACCTTCTGCCCTATTCTTTCTAACACTGTTCACAATATTTTGTCAAATACCACATTAAATTTCCCCAGATTATTGGACACAACTCATAGAACACCATCACCAGAGCATGTTGCCTGATGTTCAACAAACTCCCCTTCACAAAATTGTGGGTATTTTATCTGGTTTTAGTTTGGATTTTGGTTGGTTGGCTTTCTTTTGGTTTAATTTTCTTTGTGAACCTCACCTCAATCTGACCTATTATAGTCAAGAAAATCAAGCTGCATCTGTCTTTCACCCTGCTGTGCCTCCAGTTTTCTCCTCTTTGTATCTAATATTTCCCACCATAATTTGGCTTGGCTAGAGTTTTTGGATGTCTCTTTCTCTTTGAACTCAGCAGCAGCCAGTCCCTGGTGACTCGTTTAAAATTCGCCCATTGAAGTGAATGCCCATAGCAGTTGATTTCCTGTGCAATCAGCCAAATGCTTGACTTATAGAAACAGAACAAGGAAACAAAATGCAAAAACCCCAAAAATCTTTGCGCAGCACCACTATGGAGATTGCCAACTCTAAAAAAGCCTGGGCATTGACAAGTGATGCACTTTTATCCTGGCTCTATCACCATCTACACCCTGGCTTGGGTCTATCCTGCCCTAAAGTGACAATTCAACTCCCAGGGAGGTTGGTAGAAAAGAAGGTCAAGGAGACCTTACCAGATAGGGCCCAAAATTTTCAGTATTTAACTGGTGGGTCTCAAGAGACACACAACTCCCCATAGCCCCCCACGATCCTCCAGGGATATCAGGGACAGGATATCAGGATATTTGCTGTCCTGACATTGGCTCTTCAGCTGACCTCCAGAGGAAGGGAGAGGAGGAAGGGTGGCTCTTTACACCCATAGAGTCGCTCTGTGAAAACTGGACAAAGACAGGCTCATACTCACCCCTCATTCCACTCATTCCTCGCACATGACACTTCCCACCGCTCCTGTTCTTGCTGTTTTTACAGGAAGATCATTCGGAGCCGCAGTCCCCTCCCTTATTGCCACGCAGAAAGCAGGATGTCTCCCGAGTGACAGTGACATGGAGAGAGCCAGACTTCTCAAACCCAGTGACAGACTGCAAATGCCAGATTTCTCCCTGAGCTCTGAATAATTCCACTCAGATTGTAACCTTTATTTAGCTGTTTGCATGATGCATTAACTCTTGCTCTGAAAATGACCTCACCAAGCATTTTTTTTCTAGCCTAAGCATAAATAAAGGTGAATTCTGTTTTCAAAGATGATCAGCTTACATTGCTAGACACTGAGACTGTGGTAGAAATAAAGATTGAACTGGACTGAGTAAGTGCATCTTAAAGATGGTCAAACAAGTCAATCAGTTTGGGCCTAAGTACTTTTTTATTCCTTCTACTTTTTTTTTTCCTCAAAGCGAGTCTTAGTTGGCTGCACTTTTTTTCCTAATCTTTATGGTTGTCAGCCACTCAAAAACCACACAGAAAGCAGACATGAAAAGGAAACAAAATCAGATGCAGCAGCAAAGACTTTGAAGACTCACTAGAGATTATAGGTGTCTCAATTTCTGGATAGGAAATATAAGACTATATTATATTAAAGGCTAGGGGGTTGCTTTGCACAGAGTACTTAAACCTTAGGATGTGTTTACCTGAGCACATAGAAAAAAAATAGTATTTGTGTAATTTAGCTAACCATAAACTGTAAACAGACAAGAAAACCACAGATTTATACATAGATCTATAAGGATTTTAAAGAGGTGCCAGTCCATAAAAGGGTCTGTACAAAACTCCAAATAGATAAACACTTACCTTATCCACTGCTCACTATTCCCATCTGCTCTGCTGAGGAGTCCAGTGAAACACTACAAGGTGATCATGGGTTTGCCCCCATGTCTTTCTATCTGACTGAACATATAGTAGCCAAGAAATTCCATGAGATCTGACCAGATGCTTTGAAATGTACCGAGTCTGTCATTTTATTGATGGTTTAATTCTTTCTGGGCTTGCTAAATCATCACAGCACATTATATCAGCTTGGCAGGGCGTCCACTTCTGCAGAATGAGCCTTTGTAATTTGGTAGTCCCCTCTATGAAAATTGTTGCTACTTTTAAATCTCTCACTGACGAGATCTCAGTCTGTTACTACTCAGAATGACAAACACCCAGACTCAATGACTACCACAGGCTCATTGGGCTTTTTATCATCCAGAGGAACCATTGCAACAGCATAGCCTCCTCTCAGAACTTTGGATAATCATTTCTAGTGACACACAGAACTCCTACCAGAGCTGTAGCTCGTATTTCATACAACTGGTATTGACTGTGCAGCAGAATACAATGGAGAACCCATCACATCCTTAGAAAAGTTACTCCAATGATTAATTAAACTTACTCTTACAATTTTGCTCTTGCTCTGTAAGCAGTGTCTGCTCTAGTTTTCCAACCTGACCAGGCTGCCCCAACACACAAATAAATACCCAGTGAAGTGATTTCCTAAAAATATTATTGTAAGAGTCACAAATCAATGCAATTCATTAGAGACACACAGTGTGATCTAACCAGCTGGCTGGTGGCCCAAATTCCTAGTTCTGTACTTGGCTCTGACACATAATTTTCCCCTCCCATCGGCCAAGTCATTAGTGGTGCGTTTACACTGCAGTCAAAGCAGTGGCAATGATGGGGAGTAAACATTCAGTGCTTGTTTTAATTGGGTGTTGCTAGGAATTTCACTCCAGCAGTATGGAACACAATGCAGGGTACAAACCTGAGTTCCAAAACAGGGTAAACTGTGCTAAGCTCCACATTGTCATGGCTGGATGGATAGTTCAAAATAGCCCTCATTTCCATACACTATAAAGGTGGGTATTTGGAGTCATTCCCACAGATGCAAATTCTGCAGCACAGGGGGTCCTTGTTGATACTGGAATCAGCACAAAGACAGCAGGAGACATTCTGTTTTGGTAATGACAAAATTTGAGGACCTAAAATAAATCTGTGCAAAGAGTACTTCACACATATGCAGGTGATCTTGGAGTCAAGGATATGTTTTAAAG